>CM052894.1:42069563-42086528 GCA_028534135.1 Potos flavus | reverse complement strand
ATGTTGGGGCAAAGTACCACCCCCCGCAGCCTTCCCCTCTTGCTTTCACACATACTTTTCCAGCCCCTTCTAAATGCTGCGCCCTCTCCTCCAGGCTTGTGAAAGATGAAATGGATTCCTGCCCTTACAGAGCTTACATTCCCACCAGGGGCACAAAGAGGGGACCTTCTGGGTAAATTAAGCTGTGTTACAAGGTGGCTAGTGTTATTCTGAAAACAGAAAAGAAAGACACGTCGGTGAAGGGGTCAGGAGTGCCAGTGGGGTGGAGGGGACAAGGAGGCATTGCAGTTTGAAAGAGGGAGGTCTGGACAGGCTTCCCAGGGAGGATGGCAGCCGAGGCCACCGGACCTCCCCCCGCCACCCCCGCCAAGGGATTTAAGGTTTTCGACCGCTAGCATCTGGCATTCGTTTTGCCTTTTTTCAGGGATGGGAGGACATAGAGTGTTTGACAGGGCTATTCTGGGTCGGGCTCGGGGCCAGCTTCTCCGTGTTCTGGGCAGGGGGGAGGCTCTTCTGGGGCTGGAAGTCCCCCCCTGGAGCTCAGGGCAGCTGGTGTGCCTCGGGGAGACCTGTGCTGGGGATCCGGCCAGAGGGAAATCCCCATCCGTGCCAAGCATTTGGGCCTTATTTAAAACAAGAGACACCCCAGTCAACCTACTGCAGCGGGCCTCGTCAGGGCGTGCTGACCTAGCTGGGCTGGGGCCCCGCAGCACCTGGGGTCCGCGAGCCGTGATGTGGGTGCCGCTGGAGGCCGGGGTGTCTGCCCCAGCCCTGCACGTGCTCCCACACACTCCCACACACGACCCCGCACACAGTCACACGTGCTGCTCATCACACATCCGTCCCCGTGATGAGGACGTACCTGCCACACGCACACCCACACCCACCACACCACCGGACTCAGAAGGACCCCCACACACACTCACGCAGACGGAGCCTCATGTGGTGTAGACCCACAACACACATGCACACCCCCCACGCAAGTACACAATATGCCACAGACCGTCTCACACGCGTGTGCGCACACGCGTCCTCACAGACACATGTTGTATAGCCACCCACTACCACAGACGCACACACATGCCGCACGCCCCCACACTTTGTCGCCCATAAGGAGCAGGCCTAAAGCATCTACGCAAGCTCTCTGAAACCTTCTCTGTCGCTTACGTAGTTGGGTAAGTTCTGACTCCCTGACCCGGTCCCTACAAGGTATCCGTCTGACAAGCACTTTAAGATTTAGTTTAGTTATTTAGTTGGTTGAGAAAGAGAGACAGAGTGAGTGAGGGAAGAGGCAGAGAGAGAGAGGATCTCAAGCAGACTGAGCAGGGAGCCTGTCGATGCCACTCGGGGTCCAATCTCAAGACCCCGAGATCATGACCTGAGAGGAAACCAAGAGTCGGGGGTTCACCGACTGAGCCGCCCAGGTGCCCCCTTCCTGACGACCACCTTATCTCTGTTCCAGGGCCTCTTGGAGTGAGAAGGTCCGAATTGTCTATGTGTCACTTCATAAAATGCCCACCAAGGAAGGGACTTTTTCTTCCCTCACGTGGAGCTTTCTGGGACAAGGGGAAGATCCTCCGGCATAAATATCAGAAACCAGGTTTGACTCCTAGCCTGTTGGCTACCGCTTACATGTATGTCACTGGGTGGAGATACTTTGCTCTTCGAAACCTTAGTTTCTTCATCCGCAAAATGGGAATGGAAACTGTGTTTGCCAAACTTCTCAGCTGGGGCGAAACTCCATGTGAAATGGCTTTGCAAACTTGAAGCCATGCCAATATGAAACGGGATTACCAGTAATTTGGACGACATTGTATAGGCTTTGTTGCCTAACCAGGCAGGAAGCTCGGGTCGGGGGGGGCAGGGAGTGGAGCCCATGTCTTCTTGTCCTTTGTCTCCCTGAAGCTTCCAGAAGCATGCTTGATGGAGTCACGTGGCCATGGCGATGGTGCTCTGCCATGGGCCCTCTCTTCTTATCCCAGGGCCCAGCAGGAAGTGCTTCTTGCCAACAACCATTCTCCGGTGGGCTGTCCAGGGCCGAGAAGCTGGGGATGGGGAGAACAGTGAGGCAGGGCGGAGACCCTAGCCGGGGAGGGGACACAGAGAGCTGCAGCATCACCAGGCCTAGTCTGCCTTCCCTGCTCAGGGCTGGCACCAGCCCACTCTGCAGAAACCCCTGGAAGGCCGCCTGTACTGCAAGAGAGCTTCTCTGTACGGGGTTAGAGTGGCTCTGAGCAGTCGCGGGGCTGGGGGTCCTAGGCAAGAAGGCCACTAGGTCCCTGGGGTACATTGTAAAAACCTGCAGTAAGCGCTTAAAGCTTTCTGGAAAATGGGGACTCTGTCCTTCTCAAAATCCACAAAAGGTTGTAATAATTTAGTTGGCAGGTTGGCAATTCTGAGCCACTGGTACTTAGTTTGGGTCTCTCTCATGTGACAATCCCAATGGCACCTTCTGGAACTGAGGCAGCAGCTCTGTGGCTCTGGGGACCAGGCTCACTCATTCTAGTTTCTCTGCCCTGTTGGGGTTCTGCCCTCATCTTCTGAAGTGTCTGCATTCCAGCCCAGGAGACTGTGGGCAGCCTGTCGTCTCTACCCCAAAGGGCAGGGAAAGGAGCCCTTCTTCTGGTCATCCTCTGTTTGTCACCTCCCCCCACTGCTTTCTGCCCCTTTCTGCTCTGCACTTGGGGAGGCTCACCCCTGTAGACCGAGTCCTTCTGGCTCCTCGGCCTTGGGTTACTGATCAGGTTGACCAAAGGGAGGCACAGGGGGCTTCCGGAGGGCAGGGGAGTGGGCCCCATGGTTATTCTTCCCTGGGTGCCTTCCCTCCTCACCAGCATGTCTCCACTGCCAGGTGCGACCTCCATGATGACAGTTCCCTCGGGAGACCCCTTTCCATGGCCCCGGCTCTCCAGAGAGAGGTTCTGGGGTCCAGAACACAGTTTCCCCTTCTAAGCCCAGCAGCCTTCCCACTATGGCTGGTCTCCAGAGCCTCTCCATTTCCTGCCTGTTCCCTCCCTTGCCCATATCTCTGTCAGTAATCTAGTCTCATCATGGGCGTCACCTGAGGTGACCCTGTTTCCTATGGAGACCCTAACGCACACAGTCCTTAAGGAACAGTGATGTATAAACATCTGGCCCAGATGGAATATTCTCGACTCTTGGTGTCTAAGCTCTGGGTCATCATCAACAACCTTTCTCCCTCTTCTTTCCGTGCAGATTCTGCTTCTCCTACTGTATTTCTTTCTGGATGTGCCATGTGTCCCCCAAGCACTGGTCTGAATACCTTCCATTAAATAAAAAATGGCTATCGGGGCTCCTGAGTGGCAGTCGGTTGGGCAACAGACTCTTGGTTTCGGCTCAGGTTGTGAGATCCAGCCCTGCCCTGGGCTCTGCGCTCAGCATGGAGTTGGCTTGAAATTCTCTCTTCCTCTCCCTTTACCCTTTTACCCCTCCCACTCTCTCCCTCCCTCTCTCTCTCTCTCAAATAATCTTTTTTTAAAATGACTATCTCAGTGCCTGAATGAACTGGCTGAGAACCCGAGGGAATGAGACCTTAATCAAAAACTCGGGGACCCCAGAGTCAGCTGCCAACACTCCTCTTTAGGCAGGAATCATGGGAGCAGCCTCTCTCTAGCAGAGAACAGCCAAGTTCTGCTTGTGTACTCCCAGAGATGGGGAGCTCAGTACTTCTCGAAGCAGTCCATTCTGTTTACAAGTGGCTTGCTCTAATCATAAGCTAGAATCAAAATCTGTCTCCCTCTAGTTTCTGCCCACGGGACACAGTTGGGACCGTCACACAAGTCTGCTCCTTCTCCCACACCGCAGCCCTTCAAAGACGTCAGTAGCTGTGTCTTCCTGAATCTTCTTTTCTCGAGGCATTTTGTGTCTAATACACCCTCCACGTGACCTTGATGTTGTGTACCAGTACGATTCACAAGGTTTTTACTCAGTAAGCCCCACATCCGACCAGTGGAGGCTACACCTTCCCCTGTTTCTCCTGGGGGAGCAAAACATACTCCATGGCCAGCAAAACAGAGCAGGTTCCCCCCCTCGGAAGGTCAACTCTGAACATTTCTGTCACCTGTCTCTGTCCTCCATGGCACCCAAATTCTAAGACACTCTCCCGTAATCTTGGACACACAGTAGTTGCTCAAGAAATGTTGGTTCCCTTTTACCTTACATGATGATCTCGATACTTTCATGTTATCATTAATCCAATAAAGAAATAACATGTTACCAGCACATACTACTTCAGGAAGACACAAAGATTTTTAAAATATATTAAGGCTTGACCAAAAGAAAAAAATTAGAAAGGCATGTTCCCTACCAACGAGGAGCTTAAAACAAAATATAAATAAGCCAATGAACAATGATAAGACACTGAAATAAATGTTATGTAGGCCCTTCTTCCAAATTTTTGAAAATTATTCTACAGAGTTAGTTTCCTGGAATATTTTAGAGTGAGGTAGTATTTCAGTCCTCTTAGAGGTAACCAAAGACAGAACACGTATTTGTATTTTAAAAAATATCATTGGATTTTGGATATATTATATCTTGAAATATACCACAGTTATTTTTCCTAATTTGTACATTTAAAAAATTACCTTGAGGTAAATAATTTTTTCTTTATTGATTTACTGTATTTTATAGGTACTTTGAAGTTTTCATCCCCAGAAGCCCATGGAACGACACTTTTAAAGTGTCGAAAGTAAAAAAAAATTGCCAACATAAAATTATACCCATTGAAATATACCTCAAAACTCAAAGTGTGGGATTGTGAGAAAATTATAATGACGGCACTTTTATTAATTTTTCAAAGGTTTGTTTATTTATTTTAGAGAGAGAGAGAGTGTGCACATGCGGCCGGGAGGGGGTGGGGCGGTGGGGCAGAGGGAGAGAGAGAGAATCTCAAGTTAACTCCTGGCTGAGCGCGGACCCCAAAGCGGGGCTCGCTCCCAGGACCCTGAGATCATGACCTGAGCCGAAATCAAGAGCTGGCCGCTTAACTGACTGAGCCACCAAGGCGCCCCGTGACTTCATTTTTAAATCTCCCCTAATCATCACATGTAAACAGAGCAGCTGGGCAGCAAAACCAAAAACTCAGGGACCACACAGAAGAGACACATAATAAAATTAGAGCAAAAACCAAACAAAAATTCTGAGAAGACGGATCGAGAAAAGAGATAAAAATGACCAATGTTGGGAATAAAAAGAAGGTATCATTGAAACCCTGCAGATATTAAAAACATAATAAAAGGAGGCCTCTAGGTGGCGCAGTCGGTTGAGTGGTGGGCTCTTGGTTTCAGCTCAGGTCGTGATCTCAGGGTTATGAGAGGGAGTCAGCTTGGGCTCCGCTCTCCGCACAGGCTCTGCTGAAGTTTCTCTCCCTTAGTCCCTCCCCACACTCGTTTGCTTGCTCTCTCTCTCTCTCTCAAATAAATATAATAAATTTTTAAAAATTAAAAATAAAAAGATAATAAGGGAATATTATAAACAACTTGACAACATAGATGAAATGAATTTCTTCAAAAGATATAAATCACCAAATCCAAATTGTCCTACATCTATTGAAGAAATCAGACCAAAGAGAATCTACAACTGAGTTATTTGGATGAATAAGGATATTTAGCAAGGTTATGGGATACAAAATCAAAATATAAAAACAGCTTGCATTTCTATTCACCAGCAGCAAACAGAAAAGATACACTTTTAAAAGATACCACTCCTAGTTGAAATAAGATTCAAGGTACCTAAAAACAAATTTTGCAAAAGATGTATAAGTGGAAAAAAGTGTAAATCTTTAGGAAAGATACTAAAGAAGACAAGTAAAGAAGACATAGACCATAGTCATAGATTGTAATATTTAGTATCTTAAAGATGTCAGTCCCTCCCCCAGCTGACTTATAGATACAGTATTATGATTCATATAAAAATTCCAACAGGTTGTCCTATGAAATTTGATGAATATCTTAAATCTTATTTGGAAGGGCCAAAAGCCAAGACACTCTTGAAGAACAAGGTGGGTACATTACTTTACCAGACGTCTAGAATGACTAGAAAACCATAGCAATTAACACAGTGTGGGTCTGTTACAAAGACAGACAAATTAACAATGACACAAAATAAAGAGGCCAGACACAGACCTTCCTTTGTTTAGAAACTGCATTCATGACCAGACTGCAGCTGCAGATTTATGAGTCAATAAATAGTATCAGGACAAATTCTTATCCATATGGGGGAAAAATGGAGTCCGATCTCTATGTCACACCGGGAGTGGGGGATCACTTTTAAGAAGTTGTAATAAATGTGAAAAAGCAAAACTGGACTAATTTTAGAATAGTGTCTTCATGACCTCAGTGTATATGTGTTTTTTTTTTAAACTCGGAAAGTGAAATAAATACAGGAAAATGTTGATAAGTACAACTACTGTATTTGTTTTCCACTGCTGCATAACAAACTCACCAGAGCTAAAAAGAGGACCCATTTGTTGGCTCACAGATGAGCAGCCCAGAAGTGCACACATGGCATGGCAGGTGGGCTCAGGGTCCTATGGGCCAACAGCAAGGAGTTGGCTGGGCTGTGATCTCATCTAGAACTCTGGGTCCTCTTCCAAGCTCATGGGGTTGTGGCAGATTTAACTCCTTGAGGTTGCAGGCCTGAGGTCCCTGGGTCCTCCCTGGCTGTCAATCAGGATCTGTTCTCAGTTCCTAGAGACGATCTGCATCACCACGGAGCCCGCTTCCATAGTCAAAGCCAGCAGTGATATGTCAAATCTTTCGTGCTTTGAACCACTGACCCTCTGTTTCTGATCTCTAGACTCAGGTTTAAAGGGACCATGGGACTTGGTCAGGCCGACCTGGTTAATCTCCCGCTTGGTCAGCTCATACTCAACTGATTAGTTACCACAGTCACATCTGCAAAATTCTTTTTGCCGTATAATAGGACACAATCATCAATGATACCTGTCATAGTCACAAGTTTTGTCTATACTCTGCTGCGGGACATTGTCACGATGATCATCTTAGAATTCTGCCTATTACAACTACATCACCATTAATAACTACTAGTCTTCAAAAGACATTTATAAGAAGGTGGAAAGGCAAGCTACGGAATGGATAAAAATTTACCAATATACATAGATGATAAGAGAGTTGTATCTCAAATATATTTTAAAGCTCCTACAGATTGATGGAGGGAAAAAAAAGACAAAACAAGAGAAAACGAAAGAAATAAGCAGGCGTTTCGCAGAAGGAAGGGAAAATAATGAATGTATGAAAACATGCTCATAATTAACTGGGGAAAAATAAATGAAAACCCAGTAAAACACCATTTCGCCCTCACCAAATTAGCAAAACTGTAAAAAAATCTGACAGCATCAAGTACTTGCAGTGAATTTGGAGTATTGGGAACTTGCACGCACCTCTAATGTGAGTTTCCATTGGTGAAACCTCCTAGGATAATGAATTGTAATTATCTCTAAAGTTGAAAATGCACATGGTCTATAACCCAACGATTCCACCCCCTGGGTATATACTTGACAGAAATATATACACATACATGTCCAAGGCAGCAAAAATCTGGAAACAATAGGAAACAACTCAAATGTCATCTACAGTAGAATGTATAAATAAATCAAAATATGTTCATATACTAGATGACTTCAGAGGCAACAATATGGTTCCATTTCTTAAAATTGGTGGAGACTACACAGGTGTTGGTTCCATTCTTCCTTCAGGAAGTCTTTCCAACTCCTCTGTCCCTTCCCCTGAGCAGAAAGAAGTCAGAGGAGGACAAGTGCTTAAAGATCCGGAGCCTAACCCACAGCGTCAGAAACAAGGAGACAAGGGAAGAAGATACGTTTTCCAAGGGCTCCTCTTGATCCGTCCTCCTTTCTGTCTCAGCACCCATCTGTAACATTCTCTTCATCTTTCAAGGTTTTCCCTCCGGATGTTTGGAGATCGTCCTAGTCCATGCACCCAGTGAGAAACCCAAAGTTCAGAGAGGTTGAAGAATGTGCTCAAGGCACGCAGGCACCAGGAGGCGGCTCTAGCTCTCTGGAGTCTGTGCCCTCTTTATTGGCAGCATGTAAGGCTAATTCATATCTCTATTCTATAGCATCCTCAGAGATAGTCCCTTATAAACAGGAAGTGCTCAGCAAATGCAGCCTTTTCCCTCCTGGATCTTTAAGTTTGAACAAGAGCTTTGCAAATTTATTTTGATGCTGCTATACAGAAAATGACCAGCAGATGGTAGCATTTCCCTTTCTTGGCTCCTAACTCTTCCCAATTGCAAGTGTAAAGGGAGAAAAGCTGGCTTTTCCCTTCCGTTCTCCAAACTCGGCTGTCAGTACATCCTGAGTGCCAATTGCTCTCATTCGAAGCATTCATCTGCCTACTCCTTTGCCGAGAAAAGCCTACTCTGCATCTGCAGAAACTCCGGTGTTAGACACTGAAGGAGGAGAGCACAGGGATATGCAACGAGAACATGAGCAGAGCCTTATGAAATACGGATTCCCCCCGCAGTGCTGGGATACAGTGGGCAAAGAAGGCGGCTTGCTCAAGGTTCCCATTTTCATTCAGGGAAACAGGCTCAGAGAGATAGCGCAATGTGCTCAAAGTCACACAGCAAAGTCAGATTTTCTGACTCCCAATCCAGTGCACCCTATGAGTTTTGCCAAGTTAATTCTCGAAGGCAAAACCTACCCTGAAGGCATTTTTCAGCCTATATATGCAGACAGGAGATCCGAAAGTTAAAACACAATTCAAAATGCTATATGGTGAATAATAAAGGAACAGCATAGGAAAGAAGCGGGGGCTCAGAGGAGCAGACCTTACCATTTTCGGGGTGGGGGTGTGTGAAGAACTGTGAGGTCAAGGAAGAGCTCCTGGAAAGAGAGGAGCTCTCACCCTTGAAAACAGTCAAGAGGTACAACAGAGAAGGAGCAGCGGTGGAAACTGTAGATCAGGATGGCAAACGTGCGGCCTGGGTCTGCTACTTTCTTTATTCTTTCGCACCTTCCAGCGCCAGGACCCATGGCAGACATCATTAATCAATTGTTGGACTCTTTCCCCCTGAGCGCCGGGCCTGCCCAGGATCCATTTTAGCACAGGGCTCCAGGCATCCCGGTCCAACCCATCGCGGATGGCTGGGCAGATGAATGCTACTTGCTCCTCCCAGCCCCGCTCTGCGGCCTCCCGGCTCGCTTGCTATCCTTTACTGCTCGCTTTCTGGGGGCCAGGAGCTGCGCTGAGTCCTTTATACACACCTGCCATATAATCCGCTTGACAACAAAATCTCAGGTTTACAAATAAGCAAAACTGAGGCGCGGAGGTGCTAAAAAACCTCTCCACTCCATCCAGAGCCAGGACGCACACTCAAGCCTGTGTGTCTCCCAAGCCCAGGCTCTGAGACCACTAGAGCGTTGTAAAAGCCAGTATGGGAGAAGGGCTGCGGGTTAGGCCCTTGATGGGAAGGCAGTAATGAGACTAACGGGGCTGCGGCGGACGCCGAGTCCCAGGGAACCGAAGGCATCAGAGATGCCTTATTTGCTCATGCATTCCTTTGACATATATTTATTAAGCACCTACTATATGCCAGATACCTTCCAGATGCTGGGAGTATAGCCATTAACAGAAGAGGCAAGACACCTGTCTTCAGTCGGGGGAGTCTATAAATAAGTAAGTCAACCCCATTGTACGTCAGGTGCTATGGGGAAAAGTAAAGGCTGGAGAGAGCCGTAAAGAGCTATATGGGCTTTCAGGCCTGGGAGATAAGGGATGGCGTGGGCGCCTGGGCTTTCTGGAGTGACTGAGGCACATGGAGATAAAGCCCTGAGGAGGCAGATCCTGATGCCCTCAAGGCAAATAATGGTGGTAAGGAGTACGTGTGGGGAGGAGAGAGCAGGGCCTCCCAGCTGTATGAGGAATTTCGGAGGCCTCCTTCACTCTGCAGAAGGTGATGTGGCTGCGGGAAAGGCAGTCTTTCCGGGATATACCGGCTCCTCGGCCCCTCGGCCTCTGGCGGCTGTGGGATGGAGGCAGAGTTCCATGTATGCCTCATACGACACTTGAGCACCTAACGGAATCGATTTCATTCTTCAGGAGTCTCTGACCACTACCAACACCCGGCCCCATGGATGGGGTGGGAGGTGAATTTTCAGTCTCTGGGCCCTTACTCCCAGCAGGGCCCTGAGAGGAACTTACCACGCCACGAACAGGAGAAGTATGGAAACGTGTTTGTCACTAACGACAAGTAGCTTGGTGTTTAGTTGGTGGAGGAAGATGACTGCCCATGAGCCCATTCAAAAGGAAGCCAGGAAGCCTGTTGTTCGGAGCACAGTGCCCTCTGTGTGCCCAAGCCGACAGACAGATGAGCTAGGCTTTGCGGGAAATAAATATGCAAAAAGAAAATGGACTTGGGGTGCCTGGGTGGCTCAGTCGGTTAAGCATCCAACTCTTGATTTTGACTCAGGTCATGATCTCAGGGTCCTGGGATCGAGCCCCGTGTCAGGCTCTGTGCCCAGCATGGAGTCTGCTTGTCCCTCTTCCTCTGCTCCTCCCCTGGCTCACATTCTCTCTCTCTCTCTCTTTCTTAAATACTTTAATTTAATTTAATTTAATTTAATTTAATTTAATTTAATTTAAAAAAAGGAAACGAGCTTACCCTGCTAGGGTTCAGGTGTCCCTTGGGTGCATGAGCAATGTGGAAAGGAGTGGAGAAGGAGAAAGAAATGTCACCTTCCATCGCTAGGACAGGATTTGAGAAGTCTCGTGGCCAATTCTTTCATGCCATCTTGCCCCACCTCCCCCAGAGAGTTCGGTGCCTTATGGAGGCTTCCTTGTGGCCTCCAGGGAACCCTGAAGCATGTTCTTCCCTTGGGCTCTGTGAGCATTCTAGGAGTAGTATACCCCTCCAGCAGGAGGGATTAGTATACATATGAGCCCATGTGCGAATATACGGATCCATACCTATGTGTATCCAGCTTTCTTCAAATGCCCCTAACGTGTCTATGCTAGTTATCGGTTTATGGCTTTTCAGCTCCAAATTTACCCACAAAGAGCTGCTGTGTGCTAACGGGCAGAATCCCCACAAGCATCTTGCCTTCATAGTGAGCGTGCTGGTAAGCCTGCTCAGCAGAGCATGCTGGGAGAACTCCCAGAACGGGCTTCTCCTGCTGGTTTTGACAGGTACAGGACATCCTGTGGTGCTCTGTCCCACCTATGTGTCCAGGAGGTTGCCCAGAGACCTCAGCGTCTTGTCCAGCCTGGTGATCACCTTCCCATGACCCTCCCAAAACCGACACTGTGTGCTCCTTGCCGCCTACCTACACTGCTGACTCCTCTAGACGCCCACAGACCCCACCACCACGTTGTGACTCACCTGTGCTCAGGCAGATTGCCTCATCCTTGTCTAGCCACGGAAGACCAGCTCTGGCCAAGGCACCCGCAAATTTCTCCGCCATCCAAGGGGGCTGCCATGATGCCTTCTCCTTCTGCGGCTGTACCCCTTCCTTGGGTTTCCTTTCTCAGCTGAAGGGAGAGTAGCCCTATAGGGCTCTCTTTATAACCTATAGTTGTTCTTTTTTTTTTTTTTAAGATTTTATTTATTTATTTGACAGAGAGAGAGATCACAAGTAGGCAGAGAGGCAGGCAGAGAGAGAGGGGGAAGCAGGCTCCCTACCAAACAGAGAGCCCAATGCGGAGCTTGATCCCAGGACCCTGAGATCATGACCTGAGCTGAAGGCAGAGGCTTAACCCACTGAGCCACCCAGGCACCTCCCGTAGTTGTTCTTTTATCACAGCATAATATTCTTTAGAGTAAACTCCCATTGCTTAAACCTCCGTGTGGTTTCTGTCTCCTGATTGAACCTAGACTGAAAATACTACCTTGCTTCCCAAAGATCCACCATAGCTAGTCTCAGGTGAAACAGAAATAGGAAACCCTCAGCTCATTGCTCAGCACACAGGAAACAATAAATCCAAGTGACTCCATTACTACACTACGCTCGAGGAGGAGATCACTTCCCCTGCTACCAAAGGGCAGGCGACTCCAGAGAATCTCCCTTGGACACCTCCTCTTGCCTGTTTAGCTCGAGCTGCATCTCCCCTGGGGCGGCAGTAACATAATGAGAAAACAGAGCTATCAGTTATGGAGCACGCCCCCCATAGGAAGTGCTGGGTCAAGAGTTTTGTGTGTATTATTCATCCCAATTGCAGACCAAAAAAAAGCTAAGGACGAAAGAAGTTAGAACGTTGCCCAACATTTCACAGCTGGCCCAGGAAGAGCTGGAATGTGAACCCGGTACGCCCTATCCCAGAGCCCAAACCCTTAACCACCGTGATGAAGTTCTTCGTAGCAAAGGTCTATTGCTAGCTCTGTGCTAGATGATTCACGGTGGTTATATAATGTGTCTCCGCAACAACTGGGTGTGGCAAGCAGTGTTTTGGTTCCCGTCACGCAGATCAAGAGACTACATTTCTTACCCAAGGCCACTCAGCTAGTGAGCGTGGAGGCAGGATTCGAAATTGGCCCTCTGACTCCAGAGCTACGCTTTTTTTTTTTTTTAAGATTTTATTTATTTAGTTGACAGAAAGAGAGATCACAAGTAGGCAGAGAGGCAGGCAGAGAGAGAGGGGGGGAAGCAGGCTCCCCGCTGAGAAGAGAGCCTGATGTGGGGCTCGATCCCAGGACCTGGAGATCATGACCTGAGCTGAAGGCAGAGGCTTTAACCCACTGAGCCACCCAGGTGCCCCCAGAGCTACGCTTTTAACATCTAGAGTATGCTGCTTCCCTGGCTCCCGTAACAGAAGTGAATGTTGGGGGCAGAATGTACACAGATCTGGAGAGAGTGATGTGTGAAGCATTGGGAAACACATGGCACTTGACTTCCTATATGGTGCCCATGCATTTCCAACCATGCCATGCGGGATCAAAGGTGGAAAGCTCGTGAGGGAGTAGGATAGGAAACTCGATAGGCCTCTCTCCTTGTATTATCACCCCACCATACCTGTCCTAACCCCAGCTCTATGCGAGAGGGATCATCTGCAGGCATTTCTAGAAGGCTGGTTTGGAGAGAGACTTATGTTGGTCTCCTGCCCTCTTCTAGGGAGGGGATTGTCAGACACTCAAGATGGTTGGCACAACCCCTTGAGCACCTTGCCCACAGCCAAAGCCCTGATTCCATGTCACCAATGGTGCCAACCTGAGTGATTAGTCCCCTTTGTACAGCCTCATGCTTCTTTGTCAGCTTAGCTCTAAGACCCTAGCAGCAGATACGGAGAGGGAAATAGGACCTATTATAAGATCCAAGAGTATTTGCAGATTCCAGATAGTGAGGCCAAATAACGCATTTGTTTCTACAGGTTGTCCTCTTGGAGAAGTCGCTATGGACATAACAAGCACCGTGCTCAACGACATCCCTGCAACGGAAGAGGGATCCATGTTCAAAGCCGTATTTTGCATAATGTCCCTCAGTATAGATGGAGGGCCACCAACCAAAACACAATCCACCAAAAATAAATCTTTAAGAAGCCACGGGAGGCACTCAGGCACGGAACTCTGCGGCTCCGGCTGAACTGGTAATATACCTATTTAAGAATATGTGTCTAGGGATTGAATAAAATACATACTTCATGGGTACTTGTCCACAAACAGCATTTCTTTTAGCCAGACTTTTAAACAGTACCTTGTGGCTTTGAGACTGAGATTCGACTTGGGATGTTGGTACTTCCCATTGCCATTTATGAAAGGAGCCACACACATTAATAATAAACTGAATTGGGACTTCAGTTCAATCCTCTGAGGAGAACTCAGGCACCAGAAAGCGTGCTGGTCTTTGCAGCAAGCAAAGACCAACACACATCCCCTCCAAAGTGCGTCCAGGAGGCCCTGCTGGTGGAGCCAAGTATTGCTTTGGGAGAAACTTCGAGAGTTGTCTAAGAACGCCACAGGCGCGTAACTGAGGCCCCACAGTCCCACCTCGTACCGTGCAATGGCGGCAAAGTCAGCCTGGGGAAACAGGCCAGCGGGTGGGGAGCCACGGACCCTATTTGGCCACACAGGCAAATACCTGCAACATCCCTCACTTTGAACAACAGTCCCTGCTAGTTAAACTGGTCGTGAAATGCACTCCCAAAGTAACTAAACAAGTTAGCTTTTCTGCTCATCACTATTTTCTCTAAATCCCCTAAGGTTGGACGATAGCTCTTAAAATGATTGTTTCAGATCCAGAACTGGTAGCCCTTGTTTCTGGAGGTAATAGGAGAGTGGTAGCGATTGTCTAGGAAGACCATTCTGAGGGGCGCCTGGGGGGCGCAGTCAGTGACGCATCCGACTCTCGGTTTCGGCTCAGGTCCTGATCTCGCTGTCGTGGGATCGAGCCCCCTGTCGGGCTCTGCTGCACTGAGCATGGAGTCTGCTTGAGATTCTCTCCCTCTTTCTCTTCCCCTCCCACTCGTGCTCTCTCTCTCTAAAATAAATAAATAAATCTTAAAAAAAAAAAAAAAGACCATTTTGAGTCCATGATTTCCACATCAGGTAATGTGCATCCTAGAGGATATTAGCTTCCTGTTCGCCAGTACAGGGCAGCGATGGCACGGTGATACCATATTTAACGACCTGGCGGGCACAGACACCGACCCTTCAGAACCGACGCTGGCTGGTGAGCTGTGCTGAGCTCAGCAGGAAGACGTACACTCCGAATGGGCAGGATGGGCAGGGTGGGCAGGGTGGACCCTGGGGTGGATGCTTTTGCTTTGGTCTTTGGGGCTTAGCTGCTGCCCTTTTCTCCTTGGCTTTGCCATCCGTCTGGGCCTTGCCTTGTCTTTCCCTCCCCCATATGCAGAGACAGACTCTCCTGTCTTGGCCATCTGGTCTCCCAAGGGAAGTGTGGCTCACTCTCCCATCAGTAACCTGTTAGCTGCCTCTCGTTCCAGGCCTCCCCTACCTCGGGCATGGAGTGTCCTTGTTGCTGCTCCTGCTTTTGTAGTAGATAGTATAGTACACACATTAAAGAACGTATGTGCCGTATGCTCATGTGCTAGGCTGAAATGTTGTATCTCATTCTATCTGCTTTCGATTTCCCAGAAATTCTTCAGTGCTTCTAATTCCCTGAACATTATTTGTCGTCTTTTTAAAAAATACCGATTTTTTTCCTTTCCGGATATTTCTGGAGCTTGGCGCTGAAGAGGTAAGACTATAGCACGTGCTAAGTCCACTATCGTGAAGGAGGAAGTCCGAGAACCTTATTACACAGAGTTTTAGCAAAATATATTTCCCGAAATTGTTTTTAAAAAGATCTATTTCTGGGGCGCCTGGGTGGCTCAGATGGTTAAGCATCTGCCTTCAGCTCAGGTCATGATCTCCAGTTCCTGGCACCGAGCCCCACGTCTGGCTCCCAGCTCAGTAGGGAGTCTGCTTCTCTCTCTCCCTCTGCCTCTCACCCTGCTTGTGCTCTCTCTCAAATGAATAAATAAAATCTTAAAATAAATAAATAAAAATAAAAAGATCTATTTCTACACGTTTGTATGTAGTAATTGCATATGTTGCCTTATCAAGTATATTCCCTACAAGAAGAACTTCCATTCTAAATGGGCATGGATGAGGGGTTCTCGGGTGGCTCAGTCGTTTAAGCTACGCACTCCTGATTTCATGGCTCAGGTCATGGTCTCAGGGTCGTGAGATAGAGCCTCACGTCGGGCTCCAGGCTCAGCACAGAATCTGCTTGTCCCTCTCCCTCTGCTCCTCTTTTCGCTTGCATGCTCTCTCTCTCTCAAATAAATAAATAAAATCTTTAAAAAATAAAACAAAAATAAATGGGCGTGGATGAGAATAAACTTACATGCTTAAAACTTCATACATACAATGGTCGGAAAAGTTTTCCATAGACTGATTGCTGGTTCCAAACATATCAAATCTTGTTTCTCCTTCACTGGCTACATATTTCTGAAAACAGGTGCAAGAGGACATGTTTATTATTGAACCATCTCTGGCTGTCCTGGCTGAATCAGAGCTGTGTTCCTAGAAACCACTCCTACATTGAAAGATGAGCAGTAATGTAACCACACACAGAAGTGACTGCAAATGGCATGAACATATCCTACTTAACCCTAACTAAGTGAACCTTTAGCTCGCCTTTTTTTTAGCTAAATCCCAAAAATGCCTATGGCCCCTCTGATGTGAGGGGTTTTTGGAGAACTCAGGGTAGAAAGAGCCAGATGTCTTAATTGTTTGGACTTAAAATAGCTTACTTCTGCAAACTCTACAAAAATATTGGACCGCAGAAAAGTTTGCTGAGCCTCTCCCATGAGGAGCCCATAGAGGTGAGGGGCACTGCAGTGGTATCTCAGCTGAGACACAGAAGCCAAGAGAAAAAGCAGGTTGAGCAGGAAAGATGGTTAGTTCACTTTTTGACATTATAAAGTTGGGTTTTAGGACGGATATTCTGGTAATGGTGTCTAGTAAGCAGTTATTTATTCATGTTTTTAATTCTAGTAAGGCCTTCCTATTAAACAAAAAAAATTCAAACATTCCAAAGGGAACTAGGAAAAGAGAAAAAAAGATAAAAAAGAAAGCATATTTCACATGATATTCAAAATATTAATCCACCTATCTGGCCCCTTAACTAACCAATTAGAGACTTGGAAAAGTTGCTGGAGGGCCCCCTGTGATAAGCATTGCCCCCCTTTTTTTAAATGAAAATAATCTTTTTGGGGCACCTGGGTAGCTCAGTGGGTTAAAGCCTCTGCCTTCGGCTCAGGTCATGATCTCAGGGTCCTGGGATCGAGTCCCGCATCGGGCTCTCTGCTCAGCAGGAAGCCTGCTTCCCCCTCTCTCTCTCTGCCTGCCTCTCTGCCTACTTGTGATCTCTCTCTGTCAAATAAATAAATAAAATCTTAAAAAAAAAAAGAAAAGAATCTTTTTTTAAAAGATTTTATTTATTTATTTGCGAGAGAGAGAGAGAGAGAG
>CM052894.1:41947353-42069063 GCA_028534135.1 Potos flavus | reverse complement strand
AAGGCAGTTGCTTAACCAACTGAGCCACCCAGGCACCCAGCATCGCCCCTTTTGTTGCTAGATCAGGGGAAGATCGGGGTGGGGGTACTATGAAGTCTCAAGGCAATGGCTATTTACCAAGCAGGATGAAAGAATTTTGATTTTTTACAATTTACAGCACTTTACCAATGTGTTTTAGGTGAACATTGGCCCTGAGTATGTGTGCGTGTATCTCCAAAAAGGGGGCAGAAATAAGTCCAAATACTTCTGTAATCATTATTAATATAAACTAAACTCACCAATTAAAACCAGGTACCCAACTGGATTTTTTAAAATTTGTTAAAAAAAAAAAAAAAAGTGTCATTTCCAAGAGATGAACGTAAAAAACAGTAAAGTCTGAAAACAAGAGAGCAAAAACATATGCCAGATAAATATTATCTTAGCAATACTAAGAGCAGGCCTAACAATTTTTTAAGGAGAAAAGTGATAAAACAAAGTAAGTCACCAAAAGATAAGCCAATTATGAACTTGTGTGAACCTAATAATTTGTTCTCAAAATTATACGGCAAAATGAGATCAAATTGTAGGGGGAAATTGGCAAAGTACAATAACGGTAGGAAACGTTAAATCAACCTTCTTGGAAATCAACAGCTTGAACAGAAAAAAACACGGGGTATAAACAATCTAAATAACTAGACTAGCAAACTGGTTGGAGAAACACATAGAAAGAAGCTTGTGTATTTACAAAAACTGGGACATTTAAAAAAAAAGTCTATCAGGCCACAAAGAAGTCAAAATTCCAAAAAGAGCACATTTTCTCATCTCTAAGCATTAAAATCAGAAATCTATGACAAAATGTTTTTTTAAAAAGCCATAGAAACACACTTCTAAATAATCCATGAATGAAGGATAAAATCCTAATGGGAAAAAAAGCCCCAAAATATTTATAACTGAGAGATAACAAAAGCATGGCATGTTAAAACTTGTGATACGCAGTTAAAGCAGGATGTACAGGGAGATTTATCGTCTTAGATACATTTATCAGAGAATAACAACAGAGAGATTTGGAAAATAAGTGACCCCAATGTTCTACTCTAGAAACCAGAAAAAGAACACCAGGGCAAATCCAAGGAAAGAAGGAACAGAACTACAAAGATAAAAACAGAAATGAAAGCAGTAGATAATATTTTAAAAAGAATGAATATAATTTTTTAAAAAATTAGGGACGCCTGGGTGGCTCAGTTAGTTAAGCATCTGCCTTCAGCTCAAGTCATGATCCCAGGGTCCTGAGATCGAGTCCCAGGTCAGGCTCTCTGCTCAGTAGGAAGCCTGCTTCTCCCTCTGCCTGCTGCTCCCCCTGCTTGTGCTCTTTCTCTGACAAATAAATAAAATCTTAAAAAAAAAAAAAAATTAAAAGTCGATCGTAAAGTCTGGCCAGACTGATCAGAAGCAGCCTTTCTGGATCCCATCCTCTGCACTTTCCTCTCTCATCATTGACTCCAAGGATCCTTTTTACAAGCCTGTGTTTTATGAGGTATTTGCGATTTATTTGTTTCTCCACTAGAGAAGAGTTGTGTTTAGAGCAAAGGAGTGTTCTTTAGTCCCTCTCTCTGTGGCACCCAGCACGGGGCTGGTCACACTGGCTGTATTCAAACACGCCTGTGCAATGACTCAACCCGGGAAGGATTATAAGGGTCCGGTACTCAGAGCTGTGCAGCACTTGGCCGGTTTGCAAGGCGCTCACTCGCCCTTACTGCAGCTCCTGTTTGCATCAGCCCCTAGCAGCGATGAAGCAGTGGTTGGTTACCTTACAGATTTTCATAGATCATTTTGAAGATTTTCTAAGCAAGAACATCGAGGCTCAAAGAACGGATCACTTCCAAAGTGACAGGACCAAGGCGTTTGTGCACCAAACCTAGAGTCTTTTCCCTGACACAAGTGTCCCCACCGAGTCGAGCTCAACACGACGTTTGTTAAAAATAAATGGTTCAAAGTCACAGGGAAAGGTGAGCACAGGGGTAGCTATTCCCCACCCTGGCCTTGAAGAGCTCAGTCCTGACGTAGGAAAGTGTGTGCTACATGCGGAAGGAATTCCGCTCTGATTTATTTTTTTAAAGGTGGTATTTAAGGAAGCTGTAGCTCATCGACGAAAAAAGTGAGCCATTCAAAGAAGCTTGCCTTTGAGGCCCCCGAGCCAGAGCAAGCTCGGCGCCGGCGCAGGGCGTCCAGCCAGAGGCTTGGGTGGGCGCCAGGTGTGACCTTCCCCAACGAAGTCCCCAGCCCAGGGCACGCCAGGCGACAGAGCTCCCTTGGAACGCCGCGGGCTCGGTGGGGGCTTCGCCCTGACGCCCGCTCCTGTGTCGCCGCGCGCACCCCCACCGCGGTAATACCCCGGCCTGGTGGAGTCTCCTGGTGCCACTGACCCTCAGCTCGTCTTCTGCTGGGGGGTGGGGGCGGGGCGTTTCCTCCGAGTCGCACTGGAGCCTTTGGCCTGAGTTTCACTCTCACCCGCCCACTCATCACTAAAAAATGCAGTTCAGCCCCGAAAAAAAGGCCGCGCCTTTGCGGGGTGAGGGGTGTCGCACAGGCCGCGTAAAATGACGGGGTCCCCGGGGTTCGTAGTCGGGCCGCGGCTGGCTGCGGGAGGGCGCAGCTTCGCACCGCACCCGCAACCCTGCAACCCTGCCCCGGCAGAGGCCAGAGTCTCCCCTTCGGCCTACAGCGCCCAGTCCCTCCCTCCCTTTGCGCTCTGAAAATGGAAATAGGACCAGCAGCTCTGTTTGCAATAGCCCCAAACCGGCAGCAACCTAAATGTCCTTCCCTAAGGACCTAGGTGACATGCACGTTTGCGCACCCCTTGGGTCCTTGGGGAGAACCGAGCAGATCAAGGCGCGCTTGCATGGAAAGACCCGGCAAGATGTAGTGAGTCGCATGTCGCAGAAAAACACTGCAACACCGTTTTAAACGGTACATCTAGGTGAATATATACACACATAGAGTGTTGCAGAGAGCAAGATCTGGAAAGGCACACCTAAAAGTGGGCTGGAAGAGTAAAGAGTGAATCTCGGTTTCTAAAAATTGCATTTAAATTACCATATAGTCATTTATTACCTGTGCGAGCATTTTTCCAAAAATAAAGTCTTTCAGAATAGTTTTATATGTACAGAAAAAATGAGAAGTTAACACTTGCTTTCTTCTATTATTAGCATTTCCTATTAGCATGGAGCTTTTGCTACAATGAATGAGCCAATACTGATGCTTTATTATTAACTGACGTCCATAGTTTATTTAGATTTCCTCAGTTTTTCCCTAAAGTCCTTTTACCAGGATCCCCTCCAGGATGCCACACTACATTATTTTCATATCTCCTTAGGCTTTTCTTGGCTATATTCTTGGGAGGAAGACCACATAGGCACATCCTATCACTGAAGATTTCTCTCTCTTGATGTTGACCTTGATTACCTGGCTGAAGTAGTTTGTCGGGTTTCTCCACTATAAAGCTACTCTCCCCACCCCCACCTCCATTTCCATACTGTTGCGTGACCTTTTTAACGTGAAAAGTGTTCTTTACCTGAAAGAGAGTCGCTAACAAAAGTACACAGGGCCGTAGGGGATTGGGGAATGCCCTCGCCGAGATCGAGATCGCGGTTCAGGGAGCGACCGAAGGAGGAGGAGGGCGGAGCTGGGCAGCTCCTCGCCGACCTCCCGGCGCCGGCAGAATCCCCTCCCAGCCTAAGAGAGCCAGAAGGCCTGCGATTTTGTCCCCTGGCCCCCGGAGGCAGCTCTCGGCCCGTTAGCCCTCCCGGCAATCACCTGGGGGCGGGGCCGCGCTCCGACCCCACCCCTCGCCCCGCCCCGCCCCCAGCGCGAGCGGCTCCGCCCCGGGGTTCGCTGGGCCCCCGCCGGGTTTTCCGCCCCGCGGGCTCCTCCTCCGGCCCCGCCCTGACGGTTGCGGCGCCGGATTGCCCGGAGTGCCCCGGGTGCCCCGAAAGCCGGAGTGGGACGGAGCTCCAGGCCGACCGAGGCGCCGCGGCCGGGACGCCCGCGGAGACAGCCGCCGCTGCCCGCGGCCCCGCTCTCCCCTCGCGGCCCCCACCCCTGTGATCAGTGGCCAGTGGCCGGGTAAGTGAGGGCTCCCCGGCCCGCCGGAGGCACGGGGCCGGGCGGCGGCAAGGGACTGGGTGGCGGCAGAGAGCCGCGGCCCGGCGGGTGAGCCCCGGACTGCCCCGCGCCCGCTCCCGGCCCGGCCCGGCCCTGCGGCTTCCTGGTTGCTCGGCACGGTGGTTGGGGGGGTTGGAGGGGTGGTGTCCGGCTGTCGGGCTGGCCCCCGACGGATCGTCGGCCAGGCAGCCCGGCTCGATCGGCCGCTGGGGGCTGCCCTCCCTTTGAGGTGGGCGGTGCACAGGCCGGCCCCCTGTGGCCACGGCCACGTGATTGTGCTGCGCTGTTGGGGTCAGGGGCTCACCCGCTCCTGGGTGGGAGTGGGACGACTGGGTGAACTTGGGACCGGGTGAACCTGCTACCAGAGGGCGACTGGCTGGTATGGGGATGGAGGGTGACCCGGGGCCCTCTGACCCAGCGGAGTTCTCGAGAGTGTAGGTGCCCTTCCGGCTTGTGCTAAGGAGAGGAGGCGAGGCTCGTAGGGGAGGCTGGCTTCAGGAACTTTCCTCCTGTACTGGGAGGATGCAAATCCTGGGAGCTGCTCCTGTTGGAGATTATTTGTAAGGCCCTTTGAGAGAATGCGGAACTATCCCAGGCGCTGTGTTCACCTGTGTGTTTACCCTTTCTGCCTTTCCCCTTGAGCTCTACTTAGCCCGTGGAAGGCTTAAAATGGCAGAAACCCATTTTATTGGTTTAAAGGACAGTTGCGAAGTTCCCCTTCCGAGGAGAGAAGTTAAGCTGGCCAGTTCTAGCCCAAGCAGGTTACAGTTGCCGCCCCGCCCCCCTGACGACATTTCTCTCTGCTCCCCCATCTGTGACCTTGCTTTGCTTTGGGTATCCTAGGCAGCCAGCCGTGCTGCTCTCTCTCCCCACCCCCGTTTTGCTTCTGGCCGCCCTGACCCCGTCGCGGAGTGGTGCTGTGGGGGGTGAGCCTCTTCCCTGCTCCCACAACAGGAACAAAAGTTTGCAGGGGAGGGCGAGTCTGAGTCCAGGAGCTGGACGGGCAGGGTGTGTTCTCTTGCTCACTCCTAAATGGCTCTCATTATGTTCCTTCATTCCTTCCTTACTTCAGTCCATTGTTGGGGATTCCAGGAGGATTAACAGGGCTCCTTCCCTCAAGGCGCCCTCCTGTGCTTCTAGATGGTCCCTGGCAAGACTGACCAGGTGAGGTGCCAGGGAAATCTGTTACCCTGGCATTGGGTGCTCAGTACCTCGGGGTCCTGCATCCCTCCCCAGTCTGGTCTCTTACAATCTCTGTGCCTTGGTTTCCTTATCTTTAAAGTGGGGGTGATAATACCCACCTCATGGGGGCATTGTGAGGGTTAAATGAGTTAATACGTGATAACCATAGAGCCCAGGCACTGAGCTGAGCTGGTGACTATTAGACCATACCTGTGTGCTCTGGGCAGATGTCACCCACGTGGGGTAGAGCTTACGGCAGGGCCTGGGACAGAAGTGTCAGCAATAATAATACAGTAATAATAGCTGTCATTTCTTTCATGCAGCTGGAGGTCCATTCAAATCGAACTGCTCTCCTGCCAGTTCCTCTGTTTTAGTTCATGTTGCTCTGCCCCTCCTGGAACGCCCTCCTTTCCCCCATCTCTGCCCATGATTCCCCACCCTCCTGGGAGCCATCCAGGGGCCTGCTCCTAGCAGGAAGGGACAAGACATACTCTGAGCCCACGCAGCCCTCCTCCTCCACCCCTTTGGCATCCCTTCTCCATACTCGCCTTGCTTAGTATTTGTATGGCCCTGTGTCTTATCTGTGCCCTGTCCTTTGTCTTTGGAGGGCGGGGCTTACTCCTGTTTCTTACTCATCTCCTGGTCTCACAGCACCCAGGATGGGCCTTGCCTAATATATGTGCCCAGCAGAATTTCGCTGCGTGAGAGAGGCAGGCCAGGGAAGTAAGGTTTTCCTTGATCTTGGACCTTGAAGGCTCGGTTTGGGTAGGCAACAAAAGAGAGCCTGAGATGGAGCTAGGGCAAGGGTGACAGATACCTGTCTTGGCCTGCTGTACCTAGAAGGCCAAGATCGATTAGTGATGCCTTGCTCACATGATTCCGTGGAGGATGGGTCGTTTGGAGTGACGGGAGTAAGAATCCAGCCAGAATAGGTTAGTGTGGGTTCTTGGGAATTCACTGCAGAACAGAGAGACAAAAAGCCGGTGTGGGCGGGAGGTGAATGGAGAAAGAAAATCTGCGCCGAGTGCTGGAGATCTGTGCAGAGGACCCAGGGCCTTTTGGGAGCTCGCCCTCCTTCCTCTTGGATTCACCTCCTTCTTTCCTCTCTCCCTAAGCCTGAGGCAGCTCCTGGTGCTTGAGCCCATGCTGGGGCACTCGGGGAAGAGTCCGTGTGCTGGTGTGCTTCACAATCACAGTCAAGCAGGCCGACTCTGGTCTTTCTGGACTTCTCTCTACAGCACATTCTGATGCCTCTGTCCCCCGGTGCATCAGGAGTTTGAGTGATCCTAGATAGGAAAGCCCTTAGGGGAAACAAAGAAACTGAAGTTTCTTTGTTAGGAATTTGCATTTTTAAAATGGAGTTGTTGAAATTTGGTGAAGCTTTCTAATAATGGCTGAAACCGCTGCACAGTAGGCCCGCGGACCCTGGCCCCCGCGCCCCCTGAGATAAAGGTCTGATGTCACCTGGTGGTTTGTATTCGGGAGGATCCTAACAGTACATAGGGCCCGAACAGTGGCTCCAGTATGCTGCTGGGAGAAAGTACTGGGTGAGGGCAACAGCGGAGGAGTCCGGAGACAGAGTTCTCATCCATTTTGGGTCACTGGGACAAGTCGTGGAGCCACGCAAGGCCCCAGTGTTCTGGATGGTAAAATGCCTGCCTCGTATGGTTATTTGCAGAATGTGGTGAGGAGATGTTTGCGGAGGGGATTTAAGATCAGTCAGGGCGCAGTCCTGACGGTGTTGATCTCTTGGGTGCCTTACTGCAAGGACCCTTGAGATAGGATGCAGTGTGCAGACGGTTGATGCCTGGCTCTGTGATCCCTGAGCGTCTGGTCTCCCAGGGGCTTGTGCTCCTGAAAGTCCCACTGACTCAGCAGAAAAGAAGGGGAGAATTGCTCCTGAAATTGCAAGGGAAGTCTGGTGTCCCCAGCCTTTGTCACCTGGAGCTTGGGGGGGGAGGCTGGCCGGGAGGACCGTGAGCTGAGAGGAATCCCGATGAAGGTGGAGAGGAGAAACCCAGAGGGGGTTAGCTGGGCGGGGGAGCATGTGGCAAATGAGGCCTGGGACTGGCATCTCTAGGGAGAAAAGGATGTTTATGTGGGGGGGGGCTGGTGATGGCAGATGTGAGCTTGCCAAGGCCACCTAAAAGGTCACGGCTATTTTTAGGAAGTGGGTGACAAGGCATGTTTCTGTTGAACCAACATTGTGAGTACCCACCGTTTGCCCAGCCCTGTGCCGTGTGCCCTGTGCCACCCGCCCTAGGTTGTCTGCCTGGATTCCCCAGAGACACGGCCTACTGGATGGGAACCAGGTCTGGAGGGTGGGCAAGATCATGATCGTGAATTCAGTTTTGGACATGGAGCGTTTGGGGTGCCTTTGGGGTGCCAAGGAGGCAGGTGTGTCTGGGGCTTAGGAGGAGTCCGGGCTAGAGAGACGTTTTCGTCTAGATTGTATCTGCTGTAAAGGGCATGATGAGATTGAGGAACTCACCTTGAACAGCTGAGTAAAGGAACGTGAGCCCAGGAAGGAGCTAGAAAAGGAGCAGTCATGAGGGGACAGGAAAAGCAGGACAGTGTCAGATCGCAGGGGCCAGGGCGAGTCCACTTCAGCAGGAGGGAGTGACCATGGGTGGCCATTGTTGCTGTGGGAAGTGACAAGGAAGATACTCAGCACCTTAGCCGTGGCTGTTTTGCTGGGAGGTTGGCGCTGAAGCCAGATGGGAATGAATGGGCGGAGGAGTTGCAGGAGTGCAGATCTGGCCATGCTGAGTGTAGACAGCTTCAAAGGGAGGAGAGGGATCAGAGGGATCGGGTGGTGCTGGGGAGGCCCGCCCTGAGGGGGTGTTTGTTTCTGTTTCTCAGCTCATCCTCCCATTCCGCCCCAAGAAATTAGCAGGGTGGATGGCCTGCAGCCCAGGGGCCCCCCTCCATCCCTCTGTGCCGTACGGACACAGGTACCTGTAAAGGTTTGCTGCTGCTGCTGCTTTTTTTTAAGATTTTATTTATTTATTTGAGAGAGCGAGAGAGAAAGCACAAGCAGGGAGAGGGGCAGAGGAAGAGGGAAAAGCAGGTTCCCTGCTGAGCAAGAAGCCTGATGTGGGACTCGATCCCAGGACTCCGGGATCATGACCTGAGCCGAAGGCAGGTGCTTAACCGACTGAGCCACCCAGGCGCACCCGTAAAGGTTTGCTTCTTTCACAGAATGGTTTCATGCTGCACCCCTTACTCCGCAGCTGGTGGTTTGATTAGTTTTTCATGGGCGGTAACCTGGGTGAGCCGTGTTCTGGGTCAGTAGCCACTGTGGAATGTTCTCTAGTGCAGATTGACTGTGGTTTATACAGTCTTTCCCTTATTGATGGGTACTGAGACCACTGACTATTTTTATAATTTGAAGTAGTGTTGGAATAAACAACCTATAGGGCCCTGATGGGGATGTCATCGAATGTATTTATTTATAAGGAAGAGTTGACATTTTTATGATACTAACTTTTCCAAATCAGGGACAGATTACAGGCCTTGTAATACATCTTCAGTAGATATCATGAATGGGATTCTAACTGGATTTGCTAACCAGATAATAATTTTTTGTATCCTTTCCCCTTTTTTTTCTGTTTGTTGGCCATTAATTTCAACCTTTATCATTATTCATTCCTTCTTACTTTTGGCTTACTCTGTTGGTCTACTTTGATTATCTAAATTGGTTCGTTTATTTTTTTTAGTTTTTTAATTTAAAAAAGCATGTAAAGCTTAACATTTTTCGTGTGTGTACAGCTCTAGCCGGTGGGCCTTTGGAAGACTCACCTTTCCGTTCCGTTATGGCCACCATGTAGATCAGGAATTTTTTTTTTTTTAAGTTTATTTATTTATTTAAGTAGTCTTTGCACCCAACACAGGGCTCAAACTCATGACCCTGAGGTCAAGAGTCGCACGCTCTTCCAGCTCAGCCAGCCAGCCAGCCGCCCTGCCATATACATCGGTCTTGATCCAAGGATGTTTTCGAAGCCAGCATCCTGAATTTCTAAGTGGTTTTGTGCAGAGTATGATCACATTTTAGTGTTGACTGCTGGTTTTATTGGGTTATGATTAGTGAATGTGATCAGCAAAATTTCTTCTCGCTGGGCCGTATCGAGATTTTTTCTGTGGCAAGTGCATGATCCATACCAGACGGTCTCACGGACAGGAAAGGCTACGTATTCTCTGTGGGGCACAGACTGTAGATGTACCTGTTAACTTGAGCTTGCCTGCCTCTCCTTGCGTATCGGTCTGTCAAATCCTGCGAGATGTTCCAGAAATTCTCACTATAATCTCCAGTTAAATCAGGCTGTACTTATATTTGTTCTAGATGCAGTAGCCTGACATCCGTGCTTGTGTATACAGGTTTATCAAGCTGATCCGTGCGAGTTGTACTTCGCGTCATTCGTTGCTTATTTTAATGCTTTGGGCCTTTGGCCTTCAGTGCCACGTTATCTGTGCTTTAGGAGACTATATTGCCAAGGGTCTGGGAGAATCCCTTCTTCTTTAGAGACCTAAAATGAATAAACAAGTGCATTTTGTAAGACAGTAAGTGAAGGGCTCAGAAACGTAGAGGCAGGATCGGCCCCGGGCTTTACACCAGGGCCTGTTTCAGTTCAGGCTTCTGCGGAGTACGCGCTCCTCAGGTCTCCCTCACCTGCTTCTCAGCTCCCCCGATTGTCATGAAGTAATCCGGTCCCGGCGGTCCCTACGATAGCCAACTTCTTAGGAGGGATGGGTAAAATAAGATTTTCCTGCAAGCTGCAGGGACAGGCCCGGGCCCCGCCTCTCTCCCTCTGCGGTTTTGCCCCTTCCTTTGTGTCCAAAGACAGGGACGGCTCTGACGGGTAGTTTGACTGTTCCTTACTCGCTTGCGACAGCACAGGGCCTTTCTCCATTCCACATGGGATGTGACAAAACAGTCAGTACACAAAAAAGCCCCAGGGCCAAATGTCAGATACGAAGACTTGGGCCCCGGCCTGGGCGGCTCAGTTGGTAGAGTGTCCAACTCTTGGTTTCAGCTCAGGTCATGATCTCAGGGTCGTGGGATCGAGCCCCACATCAGGCTCCACACTGAGTGTGAGCGTGGAGCCTGCTTGAGATTCTCTCTCTGCCTCTCCCCTGCTGGTGCTCACTCTCTCGAAAATAAATAAATCTTAAAAAAAAAAAGAAAAAGACAGGGGTGCCTGGGTGGCTCAGTTGTTAAGCATCTGCCTTCGACTCAGGTCATGATCCCAAGGTCCTGGGATTGAGCCCTGCATCGGGCTCCCTGCTCAGTGGGAAGCCTGCCTCTCCCTCTCCCACTCCCCTTACTCGTGTTCCCTCTCTCGCTGTGTTTCTCTCTGTCAAATAAATAAAATCTTAAAAAAAAAAAAAGACAAAATGTTTCTTCTGTGCTCAGGACATGTGCAGGGTGTGGGAGGATGGCAAAAGGCAGTGATAACAGCAGCAAGCGGAATTTGGGGGTTTCTGTCTTTGATAGAGCATTCAGACTGTTCATATACCAGATATTCTTGATTTTATTCCTTGCATCTTGTTTTCTGTTTATTATTTACTATACTTGGGTCTTATTTCTGTCCTGATTTCTGCTGACTTGGGGAGGCTTCTCATCATCCCTCTTCCCTACCCCACCTGCATTATGATTCAGGTTTGGTCGTGGATTCAGAGAGGAGCCCCCCTCTCTGTCTTCAGAAATTGGAGGCCAGGGTCAATGTCTGCTCCATGAGCTTGTCCTGGCACCAGGCTTCTGGTGTAAAGTTGCCCCCAGCGCTCTCTAGGGCTGCAGTTTTCAAATATAAGCATATGTAAGAATAACCGAGAAGGTTTGTTAAAACACAGATTTCTGCCCCCTCCCCCTTAATGGCTCTGATTTAGGAGGTCTGGGGTGAGGCCTGGGAATCTTCATTTTTGACAGCCACCCCCGCTGTTGCGTCCCCATGGGGACCATCCCGGATAGCACTGCTCCAGGGCCTTCCCTTAACGGAGTGGCCCAGGGCAGCTGACTTGCAGGGCTGCATCCTGCCTGGTTGCCAGGGAGGCTTGGAAACTAGTCCTTATTGGAGGCTACTGTGTGCCAGGCAACAGTCTGTGTTCTGTGCCGGAAGTAAGACAGGGCAGATGGTCGGAGGGGACAACCAGAAGTTCCTGAGACACCACCCACTGCTGTGCTTAATTTGAAACTCTGGTCTTGCCTTCGGCTAAGCCGGTATTCCTTGGTTAGGAAGCCGAAATGTTCTGTCGCGACGGGAATGGTATGTCGCGATGGTGGCGTGGCCACCTCCGACCCCATAGGCAGGTGCATGGATGGCTTTGCTGATGCGCTGAGGATCCTTGCTCCTTCTAGGCTGCCCCTAGGAGTCAGGCCCCTTCCTCATTTTGCCTTTACATTTCCCCAGCCCCAGCTCCATCCAGCCCAGGTAGGTGGGGGCGGGGGTGGCACCCAGAAGGGAGCCGGCATGGGCTGTGAGTGTGTCAGCCGGGAAGTCGGGAGACATGCTTCTGGTCTGTATCCTGCCTACAGCCCGTCCTGAGACGTCAGGCAGATCCCTTCTGCTCTCTGGGCCTCCGCTCCCCACCCTAGTAAAATAGGCCGGTCGAAGCAAATGATTTCACGAAGGCCATTTCCAGGTCCAGTATTCTAGGATTCCTGTGTAATCCAATGCCAGGGCACCGGGAATTGACTTTTTACTTCTAGGATGTGTCTTTCAGAACTGGCTCACTCAAGTTCAGTCCTGTGGTAAGGCTTAAACACTACCCCATTGCTACTGGCCCAGCCTGCCTTGTGCGGAGCCTCTCCCAGCTGCTTAGCCCCGATGCCAGCCCTCCGAGGACAGTCTGAGGCATGGGCTGGCTAATGACTGACATAGGCTCCAGCGAGTCTTAGTTCATGGCCCGTGGGTGGGGAGTTCAATGTTTAACAGCACCTTGTGCAGGCTTTTTGTTCAGTGCCTGGGAAAATATGGCCAGGATTAGTAGGGGGCTGCCTGGGGCTCTCCGGCTCTCCGGCTTGTTTCTGTGGCTTCATGGCACTGTGCCCGCACCCAGGAGACGAGGCCAATCCCCATGAGTGCGGGGTATGGGGGCTCTGCCGTCCCTCCAGAGGGTAAGGCTTCTAGGTGAGGCTGGGGGGCCTCAGCCATTTGGTGCTGGAATAGATCCTCGTATCTTCTAGGTTTGAGGGACTGAGTTTCTCCAAAGCCATTTGAATAGGCACTCCCTGCTGCTTTCTGTTCTACTCCTCCCGCCACCCCTCTTCCCCCGATTCAGTGTGAGAGAGGATTTGTGATGGGCTGTTGGCTTTCCTATGGCCCATTGCCTCTTAACTGGCAGGGCCCTGGGTGACATCACCTGTCCCTTTGACTACACGTGCAGGTGCCTGCAGGGATAGCCCAGCTTGGGACGGTGGGTGGCTGGGGTAGGCATAGCTAGCCGAAGGGGAGGTCGCTGCCTCCCTAGCTGTGTGCCACCACAAGGAAATGTAGGACCCGTGTTGCCAGATCTCCTATTTTTCCATTAAAAAAATTTTTAAGTCAGGCTCAGCTCTTTTATAGCCCCTCCTCTCCCCCCGCTTTCCCCCCAGGAAATAAATGTGAACTACAGAACCCTCATGGAGCCGCAGGTTCTGGGCAGCACAAGTCCATAACCACACACCCCTCTTAGGCTCACCCATTTAATAAGTGAGGGAGAAAGATGCCCAGAAAAGCCTTAGGTTGGTCAAGACCCATCAGAGAGAAGCCAGTTTTCTAGACTCTTCTCCCACCTTCCTCTCCCAGAGACTGCATTTCCTAATTCTCTGCCGTAATCTTTCTTCCCAGGAATGGCTCTTAAACCCCGTGTGGGTAACTTCCTGCGACTGCTCTATTGTGTTTATGTCCCCGGGCAGAGGGAAAGCCTGGGGCAGGCCAGGACTTTGTTTTTTCCTGCTCTTTCCCCAGGTAGCCTAGCCCAGCCCAGCCTCCGATGCCTCTCTGAGCCCAGAAGTGGAATTACTGTGAAGATAATGGAGTGTAAGCTTCAGCTTCAGGAGACCCTCCCCTCCCCGCACCTCACTTGCCAGGGAGGGGGTCCCAGCAGTGAATTCACAGAGTCCTAGCAATGTTGTGTATTCATTTTCTGAAAGAAGACCCCCAAAATCGTAGGAGCTCCAGGACCCACAAAACCGGGACCGACCCCTATAGATGTGGTGACCGGCTGGCATTCTGTCTTTTGGACAGTGACCTCTTATTTGGGGGGAGGGGAGCAGGAGGTCGGGGTCCTGGGCCAGCCCTCTTAGGATCTTGCTGTGTCACCTGGGCATGTCACTTCCTCCTCTCTGGTTGTCAGTTTCCCCGTTTGTGAAATGAGAGCCAAGGTGGCGTGGGCACAAATGAACTGAGTCATGGCCAGGGCTGAGTGAGCTCTGAAGCCCGAGCTGCGAGGTCCTGGCCGGAGGGGTGTGATTGCCCCGCCGGTGTGGCGCACACTGCCAACCTTTCCCCGCCCCAGAGCCTTTGCATTGCTGGCTGGGTGTGTCTGGCCGGGCCACACAGAACCACTCACAGCCCTGAGCCTCACCATGGTGATTCATGTTGACTGATCATACAAGGGAGCAAAGCTTTATTGAGCTTTTATTCCCAGACCTGCAGGAGAGGCGAGCACCTGGTCCTTCCTCTCTCGGTTGGAATAGTTGATTTTGTGGTCTTGGTGGTTTATTGCCTCCCTTCTCAGAGAAAGCCTCCTGACTTACATAGACTTGTGCCTTTTACACAAGGAGAGCAGAGGCCTTTTCAAAGAGAACACCATAGAAGGATCTGGAAGGAAGGAGATCACTGTCTGTGTTAGTTTTCTATTGTTGCCATAACAAATTACCACAAACTCAGTGGCTTAGAATCACACAACTTATTTTGGTGGTAAAATACACATAACATGAAATTTACCATTTTTAGCATTTTTAAAAAAGCGTGTAGTTCCAAGGCACTAAGGATGTTGACACTGTTGTGTGGCCAACAGAAGCTCCCCGGGCCCCCCTCCTCCCCGCCCCTGGCCACCGCAGTCCTCTGTGTCTGCATTGGGCTGCTCCAGGCAGCTCTCGGCAGTGAAATCACACAGGGTTTTCTGTCCGTGGTGGGCTGAGTTCTCTGCGTAATGTCCTGTGTTCAGCCCTGCCATAAGCACCTGTTGCAGTCTCCTTCCTTCTAAGGCCGGATAGTATTCTGTTCTGTGTTCTATACCGCATTTCGTTTATCATTCCTTTGGATGGACATTTGGGTGGTTTCCACCTTCTGGCACTTGTGGATCATGCTGCCGCCAGCCATGGTGTCCTCGCAGCTTCGGGGCCCTGCTTTCGGGTGAGTGCGCCTGCCGTACTGTTTGCCACAGCGGCTGAGCCATGGACCACACAACTTCCTGTCTGACGCTTTTGTTTCACGTGTCCCCTGATGTTTGTGGGTGGGGAGGTATCTTTTCTGGGGGCTCTGGAGTAGAACGCCCCTCGTCTCTGCAGCTTCTAGAGGCCATCTGCATTCCTTGGCTCGTGGCCGCTTCCTCCATGGTTGGAATCCCTCTCATGCTTCAGATCTCTCCTCCTCATTCTTTCTTTTCATCCTTAACCAGCTGGAAAGGGGCCTCTGCTCAAAAAAGAACTCATGTGTTTAGATGGGGCTCACCTGGACAGTCTAGGAGAACCTCTCCATCTCAAGATTGGTAACCATCACCACACGTGCAAAGTCCCTGTGGCCAGGTCAATCACATGTTCACAGGCTCTGGGGGATCAGGGTGTAGACTGTCTGGGTTACTTTTTTTCTAAGGTTTATCTATTTATTTGAGAGAGAGAGAGCGTGCCCAAGAGCATGAGCGGGAGGGGCAGAGGGAGAGGGAGAAAGAACCCTAAGCGGACTCCATGCTGAGCACAGAGACCAACACCGGGCTTGACCCCATGATCCTGAGACCACAACCTGAGCTGACACTAAGAGTGAGACGCTCAACCCCCTCTGCCACCCAGGCGCCCCTGGAATGTTTTTGAAAGACCTCATCAAGGAACCTGATGGTGCCTTGATCTCGGGCTTTGAAAAGCCCTCCCCTCTGCCCCTTCCCCTTACCAACATTGTCTTGAGACACCCCATCATCGTACAGTTGGTTAGGCCTGCCCCTACTGTGTGGGCTGGACCTGGTACCAGACACTGAGCAATTTGGGTGTATGTCCAGGTTCTTTGAAGACCCTTTCCAAACATCAGAGCCTGTCCTCTTCGGCCACTTGGGAGAGACCAGCGCTGTGTGAGTTGGTCACAGAGTTAAGAGAGCTGTCCCATACTTTACAAAGATCTTTTCTTTTTTTACTTCATTCGGTCCTCACATAATGCCAAGGTAGATGGGCAGGTCATATCTTTGCAGACAGCCTGGAAATTCAGAGAGGGAAAGTTACCCCGGGAAGGTCACACAGCAAGTGGTAGAGCCAGGACCCACACTATAGGTTCCAAGCTGATGCTTCTGAGGCAGCAAGTTAAAACTAACTGAGCACCTACTGTATGCCAATACGCTACATGGTGGGTGGCTTTATATGTGTGTATCAGCGTGTCCGATCCCCACAGCCACTTAGTAAGATAGATGTGTCTTGCCCAATTTTACAGGTAAGAAAAAAGGCTCAAAGAGGTCAGACAACATGCCCAAGGCCACACAGGCAGCAAGGGGTAGAGCTAGACTTGGAATCATCGTCCTTGGACTTAAAACCCTGTGTGTCACCCTCGTTCCTCCGCAGCAGTGTTGGAAGATGCTATCAGAGCTGTGTGGGCTGTGGGTAAAATGCACACAGCAGAGCCAAGAAGTTTCCTGTGACTGTCCTGTGATATTTGCGGCTCTTGAAGGGGGAGCGTGGGTTGTTGTGAAGATGGGGAACGGGTTGAGAGTGTGGGAGAGAGAGTCACTGGCAGTGGAAGGACCCGCAGAGTATCTGGGGTTGGACGTTGATGTTGCTTAGGCTGCGTGACCTCGGATGAGCCACTCGGCTGCCCCTTTCCCCACCCAGAGGAGGGAGGGGTCCAGGGAAGGAGCTCCCCCAGTTCCCTCCCGGCCGAGCCACTGAAGAGTCGTGTCGTACAGACAGTGGCCGCTGCGGGGTGTGGATGTGCTGCACCCCCGGGGGCCCGGGTGATCCTGGAGGAAGGGCGCTTGGGCTGGACTTGGTGGGAAAAGGAGGGACTTGAGAGCCAAGGGGGCGGCCAGCGGGGCTCAGGCATCCCCAGCACTGGCGCCTGGTTGACATCTGCCGGCCCCTCTGCGCAGGTGGTGTCGCGGGGAGCCGTCCCCCCCAGGCGGAAGTGGCGAAGCACACACACAGATCTGTCTCTCCTCAGCCTGCACCGCGCTGGGAAACACAACCCCACAGTTTCCCCTTTTTTGGGGTGGGGGTGTTTCCTTAGGACTTGACCACAACTTGGACTTGTCACTGCCACTCTTTCTGTCACAAGAACCTTGGCATCTGCCGGGACCGAGGCCTGAGGCCTCGTCACGTTCTGGGCGTGGGTGTGAGCCGATGTGGACACCATGTGTGGGTTCACCCCCATTTTCCACTACTTAGAAATCCCAAATGGGATTGGCCTTTGACTAGGTGTCGGCCCTTCCAGAAGCCCATTTGGTGTGGTGTCAGAGGGAGACCTCCCGTGAACAGGAAGGAGCCAGATTTGTGGGAGAGCTGTGCTGTGGGGGGGTGGGAAGGAGCCCCACGAGCTGGTGTGTGAAAGGGGTCACTGCTGCCTCCTGCTCCCCTTCTCAGCTCCACGGACCCAGTCTAGAAAGGCAGCTGGGAGGAGGGAACATGATTTCCGTCAGGGTGGGGGGCCCGGGGTCGAAGTACTGACAGCAGGTGCGGGGGCGCGGGGGCTGCTTCCCCGGGTCCCTCCTCGCAGGCAGAATCTTCTCCAAGAGGCCTTTTCAGAGGTGCTTCTCTCCCCGCACCCAGCCTCCCCCTGCCCCACGCGCTTCTTGCCGCTGCTTCCTGGCCCCTGCCATTCCTGGGGTGTGGACCGGGCCCCCGGGCACCCAGGCACGCAGAAGAGAAAGAAAGAAAACTGCCAGTTTCCCGTTGGTGGATTCCCCCTTGGGGAGATGGGACTATCCAACACAGCCATTCCCAGGACCTGCTGCTCCAGGGTTGGGTTTGGTGTGGGAGAAGGAACTAGTGGGCGGGATTCCACTCGTCACATCCTCTGTCCCCAGCTCTAGCGTTACTCTCCGACTCTGCATCCTCTCCCCGCACTGCCCCCAAGTTTCTCATCCCAAGTATTATCAAATGGCCCTCTAGTCCTCCTGTTTGCTATTTTATACTGGAGAAACTGATATCATGAAAGGTTAAGTGATATTAGGAGAACATATCTGATATTAAACTGTTGTTATCCCCATTTTACACACATGGAAAACTGAGGCCCAGAAAGATTAGGTAACTTGCCCAAGGTCACACACCTAGTAGAGAGCAGGACTGGGATTTGAACCTGTGCTGTCTGGCTTCAGAGTTCATGTTCTTCCTACCACTCTATCCTGCCTGGGCTCACAGTGAGGCCTGAAATCCTGATTCCTAATCCCAGGGTATTCCATCAGCCGGTGTTTTTCAGTTTCTGAGATACTAGTTTCTGGGGCGGGTGAGCTCCACGAGGAAGTACAGTCCAGCATCGGGGTGAAAGTCCTGGGCTTTGGAGCCTGGCTGCCTGGGCATAAATCTTGGCTCAGTCATTTACTACCTGTAAGCTTGGGTGAGTTCCATAATCTCTCCATGCCTCAGTTTCCTTATCTCTAATAGGGGATCATAATCTCAGTGTTTGTTTTGTAGAGTTGTAAAGTTGAATTGCATGTAAAGCACTTTGAACAGAGTGCTTAGCACATATTAAAGTATTCAATAAATGTTAACTATTATGATTGGTTAATAAGCTGGAGAAATTTGGGGATAAAGTTAAGCAGTCTCCTTTGTTACAGGACTTCTCAGAGCCTTTTTACCATGCTCTTATGAATTGGTACTTTGGGGAGGAGAAGTAGTAGGCAGCATTTTCCAAAGTTTTTGGACAACTAATCTCTCTGTCCTTTTAAATTGCATCCCTCTAAATTCTCAGCTTGCAAGATGTTAAGCTAATGTCTGAGAACACAGTTCAGGGAGCTCTGAGCTGTACATCAAGCTTGCCTGTTTCTGCTTGCCCAGGCTGAGCTGGGGATGGGGGTCCAGGTTACTGCTGAGCCAGCTCTGAGTGACTGTGCGTGGCAGGGTTCTGGCTGTGCCTGGCTTCCCTCCTCCCCCGCAGGCATGGGGAAAGGGAAAAGGTGTGAGCGTAGGCACCTGAGGATCTCCGGAACCTCCTGGCCACGAGGAATGGCCTTGGCAAACCCTAGTTCAAAGCATATTTACTGCACTTACTTCTGCCCTGGAAGGAGGGGTCCTACAGTAGGTCACCTGTGGCAGGACTGGCTGAGACCACCAGATAAGCCAGCCTAGCTCAGATGGAAGTCGTCGCAGATTTTGCAGCATGGCTCTGTTAGGAGAAAGCAGGCGGCAAGCAGAGTTCTACCATGGATGCTCTCGCTAGTGTGTGTGTGGCTTGAGTAAACAGTGTCCCTGGTGTATTTTAGCCGCAAAACCAAGGGGGTTGGAAATTAGACAAACTTTGAGGTCCCTTCCAATGGGAACATTTTGGGAGTCTGTAAACCTGGGATTGGGGCAAAAACCTAAGGGGGTGTCCCCTTTCAGAGTCCTAAAATACAAAAGGAAGGACGAGCCCTGAGAGGGGAATCCGCCCCGCTACCCCGCGCCGTCCTCCCCTGCACACCCATGGGATAGCAAGGTCTGCAGAGAACTGGACCCAGCTCCGGGTCATTGGTTTAGGATCCTTTACCACATGAGATTCTTAGAAGAGGATTACTTTTTTTTGAGAGAGAGAGAGAGAGCGTGCAAGAGAAAACATGCATGAGAAGTGGGGGCGGGGTAGAGGGAGAGAGAATCTAAGCAGGTTCTGTGCCCAGTGTGGAGCCGGACACGGGGCTCCGTCTCATGACCCTGAGGTCCTGACCTGAGCTGAAGTCAAGAGTTGGTCATTTAACCGACTCAGCCACCCAGGTGCCCCAAGGAAGTAGATTACTGTAAGTAGACGTTTCTGTCTTGCTTTGGGCCTCATTCACACCCCGTCTGGGTCATTGCCTGCGTTTGTCCAGCCCAGCGACCTGGGGAGGAATGCCCACCACTCCCAGGGCGGCCCTGGAGGACAGGAGCTGCTCAGACTGGCTGAGGGCGGGCTAACTCTTCGTCTCCCCGACCAGTGCCAGGAGCATTGCCAGGTAGGAATGTGTACCATTAATTACCCCCGAGTCTGCCCAAACCTAGCCTGGTACTGGAGCGAGCAGAGTTTGCAGATAAGCAAATAAATCTCTTGCTTTAAAACAGTTGTATACAAAAAAAAAAAACAAAAAACAGTTGTATACACATATGAGCAAACATAAACCGTATATACACACACGTGTACATGCATTTATGTGTCTGCCATGGGGGGCGGTCTTGAATTACAGATTAGAAACCACTCAGTAGTGACCTTTGGGTAGAGGGTTAGACCTTTGGTTTTCACTTTGTGCCTTTCTGTTTGTGTGTGAATTTCCCTACAGTGTCTTCTAACCTTTTTATTTTATTCTTTTTTTCTATTTTTTTATTTTTATTTTTAAAGGTAATTTATTTTTTTAGAGTAGTTTTAGGGTCACGGCAAAATGGAGCGGAAAGTACATTACCATCAACACCACCAATATCCATTATCAATACCCCTACCGGAGGGGTACATTTGTTGCAATTGAGGAGTCTACATGGACACATCTAGAGTCCATAGTTTACCTTAGGCTTCACTTCTGGTGTTGTATGTTCCATGGGTTTTGACTAATGTACCCACCATTTTAATATCACACAGAATAGTTTCACTGGCCTAAAAAAAATCCTCCATGCTTTGACCGTTCATCCCTCCCCCCTCCGTAATTCCTAGAAACCACTGATCTTTTTACCACTGATTAGTTTTACCTTTTCCAGACTGTTGAGAGCTGGAAGCAGGCAGTATGTAGCCTTTTCTCATTTGCACTTCAGCTCCCTGCGTGCCTTTTTGTGGATTGACAGCACACTTCTTTCTAATGCTGAATAACATTTCATCATCTCGGCATTTATCCATTCACCTACTTAAGGACTTCTTGGCTGCTTTCACATTTTGACCATTATGAATAAAGATGCTTGTACACCTCTGTGTGCAGGCTTTTGCATGGACAAGTTCCCAGCTCCCTGGGGACTGCTGGACCATATGGTAAGAATGTGTTCAGTTTTGTAAAAACCTGCCAGACCGTCTTCCTGAGGGTCGGTACCGTCAGCAGTGAGCAAGAGTTCCGGTTGCTCCGCACCCTCACCAGCATTTGGTGTGGTCACTGGTGGGGACTTGGGGCGCTCTGATAAGTGTGCGGTGGTCTCTCATTGTTTATTTGCAGTTCCCTGATGATGTCTGATGGGGAGGATCTTTTCACCTGCTCAGAAGCCATCAGTGTGTTTTCTTCGGTGAGGTGTCCAGGTCTTCTGCCCATTTGTTTAATCAGATTGTTTTCTTCCTGTTGAGTTTTTACGAGTTCTTTTCTATATTTTAGATAACAGCTCTTGATCAGATGTGTCTTTTGTAAACTTTTCCTCCCAGTTGGTGGCTTGTCTTATTATTTTTAAAAATGCATTAGCAGAGAATCATCTGAGCTGCATGACTTAAACTCTATATTTAAATTCTTGTATCAAAACAGATTGAGGATTTAATATTAAAAGATGAATACACAAATGAATACTCCAGCCCCCAGGCTGAGGAAGGCCGGTGGAGGGGCCATCCCACAACAGCCTCCGCTCTAGTCCTGGGCCCGCTTGGTTTGCTGCTGGGCACAGAGGGGCGGGAGGTGTCGGGTGATGTTTCCAGGCCTCAGCCTGCGGCACGCTCTGTCCCCTCCTGGGTCCCGCACTGACCTTCTGGGGAGGACGCTTCTCTAGCCTTGTGCCATAGCACTGCCACCACCCACCCTCCTTTCCCTTTCATGCGCTGGAAGTGAGGCTGGACTCCAGGAGGGGTGCAGAGCCCAGCCTTCCCGGAGGCCCCCGTCTCCATCTCCCCTTGTTGAGATGGGGAAATGACAAGGCTCTCCGTGATCACAGGGGAGCGAGTGAGTGGGAGGAGTAAGGTTCTTGTTCTGGATCATTCTGCCTCTTCTGCCAACACAGCATTTCTAGATTCCTGTGTTTGAGGACTCTGGCTACTGCCCTTGTGGAGCCCTTGCAATTTAACAGTTATACTTGCAAATATATACACAGCTTGAAGAAACAGGCCCTTTTAGAGTCCTTGAGAAGTCCCCTGTGTAGCTGCCGTATACTTTCAGCATTCACCTGGCACCCTGAGGCTTGGTTCTGATGGGATCGTGGGATGCCCAGTTCTTGGTGCCTGTCCTTAGAGCCGACTACTGGGAATAAAGGCTGGATAGTATCAGTGAGAAAGTGTCCCAGTACCTGCAAGGAAGGAGTGTTTCCTGGAGTGCAGAGCACAGAACCAGTTACATCAGAGTCGCTGGGGATGGGGAAGGGGTGCTTATTGAAGTTTCAGAGTCCTTGGTGCAGCCCAGGTTGACGGGCCCCGAGTGACCGGGGCTGAGGCCTAGGCATTTTGAGCGAGCTGTCCAGGTGGCTCTCACGCATGATGAAGCAGGGTCACCCAGAGCGTGGTCCCTAGTCAGGTAGCATCACCACCACCGGGAGGTGTGTGGGAAATGCATTTGGGGGCCTGTCCCAAACCTTCCGATTCTGAGACTGTGGGGAAGGGGACCCGGCAAGCTGAGGTTTAATAAGTCCCACAGGTGATTGTTTTGCAGATTGGAATTTGAGAAGCGGAGAGGAAGGTACGGAGCCCCCCTTAGAAGCCCTGCTTGAGCTCACCTCTGAGTGGGGATGGTGCCGGGAACGACTTCACCCGGTACAGGGGGCCCTGCTGGTGGCCGAAGTTACCCGAAGACTGGATGATGAGTGGATTTTGCAATGTTGAGAAAGGGGAAAGCAGGTAGACATTGTGCATCGGAGAGCTGAATCCCGGCTGCCTCCAGGTTGGGTAGGCACTGGGGGCAGGGACGGTGCACCCTGAGGGCGTCCAGCTGCCGAGGCTGTTCTCCTGGGGGTTATTAGGCAGGTAAACCGGGGGGCTCTAGGCGTGGGCTGTGTGTTGGAATCCTCATTGGACGCGGGTCCTCTTTACACCATCAGGTGAAGTTGATGGGGAAACGTGTGTAGCGTCGTCGTGGTAAGAGTTAGCGGCCAGAGTGCTGGCTGCGTGGTGGCACCTGCTGCTGTCCGGCTGGGGCGTGGTCGGCCTTGCCGGTTCCGGAGTGTTGTCCTTGGCCCTTTTCCTGCCAGTTACTGGGAAGAAAGCAAATGTCATGCTTACCAAGCAAAGCTGAGCACTAAGATGTTTGACTCTGGAATGTCCGGACACCTCGGCAGGCTGAGCAGCAGGCGGAAGGCGAGGGAGGAGTTGGACAGGATCCGCGTTAGGGCTCCTTGTCCAGAACACTCCGTGTCCCAACCCAGGGAGGCAGGGAGGAGGGAGGCGGTGGTCTGGCCCTGCCCTGTGCCCTTTGGGGACCACAGCCGGGTTCCGAAGAGAGCTCCGAGACAGGGAAGGGAATGGTACTGCACACAGGAGATGGTGGGGAGATGAGGCTGCTCTCGGGGGAGGGCCAGACTGGAGGTGCTCTCTTGGGGGAGGGAAAGACCCAGGGAGGCAGGCCTGCTGCTCGGATGTGGGGTTAGAGCCGACTCACTGCCAAAGGACAGCTTTTGACTCTTGCTAGGAAGTCTGCAGAGCCCTCCTGCGCATGCATGCCATCCCCCTGGGAGCAGCCTGTCCTGTGGTCCCGTCCCGGGCGGGGAAACACGAGTGGACCCTCTGGGTCTGGGTCCCGGGGTGCATTTGTGTAGGACTGATAACCCCAGGCTCTGAGCGGGGCTGCCGGGGGCTGAATAGAGCCTGTGTGACGTATTCACATCTTGGAAGAACAGCCGTGGCCTCAAGTGAGCTCAGAAATCGCCTCCTGAATTGGGCCTTTTTTAAAGTTGTTTTTTTAATAGGCAGTACATGCATGTGGCCAAAAAATGCAAATATAAACCGTAAGCTTCGCGTCTGTCCCCAGTTTTCCCTTCCAAAGGCAGCCAGTGTCACCGAGCTTCTTGTTTACCATTCCAGGGATGGTGTGTGTCTGTGTGTGTATATTTATATATGCACCACCGACTTTGTTTTACATCTTCTTTTTTTACAAGATGTTAGTTTAGTAAACACACAATTTGCCCCTTGATCAGGAATGGTGATCGTTTCATAGGCCTGTGTATAGATCTGGCTAATTGTGAGAATAGCTCCAGAACTTTCATCGGACGGATTTGTTCGGAGTCACGTCCCCAGCCGCTGCCGGTAGCTAGCTAGGGGGTGTTAGCCCAGACCGCCCCGCACGCGCCCGTCCCTGTCACTTCACACCGGTGTGAGTGTGCCCGGGAAATAAAGTTCCAGAAGGTGAGTTTCTAGTGCAGCCCAGGTCACTACATGTTGACGTCTCTGTGTTTGTAACTGGCAGTTCTAGCATCTGAGTGTGGGGTAAACCTTCCGTTCCCTTCCTGGAATTGCCTGTTTACATCATTTGAGTTTCTCTACTGGTCACTGGGTTGTTTTTTTTTTTTTTTTTTTAATGCAAAACATTTCTCTTAAGTTTGTTATTTCTCTTGTCTTTCTGTCATTTTCCTTATTTGTTTCCTATTGTTCAGAACTTTAATTTTATGTCTTTGGGGCTTGGGGTCACTTCTTGTATTTAAATCTCTGATCTGGCTGAGATTAGCTTTGATGTATGGAACAGGGTAGTACCCAGCTTTTGGCTTGTTCCCCCCCCCCCCCCGGCTGTGGTTGGGGCTTTTGGGCCTCATTCCTCTGGGAGGAGAGGAGAAGGGTGGCGAGGGGTCTTTGGTGCCCAAAGCTTCTGCTTGATGGTGGTCCCCAGAGGAGAAGGGTGTCAGGGACACGACCGCCGCTCATGCTGACCTTGCGCAGGGTGCTTCCTCTTCCTCCCAGCAGAAGGTTCCTGGTCCATCGATCGTTCAGATTTCCAGGCTCTCCTCATCAACAGGATCTGAGGATTCTGGCAGGAGGGTCAGGCCGAAGGCAGAACCTGGAGGGCTTTGGGAGGTAGAGGAATCAGACCGAGGGCACCACCACGGAGCACCAGGGAAAGGGGCTTTGGCCCGCGCCGCAGGTGGCCGGTCCTAGCTCTCTCCAAGGTCACTAGGCCATCTGGGCTTTTGCTGCTCTGCCTACAGTCACCTCTGGACATGCTGACCAAAACACATCCCCATGCCCATCATCCCTGTGGGCCCCTTGGGGACCAGTGGCCCCTAAGGAAGCCCTTCAGCCCCCTTGCTGACACCACGTGCAGATAGATCTCCAGTGTAGCTGTGAAGGGCACGTAGAATCCTGTAGGTGAATGATGGTGTCTAGAGCAGTGGTTCTCAAAGTGGGGTCCCCGCACCAGCAGCATTACCTGGAAACTAGTTAGAAATGCAGATTCTGGTTCTGTGGACTCAAATTGTGGTGGGGCCCAGCTACGTGTGTTTAACAAGCCCTTCGGGTGGTTCTGATGCACACACTGCAGTTTGAGAACTAGGTTGGGGCCCAATGTGCAGGGGGGAGCAGGTCACCCGGGGTCAGCAGGTGTGATGGTTGAGGGGGCCTGCAGGTCCCCTGACACCCTTACCTGTCCCTGGATGTCGCTGCGGACTGCAGCAGCCACTGAACCACTGACCAGCAACCAGAATTAGGTTGCACGACAGTCCGAGTGGCTGTGTCCCTCCTGGGCAGTTTAACTGGCATGGGGCACGGCAGAGGGATCCGTATACGGAGGGGCTTTATGAGAGCAGCTGTCCCACCCAGCACCAACAGGCAAGAGCCCTGGGTTCCAGGCCTTTCTGCTTCCCTACTCCTGATCTGCAAGTCACTTACCTTTCTGAGCTCGCACTGCCTCACTTGCCCTCCAGATCCTGGATCACATGAACCCTCCTGAGGTCTCTTGTCTCTAGGAATGAGGATTTCCTGCCACGCTCCCATGCCTGATGAGCCAGAGGTTGGAGAGGGAAGACATAGCTTGGGGGCAGATCCATGTTGGAGGCCACCGTGGACAGCTTGGGCCTCTAGACTGGGCCTAGAGGGGACAGGAGCTCTGGCTGGATGGCAGTGAAGACACTGGAAAATAAAGACAAATAGATCCGGGCCCCTGAGAACGAGGCAGTGCGTGCTGGCCTCTGGGGTTAGAGAGCAGCTCCAAGCGCGTGTCAGCAGAGGTGGGAGCGAAGCATGGGGGGAAAGAGATCTGCGGGGAATCACTGCCACTTACTCGTGGTGAGCCCTGCAGTGCTGTGTGTGGGCACGGGCGTGGGTCTGGCCCTGGTCGCCGTTTCTAGCTGGGCGCCCAGCAGGTGGAGGGGACATTGGGCTGGCCCAATCAGGCCTGGTGCAGTCTCTCCTCGTGCAGGAGCCTGCCCTGTGCCTGTCGCGGGGCTCAGCAAGGCTGGTGGGAGCTCCCGGCAGAGCCTAAACGTGCTTTCCTCTTCCCTTTCAGATTGAACCATGAGCTACCCAGGTTATCCCCCGCCCGCAGGCGGCTACCCCCCAGCTGCACCAGGTAAGAAGGTCTGGGGCAGGCGGGGGAGGGAATGCCCTCTCTGCTCAATGTCCAGGAGTGGACAGGGAGAGAGGAACAGTGCTTTCCAGTCATCTCCTCTCTAACCCCGGGGCGGAGCCAGGATGGGAAGGGGCTGGAGAAAATCCTGGACCCAGGGACCCGGAAAGGCCTGGATTTGAAGCACTTCCGCAAAGGACGAGGCCAGGACCCAGTTTCTTGCTTTATTAGCTGATAGCAGCAGGCAAATGCCTTCTTTTCTCTGGAACTCTTGTTTTCTCCTTTGCAAGTGGTTTCACGTATTCTCCTTCACTGGGTTGTCCCTGAGACTAGTGAGATGGCCAGGTAGAGCCCCTCGCGCCTTGTGCTCAGCAGCAGCGTCCCCCTGCCAGGGCAGGAAGTGGAGGCAGTCGCTACGGGCCAGCCGTTCGTGCTGCAGCTCCGGAAGCTACGGGCTGGTTGCACTGGGGCCGCACCCACGGTGAGGCCATCAGAGCCTGGCCCCAGCTACGACACGTCTCTTCACCCTCAGAAATCAGCTCCTCTGGCCCTGGCCTCTCCCTGGTTCCTCCTGAAATGACACTGCGTCCCCGTGTTAGGGGAGGAGACGAGGGCATCATTCCGGGCTGGTCATCCTGCACTGTCCCTCACCCCACAAGACCGGCAGGCACGTTCATTTCCCCGGAGCGGAGGCCCTGGAGTCCGAGCATGTGACCCAGCGGGCCATCTGTGCCCACCCTGCCCTTCAGCAGGCGGAAAACACGTCTGGAGCAGGGCGGTGGCGCAGCTCCAGCTTGAGCGGGGCCGTTTCCCTCTAAACGAGGCGCGGCCCAGGTGTGCCGGTGCTGGCCTCATGGTTGGTCCTCGGCCCCGTAGGGATGCGGCCGTGGCGTCCTACCACCGCCACCCCCGCCACACTGAGCGGCGGAGAGGGGGCGGGCCGGGGTTCCTGGCGGGCTCCGTCCTCAGGGGCCCAGAGCCCTGGACCGGGAAGGCTAAACTCGCGGCCCTCCGGGCCTGTCTGCTGCCCTGGTCGGAAGGGCATCTAACAAGCCAGCGGGCCACACGACGATGCCGGCCTGCGGCATGGGAGCCCCCGCACAGGCATCAGGTCTCCGTCCTCGTACGGGCAGTTTGAGGCAAACTAATTATCGTCCCCATGTGTCTGCTGAGGAAGCTGAGCCAGAGGGGCTGAGCGCCTCGCCCCAGGGCACACACCTCGTCCCTCTGGGGTCAGAGCTGGGGCTTTTTACCGCTGGTCCCCAGCTGCCCCCGCCCCTTGTAGGGATGGTGTCTGTGTTGTGTGACCCAGCCCTGTCTCCTTCCACCCTGTCATCCTGCTGTCCCTCCTTTCACAGACTTGTCACTGCCAGCAACCCAGCCGGCAGGACACCCACCCTCCCCTGCCCTGCTTTCCCTTCATTGTGGGTTCTCGGTCCTCTCTGAGCTCACTGCCGTCATGGGCCAAGCACGGTGACCCCGGATGACCTGTTTTTATGTCTGTATTCCCTTTCCATGATGATGAGCCCAGGAGGGCAGTTCTGTCCTTGGTCCTCTTACCTCTTTAGTCCCATAGGGGTCTTGGGAGGGTTTGCTGATCCCCACCTTCCTCCCTGAAACGAGGGGCAAGTTCCCTCTTTTCTCTTCCTCTGGCAGCGGGCTTGGGTTCAGCTTTCTTGCCTGAGTGTTTTCTGTGGGGTCTGTAGTGCTGTCCGCGAGGCCCTGCTTTGGCCTCCCCTTCTGACCACCGGAGAGCTTGCTGCCCTGCCTTTCCCCGTTGGGGGTGCCGGCAGGCTGCTGAAGGGCTTAGTGTTGCTTCCAGGTGGCGGTGCCTGGGGAGGTGCTGGCTACCCCCCGCCCAGCATGCCCCCCATCGGGCTGGATAACATGGCCAACTACGCAGGGCAGTTCAACCAGGACTACCTCTCGGGAATGGTGAGTCCAGCCCTCCTGCTGGGGCTGCCCCTGGGGGGGGCGGGGGTCACTCCTGCATGGCCAGAGGGACAAAGGCTGCTGGCTTGCGTGGCTTCAGAGATGTCTGTGTGTGTGCCTGCCTGTGGGCACCGAGTATTGGGCTGCATCTTAGAACGAAGGGTTTTCATCGGGGCTCTCCCTGCTCCCGATTTCCCATGTGTAAAATGGGGGAAGAGGTGTGCCCTGGGTCGCCTGGTCTCTCGGGTCCCTTTCCGCCCTGGAGTGGATGGGGCGGTGCCTTCACAGAATATGTATGGAGCACCTTTGTAGGAGCGCAGTGTAGGGTCAGGGGGGAGGGGAGCGTAGGTTCGAGTGTGCCAGTGTACACGTGTGTGTGCATGTGTGTGCGTGTGTACATGTGGATGACTGTGCTGTTCGGGCCGGGGTGCAGGTGCCTGGTAGCATGGACACGCTACTTTTATTTGTTGATTGGCTTGTTAAAAAATCTATTTTTATAATCTAAAAACAACGATTGCTCGGTGTCCACCGTGCCGCCCATGTGCAGTCTCGTTTGTGCCTGGCTCGTTCTGGGCACCAGGGTATGTGGACACAACAAACGAAACTCCGAGCCCTGAAGCTCCTGGGGAGACAGCCAGTCGCCATAAGTAAACTGGGTGGCGCTGGAGCAAATATGGGTGCCCTGGGCGCAAGAGCAGGTACAGGGCTCAGGAGTACCGGTACAGGGGAAGGAGGACAGTAGTTTTGAGCTGGGTGGTCAGGCTGGGCCTCGCTGAGAAGCCAGGGGCGCTCAGACTCTGAGCTCTGAGTGCTGCAGCCTCAGATCTGGGACGGACGGATGGACAGGGCGTGGCCGTGCTCCTCGGGGGGACTGTTCATCTTAGGCTTGCTTTGTGGACTTTCAGGCGTCCAACATGTCCGGGACGTTCGGAGGAGCCAACGTGCCAAACCTGTACCCGGGGGCCCCCGGCGGTGGTTACCCTCCCCTCCCCCCTGGGGGTTTTGGGCAGCCCCCTTCCGCCCAGCAGCCTGTCCCTCCGTATGGAATGTATCCGCCCCCTGGAGGAAACCCGCCCTCCGGGATGCCTTCGTATCCACCCTACCCAGGGGCCCCTGGGCCAGGCCAGCCCATGCCACCCCCTGGCCAGCAGCCCCCGGGGCCCTACCCCGGACAGCCGCCGATGACCTACCCTGGGCAGCCGCCCATGCCCCCTCCTGGGCAGCAGCAGCAGCAGCCAGTGCCGAGCTACCCAGGATACCCGGGGTCCGGGACGGTCACCCCTGCTGTGCCTCCAGCCCAGGTGAGCGTCCACCCTGCACTGCCCTTTGTCCAGGCTTGGGTCCCAGAGGCCTGAGACTCGTGGCTCGGTGCCCTCTGCCAGCAAGGCCAGGGAGGGTGCCGCCCATGGAGAAGGGCTCTGTCTCACATCCAAAACTTCTTGTTTTAACAGTGCTGCTTCCTCGCACACTCCCCATCCCCAGTTTATATTCTTAAAGACCTTAGGGAGTGGCCCGACTTCTTGCAGTTTGATTAGACATTCCATGGGCCAGTTAGATCTGAACATCCCAGGGTACTAATCATTCCTCCCGTGTCATTTACTGCCTGGGCTCCGTGCTTTGTAGGAACTGCCCGGGCCCCAAGCCGTGTGCCCACTGGGGCTTAGTCTTCAGTCCCCCGAGGTGCCCCTCAGGCTGGTCTTAGAGGGTTCTTAAAACCTCCTTTGGCTGGGGAAGGTTGCTGGCAGTTCCTCCGGGGCTGCTCTTGGCTCATTTTGGAAAGCACTTCATGTTTGCAGTGCCTAGAATTCATTGTCATGGTTACGTGGCCAAACCAGCCAAGCACGGGGCTAGTGGTATGTGCTCGACTACTATTATTAGACGGAGGGTCCCTCTCCTCCCTGCCCCCACGCTCCTCTACCCCTGCCCTGCTCTCCATCTTCCCTCTGCCTTCCCCCTCATCCCTTCTCCGGGCTTCTCTTCTTAACCCTGTTAAAACCAGTAGTGCACTAGCCCGAGAAAGTAAGGCACCAGGAGGCCACCTGGCAGGAAAATGCTTTTGCTGGGGAGGCCAGCGGTCAGTGTCAGGAAGGAGTCCGGCAGGCAGGCAGGGCTGAGAGCCTGGAGAACTGTGCCCAGAACAGCAGAGGCCAGGCCTCTGAGGCTGTGGGTATCATCGTAAAGGCCGGACACCAGCATTTCCAGAGGGAACACCTTTTTCTCATTTGCACCGAGGTGCTCCTTGACCCTGTCAAGCCCTGAAATGTGCTCACATGTGCTGTGGCATCGAGGTTCCCAGGCACCACGTCCCCCATCAGGAACCCGGGCCTGGGCCCGGAGGACCTGGGCCTCCGGCAGATTTTCAGCATCAGGACTGAGCTAGAGATGGGCGTCTAGCCACAGGAGCCAGACAGAAGTCTCAGCTCCCAAACAGGAGGGTATCTAATGGTCACAGTAGGCTCACTCACTTACTGAGTGCAGGCTCCTTCAGGTACCCCAGAAAGGTCACTTCCAGAGTCCGGGGTGGGGAAGTCTTGCATTTGGTGGGTACAACATCTTCCATGAGTCTGTTTGTCTGAGCAGTTTGGAAACCGAGGCACCATCACAGATGCTCCCAGCTTTGACCCCTTGCGAGATGCCGAGGTCCTGCGGAAAGCTATGAAAGGCTTTGGTGAGCAACCCTGAGTGGCCCGGGTCCTGACTGCCCCCCTGACTTGCACGGGTGGCTCCGTGCAGGGATGCTGGGAGGAGGGAACCCAGTCCCGGTGGTGGTGGTGGTGGAAGAGGAGGTGGGGGTGCGGTTGGGGTGCCCAAGAGGATGGGAGGGCCCAGGCTGGGGAAGCTTCCAGCTACAGAGCATGCCCATGACCCCAGTCCTGCCCGCATCCGCCGCTTCTTGCCCCAGGGACCGACGAGCAGGCCATCATCGACTGCCTGGGGAGTCGCTCCAACAAGCAGCGGCAGCAGATCCTCCTGTCCTTCAAGACCGCTTATGGGAAGGTGAGTAGGGGGAGGGCATGGGGGGGAAGGGAGGCCAGGTCCCTGCTGAACTGAGGCATACCATCCAGCACAGCCCCATTCACCCCTGCTTTTCTTTGGTGCCAGGTGAGCCTACATCTCCTGGGTGGGCAGTAAAGCCCATTAGGGCATTTTCTGCTGCCCACCCAGCAGGGGCCTCTCGGCTGACGGCATCTTGTAAAACAGAAGGATGCTCCGAGGGCGAAATCCAAAAGTCTACAGGGCACTGAGGTTTGATGAGAGGCACCCGGAGAGCTGGGTTCTGGCCCTGGCTCTGCTGTGACTCACAGAGACCACGGACAGTATTTCCCTTCAGTTCCCACCGGGCCAGTTTTTCCTCCTGGGGACCAGGCTGCTAATCCCAGTCCTCTTCATGACCACCCAAGGAGGCGTAGCTGGGAGAGGAGCTTTGAAGGAAAAGGCTTGCGGTGCAGCACAAATGCATGGGAATGTATTTTGAACTTCTGGGCTTTTGAACCTTAGGTAAACACTGGGTCAATTGAATAGACCGGTATTCTGTGTGACCCTTCTCCAGCCTGAATGGGCCATGGGTCCCCAGGGAAGCTGATTGGATGGCAGGCTCCAGCTCTGCAGGTCCGGGCTGGCTGGGATTGTGCTGTTCTGCCGGGCCCTGGCCGAGGCAGACGCTGCTGGGCCTTGGATCTATGATATTGTCCCTGTTAGTCACCGCCTGGGGATTCTCAAAATAGGCTTGTTTGTCTCTTTGAATATTCGGTCAGGATTTGATCAAAGATCTCAAGTCCGAGCTGTCAGGAAACTTTGAGAAGACGATCCTGGCTCTCATGAAGACCCCGGTTCTCTTCGATGTCTGCGAGATAAAAGAAGCCATTAAGGTGTGTGCATGTTTGTGTTTATGTGTGTGTTCATTTGCTCACATGGACACACAGGCCAGGGAAAGGCCTGGACTGCACGGTGGGGCCGAACCTGTTTATTAGCTGCTTTTGTCGGTGGGGTTCCTGGAGCCTCTCGGGTTGGAGTCCAAGTGCTGTAGAAAGGGTGACTTCCGGTGACTTCCCCAAGAGGCAACATAGGTGTCATTCCTCATGAGGAACATCTGAGTCTGTCCATCTCGGAAGCACAGTGGCGGCTGGTGGTGACACAGGGACAGGAGCAGGCGTATGAGGCCGTGGGTAGGACCATCCTCCTCCATTCAGGGCTCTGCAGTAGCAAACAGCAGAGACACTCTCGGGGGGTTTAAGGGAAACGGAGGTGCAGAATCAGTTATGAGGATAGAGGTGAGCGGCCCGGCTTGAGAAAGGGCAGGGACCCAGGCAGGATTTCTCTTGTCTCTGCTGCTTCCTGAGTGCCTGCTTCGTTCTTCCATCTGCTGGGGCAGAGGATTCCTGGGGACCCCCCTCTGTTTACCTCTCAGAGATTTGGCCACAGAAAGGACCATCTGCCCCTCAGTCCAAATTCCACATAGAAGCAGACTCTGATGGGCCTACTTAGGGCTTACTGTCTGTCCCCGGGCCAGTCCCTTGTGACCAAGGGGAGCGTCGTCCACCATACAGTCCTGTGACTCCTAAGACCGCCAGCAGGTATCCTGTGGATGGGGCCGGGGCGGCTCCCACGGGAGGGGAAATCCCTGTGAACTGAGCAGGTGTTCCAGAAGGAATCTGTCGTTTTTCAGAGGCTTGATAGGCATCATGACTCTTCCTGCCCCCGAGAGGAGAGGTGGAGAATTCAGTATGGAGCCTGGAGAGGGGAGAGAGGAGCCTGCTGAGATCCTCAGATGCGCCCTCTTCTAGAGAGGGGTCAGGAGGCAGTTGGGGACAGCACCCAGAGAGCAGGCCCCCCAGACCTGTGCCGGGCCCAGCCGCCGCCCCCAGCCGGTGGCGATTGTGGAGTCTAGGAAGCCACACAGGGCTGGGGTCACCTGTCACTGACGAGCTGTCGTCCTTGAGCAAGTGTAAAATGGAACTACAGACCCTCTTTCTTGTGGCGTGTGGTGAGCACTGAGCACGGTGCCCAGCAGAAGCTCTTTGTAAGCTCTGAGGAATCGAACAGTTGTGCTCATCGTGAAAATAGCTCCCCCTGTGCTCTGCTTTCTACGTGACTGGCACTGTTCTAAGTGCTTCACATGCCTAACATTTAATCCTCAGCACTCGACAGGAGGTAGGTGTTAGCCGCTCCCATTAAATGCACAAGGAACCTGAGGCACAGAGAGGTGAAGAAAGCCTCCCGAGGTCACACAGCTAATAAGCAACAGGCCCAGATTCAAGCCCGCCTAGCAGCCTGTGTCCTCTGCCTTCTCCCCGCCCCTGACGTGCTCCCCTTTCTCGGCCTCATCAGTGCTGCCTCTTCTGTCTTCAAACGTTCCACAGTCCAGTCCAGGACTCTCTGTCCACACGTCTGCTCTGGCTTTATACCCATTTTTCAGTTGTGTCTTGTCTCGTTCATGAGCTGAACTTGGAATAAGACGAATCTGGGTCCACAGCTCAACCCACCATTTACTGTGTGGCCTTGGACAAGTCACTACACCTCTCTGATGCTCAGTTTTCTGGTAGGGGAATGAGCATGGTCCTTCACGTGACCTTTGGTCATCACCATGTCACTGTCATGCTCTGGTACTTTTGTGGACCTGGGGCGGTGGCGGGGAGCGTGGCTGCCTCAGGCCGGACAGCAGCAGCAGCCCCACCGGGGGCGTGGGCCAGTGCTGGCGGCGGCTACTGCTGGGATTTGTGCCGGCGGGCATAGCGCACCTGCTGTCTTCCCTGGGTGCCGGCGAGGGAGCTGTAACAAGCTTGTGGTTTGTGTTTTCTGCCTCCTTAGGGGGCTGGCACTGATGAAGCCTGCCTGATCGAGATCTTCGCCTCCCGCAGCAATGAGCACATCCGGGAATTAAGCAGAGCCTACAAAACAGGTTAGGCTGGTGCCCGCCCCTCAGCCCTCCGCAGACTCCTGCTTTCTGGGCCTTGGCTACACCCTCTCCCATGGCCTCTTAGACCTTCCTGGCCTTCTTATCACCCCATCTCCTGCCACCCCCAACACATGGGGCTTTGATCCGAGACCCAGCCCTGCCTGCTGTTTGCACACGGGGCAGGTGGCTAAGGTAAGGGAGGGGTAGCGGGGAGAACCTCTTGGGTGTGGTTTGGGCTGAGCCTGACAGAGGCTGGGTCGGCCCGGAGGTCACAGCCCCCTTGTCCCTGGAGGGACCACGGGTCTCACCGTGCCCAGGACTCCTGGGCCTTCCTCCTGCCGGTGTCTGCTGCTGATTGCCTGCAGGGTGGGCCTTCCCTGTGTCTCCCTTTCAGAATTCAAAAAGACCCTGGAGGAGGCCATCCGAAGCGACACATCCGGGCACTTCCAGCGGCTCCTCATCTCTCTGTCTCAGGTACCTTTCCCACGACAGAGCTCGGGGCTCAGAGCAGAAGGAGGTGGAAAAGGCACGGGGACGGGGGAGGCACACAACTGCAGGGAGCGGCCTTGACCGTGCCTCCTGCTTCCTTTCAGGGGAACCGGGATGAAAGCACCAATGTGGACATGACGCTGGTCCAGAGAGATGCCCAGGTGGGTGTGGCCCGGTGCCCCGGCTGGGCTTCCGGAGTCAGGGCACGCCCCCCGCTTTCTTGCTCCCCGAGGGAGGAGCTCTGGGGTGGAAAGAGCAACTGATAAGGAGCAGGTTCCAGATGCTGTGAGTCTCGGGTGGGCTCTGCTGCTTGTCACCCGTGAGACCTTGAGTGTCCCCGCCCCCGCCTCCGTCGGCTTCTGATCCCCCCCTCATCGCGAACCTGGGAGACAGTCAAGTGTGACAGGAGTTGGTAGGTCATGGTGGGTGTGGGACTCATGTGACCTGGTCCTCTTCACGTGTCCGGTTACATATGTCATTGTGTTTGCAGACGGGCAGACTTTATACTTGCCTCTTGTGCGTTTGAAGGTCAGAGCCTAGAAACCAGCTGTCACATTAGTGGTGCAGCCTTAGAGTTCCGCCTGTGTCTGCAGCCGCTCATGACGGCAGCCAAAAGGCACAGGTCTCTCCCGTCCCCTCTCTCCGTTGGGTCGTCTGAGTGCCTCTCTAGAGGAGCTTGGGTTTCCCACTGATGAACTCGGACCACAGCAGTTGTGGCTGGAGGAGAGTCACAGCTTCTGGGGGGATGGAGCTGGCTAGCCCTCTCTCCCCCTTTGTTGCCTCTGCCACCCCCCGCCCAGCATTGACCAGGAGCTGCCAGCGGTCCCCTTATCTCTGCCGTCTGTCAGGTTGAAGAGGACCTTTGTGGAGGGCCCTCCTTTTAGGGCTGGAAAACAGCTGCTCTCCGGTCTGGTCCATTTCCTTCCCACATGGGGAAGCTGAAGCTCAGAGAGGCTGACCTTTCTGCCTGGAGGAACCTGGAGGCAGGGACTGGATAAGGGCTCAGACTCCTGGCTTGTTCCGTGTGTCCTAGCCGCACCCCAGATGCCCTCCTTCAGGGTCTGCCCTAACATCTCCCCTGGCTTGAGACATGCGCTCCCATTTCTGGACTCAGAGCTCGGCATCCCCAGGCTCCCAGCTCTGGCCCTTGCCCCAGTGGGAATTTTCTTTTTCCTGTTTTCCTCTTTGCTAGATAGGCCTGGCCATTCCCTGGCCGAGGCAGAAGCTGCCTCACTTTGAAGGTTTTGTGCCCACTTCTCTGTCTTGTTAGTTACGGACCTGTTCCTGCCTCACCTTGACCTGTGGGACCTCTAAGCCCCTGGGGACCGCCCTCCTCCCCTGGCCGGCAGTGCCTTGAGATCCCAGAGCCACTACCTGAGGCCCGTAGAGCACTTCTGGGCTATATGGCGTGGGGGGTTGTGAATTGGCAAATATTTGGGGTGCAAACTTGTAAAAATGTAACAGGCAAGTGCAGAGTCTGCCCGTTTGCAGACATTATTATGGTATACACAGGGAAACACAGGGAAAGTGCCTGCCACGGGCAGTCCCACACCCACAATTGCAATCTATTCATTGTCATAGGCTTTATTGTCATGATATTTATTGTTCCCCTTGTAGATAGGGAAACTGCTTATAAAGATTGGGAATTTTATATAGAAATCTGAATTTCTGGCAACCGTGGGTCCATGCTCTTCTATTAAAGTCTCCAGCAGGTGCTGAGAAGCAATCAGCCCTCTGCGTGCTTAGCCTTCATCCCCACCCCACCTCCCGGCCTTACAACTGGCCCGTTTCCCTCCTTTAAGTTACCCAGCTAACCTCTTTGGGCTTTCAAGTTTGTGACCCCGAATCTGATCTGACCTTCACATTTCAGAGGTGAGGAAGCGAGGCTCCAAGAGGGCCGCTGGCCCGCCGGAGCCCCCCAACTTGCTGAGCTAGCACTCCAGCCCAGCCCTCGTTCTGTTGTACTGCTGCCCCCTCGGTGGGGGTTAGAGCTGTCCCTTGCCTGTCCCGGCCTCAGCCGGCCTCGGTTCTCCTGGTCCTGAGTGTCCTGCCCCCACCCCCACTCCCACCTGCCTGCCTCAGAAGCCTGTGCTGCCCAGTGAGACGATGCGTGGATGGTGTCTAGTTCTGCACCGTGCATGGAGCACAGCCCGAGCCCTGTGCCCATTTCCTTCCCCGGTGGGCCTGCACGGCTGCCCTGGGCGCCCTGGGCCTGGTGTCTGGGTGTGGCCTGCATTGCATGCCTGTCTTTCCCTCTGTGCAGGAGCTGTATGCAGCCGGGGAGAACCGCCTAGGAACAGACGAGTCCAAGTTCAATGCAATTCTGTGCTCTCGGAGCCGGGCCCACCTGGTGGCAGGTAAGGCAGTCCCAGGCCTCCTCCCGCGGGCCAGATAGATGAGGGCAGACAAGGTATGAAGGGGAGACAGCTAGTAGGAACACTTGGTGGGCCCACTGCATGGGGCTCACTCTTTCTTAGAAGTGCCCCCTGGTGGTGACATGAAAGATCTTATCAGGGGGTTTCTGGAGTTTCCGCGTGCTTCTGGTTCTGGAGGAAGGCAGAGGAAGCAGAGGAAGAGGCGAGACAAATGCAGTCTCCTGCTGGCTGGTGTCTTTATACACTGGAATGTGGAAATTAAAGTTGAGAGAGCCTTTAAGAGCACCCGGTCCAATGCTTTCCAGAGCGTGGCATACAAAAATCAGCATAACAATTGATTGTGCATTGTACAAAAGTACATTGTTTACTCATTCATTCTGAACCTATAAACCAAGCTCTTGCCACGGGCCTTTCCTGGAGTGGGTGTGGGGAAGCAGCAGGGCACAGCATTCCGGAATGCTGCTGTCCTGAGGCTGACATTCTTGTTCTGGGAGACAGGTAGGAAACAAAAATGAAGTGGAATCCGTGCCAGCTGGTAAATCCTTTAGTGACAGATGATAAAGTTGGAAACAGAGATAGGGAGTGGTGCGGGGGTCAGGGATGGTGCTTGGGGTGGTCCTTGCTGAGGTCATGACATTTGAGTTAAAAACATGACAGAGCCGCATGTGCAAAGGCCCTGGAGCAGGGGTGGTGGGACTGAGAATGATAGCCAAACTTAGCAACCCAGTGGGGGCCCAAGTGAACACCCAGGCCCCTGTTCTGTGCACGGACTAAGGCCAGAGCTAGAGTTAGCACGTGGGTCTCCACTGGGCCACACCTGCCTCTCTGGGAGCCTGGAGTCCCATTGCCGTGGGTGCTCAGCTTGTCCTCAGGTAGGCTGTGGGGGCCAGACGGGTGTTAGCTCATAGTCCGACTGAGAGCCAAGACAGATACATGGAATGATGGAGAAGGAATGTGGGCATAGACTGGAAGTGAAGAGATTTGAGAAGAGAATGAAAGTTCTGTCAGTGTGTGTGGAGGGGTGCTGGGTGGGGTGGTAAGGAAGGACTCGGGTGAGCCAGGAGCTGATGGGAGCGTGGTGCGTGCATGTCATGAGGCAAAGAGCCTGCCTGACTTGAGAGCGGGATGGGGGCCCAGTCAGTGGGGCCACCTGAGGTACTGCAAGCTGAGGGGAGAGGTGGGCTGGCAAGGCCGGGAGGCCTCCTCACCATATGCCCTGTGTTTGCTCGGGCAGCCAAAACAGTACCACAGACCGAGTGACTTACACGACAGGTACTCATTTTCTCACTGTCCTGGGGGCTGGAAGTCCAAGATCAAGGTGTCGGCGGGTTGTTTTCTTCTGAGGCCTCTCCATGGCCTGCAGATGGCCGGCTTCTTGCCGTGTTCTAAAGCACTCTCTCCTCCGTGTTTGATCCCTGGTGTTTCCTTGTGTGTCCAGATTTCTTCTTCTAAGGACACTGGTCAGATTGGATTAGGGCCCACGCTAAGGGCCTCATTTTAACTTAACTACCTCTTTAAAGGCTGTATGTCCATTCTGAGGTGTAGTGTGGGGGTTAGGACGTCACCCTATGACTTTGTGGGGACAGAATTCAGTCCGTAACTTGTCTCTTCTCTCTTCCTGCTAGTTTTCAATGAGTATCAGCGGATGACCGGCCGAGACATCGAGAAGAGCATCTGCCGGGAGATGTCTGGGGACCTGGAGCAGGGCATGCTGGCCGTGGGTAGGCGTCCCGGGCCCGCCTTGCCGCCTGCCCCCCCAGGCCTGGTGTGCATTGTCCGTTTGCAGGGCGCTCCCCCTTCTCTGGCTGTGGGGGAGGGGCGGGCGCATGATCCAAGATTGCTAAATCCTGGGCCGAAGCGGTGGGAAAGCAGCCTGCCTCCGGGCTCGCGGCGTAGCTGTACCTCCCTCGGCCCCGGACGGGTCCTGTTTATATTTCAGGCGCAGCTCCGGGGAAGGGAGCTGCCGTGTGGGCACCAGTGGGACAGCAGCCAGCTGCTCTCCCGGAGGAAGATGACTCACATCCTGCCAAGTTTCCTCTAAAAATACATCCCTGCAGGCAGTTGTCAGATGTTTGTGATGGAAACACGTGGAAAGATTTTTACTTGCAACAGCAGAACAGGCCCTTGCTCAGGAAGGCTGGCTTGGCTCCCGGAACCATGGAGTGCCCCTTGCCGTGCCCGCACCCTCTGCAGCGGGGTCTGACCCGCTCCACGGCCACCCGCCTGCCCAGGCCTCGCCGCCTCTCTGTGCCCTGCGGGACAGTCACAGTCTGCCCGTCTTTCACTGTGCTTTCCTTGGAGCCTTCTGGCCGGGGCAGATGGCGAGTCCTCCCCATTTCCCTGCATGTCCCCCTCGACACAGGGATCGTGGCCTGAGACATTCGTGCCACTCGGTCGTCCTTCCTCCATGAGGGTCCCAGCCCCTAGGTTGCCCCGCACACCGGTATCCCCACATGGCTCCCTTTCACCGCGCTCTTGCCCGGAAGGAGGTCGAGGTTTGGGTCCTGGCTCTGCATGTTTCTATTCCAAAGAGCCAGAACCAGGATCACAGATAACTGAGCCTAGAGGAGAATGAGGAGCCGGGGTGAAGGTGTTCCTGTGGCCTCGCACGGGGACACGCGTTCTCTCCATGGTGCCTTGGACCAAGAGTCTTCTGCAGTTGGAGTTACGCTCTGTTTCTCTCTTCTAGTGAAATGTCTCAAGAATACTCCAGCCTTCTTTGCTGAAAGGCTTAACAAGGCCATGAGGGTACGTGCCTCCCACGTGCAGGGGTTTGGGGGGGGTCTCAGTCCCCCCGTGACCGGGACCTTGCTCGGGGCAGAAGGCACAAGGAGAGCTGCCCCTCAGCCAAGAGCGCAGAGGGCCCAGGGGCGGGAAGGGGGGACAGTAAGGAGGCCCATTGCTCATGCCCTTGGCGGACTCTCCTCAGGGAGCGGGAACGAAGGACCGGACCCTGATTCGCATCATGGTGTCTCGCAGTGAGATCGACCTCCTGGACATCAGGATGGAGTACAAGCGGCTGTACGGCAAGTCGCTGTACCACGACATCTCGGTACGGCCCTGGGGGGACGAGCGGGCTGCCTCCTGCAGACCTCCCGGGCCTCCCCCTTGTCCCCTGTACCTCCCTGTTTGGAGCTCTGGCCGCCTTGGCCCCTGGCGCGCTCGGGCACCTTGCCTGTGGGCTTTGCGCTTGCTCTTCAATTTCTCCTGGTTTGTCGAGTGGCCCCCAGACTCTTAGAAGCTCCTGAGGGCAGGCCGGGTGTTGACGCCGCTGGCGCCCCCGCCCAACCCCCCGGCACCCCGCACCCCTGCTGCTCAGTAAACGGAAGGGAGGGGGCGTCTCTACACCAGCCTCGGAGAAAATGCAGGGCCTCCCCACCTTGGTACTCGGTCACCCCGTGAGCTTGTGGCCCGTCCGTGAGGACTCCCGTCCCGAGGCGACGAGTCCTTCTGTCACCTGGTCGCATGGCTCTGGAAGCACATGAGCGAGAGCCAAGGCTGGGGTCGTGCAGCCTGGGGTCCAGTCTGGCTCTTCTCGCTTGCTGTGTGACCTTGAGCAGCTTCCTGACCCTCCCTGAACCCCAGTCCCATCATCCCCAAGACAGGGATTGCCGTAGTCCCCCCAGGAGTTGGGCAGTCTTGAGCGAGGCAGTCCTGTTAGGCACTGGGTGTGACACGTGTTACGCTTTTGTCGCCATGCGCGGGGGCCAGCCTGACAGAGTGAATTCCTTCTGACCGTTGAGGTCTTGAAACCAGAGCCACTACAGCCAGCTTGTGACTGCAGACTCGCTCAGATCCGATGTGGGGCCTCTCCCTGAGAACAGCTCATCTCTACTTTTCTGGCTATAAACCTGCTGCTGTGGAAAGCAGAGGATCCGTAATTATTCACCAAGTGGCTCCCGTGTGCCCGTGGGCTCCTGGAAGGAGCCGTAGGCCTCACCCCCGGGAGGGACGTGGTGGAAGGAAATGGTCAGACGTCAGCCAAGCACAGGGCGCCCGGCTGGCTGAGTCAGTAGAGTGTGCGACTCTTGATCTTGGGGTCATGAGTTCAAGCCCCACGTTGGGCATGGAGCTTACTTAAAAAATAAGTACATAAAAAATAAAATTAATATTTAAAATAAAAATTTTTTTAAAAGAAGTTAGCTAAGTGTGTCCTGCGCTTCTAATGGGAGTGCAGCAGAGTCAGGTGGAAGAGAGGTCGGCGTGAGTTGGCACGCCCAGGTAACAGTGCCGTGCACTCGGTACTCTCCAGAGCACGTGCAGTAGATACTGCATCACGTATAGCCTCAGTCCAGCGCAGTGAAGATGCACTGGGAGAAGACTACCATGAGTTAGCCCTGAGCAAGGGGTTTGGGGGGGCTGTTTTAAATTTTGCGTGTTTATTTTTCAAATTGTGACTTTGATCACTGGGGCGAGTGCAGCTGTCTTTTCTCAGCAGGGGTTTGGGGAGGCCGGACTGCGTGCTCCACGCTAGGTTTGGGCCGCCACGCTGCCGCGTGCATGAGCCTCTCCCACCTTGGGACCAGCGTGGGGGGGGGAGTCTCCCCGCTGGGGCCTGCCTCCCTACAGCAGCGCTTGGGGCAGAAGAAAATCAGGAGAGAGGAGGCCAGAACTGGCCACAGCTCCCTAATGTTGTCCTTGTTTCTGTGACCAGGGAGACACTTCGGGGGATTACCGGAAGATTCTGCTGAAGATCTGTGGTGGCAACGACTGAGCTATGACCGGTGGCTCCCACTTCTGTCCACCTGCCAGCGACAGTGATGCCAGGGAAAGGTCAAAGAATGTCCACCTGTTTCTAACAAATCCACAAAAGAGCCCTCCAGCTGTCCCAGGGCAGCCCGTCCGGCAGTAGAGCCTTGGCCCTCCACTCCGCCCTCCACCTCCACCCTCCTCTCCTGCTCCATATATCATGCTCGTGCTGTAGGATCTGGGTCCCTCTCTCAGGGCGCCTTTCCCTCCCCAGCCCTCACGGCCTCTTGCTGCGAAAGTAGACGTTTTATTTCTTAATTTGTGCAGTCAGTCCCTTTTGCTTGTGGCTGAGACTCTTGGCTTTCTATTAGTCATGTAATTTTGTATTTTTATTTGGGGACACCTTTTTTTTTAGTAGTTCTTGCCAGACAGATGCATACAAGTCTTTGCTGCATACACATTTTGGGCGAAAGGTTGTGGGGGAGCACCGTGTCCTCAACAAGGAGTAAAAGGGAAGACCTTTAACGGTAATCTTAGCGTGTGATGAGAATGTGTCATCAGCTTTGTTATTGCCAAACTCACTCCTTAGAGTTTTCTTAGGAAAGAAAAAAGAAGAAGAGAAAGACCAGGAAGTCATCTGTTCCTTCTTCCGTGCAAAACCCAGGAGAACAAAGCCAGCTCCCTGCCTGTGACAGGGTTTCTTGTAATTTGGAATGTGCCTTAAACCTGAATGTCAATAGCCAAAAACTTTCTAAAGTAAAGTCAGCCAGCTCTGGAACATTTTGGAAATGTTTCCCTGGTGCCAGCTTGTTTTCTTCTGCCTTAAGATTCTGCATGTAGCTCAGGGTTCTGGCCTTAATAGCCGGTGAAAATTTATGTGACCTGAAGTAAAAACTTATGCTCAGGAAACTGTGAGCGTAGGTAATTTAAGGAGGCCCGGATTGTAAGGAATGAGAAGGGAGGTTCCCAGAATCCATGCTCGGGGCCCAGATGCTGAAGAGGTGTGTGGATTCTGGTCCTATGTGGGTGCGGCATCATCCACCGAGGACAAGGTAGGAAGAGCATGGTCCTTCATCCGGGTCCTGAAGAGGCACGGGCAGGAGGATATGTGCGTGACTCCTAGGGCAGGCCTCATGGCTGGACGCTGGAGGGGAGGGGAGGGACGACCCAGAGAGGCACAAGACTGGCACCGCCCCTCAGGGACCCTTCGGTCTGAGAGGGTGCTCCTGGCTGTGGTCCTGGTGGACCTTTGGCCCGTTGGCTGGTGGGTCGGGGGAGAGGGTGAGTCCAGAAGGGGCAGAATTTCCAGACGTCATTGTTCTGGCCAGAAGCCTGGAGCTTGCCTCGCTGGCCAGGGGTCTCCACTCACTCCCTTTCTGACCTCCTTTGTTGGGAGTTTAGAAAGGAGAGAATTCAGGGACTGAGGTGGGAGATCAAGCCAGCTGGACCCTGGCAGGGGCCCCAAGGAGTGGCTTGTCCCCAGAGTTGATGTCTGCCTGGAATAGTCCCCTCCCTCTCCCCTGGACACACTGAGAGGAGAGGATGGCCCAAGGGGCATGGGGCAGCCATGAGCTAGGCCCTGGTCGGCTCCACCTAGACCCACCTGCCTGAGCCGGAGAAGTTGCCATGAACGCTGCCCTCCACCTCAGGTGCCCCTGCCTCCGTGCCTGCAGCCTCTCGAACAACGCCCAGCATGCCTGGCCGAGGTGCTCATCCCCTAGGGCAGGCCCCTTGCTCTTGGGCGCCACGTGGGCCCTCCCTGGTGGCCTGAACTGATAGGCGTGACACGACTTGCCGCAAACTCGGGCGGACCCCGGCGGCCTCCCGAGCTGTGCCGGGGCCTACAGTCAGCCCTGCTCTAGGGGCACTGTAGATGTTCTGTGACATGCCTTTGCCTCGTCTCACCAGAGGTTGCAACCTGCTGTCCAGCAGGCAGTTTCTGACCGTACGTGCATTTACTCAGGTTGCTAGAGAGTCTTTTCAGACATTTGAATTTATTGCCAACGTTTAGGTATTGAGAGATGTTATATTTTTTAAAAATCTGGAATTCTGGCTTCTCTGGAAAAATGAAATTCTGGCAACCCTGCAGACCAGGAGCTGCTGGAGCCAGGTTGCAGCTGCCCCCTTTAAGCATATGCTCTGTTTTGCCACAGGCCTCACCACTCCCTGTTGCATGCTAGCTCTTTGGCCCTGGTAGGCCTTGGAGTTTGAGACCCCTGGCCCCTTACAGAGACCCTCTCAGTAAAAGATGGAGTCAGTGAAGCCCTCAGCTCTACAAGGGACTCCTACCCTCAGCCCTCACTCCTTGGAAAGCTCTCCTTGGCCCAACGGTGGTGCCCACTCTGAATCTGGTTCCTTCCAACATAAGAGTTGAGACGGTCCTGAAGCAGAAAGAGCACCAGTCTGGGAATCGAGCATCCTGTCCTGATCTCAGGTCAGCCACTGATGTGCTCCGTGCCCCTGAAATAGTCCCCTCTTTGGGCCTTTGCTGTCCCTTTGTAAAATGAAAGACTAGATCAGGGCTTCTGAAGTTCAATGTAGTCAGCAGAAATGGTGAAGGAGGGACCTCCAAAAGTGTACCTTCTACACAAAAGCAACAAATAAGATGGCAAGAACTGTCAGAATCAACTTTATCCAAACTCTGAAAACTAATGGAAAGTCTGCAGCAACCACACAAATGCTTGAGAAAAAAGTCTCCGTGAGAGGGTTTTGTTGCATTTTCGCACACCGCAGCCCCATTCCCCACAGCTCGGCAGCAGCCTCATAAACAACATCCTACAGTCCCTGCATGGGTGCGTAGTGCTGGAGGGAATAAAATGGATCTTATTCTCAAGACCTTTGGATATTTTGATCCATCTGGTTGCTCCCCAAAAGACTGGCTCAAATGACTTGCTTTGGTTTCACCTAACTTGGAACTCTTCTCGGGTGGAGGTGGCAGCCTTGGGGGACATTTGAAGGCAAATGTACTAGCCACTGATGCCTGGAGGAGGGGATACCAGTTGGGGCAAACAGGAGATAAATTGAGAAGTTTGGGGAAGAGAGGCTGGCAATAAGATACTTTGGGGACTAATGGTTTTGGAGAGGTCCCACAGATTCTGGCAATCTAGAAGGCCACATGCATGCCCAGGGTTGAGCGCATGCTTAGAAAAGACCTGAGAAGGCTCTCTGAGTGCTCGCCCCCGGCTGACCTTCCAGCTCCGCACCACCAGGAAGTGAAGGCTAAGGCAGAGTCAGAGACTTCTGGGCTCCAACGCACACAGAACACACTGGCAAAGGCTGGGAGATTTGGGGGTGGAGGGTGGGGAGTTGGCTCCAGGATCTTAAGGAAATTTGTTGCCTAACCTTCCACTTTAAGGAATTAGAAAAAGAACAAGGAAAACCCAAAGCAACCAGAAGGGACGAAATAATAAAGATTAGAACAGATAAAACAGAATAGAGAAACAATAAGATCTATGAAACAAAAAAGCGGTTCTTTGGAAAGATCAAAATTGACAGACTTTTAAATTGATGATTGACTGACAGAGGAGACTCAGTTTCTGAAATCAGAAATGCAAGTGGGAACATTACAATCTTCTAGAAATAAAATTTTATTTAAATTTATCTATTATAAAATTATAAGAAAATACTGTTAACAGTTGTGTGTCAACATATTAGATAACCTAGATAAAATGGGAAAATTCCTAGAAACACACAAATTCCCCAATCTGACTCAAGAAGAAATAGAAAATCTGAATAGACCTGTAACGAGAAATTAATCAGTAATAAAAGCCTCTCAACAAAGAAAAAGCCAGAGCCAGGAGGCTTCATGGTGAATTCAGTCAAGCATTTAAAGAAATAACACCAATCCTGCTCAAATTCTTCCCAAAACGTAGAGGAGGGAACACTTCCTCACTCATTATATGAGACCGGTGTTACCCTGATACCAAAGCCAGGCAAAGAGATCACAAGAAATGTGCAAAAATCCTCAATGAAATAGCAGCAAACTGTATCTAGCAGTGTATGTAAAGGATTAGCCACCATGACCAGGTGAGATTTATCAAAGGAATACAAGGATCATTCCATTTGCAAAAATTAATCCATGTAATACACCCTATTAATAGAAAGAAGTGGGGTGTGCTGGGTGGCTCAGTCGGTTAAGCAGCTGCCTTCGGCTCAGGTCATGATCCTGGGGTCCTGGGATTGAGTCCCGCATCAGGCTCCCTGCTCGGCAGGGAGCCTGCTTCTCCCTCTCCCTCTGCCTGCTGCTCCCCCTGCTTGTGCTCTCTCTCTCTCTCTTTCTGTCAAATAAATAAATGAAATCTTTTTTTTTAAAAATAGAATGAAGGGGGATAAAAACCAATTGATGCAGAAAAAGCATCTGAGAAATCCCAACACCTTTGGATGATTAAAAACAAAAATGAAAGAAACTAAGAAGGAATAGTCATCCCCCTGGATAAAGGGCAGCTATGAAAAGCCACAGCTGACATATGTAATGGTGAAAAAGTAAAAGCTTTCACCTAAGATCAGAAACCAGACAAAGATGTTTGCTCTTGCCACTACTAGTCAACATTCTTTTGAAAACTCTTGCCAGAGCAATTAGGCAAGAAAAGGAAAAAGCATCCAAATTGGAAGTAAAGCTTCCTATTCACAGATGACATGATCTTATATAGAAAATTATAAATCATATCCACACAAAAACTAGTACAATTCGGCAGAGTTGCAGGATATAGGATACATGATCAAAGTACAAAAATCTGTTGTGCTTCTATATAGTAGCAGTGAAGAATCTGAAAGTGAAATTAAGATTCTATTTATAGGGCACCTGGGTAGCTCAGTTGGTTAAATGTCTGCCTTGGGCTCAGGTCATGATCTCAGGGCCCTGGGATTGAGCCCTGCATTAGGCTCCCTGCTCAGTGGGGAGTCTGCTTCTCCTACTCCCCCTTTCCCCCTCGCCCCTGCTTGTGCTCTCTTTCTCAAATAAATAAAATCTTTTAAAAAGATCCTATTTTTTTTTAAAGATTTTATTTATTTATTTGTCAGAGAGAGAGAGCACAAGCAGGCAGAGTGGCAGGCAGAGACAGAGAGAGAAGCAGGCTCCCTGTGAGCAAGGAGCCCAATGCGGGACTCAATCCCAGGACCCCGGGATCATGACCTGAGCTGAAGGCAGCTGCTTAACCGACTGAGCCACCTGGGACGTCCCAAAAGAGATCCTACTTATAATAATATCAAAAAGAACAAAATATTTAAGGATAAATTTAAGTTGGTATAAGACTTGTACACTGAAAAAAAATACAAAACAACTCACGAATTAGAAGACTTAGTATTGTTGCCATGGATATACTCTGCAAATTGATCTACAGATTCAATTTAATCCCTACAAAAATTCCAACTACCTTTTTGCAAACTTGGACAAGCTGGTCCTAAAATGCATATGGAATTGCAAGGGACTGGTCCCCAAATAGACAAAAAGTCTTAGAAAAGAACAACAAAGTCAGGGATCTCACACTTCTTAATTTCAAAACTTAAGCCACAATACAAAGCTATAGTAATTCAAACAGTGCGATGCTGGCATAAAGATAGACATAGGGATAGGACAGAATTGAGAAACCTAAACATCTATGCTTAATTGATTTTTGACAAGGGTGCCAGAACCATTTGACAGGGAAGGAATATTTTCTTCAACAAATTATGCAGGGACAACTGAATATCCACAAGCATAAGAATGAAGCTGGAGCCGCACCTCACACCATATACAAAAAGTAATTCAAAATAGATCAAAGAACTAAATAGAACAGCTAATGCTATAAAAATCTTAGAAGAAAACAGGAATAAATGTTCATGACCTTGGATTTGGCAATGGATTCTTAGATATGACACCAAAAGCATAAGCAATAACAACAAAAAATAGATAAATTGGACTTCATCAAAATTAGAACTTTCGTATTTTAAGGGATACCCAATAAAGTAAAAAGACAACCTACAGAATGGGAGAAAATATTTGTAAATCCTATATCTGATAAAAGCCTAGTATCCACAATACATATAGAACTCTTACTTCCACTCAACAACAGAAAGACAACGCAATTTTAAAAATAGGCAAAGGACTTGAATAGAAATTTCTCCAAAAGAGACAAATGGCTAAGAAACACAAGAAAAAAATGCTCATCATCATTAGGCAAATGCATCTTAAAACCAAAATGAGTTACCACGTCACACCTAGTATGATGGATATAATCAAAAAGACGGTTAAGATGTGGAAAAATTGAAACGCTTTTATACACACTGTTAGTGGGAGTGTAAAATGGTACAGCACTGTGCAAAAACAGTTTGGTGGTTCTTTAGAAATTTAAACATAGAGTCCCTATTTGACTCAGCAATTCCATCCCTAGTTAGGGACCCAAGAGAACTGAAAATGTCTACACAAAAACTTGTACATAAATATTCATAGCATTATTCATAATTGCCAGAACGTGCAAACAATCCAAATGTCCATCAACTGACACGTGAGTAAGATGCGGAGTATCCATACGGTGGAGTATTACCCAGCTGTAAGAGGGAATGAAGTACCAATACAGGCTACACTACGGATGAAACCTGGAAACATTGTGCTTGGTGGGAAAAAACATTGACACAAAGGCCACACATTGAATGATTCCATTTATATGAAATGTCCAGAATAGGCAAGTCCCAGAGACAGAAATATTAGTGGCTTCCGAGGGATGGAGGGAGGGGGAATGGGAAGAGACAGCTTACAGATACAGGGTTTTTTGGGGGGTGGGGTGATGAAAATGTTCTGGAATTAGCGTACAGCCATGTGAAGCCACTGAATTTGTACAGTTTAAAAATGATTAAAATTTTGAAATTTACATTGTATTAATTTTACCTCAATAGGAAACTTTTAAAAATTGCACACAAATTTGCACACATATCCTCTGGAGATCTCTCACTGAAATGTAGATTCTGAAGTGGGAGGTCTGATTGGGCCCCAAATTCTGCATTTCTGACAGGCTCCCAGGTGATCCCACTGCTCCTTGTCTATGTCCACATTTTGAGTAGGGAGGCTGCTCTGAGAGCCCTTGCGCTGTGTCACCTTCCCATCCTGGGCCTCAGGCGCCTCATCTCTGAACCAACTCCTGCCCTGTGTGCCCCTGTAAGTAAGGAGGGCAGGAGCACCGACCGCCTGAGGTCTCCCGGGTCTGAGCCCACAGGAGGACATGGCCCCAGGGCCTGGGGGTAGATGGAGAAGGGGCTGTGGCTATGGGGGTCACGGTCAGCAGACACAGGGGGGACCAAGGGAGTAGCTTTTATTTGGCACCAAGCTGAGGAAGGCAGGCCAGAAGGCACAGCTCTCTTCTCAGACGAGAGCTTTTCCACATGTGTGTCACTTCCAGTTGCTGGGCAGCTCAGGCTCGGGGGCTCCAAAGCGATCTGGAAGAGAGGGGGCAGCTTGGGAGTGCGGCAGGCCCCCGGCCCTCCCTTCCCCTCCCTTCTCAGTCCCCCCGGAATTCCTATGCCAGGGAACACAGGGCACAGGGAGGGAGCAGGGGGCAACCCCCTCTGACACCCCATCGGAGGGGTCCGTGGTGGCCCAGGATGGGTTCCTTGCAAGGGACCTGAGAGGAGCGCAGGAGCTTTGAGCCCTGCGAATGGCCCGGGGAGGAGGCAGCAACTCTGCATCCAGGGCAGTGCTAGGCGGGCCCCACGTGAACTGCGCCAGCTCTTCCAGAAGCCCTGACCAGATGCCAGGCTGCAAGGCCCCAGGCAGGACTGAGGGCAGAGAACAGGCGGGGAGAGCTGGGGGATGCCTCCCCACTCCGCCCCAGGAGGCGCCGAGGCCTCTCCCGGCTCCTCCAGGCCACATCCCCAGGCCGAACTGTCCCCTCTGCTGCACCAGCCGCTCACCGTCTCCGAGGAGGTCCGGGGTGGGGCCAAAGAGCCCCGGGGGAAGGTTCCAGGCCAGCTCCTCCAGCTGACCCAGCAAGCCTTTCACTTCTGCCTCCAGGTGCTCCACCGTCTTCTCCACCGTCTAGAACAAGAGAGATGGCAGCAGGGTGTGGGGGGAGCACAAGAGTGGTGCCCAGTCTTGCTTCATCGGCCACATCCTAAGGGACACCTGGCAGCCCAGTGGGGCGCAGCAGGGAGAGAACTGAGTGCCAGGGCACCCGAGTCCTCCTTGCTCAGGCTCTGTCCCCGGGGGCCTCTCAGTTCCCCAGATGGCAGAATCCTAGGGCTTCACTCTCTAAGGCCGCTCCTGGCTCTGGCAGGAATCGATGCACTCGGTCACACAGGTTTGGCGAGGAGCAACCCTGGGATTCCTTTTTCCCTTTCCAGACTTTACGGGGACCGTACATTCTTTTTGTCGCCCCGCCCCCTGGTGGCCACTCTGCCAAATGACAGGTTTGGGATTTTGAACCTTTTTTTAGTCAGGGTTCCTAACTTCTTCCTGAATGAACCCCATTAGCAGTCTAGTGAAACCTACAGACCCCTTCTCAGAAAAACACTTTAATTGAAAAAAATAAAGCATATAGGATTTCCAAGGACACTAATTGCATTAAAACCCTATTCAAGTACTAAAAAACCTTTGATGTAAAAATGTATGTATTTATTAACTCGTTAAATAACACGCTCTAACATCAGGTCTAACTACTCTAATTTTGACATACAGATTAGGATGAATAATATGCTGACATTTTCTCAACAACTATAATGGGACAAAATTATCTGTGATTTCCATCGAGAACAAAGTAACCGTACAGGTAAAATACATGTATGGTTTGTTGTCTGTACTTACAGTGAATGGGAACGCTAAATTTCAGTTAAAGGTTTGTGAAAATAAAGTGTAGATCTTTTCCCACACAAGTCACAGACCCCAGTATTATAGACCATGGCTGAGTAACAAAACACGGTGACCAAATGTCCACCAGCTCATTGTGTAAGGACGTGATCTCGAGCTGGGGGGAAGCAAGGCCCCTGGGGAGGCAGGGTCTGTTAAGGGCTGGTGAGCCTACCAGCCCAGGGGGGCAGGGAGATGTTTCACGTGGAGGCCAGGGAGCAGGACTGGCCCGGATTTTCCCATTTTCCAAAGCAAGATTCCCCTAAGCCCTAAAAGCTACCAGCTGGCAGGCAATCCTGAAACTGCCAGTCCTCCCAAACCACTCTAGTTACCTCCTCTATGACGTCTAAACGGTCGTGGACAGCCATGTGTCTGTCACACGCTGTGTTCCAGGCCGGGTCTCCACGGGAGGGCACAAAGGGCTCAGCAGCTGTGGGAAAACAAGCCTCGTCACCATATCCTTTAACGCCAGAGACCCTTGCAAAGCACTGGGCTCCACGAGGTGGGTCCTGAAATCAGTCACAACGGGAAGCCAAGGAAGGCTGAGTGTGGGTCAGGGCGTGAGGATGGGATGCCCCAATCACTCACCTGTGGCCCTCGTCACCTCCACACCCAGGTGGGCTTCCTGAAGGAGGTGCTGCCTGAACTCTGTAAGGTAAGGAAGGGAGGAAAGGTCCCAGCCGGACAGAATGGCGTGTGCAAAGAGAGAAAGGCATAAAATGGCAGGGTTTCCTGCCCCAACCCTCAGAGGGCTGGAGTGGCTGGAAAGTACAGGGTGAACGGAAGGAGAGTGAGCATGGACACAAAGCCAGACGCCCCAATAAACAAATCATGGTGCTTATTTGGGGTTTATTTCAATAAAAGAGTCACATGGTCATATATGAATTTTTTAAATACAGAGAATGGATTGGAGGGATTCGTCTTTGAAGGCAGGGAGTTATCGCAGTAGTCAGTGTAGGAAGTGATGAAGCAAGACAGTGCAGTAGGAATAGAGAGGATGAGGAGATATTTTAGCCATCGCCTTGACATTGGTGACTAGTCAGTAATATCGGACATTTGATGAGTAGTTACTTTGGACCACATTGTAAGCTAAACCAATGTGTGAACTCAACCAACCTTTACAACAACCTAGTTATGATCCCCAGTTGGTGCACAGAGGGGTGAAATGCTATGGCCAGCGTCACACAGCAAGTAAGTGGAAAAACTGAGATTGGTCCCGTTCGGCTCTTGGTTCATCACTTTTCTCCCCTATGTTGGTTCCTCCTTGGTTCTTCTGGCACCAACAGCCCTCACACCAGAAATCTCAGTGTCCTGCTTCTGGGCTCAGGTTTCAGTGTTGGTGGCCCCAAGATGCCTATGAGGCATCAGAGTTGGCTGGAACCTTGGAGGACCCTGACACTCAGGAAGAGGGCTACTGTCTCCAAAACGTAGTGAAACAAAGAGTTTCACTGAGGACGAGGCGGTCAGCATGGGCTAAAGCAGCAGGGAAGTCTAGCGAGGTAGGGATGGAAAGACAGAGCGAGGAGAAAGTCACTGCTAAATCCCACCCTGGCATTGTTCACAGAATAGCAGAGGCAAAGCAAAGTCTAGATGCCATGGAACGAGGAGGGAAAGAGAGGTCCAAAGGCAGAAACCTGGATAGCCTGAAGGATGGGAGAGCTGAGGAGAGGATGGGCTGGGGACCCAGCAGTGGGGGGGGAGGGGCAGCACTCAAGGAAGAGGGGGACACAGCAGAAGTGGTAAAGGCAGACCTCTCCTCAAAGGGCCAAGACGCAGTCTGAGTTCTCACCTGCTGGCCTCTCTTCACTGTGTGAAGAGGGGAACCATCTGCTGGAAATTCACGTTGGCTTATGAACGAGGAAGCTAGTTGTGAAGTTTTCAGGAATTCTGTGAGGGGGCTATTAACACAGCCGTGAAAATGGGAGGCACGGTGAGAGGATTTACATCATGGAAACCAGCTAATGACTTGTTTTCGTCTGTCTTTGTTTTTGCAAGCCACTTTATCGGCAGACCACTGGGAAAGGGGCTTGAACACAGAGAGGGCGTCAAAGGAGGTGAGGAGAAGGAGGAGACGCGTGCCGAAGGACCCCACTGTGGGGGGATATTTGGAAGGACCAGTCCCCCCAGCGAGCCACCCAGCAGGCTGGGTACAGAGTGGCCAGGACAGGGGACTGGATAGAGCAGAAGCCGGGGGTCTGCAGAGATTGTGTGGGGGAGAGCAAGGGAGCAAAGGACTGAGGATTTGATCGACATGGAGTTAAAGGAATGAGCTCCGGAGTGTTGGAGCTTGGATGATGAAGGAAAGGGGGCCAATAAGAAGGCCAAGAAATTGGGAGAAATGGAGGCGCTGACAGGACTAGAGGTCTTGGTAAGATGACGGGGTAACAGAAGGAAGGAGTGGGAACAGACATTGCAGTTTCAGCTCTGAGAAGTGGAACAGCTTCCTAGTGACAATATCAAGGTTGTGGGCATGGATGTGGGCATCTGAGGCAGAGCAGGGGCAAGGGTTATTGGACTTAATCTATCTAGGCGCAAAACTGTTGTAACTATAAGACCCTGGTAGTGGCTGGGTTGCCCCAGGGGACGTACAGAATCGCCCAGAAGGCCGGCAGGTCTTGAGGTAAGGACGGAGATGGTGAGCCATTTTGCTGGTGATGAATGTGTAACTCTGGGAGGTTGAATGACCTGCCCAAGGTCACACAGTCAGCAAATGATTGGACCTCAAGCCCCCTGGCCCTCTCCTGACCCCCCTCAGCAAGCTGGCCTCCCAGAGCTCTGCCAGAGCCCCCCCTCCACCCTGTCCTGAGATGTTCCTGTTCCAACCCTATCTGGATCCCAGTTCTTCCACAAAGGGGCAAGAACCAAGAGCAGAGACAAAATTTCCTTCCACTCTGAGCATCTTTTATGGAGATCAGTTTGTTTCTACAGTCTCCTTTTCATTATTTCCTTCCACTAAACTTCGAAAAGCCTCTTCAAAAGACAATAGTCTTGTGGATTTTGCGTGGGGGGGGGGGACATGACATGATACTTGGGTTATTTTTTTCATCTATGTGTGGCTGGAGTGAGCACTGGTTGTTTTTTTAAAAAAGGAGTCTTTTAGAGATCCATACTGAAATATCTGGAGATGAAATGCTAGCAAGTCTTGAATTCGCTTCAAAGCAACCCAGGCCTGGGAGTGGGAGGAGACACGGGTGGCCAAACAAGATTGGCCAAGATTGATAATTGTTGAAACTGAGTCATGGGGACGTGCGATTTCGTTCTACTCCTCTCTCTAGTCTTGTATATCTGGCTTGAAATGTTCCATAATAAAAGCCAGTTACCAGGGCGCCTGGGTAGCTCAGTGGGTTAAGCCTCTGCCTTCGGCTCGGGTCATGATCTCAGGGTCCTGGGATCAAGCCCCGCATCGGGCTCTCTGCTCAGCAGGGAGCCTGCTTCCCCCTCTCCTTCTGCCTGCCTCTCTGCCTACTTGTGATTTCTGTCTGTCAAATAAATAAATAAAATCTTTAAAAAATTAAAAAAAAATAAAAGCCAGTTATCTGACAGGGTTGTTAGCAAAAAGCAGAAGCCATCGTGGGCTGCATGCGTGGGCGGGAAAGGTTCAGGATGAGGGCACGGGTGGCCTGAGGGACCCCACCTGGAGAGTCGTGCTCCGTTCTGGGCCTTTGAGAGGCCCAAGCAGGGCTAGAGGCGGCTGTGGTGAAGGGACTCGAAAGCTCGACTCATTTGTCTCAGCTGAGAGCACTGGGGAGCCCAGCCGAGAGAGGAAGGACTTCCTGGGGGCTAGAGGAGCTGCTCTCGCCCACAGGGAGGGCTGTCCGTGAGAAGGGAGTCTGCCCACTGGGGATCTGCCCATCCACAGATGCCCTCCACAGGCTCCGCCCGCAGGCCCCTGGCCGCGTCTCTCCCCGGAGCCTCGCCTGCCCTTTCCCGACCCAGCCCGGGCCAGGGAGGAAGCAGTCTGACCCGGCTGGCCAAGTGTGAGGCTCCGCCAGCCCTGGAAGTCATGAACAACATGAGTCTACTCCCCTCCGTTGGCCTAAAACATCCTGTTTTCTGCATGTCTGCAATGAGGTCTAACTTGGCTCCAAAACCCCTCCGGGGAGAAGAGCTGGCTGAGGTTGCTCTCCACATCACACAGCACTAATCCCTCACATCTGGACAGAGCTGGGCCCTGGGCCCCGTGGCACAAGTGGCCGTGAGCTCATCCGAGAGAGAACGCTGGGCCGGGGCCCTCACTGCGAGCCTGCGCCGCTGCTCCCTCCTCCACGCCGGCCTCACCCCACCACAGACCTCACTGCCGAAAACACCCCGGAGACCCCGATCTCGCCCTGCTCCGCCGGAACTGGCATGGGCCTGTTGGAAACTTTCCTCTCCTCCCTGAGCCTCTGCTGCCTCCTTGCTGACACGGGGTGGGGAGGCCCGAGACCCTGCACCCTGCACCCCGCCAGCCCCATGTAGTTCGTGCGGGATGCCCTTCTGTCTTTCGGGGCCTGGTGAGAGGCCTCATAAATTAGCTACAAGGACAGAACTGGTGTGAGTCAAGGACAAGTTCTTTCTTGGACCAGAAGGTCCTGCAAGGCACGAGATGAGTGTCTTCCATGTCTTTGAGCTCCTCAGTAGGAGGGGGCTCAGGGTAGCGCCTGCCTCACGGGGTTGTTGGGACGCTCATGAGTGGGGATGGCTGTAGGGTGGCGGCGATCCTGCTTGAACAGCCAAGCTGTGGTCCCCCATGTTCCCTTCCTTCCTGTGCTCCCGCCCGCCCTGCCCGGGCCAGTTGGGAAATGGACCTTCTTGGAGGCCGCGTTGTTTTCCCTGGCCTGGCTACCACTTGGGGCCTATGTGCACCCTGGATGGCGGCCACGGGTGGAACACAGAGCTCTGGCGAGAGCAGATTGTGGTGGAGGCCAGAGGCCCCGCGGAGGTGCCGGGCTCCCTTCTCCAGTTAAAGAGACATGGCGGCCGGGTCCCCATCCTCTGAGGCGGGAAGTATATGGCCTCTCCCACATACAGCATAGGGCACCTTTTGTATCTGGGACTTAAACACTAAGAAAGTACGTGCAACTCAAATGATTTCTGCAATGACACGTAATTTCTCAGAGGCGACCCTGAAAATTGCCGTGCCTCCTGAATCATTGAAGACATACTCTGCTTTGACCAGCAATGTTTGTCACTCAGGGGTTAATTGTATTTGACCACATTCAATATAATGGAATAATAAAATGGACCACATTCAATATTTGTATTAAAATTTGTGATTCATTTCAAACCATCAGTGGTTTTTAAACTTTTTTTTTTAAGCAGAATACTATTTTCAAACAATTGCATGAAGAACTCTAGTAATCTAGACCAGCTGTGGCTAAGCCAAGAGAGAGGAGCTCGAGCCCCCCCAAGAAAGAGCTCAGATTCTGAGGTGCGTCTTGGTTTGCTTTTGGGAGAGACACGTCCTCCTGTCCTTTTTGGGTCTGAGTCTCGCTGATCACTCTGAGAGCACATCAGTGTCATTCCAGTACATTTGGTATCTGATTACAGCAGGTAAGCTGGGCTACTGGCCCAAAGGGACCCCCTCAACTTCACACGTGTTTTTTTTTTTCTCCTATATGAGTTCAGACATAGACTGCAAAAGCCCACAAGGCAGAGAAGGTCTAAGAAGGCTTCCAGAATTAAGCTTTCTCAGCGCGCCGTGAAAAGTGCACAAGGCTTGGGGTCAGAGACACAGTCGCTCCTCCGGCTTACGGACGGGACTCTTTGCCTCTCCCACAGAGTGCAAGGAATCTGCCCCACCAGGTCTATTTTGCAGGATTGCTGTGTCGATTCAAGGGAATCGCGCACTTGAAGATGCCTCGGAACTGCCGAGTGACATGCAAAGGCCCTGTGGGGCATCCACCAAGGTCGCAGAAGATGGAGCAAGGGAGGGATTTGCTCCCCAGGGCTCTGCCTCTCCACATGCAGCCAATGGTCTGCTGGATCACTTGGACCAGTTCTCACGATGGAGAGGCGTCTATTCTAGGAATAAACGTCTACAAGGGTCCAAGGGATGTTTGGGAGGAACTTCTCCAACAAGGACACAGAGGGCTCGGTGCTGACCCGGCTCTCTGCGCTCTCTTAGAAGCCAGTCCCACTCACTGGACTCTGTTTCTTCACCTTTACAACGGGCAGACCCATGCTGTGTACTAGAAGCTACTGTGGCTTAGTGATCGCTCACAATGCACCAAGCTTTCTGCTGAGTGCTTACGTACATTATCATCTCATTGGGTTCTGTTAAGAGCCCAGAACTCTTAGCTCCCTTTTTTACAGATTAGAAAACCAAAGATCAAAGAGATTGAATAACACACCCAAGGTTACATAGCTAGTAAGCAGAAGGGACAGGATTTGAATCCTACCTGCCTGACTCGGTCTATACTGTGCACTGGCAGTGATGTGACCTTTTGTAAGTTAAGGGCCTCCCACCCTGGGGTCTCAGCGGCCTCCTCTGTAACAGGGAGAAACTTAGCATGTCTGACTCCATATTGCTTCTATTTCCCCGCCGCTGTGACCTTCAGCTTAGAAACTTCTGCTTTGCCCTGCACATGGGCATGTTGGTCATTAAAAGAATTTTGCTACAACCGAGATTTACAAAAACTGATTTCTTACCCGAAACCGACCTCACGGCAGGTGGTACAAAAGTACATACAGAATTGACTATGTTTAAGATTTACAGGAACGACATGACCAGATTCCTACACGCAAAGATGAACTGAGCAGGGACAAAGAAGTTACACGACTTGGGACGCCTGGGTGGCTTGGTTGGTTAAGCGGCTGCCTTTGGCTCAGGTCATGATCCCAGGGTCCTGGGATTGAGTCCCACATCGGGCTCCTTGCTCAGCGGGGAGCCTGCTTCTCCCTCTGCCTCTTCCTGCTACTCTGCCTGCTTGTGCTCTCTCTCTCTGACAAATAAATAAATAAAATCTTTAAAAAAATAAAAAAAAAAGTTTCACGACCTTTTCCTTTCCTTTCTCTCTCTCTTTTTTTTTTTGTAAGATTTATTTATTTATTTTAGACAGAGCTGGGGGGGAGGGACAGAGGGAGCAAGAGAAAGAATCTCAAGCAGACGCCCTGGTGAGTGCAGAGCTCGAAGCTGGGCTTGATCCCGGGACCTCAAGATCACCACCTGAGCCGAAATCAAGAGTCAGACGCTTAACCGACTGAGCCACCCACGTGCCCCGACATGACTTTTTTCAATGTATACAGACATCGGACATCTTATGACTCCAATCCCCTCCCATTTGCCCCTGTTCCTAACATAAAGAAGCTCGACTCTCATGCTCAGAGAGGTGGTTCTCTGGGACAATAAATAGTCCACCGTCTCCTCGGTTTGCTTGCTTTCCAAATAAAGTCGCTTTCCTACCCCAACTTCTTGTCTCTCAACTTACTGGCCTGTCATTCAGCGAGCAAACAAACTTGGACGCAGTTACAAATTGAGGGGTTGGACAGGTATGGGGACCAGGGGACCTATTCACGTGACACCTCTGCAGCTGTCTTGGGGTCCCCCCAGAGCCCGGATGTGTGCCTCAGATCGAATTGTCTTCGAGTGGTTCACTCCCACAATATCCATTTGTGTAAAATGAAATGCCATGTTCCTCACAACAGCCTTTCAGCATCTTCCTTTTCACTCGAAGCAGAAAGCAGAATCCCAATGGAAGACAGATGGCCACGGGCACTTGGAGTAGGGGTGGACAGTGAGAGCGTGCCCAAAGGGTCTCAAGGCATGAGTGACAACTGCTAAAAGAACCAGGCTCTAGGACCTTAGATCCCTCTGATAGGAAAAGAGGAAAGGAACTCAGCAGAAAAAGGGCTTAATTTTTAAAAAGGGCTCTATAAGTATCACAAGCAGTTTGTTTCCATCAATACATAAAGAGTTTTTACAGATCAATATGAAAAACCCCAGTACCACAACTGAGAAGCCTGAGACAATTCACAAGAATTGTAGAAATGACCAATGCATGTAAAGAAGAAGTCCAACCTCAGTAGTAATCAAAGAAATGTAAGTTAAAGCAACAAACCATCTTAACATAATCTTGCATAACAGCAGGTGTTTCTGGATCTACCTACCAGTTTGTAGACAATACAGGGGAGAGAAGAACATTTAGAGGACGCCTGGCAGATACAATCAGCTGAAATCTAATGCGGAGAACTTTATAGGACAAGCAACCCACCTGCTTCCATAAACACATTTTAGGGAAAAGAGGGGAGAAGAGAACTTACATATTAAAAGAAAGGTAACTGACATAGCAGCCAAAAGCAATGTGTGTGCCTTATTTGGATAAAACAAAACCAAATGTAACAACATGACACAATTAAGGACATCTAAACACTGACTGGATATTTAAACACTGATTGGATATTAAAACACTGATGATATTAAGAAATCACCGTCCAGGGGAGCCTGGGTGGTTCAGTCAGTTGGATATCCGACTCTTAATTTCGGTTCAGGTGGTGGTCTGGGGGTTGCGGGATCAAGTCCCGCATCAGGTTCTGTGCTCAGTGCAGAGTCTTCTTGAGATTCTCTCCCTCTCCCTCTGCCCCTCCCCCTGCTCTCTCTCAAATAAATAAATAAATCTTTTAAAAAAGAAATTATTGGGGTGCCTCAATGGCTCAGTCGTTAAGCGTCTGCCTTCGGCTCAGGTCATGATCCCAGGGTCCTGGGATCAAGCCCCACATAGGGCGGGAAGCCTGCTTCTCCCTCTCTCACTCCCCCTGCTTGTGTTCCCTCTCTCCCTATGTCTCTCTCGCTATCAAATAAATAAATAAAATCTTTAAAAAAAAAAGAAATTATCGTCCAGTTTTTAGGGTGTGATAATGGTATTGCAGTTATGTTTATTAAAAGATTACTTATTTTGGGGGTGCCTGGCTGACTCAGTTGGGAGAGCACGTGACTCTTGATCTTGGGGTCGTGAGTTCGAGCCCCACTCTGGGTATACAGATTACTTAAATAAAGAAAACTTAAAAGAAAAAGACTACTTATCTTTTAGAGATACTTAAGGAAATATTTATGGATGAAAATATATGATGCCTGGAATTTCCTTTAAGATTATTGGAGGAAGGAGAGAGCATGCGGGTGACAAAGGAAACAAGACTGTCCACAAAACAGTATCGCTGAAGTGGGGTGGTTGGTACATCGGAGGAGGGGTTCACCGTGCTGTTCTGTCTTTACATCCAGGAGATTTCATAATCAAAAGTTAAGAAAAACAATGGTCAATTGTCCGAAGTCTGAAAGATTCCACACAAAAATGTGTGAACTCAGGCTGAGATTACATTAATACTTTCCCCCCTTTAAAAAAATCTGTAGCAAGGAGCGTGCATAATCAGAAAGGAAGTCATGTTTGAAAAGGGTCTTAAATGGAAGTGTATATACCAGTCATGACTAAGGAGGCCCCAGAAAGTCCTCCGCTTGTGGGTGGCAGCCAGCTCCTCCCTCTAGGGGAGCACAGACTGGGCTTTGTGCCCTCCGCTCCTGGAGGTGGGGACTCCGGGAGGAGGGGCCCGGGGAGGAAAGGGGGGAGAAGGACCTGCACCGTGGGCTCTGTGCTGAGCACAGTCCCAGCCACTCTTCCCACAGGAGGAGGCTGTTGGTCCTCCGTAATTAATAGGTGGGGAAACTGAGGCTCAGAGAGGTCAGTGAAGCTGAGGGGATGAGAAGGGGAGCCAACGGGTGCTGAAGTCCATGCCGAGGATTTCTTTCATTCGATTCCTGCAGCCAGCTCTGAGGGTGAAGGCAACTCACCCAAGAAACTCAGTCAGGGGCTGCTCAGGATCAGCACTGGCCTCCGCCCTGCCCCTGGGTGCTGACTCCCACAGCGGGCAGTGCCCACAAAGGACAGGGACAGGAGGCTTCCGTCCTAGCACAGGGCACTTCACCTGTGTGATTCACATCCTCCGGCTCCGGGCTAACGGGGGAGGTTAGGGTGGGGGGCAAGGGCCCCCTGAGCAGGTAGGAGGCCTGGATGCCTGGCAAGGCCTCTGGCTTGGCACTGCCAGGAGACCTGAGCCTCCCCTCACCTGCCCTGCTGGGAGGAGCACCAGCCCCGCTGGCTGAGGGCTGCATGAATTAGACTCTGGGTAAATGCGAGTTGTGGCTTGTAAACTGTGAAGTACCAGCCATGTGCAGAGTCTTAGGGTGGTGCGTGAGCATCTGGGTATAAGAAGTCTCTGCAGCCGCCCATCTGAGCCTCGCCTGAGAAGGGGCAGCATTAAGGCTGCTGTCCGGGGAGGGGAGAGCTGACGGTGCCAGGCAAGGACCCCCGGCGGGTGGAGCACCAGAGGGCCTCTCGCTCCTGCACCCCAAGCTCCCCAAGCCCGCATCACCCAAGGCAGCTCAGGCCCTCAGGGAAGATCTCCGGAAGCAGGGAGCCTGGCCGCCTCACCCAGACAGCAGAGCCCTCCGGGCCGGCCAGAGGGCAGGTGAAGCCGTGGCCTTTCTCCCGGGGCCGCCTGCCTGCCCGCTGGCCGTGCTGGGCCAGGCCTGGGTCATCGCCTGCCGGAAGTCCGCTTCCAAGGCAGTGCCCGCAACCCCAGGCCTGGGCGCCTCTGCAGGCCCTCGGGAGGCAGCTGGCCCCGGGGTGCTGGGGGGATGTGTGCCCACCCTGCAGACTTAACCTCCCTCCCTGCGATCCTTGTCTCCTCGCCCTCCTCGGGGCGTCGCGTCTCTCCACTCTTTACCTTTCGGTCGCTCTCACGTCTCTTTTCAACCTCCCTTCCCCGACCCGGCCCCCCTTCTCCAGCTCTCTGCTCTCCCCCCAGCCCTCCCGGCCCCGGCCCCGGCCCCGGCCCCCCCAGCCCCGGCCCCACTCACCCGCGGCGCGGAGCAGGGCGAGCCCGGCCAGCGCGCAGAGCAGGGGCCGCATGCTGCCGGCCGGCCGAGCGCAGCGCAGCATCTGCCCGCCGCCGCGCCCCCGGGCCCGCGCCGGCCCGCCCGCAGGAAATGCTCGCCGCCCGAGCCAAGATTCCTGGGCGGCTCCGGGCTCTCCGGCTCGCGCGATCCGCCCCCTCCGGAGACCCCGCGGGGCGGAGGGGCCGGCGTGCCAGCCTGGGCGCCTCCACAGCCGGGGGCCTCTCCGGGCGCCGGAGAGCTGGAGGGTGCGAGCGCTGGGCGCCGGGCCACCGCTGCCCGGCCCGGGGGTTTCAGGAGCCCATTCCACAGACCCGCGCACTGAAGCGCCTTCCTCCGCGTCAGCCACAGCTCCGGCCCACGGACCTGCACCCCGAGCGCACGGAGTGTGGAAGCTTTTCTCCGTCCACCGACGAATAGGTCATTAATGCCATCGGACGGTCTCTGGCCCTGAGAGAGGGACGCAGAGGTGGTGCCTGCCTCTTACAGAAACTTCTTTTCTGCTAATGGGGTCCCAGCAATGTTAAAAGATACTTTTAAAAAAAACCGTAAAATCGTAACTTTCATTCAGATATATAATGAGTATATGCTAAAGATTTTCTTTAGTTCGCTATTCATGAGGGAACCAGGAAGAGGTGACAACCAGTCACAAGAACAGACGCACATCTGGAATATTGGCAAGGATGTGCAGGCCGAGGCGAAGCCGGCTTGAACCTATAACAGGAATCATTTGAATATCTGTAGACAAGAATTATTTTAATTGCTCTCTACAACTTACAGACTTGAAAAATGACTTGAAGGCTAGGAAAGACCCAGAGCCCTAATTGAACCAAAATCCGAATCATGGGGGCCTGGGTGGCTCAGTCGGTTAAGCATCTGCCTTCCACTCAGGTCATGATCCTGGAGGAGAGCCTGCTTCTCCCTCTCCCTCTGCCTGCAGCTCCCCCTGCTTGTGCCCTCTCTCTCTCTGTCAAATAAGTAAATTTTAAAAAATCTTTTTAAAAAATCAAAATCACAGTGTTCAGCAAATACTTAAGCTCTGTACTAGATAGTGTTAGCTAAAGCCTGGAGGAGGAAGGAGAGAAGTAATTCTCAACATTGCATATGTCTGCCTCTGGGAGTTCATGGTCTAGAACTTCCGTCGGATTAATAAACCGCAGCTCAGCTTTGATGGATTTACTTTTACACGGACGACCTCTCTGGTCTTCACTGCAACCCATGAGGGGCGCATCCTGATGTCCGTCCTGCAGATCAGGACACTGAAGCTCGGAGATGTTACGGACCTTGCCAATAGTCACATGGCTGGTAAATGCGGAGTCAGGATTTGAATCCAGTTCTCCCAACTCTGCACGCCAGCCCTTCCATAAGGATAGACTTACACAGGGTCCCTGAGAGCCATGTTTTCTTTCTGCATCTAAGCAAACCCAGAATAAGAGGCGGGTGAGTTTCTCAGTGAACTTCAAATCTCCACCTCCCCCCCCCCCCCCAGTTTAGAACACAATTGTCGAACCCTTACCCACTCAAAAAGTGCAAAAAAAAAAAAATTAGTTAACTGTTAGTGAAAACAAAAATAGAAAGCTACGGCCATACCCTCTGTGCTACAGAGTTCTGAGTGGCTGGCCTGGCCGCTTTCGTCCACTAGCGCAGACCCTTTTCCACCAGGCGTCCCCACCGGGGTTCCCCGGAACCCTTGCAGATGTAGGCCACCTCACTGCCCTCTCCGTTCCCGCCTGTGGCTGTGCGGTTGGCCTATACAGCCACCACCCTACCCAGGGACCCTCACTCGTCACTTCCTCCTCTAGATAGTGGCCACAGGCACCGAGATTCCTGGGCTGACTCAGCAGATCTTGGGCAGAGACTTGGATCTAAAACTCTCCTGGGGAGGGTCGCCTGGCTAGCTCAGTCAGAAGAGCATATGACTCTTGATCTCAGGGTCCTGAGTTCAAGCCCCATGTTGGACATGGAGCCTACTTAAAACAAAACAAAATAAAACTCTCCTGGGGATCAGGAGGCCCAGAGGAGATAGCTCAGAAAACCATTTTTCAGAATGGCAACAATTTCTCACACTTAAGACATTCCTCAGTAGCTTAGCCAGGTGAGAAGTTGTCGAAGAAAAGCCAAACCCACAGTGATTCTTAGTATTTTTTTTATTTGCAAAGAAAACTACACATATGCTATACTTTCTCGTGGTGGTAGAGTCACGAAGTAATAAATATTGCATGCAGAGTAAAGCCTGAAACTCCTCCCCACCAATCCCCCAACCCCGGGTCCAGCCAATCCAGTCCAGTTCCCTCAGTGTGGTGGACTCTTCCAGTTCCTCGTCTATGCATTTTCACCCGCTAACATATATACATGGGATTGAATAATAGATATTTTGGGGATTGGCTTTCACATTCATATTCATCTTAAGCGTGACATTAAGTCTTGAAGATCATTCTCTTAGCACACATAAATCCACCTCGTTCCTTTGAAGAGTTGCCAGATATCTCATGAAGGGATGCACCATTATCTATCCAGATAATCCTCTGTTGATGGTTTGTTTCCTTCCCCCCGGAATATAAAGCAGGCTTCAATGAACATCGTTTTGTGTATATCTCTATGTACACATTGCACACTCCTGTGTTTCCGAAAGGCTGGATTCCATAAAAAGAATCATTGAGTCAGAAGGACTTTGACATTTTGGTGGATATGCCAAAAACTCTTACTAACAAGCTCCAAGGGAAGTGGCAGGCTCTGAGTCCTGCTCCCCCCGGGGCACCCAATTCCCTCCTAGTTAATGCCGGAGCCGTGCTGCAGGGGGCGCCATTGACATAAAATACTTCTGGAGTGGCGAGCCAAAGCCCCCACTCTACCAGCCAGGTGCATTGTCCAACGCTGGATATTTATCTCTTTAAAATTTTGATATTTATCTCTTTAAATTTTTGAAAATTTGATGATGAGAAATGTGACCGTGTTTTCATTTACATGCTATATATTATGAGTGAAGTTGAGCTTTATTTGCCTAGTCAAATACTTTTTTCTATTTTCCCTCTTTTTACATATTCTGATTATTAATCCAGCGCCTATGATGTGTGTTGGCAATGTTTCCTTCCATTCTTCTACTGTCCTTAACTTTCTTTGCAGTGTCTTTCATCATACAGAAGTTTTAGATCCTTAGGTGACCGAGTCTCTCAGTCTGTTCATTTATGGGTTCTAGGTTTTACAACTTGTTTAGGATTCCTCACATCAAGACTACAAAAATATTTTCCAATACTTTTGCCAACTAGCATAAAGCATTTCTGAAGGTATAATCTCTGATCCATCTAGAATTTTTATGTGGTTGCAAAGAAAGATTCAAACTTAAAATGTTTTCCCAAATGGACATCTAAATATCCTAACACTCCTTCTTGCATAGCCACTAATCTGACCATAAAATAAAATAGGTATTCATTCCCAAGTGGAGTTCTGGAAAAATCTCTAGCCATCATGTCTGTCATAAAGTCAAAGAAAGAAAAATAAAAGAACCTTATCATTTCAACAAGTACTGAAACTATTGTTGGATGAAATTAAACAGCCATCCCAGACTAAAACACAACAACAAACTCTGAGAGGTAGAAATAAAGGAAGTAAAGGGACATTTCCTTAACGAGGTAGCCACATTCGCTCCACCGGAGCAGGAGCAGTTCATACACACGCAAGGGAGAGACGAGAGAGGCATTCCCTGTTAGGCTAGGGATAAGGTACAGACGAAAGCATAGGGGGGCCTGGGTGGCTCAGTCAGTTTAGCGTCGGACTCTTGGTTTCAGCTCAAGTCTTGATCTCAGGGTTGTGAGTTCAAGCCTCGCATTGGACTCCATGCAATGGAAAAAAAAAAAGACGCAACTATAGTCACTATTTATGCAGAGTATGATCCATGCAATGAAGCACAAATGAAGAGGTATTCTGAAGGAGATAAAATGTGGCTAATAGTAGAAGGGTCCATTGCTTTCTTAGAAAATCCAGCAGAAGCAGGACGACCTGAGTTACTGCGTGAGCTGGCTGGACTGCGATGAGGGTCTGGAAATCAATTTAGTTCCACATACCAACAGAAATCAGCCGAAACATGCACAGGAAAACTTCTGGGCCAGACGATATTAAACAGTTTGTTAATATCCTCCTTCCAACATTCTCTAGAAATGACCAACAAAATTAAAAGTGGGGGAAGCTGGCATCAGTGCCAGGAACTAGGGAAACATGTCAACCCTATGCCAGGCCTCAAGGCAAGTCAGAGGCCAGCTGGGCGAATGACAATGAGTGTCATTGTGTCTTCCTACTCGGTTACTTGCTGACCTCCTTGGAACCTGGTCTTAGGCAAAGGCTATCCATGGGTTTTCTCATTTAATCCTTGTGCCAATAAACCTATACAGTGGGTATGCTTACCTCCATTTTTTCCAATACGATATGCTTGGTCAAGGTCAGAGCGGGGCCGACCCCAGGTGGGAAGCCAGGTAGATCTGATTCTAAAATCCATGCTTTTAAGTCGTATCAGGCCTCTTGACTCTCAGGCCGCAGGCCAGTAAGTAGGTAGTTAGGAAGTCTAGGTGGAGGTGAGTAAAGGGCAAATGGGGTATTGGGGGCTCAGAGGGGCAAGTTCTTGGCCGTTAGGGGGAAACACTCATAGCATCCTACATAAAGGAAGGGCTGTAATTTGCAGAGCCTTTTCATTCAAGACTTCCCGTCATCCTGGCCGCTTGTGTCAAGATCAGCAATGTGAGGGAAGAAGTTAAGAGGTAGCCTGAGGTCACACAGATCCCATGTAGAAATGTGGGGATTTGCTCCCAGGGAGCCCACGCCTCCACAGGCCACGCTGCAGAATGTGTGGGCCTCCTACCGCGGCTGTGCTGCGGGGGACAAAGGGAGGGGAGCTAGGCAGAGGCTTGATCTCTCAGCCCAGTGGAAAGGGTCTCAGTGGCTAAAAGTGTCGGAGCTGGGCCACACAAAGCCTCCTTGTCGTCCTGTCTCATCACAGGCAGGACGTGGTCCCAGAGAGCCCTCAGGGCTGGGTGGGCCAGGTCACCTCCTCTCCAAGTAGATGGAGGGGGCTACTAGCCCAGCCCCACGCAAGCCGTGGGGAGAGGAAGCGAACCAATGGGGTATGGACATGGATGTCTCCATTGCAGGGTAGAAAGCAGTGGGAGAGAGGGGTAGGTGGGAACTGACAAGTTGAAATTTAAGAATTTTTGTTTTTAGTTCTGCTCCCTTTCTGGCATGCAGTCCTGAATCTTCCCAGATAGGAGATGTAAGGACGTGGGAAAATCTGCTGAGTATAGGAAGACAAATGGGGGAGGGGAGAAGTTGAATATTAACAATGATAATATCAATAATCACAGCCCCAAGAGCTGACCTGCACGGATTCCAACTGTATCAAGCAGAGTTGGAAGCACCGTGAGTTCCGTTTCTCGGCTACTTTCAGCTGCTGCCGTGGGAGGTGGGTTCTGCCGTCATCCCAGAGCTTGTCGAGAGCAGCTTGCCAGCCGGTGTTTGCTAAAGCCCTGGATCCGGCTTTTCTGAAGCCTGATGGGGTCTGGCAAGGTGTCCCGCCTGCTCAACTCTGAGATATTTTTGCAGATTCACATTGCTCCGTGTCCACTCAGGTCATCATAGAAGGCATTGATACTCCCCGGGAATGCGTTGATGATGCACGATTCCAGCATCCTCCACGGTTCGGTGGCTGGGGGGTCAGCTGGCATTTCCCCCGGCTCTTTGAGAATCTTGTCTGCAGTGCTTTCTCTCTTTCTTTCTTTTTTCAAAGTTATTTATTTATTTATTTAAGTCATCTCTACACCGCATGTGGGACCTGAGCCCACAACCCTGAGATCAAGAGTCACACACTCCTCTGACCCAGCCGGCCAGGCGCCCCACTGCTTTCTAGGGAGATCTCATTTCGTTGCTCGAGGCTGGAGTTGGGGTAAAATGTAAACTGTCTCAGGACCCTGCTTGGCTGACTACTCAGGGCATTTCAGTTAGAATCCGTCCATAAGGGAGGGGAGGAAGCGGGTTTAAACCCTGACTCTGTCCTCACTGGCTGTGTAACCTTACGAAGACGACCTCCTGTCTCTAAGCTCCAATTTCCTCACCAGCAAAGAGGGGGTAACAGGAACCCCCCTCCCAGCAGAGGCTGTGAATTCCCCTGCCTGCCTCTCATCTGCTCTCCCGAGCGCTCCGGAAACTGGCACTGCTGTTTCCTTACCTTCTTTGCAGGTTGTGAGTTTCCTGAGGCTAGAAAGGGTGTGAGCGCTGCCTGACAGGCCTGCAGGGGCCCTGGGAGGGAGTTCAAGGTTTCTAGGGAGTCAGAAAACTCAACTGCTGACTAAGCAAGAGCCAGCGGCAGAGGCAGCTTTCAGGGCAAGGTTCAGAGTCCTGGCCCCAACAAGGCAATCTTTAAACATGAGGATTTTTCTAAGCAGTGTTAGTACAGGCCTTCAAGATCAGTGGGGGGAATGTTTGGCCTGATTGTGGAGGGCCTTGAATGTCACTCTCCGGAGATTCTGCCCTTATGCTCTGGGCAGAGGTGCTGGAAGGGTTTTGGCCGAAGCATGACACGACCACACACGATTTCCTTGTACTTTTAAAAATCTTTTCTTTTTGAAATAATTTCAGATTTAGGAAAATAATACAGCAAGTTCCTGCAGAGGTTTTAAGAGCTTCCCCAAATATTAACATCTTGAATAACTACAGAAGAATTAGGAAAGCCAGAAAATTAACATGCATGTAATAGAATTACAGAATTTACAGAGTTTACTCAGATGTTGCCAACTGTCCCCCTACTGGTCTCTTTCTGGTCCAGGGTGCCATCCGAGATCCCACAGTGCATTCAGTTGTCATGGGTCTTTGGGCTCCTTTAATCTAGGATAGCTGCTCTTTTTGCGTGTCTCCGAACTTTGAGGGTTTATCTTAAGAGTCCATGTCAGGGGGCGCCTGGGTGGCTCAGTGGGTTAAAGCCTCTGCCTTTGGCTCAGGTCATGATCTCAGGGTCCTGGGATTGAGCCTTGCATTGGGGCTCTCTGCTCAGCAGGGAGACTGCTTCCCCCTCCCCTCCCCCCTGTCTGCCTTCTTGTGATCTCTCTCTCTGTCAAATAAATACATAAAATATTTTTTAAAAAAGAGTCCATGTTAGTTATTTTTTCCTTCACAACCTTGACATTTTTAAAGAGTATTGGCCAATTGTTTTATAGGATGTTTTTCACCTTGAGTCTGTCTGATATTTTCTCGTGCTGAGGTTGAGGTCGTGAGTTGTTGGTGAGAGTCCCACGGAAGTGATGTCGTGTCCTTCCCAGTGCATCAGATTAGGAGGCACATGTGCTATGGTCGTGTCTCATTACTAGTAATGCTAACTTGGAAGGATGGTGAGGTAAAGGTGATGTCTGCCAGGTTTCTTCCCCCTCTCTAAATTATTGCATTTCCTTTTGTAATTAACCAGTATCTTATGGGGAGATACTCTGAGACTATACAATTCTCCTATTTATCATCATACTTTCATCCTACTAAATTTAGCATTCATTGCTGATTCTTATCGGCAATATTTATTACCATTGGCTTTCCAAAGGTGATTTTCTGTCTCCATAATTCTGTCTGCATTTATTAATTGAAATTCAAATGTGAGGAAGAGCTGTCCCTTCTCTCCCATTTATGTATTTATTCAATTATTTCAGTATGGACTCATGGATATTTTATTTTATTCTATGGGTTATAATCCATTACTAACATTATTTGTTTTCTTGCTCAACTTGTCCCAGATATGGCCACTAGGAGCATCTTCAAGTTGGCTCCTGTGTCCTTTTGAAAATACTCCCATTCTATTCTTTTTTTTTTTTTTTAAAGATTTTATTTACTTTATTTGTCAGAGAGAGAGAGAGCACAAACAGGCAAAGTGGCAGGCAGAGGCAGAGGGAGAAGCAGGCTCCCTGCCGAGCAAGGAGCCCGATGCGGGATTCGATCCCAGGACCCTGGGATCATGACCCGAGCCGAAGGCAGCTGCTTAACCAACTGACCCACCCAGGCGTCCCTCCCATTCTGTTCTGAGTACTTCCTTACTTCCTGACAACCACAAGATGTTTTGGGCTCATCTCATATTCCCATTGCTCCCATCCTGGACTCAGTCCCTTCTCCAGGGAGCCCATGCTCCTTGTGTTGGAGAATGGTATTTAGAAACTAGGATCTGGATGCTGGGTATGCTCCTTGCTACCGGGTATCATTGCTTCCAGGCCCTCTCAGCTGACAGTACTAAAGAATATGGGCCAGCAGTTCTGACACCATTTTATGGGTATTGTAGGATTGAGGAAATAAATAAATGTATTTAATGGGAGCCAGGTTTCTCCCTGTCAAAGAAAGGAATGCAAATAAGGAAAGGGGGAAGGGCAAAATGAGCCCCGTAGTGCTCGATCAGAATTGGAAATACCCGCATGAACCCACGGCTTTGTATACACAGGCAGATTGATAGATGCAGAAATGAATATGATCCAGCACTTCCACTCCCAGGTGCGGGAAACGCATGGTCATGAAAAGACGCGGACAGGAACAGAGACCGGCGCGGTCACCACCGTCCCGGAGCAGAAACTACCCAAATCCCCATCGACCGCTGACCGGGTCATGGACACATCTGCCCCTGCATGCAACAACGCAGGTGAGTCTTACAAAATGCAATCCACGAAAGAAATTTTCACCAAAAAAATTCCGTATGGTTCACTTTACTCGAAGTACGAGAGCAGGCGACATGCTGCAAGAAGTCGGCGTGGAGTCCCTTCATGTGCACCCGGTTGGCAGGTGACTGCAAAGACCGGAGGGGCAGCCCCTCAGGGGCCCGCAGTGCCATCGGGGCGCTGACCACACGGGTGTGTTCCAGTCTTAAAATGACCACAGGTACACTTCAGTAAAGTTCGAGGGGCCCCCGGGGGGCACAGTCGGTCAAGCGGTGGAGGCAGATGTTTGGTTTCAGCTCAGGTCCTGATCTCAGGGTCGTGAGAGGGAGCCTTGCATCGGGCTGAGCAGAGTCCGCTTGAGATTCTCTCTCCCTCTGCCCCTCCTGCTCGGGCTCTCTCTTTCTCTCTCTAAAAACAAACAAACAAACAAAAACTTAAAATTTTAAAAAAATAGAAGTTTAAAAAAAACCTTGTTGTCTTCATTTCAGCTCAGCTGCTGGAACAACCCCCGTTAACTGAACAGAATAAGAGCAATCTCTAAACCTCAGGCATTAAAGGGATGCCGGGGTGGCTCAGTTGGCTAATCATCTGCCCTCGGCTCAGGTCATGACCCAGGGTCATGGGATTGAGTCGCACATGGGGCTCCTGGCTCACCAGGGAGCCTGCTTCTCCCTCTGCCTGCTGCTCTCTTTCTCTCTCTGATAAATAAATAAATAAATAAAATATTTGTAAGGAAAACTTCATGCATTAAAGTTTAATTCTTTCTCTTAATCCTAGTTGAGAAAACCTGTGGGCAGTAATTGAAAGATCATGCAAATTGGTATTGACCTTTATCAACTCTACTCTGCACACCGCCCCCCCCACCTTCATGCTGAGGTCTAGACTTACATTTATTGCTAGAACCCTTGATCCAGCTCCAGCTAGAGCTGTAGGGTGGGAAGGGATTATGTTAGGCCCACTCAAATAGAGGGTGGGGAGGTGTAGGGAAAGGAAGTGATTGCCCAAGGCTACTCCACACTGGGAAGGGCCAGGTTACATCAGTAAAGGTCAATGTCAGCTACTGATCTTTCGGTTGCCTTCTAGGTGTTCTCAAGAAGGACTAGGGAAAGAACTAAATTCTAATGCCTCAGGCTACCATTTTTGTAATGAATTGTGATGAGCAGGGCTTCTGTCTTATGCATTACTAAAAGATACATTTTTTTTTAAGATTTTATTTATTTATTTGACAGAGAGAGAGAGAGACAATGAGAGCAGGAACACAAGCAGGGGGAGTGGGAGAGGGAGAAGCAGGCTTCCCGCAGAGCAGGGAGCCCGACATAGGGCTCAATTCCAGGACCCTGGGATCATGACCTGAGCCGAAGGCAGACGCTTAATGACTGAGCTACCCAGACGCCCCTACATTTTTTTTTTTTAAAGGCGAAATGGTGTCTCTCAAACAGATAAAACACAAACATGTGTTACAGATTTTATTTCACTGATTCAATAAGGGAACAAGGCCGATTATAACTGGTTCAAAGGAGAAGTTTAAAAGCTTCTAAAAGTTTAAAAGCACAAGTGTATAGAAGTAAAGGAATACTGAAACAAATGTATGAATGAAAGCAAAACCAGCTTCTTCCGGAGTGGGAACTTCTACTCGCCAGGATAGAATGTGAACATCTAGGGACAAGAATTATTTTTCATCGCTATCAGTTACCTCCATTTTGTAGAATTGCAAAACAGCTCCCATGGAATCAAAACCAAAATGCAGAACGGGGTGCTACAGGCAATACATAGTTTTCCACGGAAAGAAAATTTCCTATGGTTTCCTCCCCTTCTGATCAAAAACAATTTCATCTCTTCCCATGCAGCTCATCGAAGGACAATGAAAAACCTTGTCCATGCATTAGTTGCATGCATCAGAATATATCTGTATTTCCGGTTCTGAGGCTATATGCATTGCCATTTTGTTTGGTAATGCCAAATTGACTTACAGAGGTGACTCCAGCGTACACTCACATCAGCAATGTGTAAAAATGCCTTTTCCTCACACAAGCTCCCATAAGTATATTATAAAACTCTTAGATATCTTCCTTAACCTCATAGGTGGGAAACTGTTTTCTGAGGATAATTTTAACTTGAATTGCTTTTATTATGAGTGAGGTTGAGTATCTTTTAAAATATACACAACTGTGGTCCCTGGGTGGCTTAGTTGGTTGAACATCTGACTCTTGATTTTGGCACAGGTCATGATCTCAGGGTCCTGAGATCGAGTCCCACGTCAGGCTCCGAGCTCAGTGCAGAGTTTGCTTGCCCCTTTCCCTCTGCTCCTCCCCCAACTCACGCATGCTCTCTCTCTCAAATAAATAAATAAAATCTTTAAAAAAAAAATCCAGAACTATTTGTATTTCCTTTTCTGTGACCTAGATATTCATTTCATTTTCTTTTTCTATTGTGTTGTAGAGCTTTTTCTTATTGAATTGTGGGATTTCTTTACGTATTAAGGAAGTTCACCTTTGTCTAGGATATGAATTGCACATATTTATCCTAGTTTCATGATTGTCTTTTTGGTCTGCTTATGATAATTTTAACATAGAATTTAGAAATTTTATATAATACAATTTACCACTATTTCTATTTAATATATTTTTATGACTTTTGTGTTTTATATCATAGTTAGACAAACCTTTCCCACTCTAAGTCTTTAAAAAACTACACAGGAGTGCTATGGTAAGTGCTGTGAAATGTGTAAGCCTGAGGATCCACAGACATGTACCCTGGGGCAAATAATACATTATGCTTTAATTAAAAAATTAAAAATTAAATTAAAAAAAAAACTACACAGGAGTGTGCTCTTTGTCAGTTTTCACTATGGCATACCGTGGCCGGGGCCATAAAGCGTAGAAGGTGAGGTGCAGCGCATCAACCTCATCTTCAGATACTTGCAAAATAGATCTCGGATTCAGATGTGGCTTTACAAGCAAGTAAATATTCAGAGAGAGGACCGTATCATTGGTTTTGATAAATATATGAACTTTGTATTAGATAACGCAGAAGAGATTCATTCCAAAACGAAGTTGAGAAAACAACTGGGTGGGATCATGCTAAAAAGAGATATTACCCTGCTCAAAGTATCTCCAACTAGAAATGATCGATGAAGAGAGAAATTCTCAAGAAGGCAAATAGAGTTTGTTTTTTGGGATGTCCTTAGTTGATACCATAGTTTGAAAACATTCACTCATATTGTTTTGATTACCTTTATGTTATTATCAGATGACAGTAAATGTTGCGGGGTTGTTTTTATTAAAAAAATAACACGCACACGGATTCTTTTTTCTAATTTTTCATGGTTTCTTTCTTTTCTTTCTTTCTTTTATTTTACATTGGAATCTCGATGTAAATGTGATTACCTAATTTTGTATTTTTTCAGATGACTGTCTAGTTTCCCCAGTGACATTAATTGAACAACACTTGTTTCCTTTACTGATTTAAAAAGTCGCCTTCAGGATATATCAAACTCCTCTATATACTTCGATCTATTTCTGGATTTCCTATTCTGTTTATCTGATATGTTGGTATATTAGTGAGTCTGCTTTTCATCACTGAAGCTTTGTAATGTGTTGTAATATCTGATAGGGATAGTTCCTCTTCCTCTTCTCTTCTAGATTTTCCCCCTGATTCTTCTTGACTTTATTTTTCTATAGGAACTTTAGAATCAGCTCTTCTGATTATCAAAAGTTCCCATTTGTCTTTCCTTTGTAGCTTATTTAATTTATAGAATAATTTAGGGAAAATCGACATCGCCATGATCTTGATTCTTCCTACTCAAGAACATAGAATGTCTTTCCATTTGTTCCAGTCTTCTTTTGTGTCCCCCAATAGCATTCCCAAGTGTTCTTTATGGAGATTGTATCAGTTAGCTTTTGCTGTATAATAAACCATCCCCACACTTAATGGTTTTAAACATCAAATATTCTTGAGCTCATGGTTCTGCAGTTGACCAATTTGGGCTGCGCTCAGCTGAGTGGTCCTTCCGCTGGTCTCTGCTGAGCTCAGGTGGGCTCACTTATGAACCTGTGACCAGCTGTGGGACAGCTGGCACTGGCAGGTTATGATGGCCTTGTTTAGGAGGATTAGAATGGCTTGGGACTCTATGGAGTATCTCACCCTTCAGAAGGTCAGTTTGGGCTTTCTACATGATATCTCATGTACATTGAGGTTTTGGTTTAGCTCTTTGAAATTACATGCAAAGTTGCATGTATGGGTATGGGTGGGAATGTGTGTGTACTCAGGGCACAGGTCCCATGCTTTTATCAAATCCTAAAAGGGGTCCATGATCCAAAAGGGATTGAGAACCAAAGGCTGTGATCCCCCTGCCGCAGATCGAGATAAAGTTTTTTGTTCTCCCTACTCAACAGCGGGAAGCATCTTCCAACCTTGGGTTCCTAAGTAATCCATTCTATGTCACCATGAGCTGCTGGGGGGATGCCCCCATTCTGCCCATCCTCAGTCCGATGGAGGGAGCCTTTCCTCCCACCCTCTGGGCTGAAGGCTCATCCTTTCCGGCTCGGATGGGTCTAGTACTGACCCATCGCTCAGATTTGGTTCTCCCGATGGCTCTGCCTTCACATCAGGTTGTGAGTCTCATATTCCATGGGTAGGAATGTCGATTTGTACAGCCTTTGTGGAGGGCCATCTGCCATATCTACACCAATGTTAAATGTGCATACCCTTTGACTCTGCAATTCTACTTTCAGGAATCTAGTCCCTAGATAATGAAACGAATGTACAAAAATGGTATATGGTATTCTAAGGAAATGTTTCAATGAATGAACTCTATCTACATATGCCAGCATGGAATCAGGTCCAAGACTCATCGTTGAAAAAAGAAAGAGTCCTGGGAGAGCAGAGGAGGGGCTGAGCCCTGTCTCCCTAAACTCTGAGAGTTCCCTGGTCCAGTGAGCAGTGGAGAGCAGGGCTTCGGGCCCCAGCTTTGTAGCACTGGGCACAGACCCTGGGTGTGGAAGGCTGGTGGAGGCGACCATGACACCAGCTGGGGGCGATGCTGACAGTCTCTAAGTTCATCTGAGGGCAAAGAGGGACATGTAGCAGGTGCCAAAGACCAGGGCGCAGAGACCCAGACCTACTAGACACCCTTCAGCAAACATTTCCCGTGAGGGAAACCCATCATCATCCCCATTTTACAAATGGGATTGAGAAGGGATAAGAAACCTGCCCAAGGTCACCGTGGACTCCAAAGCCTGCTCTGGACTGTGGATGTGCTCCAGACTATGGAAGGGCACCTTACTAAGGGGCTGGTCTTCAAGCCAGCTTGTGACCTAAAGTTACACAAGCCTTGGACACTCTTTAAATCATACTGAAATTGATAATTTTGTACCCCAAAATTGAAAACCACTGAACTAAGAAGAAATAAAAAGGAAAGAAGGAAGAAAGGAAGGAAAGAAGGAAGGGAGGGAAAAAGGAAGGAAAAAGAGAGTATAGGCAAGTATCTTTGCCCTGGAATAATTCTGTTTTTAACTCAGTTCCCTAGGACTGAAAGCGTAGATGAGTGGAGAATTCTAAACTGTTTTGCCAGTCCACAGATTTTTTATGAACCTTTATGAACCTTTTATTCCCCTATGAACCTAAAATGTATTGAAGAATTTGCGTGTTGTGAAGCTTAAATGGGAGAGCGGGTCCCATGTTTCCGACTGAGGTATAAATTTAGTTTGTAAGCTAAGTGTTCCAGTGATGGCTGTCCCCTCAGGGCTGCTGGTCAGCAGGAAGTCCCAGCCCCAGCAGATAAGCAGATAAGCAGAGAGGACCGGGAGGAATTCTGGTGGGTTGATGGCTGGAGCCAAAGTACGGTAGGCAGGAGTATGTCATTTTGGGTCATTCTTAGTAAGGAAATTTGCCTCAAAGCAGAAATGCTGATTCAGGCTCAGTAAGAGGTAAATTTAGTTGTAGGGAGCGAGATTCGATTAGAATTTCTAGAATAGGCGGGAACCGAACTTTAAATAATTACCAGACTTGTGAATCTCTGATTTGCTGTGGTCGATCGGTGTGCCTTCATGAGAAAAGATGTCTCTTCAGATCTCAGAACCGAGGGACTGTCAGTGACGTATGTGAGCCCCCGCAGTAATGCGGCTTCGCTAAAAACAAAACCAAACAAAACGTCAAGTACCGGCCTGGAAGGCAGGACGCGAGGCAGCTGCTTTCCTAGCTCTGCTCCTTACTTGCTGTGTGAGTTTGGATCAGTAGCTCACCCTGTCTGGGGGTTAGTCTTCCCCTCTGCGAAGGGAGGTGGTGGGTGAGAGGGGCCCAGAGCATCTGAGGTTCCCAGCACGGCCGGCCACTGCTTCCGGCTCTCCGCAGCAAGCCCCGGGAAAGCAGCCTTGTTGGCAAGCCTGCCATCTGCCTCCGCCCCACTCCAGTGGGAGGCACCGCATCGCCTCGCACTCAGAACCCAGGCCGGGGGAAGGCATGCCTACCCCAGTGGCCGCTGAGGCTGAAGGCGAAATGGGGGGTGGTGGTTAAGATGTGGGGGAGTCAGAGCAACATGTTTTCTCTATCTCTGCTCTGTCTCTTTCTAGATGTGAGATCTCTGGGAAGCAACTTGCTGCCTCTGGTCTGAGTGTCCTCTGCAAAATGGGTATGTTAATAATACCCCAGATGAGATGTGTGTAAATGCTTGGAACAGTGCTGGGCACGTATTACCTACATAATCAATAATAATTAATATTATTATTATTGTTTTCATTGTTCAAAGTCGAATCTTAACTTCCTACCTAATGTAGGAATTCTCTCTAGGGCCGTACCAAACAAGGGGCTATTCTCACTCTTCTTGAATACTACCAGTGATAGGGAACTCACTACTTATCCAAGTAAATTTTTGCACTAGTGAATAGTGCTTCTGGAATTTTAAGGAATTTTAAAGCTGGAAACTTAAAAATCATCCAGTTCAACTGCCTCAAGAGGAAACCCAGGTTCAAGAGGTGAAATGATTTGTTCAGTATAGTTATATGACAGCTGCTATCCTCTTCTGCTGTCTGGTCTTACCAAGTCCATTTTTCTTCTTAGTGCATCTGAGAGCCTTGGTGCTGTATCCACCAGTGCCCCCTACCGTTCCCAAAGAACAATTCCCGGAGCCCCAGGCTCTCGGTTTGCTCGGCCTCTTCGGATCCCAGACAATATTAAAGGTTCACTGATCCATCTATGGACCCCAGGTCTAAATGATGAAGGCCAAGTTGTCCTTGCTACATTCTGCAAGACAATCCCTTCCCCCTGCCTCAGGATCACAGGGATAATTCAGCTTTGCTCTATTCCTGGGCACACCCTTTTGGTTTCCAGCTCCCTCTAGTCCCAGCAGCCTCTTAACCTCCACCTTGATCCTACTTGAAGATGCCTGGTCTCTGGCTCACAGGCCCTGAAGGCTGGTGTCCATTTACCTCCCTGCTCCACCTGGTCGGGGTGTCTTGATTACGGCTGACCTGCTTGGGGCTGCCTCCCCAGTGGCTTCTAGCCAGTCCCTGGTCAGACTCACATTCAGATGGAAATGTCTTTCCTACCCGATGCCATTTCAAAGAGATATTTCAAATGGATCCCTTGCTTGAAGTACAGACGGAATACTTTCTATCTAAGGAATTAGATGGTGGAGTCCATTTTGAATATGTATTTCATGGGGCCGTGTATTTCACTGCGAATATATTAACACCAAGGAATGATTTTATGCTATGTTTACGTTTGTCATCCAGAACCAAAGGGCCACAAACGCACACTACGAACATAGGTTCAGACTCGGAGGGATCCAGGCTTGATTCCTGGTTCTGTCACTCTCTGGCTTTATTAGAGAGCTACACAATTTCATTAGGCCTCAGTTTTCTAACTGGGAAAATGGGAGTGGCACCTACTTCCTAAGGGTTAGTGAGGTTTAAAGGAAAGAATGCAAGCAAGGCTCCAAGCATAATTCCTGGCTTACTGTGAGCATTCAGTTAACATTTGTTCTTATTATTATCAACATAGAAGCCATTTTGTGAGATCCCTGCAGTTTCAAAGGATATCATGGACCACGTAAGGAATTCGGGCCTGTGGCCAACAGTGTGTTTTGCAACAGGCGTGACAGGCCACCAGGACAATGCTAGTGACACACGGAACACTGAAATTCCATAATATATTTATTTTCCGTTTCCTAGGAAATATTCTGTAATACCCAGAACATAAGCCCAGCAAGCCCGCCAAGAGTGCAGATGTTAAAGCTTGGTCAATGCTATAAATACCTCTAGTCCCTCCACATATGCAACATATTATTGCCGCATCTTCCATCAATGGCAAGAAAACCTCTAGGTCTGCAGAGTGTTCGCAGTATTTGTATATTGCTATGGGGACAGTATCAAAGGCAGACACCAATCCCATGGGCAGGATGTGGGGGTTTAGGGCAGCTAACAGGGATGGAAATAATTCTCACTCTTCATGCACCATTCTTGGACAATATGTGTAAAATATTTGGGCGGTGAGGCATGCTGTTGAGAGCAAGACTTTGGACTTTTCATCCAACACTGTTGGCAGGCAGCTTGGTGAAATATGGAGGATTCAGGGACCTAGGTCTGCCCTCAAACTGGCTGGATGACATTGGTGGTCACCTTGCCTCATGGGCACTCAGTTTCTCCTAGTGTAAGATGAGGGGGGTGTCCCGCTGAAAATCTCGGCAGTCCCTTCCAGCATTCTGATTACGAGTGGACTACAAGCATGATTTCAACTCACCCATGGTGACATAGGTAATAAGTACTGGGTAACAATGTGAACAGAGTGGTCACTCAAAAGCCAAGGACCCTACTCCATTCCACTGTGATGCCTTTCACTCTTCAGCAGAAACAACAATAAAGGATTGCAATGTGACTTACTATTTAATACATTCTCTCAGAGGGTTGCTATGTTTTTCACTTTGGAAAGTAAAGTACCTGCAAGTCGTCCCCCCCCCCCCCCCCCCGGAGAGAGCTCGGGCAGGGGAGGGGCAGAGAGAGAGTCTTAAGCAGGCTCCACGCTCAGTGCAGAGCCTGATGTGAGGCTCGATCTCACCACCCTGAGATCATGACCTGAGCTGAAACTAAAGTCAAATGCTTAACCAACTGAGCCACCCAGGCACCCCTGAAAGATTCCCTCTTATGGAGCTTTTTCTTTATTAGATCTTGTCTTTTTTGGATGATTTCATTTCCCAGTAGCAAGAAAGTTAAAGTAAATTAATTCAACTTGGGTTTTCTGAGGTTATATCAGGGGAACAGTTTCATTTCATTGAGATTTTAGAGGACTTTAGAGGGTTAGAAAGTGGAAAGTTTTTCAAAGTTTGGTTCTTAGTTCGATATATCACTTTCCCGGAGATGGGCCCTCCAAATCCTATGTCAGGTGTTTTGTGAAGGAGCCTTGGCCCATTTTTGTCTGGAAAATCTACTCCATGGTGGATATCTATTGGAGGAATTGACACCTAAGGAAAAGGCAAAATAAGAATATGTATTTGCTTTCATTTGCAAAATTATACACAGGAGGAATAAATCAAAATTATGATATCTGTTATGGACAAGGGTAAATAAAAGAGTAAATAAAGGGTAGATAAAAAAGATAAATAAGATTGAATTTTCCCTGTTGCCAAAATGTAAAGAGGATCTTTTTTGCCTTCTTTTTTCTTAGAGTATCCTTAAGAAAGTATATTTGTGAATATATAATTAATATAATAATGTAATAAATATATAACATATAACATAATAATATACTTGTATTTATCAGTGTATTTATGAGTAAACTGTATTTATGAGTCCTTTCCCTTTGATACGCATAGAAACCTTATATAAAAGCTAACTAAGCCTCTTTTTTTTTTTTTTAGGGAGGGTTCATGGTGTAGCGTAGACATGACTAGTGTTGTGGGGATGGTCCCTACATGCCTGAGGTTTAGAGATGCTTCCCTATATTATAGATGCCATTACCCTCATTTATAGTAATGTCAAGATTTCAATTTTAGTGGTATTAACTAATTTCTGTTTACTAGGAACATCTCGTGCAAAAGCTTGGTACAAAGAAAAAGTGAAAGTCCTTTTGTTAAAGAGAAGCTAGATCTGAGCAGTGGAAGGAACGCCCTGAAGCTGAATCCCAAGTCCTTGAAGGAGAATCATAGAGACTAGAGCTGGAGGCAGGGATGGTGATTAAAAAAATGCTACTCATTGTAAGCATGGGAGCTCAATATCCTGACCTTGTGGTTTCCAAGACCTTGGGCTTGATAGATCAGGAGCCACAGGTGCAGAACATGCGCTCTCCTCTTCCATCTCTGCCCTAGGGTAACCCCTAGACTCATTATAATGCATTTGCATTGCGGGTACAGCCCTGCCCACTGAGAAAGGCTCCCCAGACCATTCTGGGACCAAGCTTGCAGGGTCAAAAACTCCCCTACCCAAACTGTGGGAGGGGTTTCCCAAAAGATTGGAAGCAGCCTCCTTTAGAGACCACCCCACTGTACCTCTCAGCTCTTCACAGCCCCTATAGACCCAGTAATATCCAATTCCAAAACAACCACTTCAAGGAACCCGCCTGCTCTCCCATCTTGAAAGCGCAGTTTGCTGTAATAAACTGCTTTGTGCTTGCTAGTTTCCCACTGGTTGTCTTTATTGGAGCACGGAGCCCCACGTAAGTCTTTTCATGGGGCATCCAAGGACCAAGACCTCCATTCATACAATGCAGACTCTCCTAACCCCTGACACTCTCGATGAACATTTCCCTGAATAGTATTAGGGTGCCAAAGGCATTTTCCCTAATCCACCTTCATGATTCACTACAAACAAAAATGAGGCAAGCAATATACTCAATCCTATTAAGAAAGTTTAGAAGCCACCTTAAAATGTTTAAAGAAATTACAAATATGGGGCGGGTGGGGTGGGCGCCTGGGTGGCTCAGTCTGTTACACGTCTGCCTTTAGTTCAGGTCATGATCCCAGGGTCCTGGGATCGAGTCCCGCACTGGGCTCCTTGCTCAGTGGGGAGCCTGCTTCTCTCTCTGCCTGCTGCTCCCCCTGCTCGTGCTCTCTCACTGACAAATTCTTTTTAAAAAAGAAAAATTTCAAATACAGTATTTTGGACAGGATGTTCAAGTATCCACTGTGGAATCAGGATAGATTTCTTCTTCATAGAGAAATGGGAAATAATTATGGTTTCTCACTGCCCAACATTGATAAAGAGAGAACGGTTAATTCCGATTTGATGTGGATACGCCGCCTTGCAGAGAGGTCTTGTGCATTCACAGATATAGTACTCAGCTGCCCTACTAGCAACTTTTTGCCTGTGCCAATAAGGGATGGGATCATGGATATTTATCCTGACCTAAGAGCTTTGATTAACAAAGCTCCAGGAAGTGCCCAGGCAAAGATAAAAAATGTGACCGCACTGTGTTCTCTACCAACGGCAGGTTCTCCCACTTCTTTTTTGTTTTCAGACCCTCTTTGTAAATATGTAGGACTCTCAGATGGCAAGTTGTTTTGCTCAAGAACCTCTTTACGCATCTGGAATATGACCTCCTAAGCCCAAGCCTTGTTTTAAAACCATGGCTTAAAAAACATGTTTAGACGTGGCTTGCATGGGGTCCTGAACAAGCAGGATGCTTACAAGGAAACACTGCACACTGGCCTATTGCCGTTGAAGCGCTGAGGTCATTAGTCGTGGGTTTTTCCATGAGTCCTTTCTTTTTTATTCTTCCCAACTGTATGTGCTCCTCACAAAGCAGGGGCAGGAGGTAAGAAAAGTTTAGTTTGTCTGCCTTCCAGGGTTGCTTCCATCCAGATGCCTCTGGCCTTTTCTCATCTGAACTCAACAAGGATGTTTCTCCCACGTCCCCATTACAGGTTCAACACGAAGACGATGTCTCCATTTCTGTTCATTTTTTGCTTCACAAATTTAACGTCTAACCTCCTGGGCTGCAGAGGATGGTAGAAACACAAGATCCAGCCGGAGCGTGGCCTCTGTGTGATATGGTTACTTTATCTCGATGGGATGCAGTTTACGGGCCTATAAAATGACCCTCACCATTTGCTCATTAAGATCCTTTTTTGCTGTAAGTCATGATAAGACCCCAAAGGAGATGATAGGATTTTATACTTTTGGCATTTAAAAAGTAAAAATACTCCTCTCACTTGCTGCATGGATTGCATCAGATGGTAAATAACTATAAATGAAAATGAAAGGACAAATCCTATAATGAAAGGAGACACTCACGTCTGCCCATGAGTCAGTGTGCGTGGAGTGAAGTGGGTTCGGGGCAGCTCTATAAGCATAACGAGGGTCACATGCCCGACAACTAGGCCATTCTACGTTATCAATGCAAAAAGCCTTGATATTTGAACTGTACGAACAGTTCCATAATAGAATCTACTTGGAAAAAAGCAGAATCGAATGTGTGACAGTGTAACAAAACAAACATACGAAAAAAGCATTTGAACAGAGAAGACAATTCACAACATTTATTCAAGTTAATTCATTTCACTCAATAATCTGTCATAGTGTTGCTGTCGCTGTTCATATTACTGTCATTACTATTTCTCTTTCAAGATGATTATGCTTTTAAAAATCTGGGTTGGATTTCCATGATGTTTAACTCAGAGATTAAAAGTTTTTTTCTCAAGGCGCCTGGTTGGCTCAGTTAGTTAAGTGTCTGCCTTAGGCTCAGGTCATGATCCCGGAGTCTTAGGGTCGAGCCCAGCATGGGGCTCCCTGCTCAGTGGGAAGCCTGCTTCTCCCTCTCCCGCTCCCCCTGCTTGTGCTATCAAATAAATAAAATCTTTAAATAAAATTAGGCAAACACTTCACGACAAGAGAAACAGGAAAAACTGAGATTTAGTTGTAGAAAGTCATCTCTGCCAGAAGCAATTCATAGTCCATAATCTTTCAGGGTTGTACTTTTTCTTGGGGTCTCTTTTTGGGGGAGAGGAGCTGGCTCTCATAAATGTTTGCTTAAAATAGAGAACGTGCCCTACTGCATCACATTAGGAAAATAAGGTCTAGTCCCTAGAAAACTAGGGACTGCCTAGGTGGTCCTCCAAGAAAGGAACCCTAATGGCTCCTACGTGACAGAGTCATTCTGCCAAGGTCAGGGGACAGAGTCAGTGACCCTCCTGCCCTGACCAGTCAGTAGTAAAAAGGTCTAGTCAGGTGAATAGGAGAGGTAGTCACTAGCTTCCAGTTCAAATCTCTAGCTCAGGAACGTCTGTGTTTGAGGAAGCCGGAGCTGGAGGGAGACATTACAGAGTCTGGAGAAAATAACTAAGAATAGGCAAGTGTGAAAGACGCAGGTTTCCTCCCAGGGACCCAGAGACAGGGGGCACACCAGTCAAGTGCAGTCCTGTGCTTTTCTTTGAGAAGAGAATCCACTGAGTGGGTTCTGCAGTTTTCATAGAACGACTGGCATGATCCTGAACAAATAGAAAGTTAATACAGTTTTCGGTCTGTGGTTCAGAAAACACTGACAGAACACCTGTGTGCAAGGCAATGGGACAGGTGCTGGAAAAAAAAATCAAGCTGTCTAAGATGTGACCCTGAGCGGAAGGAGCCATCTAGCAGTGGCCATCAGACCCCTGCGCACCATGGAGTGCTGTGTCCTCGGGGCCGCGTGGAGGGAAGGAAGGCTTCTGGCTGGCTCCATCAGGGGAGGCATTCCCAATCCTCTCCTCTAGGTACTCAGCGTGTCCTCAGTGCCTCTAGGTCACCGCTCGGCCTGACCCTTTCCAGGCATGTGCTTATCTTCCTTATCTTTCTGTGTCCTGTGAGAAATGGACGCTTGAGAGGGTAAGATCCTGTTTCCCAGGTGCCTGGGGTGTATGGAACTGATGTGCTGTGGAAATATCACTCTGCTTTGGTTCAGAAAGGTGGAAAAAAATGGAGGAAAGGAGAGCTAAGACGGGGTGGTAAGGGTAAGGTGTCTTAGTCAGAAGGTGGGAGCAAAGTTATACCAACAAGCAGTTTTAGTACAAGCTTAAACCAGATGATACAAGGAGTACCAACACGGCCAAGGACCTCAAGAAGGTAGCTGGAAGCCCTCAGCCAAACAGGTTAGTCTACAGAACTGGGAAGCTTAAATCCTTTCCTATCATCTAGTCAAGCTCAACCAGAGCATATAAAACAATAATGAATAATTAGAGGGTCTTAAATTTCTGGAAAGTAGAAAGATCACGTAAACTCAGCATTCCCCCCACCCCCAAAACAGTGAAGTTGAATGTCAAAAGTGTAAAGAAAGCTTCTGCATATCTTCTTTAAGTTTGTTTTTGGCGTTTTGGTCTGTAAGCAATCAAGATGGAGAGAGATGCTATCCCAAAGAGGAAAGTTTGTAGGAACCAGAGTAGTTGAGCCCGACCATCCGTGATGCCCTTAGACCTAAAAACAAACAAACAAAAAAAAAAACAAAAAACAACACTTAGCCACCGGAATTTTAATGTCATGGTTTCATAAGAGTTACTGTCTCCCTTAAAAAAAAAAAAATGTACTCCTTCTATTTACTTTCATTAGGTTTATTTTGCCATTTTCCTCCAGCTTCTGAACTCGCAGGGCTTATTTTCATTTTTCTTGTGCATTTAGGATGGTACACCCTTCCCTCGCATGCAGTGTGGCTACTGCCTAGGGCACGGTATTATTAAACCATTTCTCCAGGGCCCCCTGGAGAAAAAAAAAGCCACCACCAGGTATGCATCATCCACAGCTCCCAGCTGCCCGCTCCTGGTTCCCCTAACCGCTCCCACCCCAACGGGCCGCAAGCAGCGGCTGCTAGCAAATAGGAAAAAGAGGTGGCCTGAGAGAGAAGCTCTCAAACATACTATCTTCCCCACAGCACTCTCCTGAGCCCCAGCCCAATGAGAAAAGACACTTTGACTTAGGTACCAATTTATGCTCTTAATAAATAGACTGGACTAGACTGGAGGCTATCAAATAGTGACTGGGAAACCTAGGGAAGTGCTTCGGATTTCATCCGGGGCTACGGTGGCAGGCAGACAACAACCCACAGGGTGGGAGGACCTGGAGAGGGGTGAGAGGGAGCAAAGCTGCCTTCTGCTCCTCTCCTAGAAAGGCCAGCCTGTTTCCTAAACGGGAAGATAGAGTAACATCATCTCTTAAAAGCACTTAGCAAGTGTTTGGCACAGTGTGCACTCAACAAATATTACTTTTATTATTAAAATATGGTTGTTCTCAAGGATCTTATCTCTCCCTTTTAGGAGTAATACAACCGTAAGAGAGGTGACAGTTCATCTGGACCAGAAGAAGTTAACTGCAAAGTAATCTGGCATTACTGTAACCACCTCTTCACGTCACTAGACTGTCTGCACATGCTTACATGAAGTACTAATGTCAAGAGAATCTGTCCTAGGACCCGCACACAGTATGAACTTACATTGACACCTGCGGGTAGGGTCAAGCTGGGAGGCTTTTCTAACTTGCAATGCATCCCAGAGTTATTTGTGAAGCTTGAAAAAAAAAGACAGATTCCCGTTTCAGAGGCAAGGCCTCCCGAATCCGAATCTCTGGATCTGGACACCAGACATGTATATTTCAAAAAGCTCCTCGGGTGATTCAGATGCGAAACTAGGACTGAGAATCACTGGCCTAAGTCAATACATTGGCTCTTTTTCAAACTAGAAGGCAACGCCCTGATCTTCTGCTATAGGTGGAGCTATACAGAGAGGGTTTTTTTTAATGAGAAAAATCATCTAAATTAGTTAATTAACTAACTAAAACAAACAAAATGAATCCATTCATTAAACAGTTACTGAGTACTCCTTCGGGGCTAGGCTCAGTTTTAGGTGTGGAGATTCAACTCTACCCTGAGAACACTCTCGGCCTACAAACACATGAATTATTTAAATGTAGCTACTCTCAACTTATATTAGATACCAAGAGAAAAACGATAAAGCACTATTCAAAACACCTACTTGCACAAAACCATGGCGTACAAGGACTCTCCCACGTGAATCAGCCAGGCAAGCCAATACCTGAAACAAAAGTCAGCCTAGTTTAAGGTGATGGTTATCTGCTGATGAAATCTAACACAGAAACCTCAAAAAGGTGCCTTAATGTGAACCGGCAACACTCTCAGATAGCTTAAGGTAAGTGCAGGCCTTCCAGACCTACAGTAGGACTGAGCTGCAGGGTCCACATCCCATTTCCAGAGCCCTCCTTACCCACTGTGCAGGAAGGTGTGATGATGGTCCACCAAGTACTGAGTGAAGAGGCCCAGGGGCCCGAGTCTCTGATAAGGGATACTCTGAGGCCAGAAGACAACCCACTGCAAGAGAACCAGAGGCACAAAATACCTACTAAGTCACTTAAATCAGCAAATGTCTATTTTTGAGAGACTATGAAACAATTCCGATTCTACAAGAAAAAACTAGAGACCAAAGAATCTCTGAACTAAGTCATCTGTGCTTCCATTCCCCACTTCCGTTTTCTAAAAGCTATTCCAGCGGGAGATTTATGGGCAGGAAGCTATGTGGTTATCAGACTCAGTGCCCAGGCTGGATGACTTCTATACTTAGTGGATTCCACGAAAAATATTATTTTATACAGATTATTAATAAGCTTTAGGTTTCTGTGCCCTGGATAGCTTCTTTACTGCAGAAGCTATGGCTTGAGCCAAACCCCCATTTAATTTAGAATTCTTTTTCCTTCTTTCACTTTTCCTACATCTAAAACTGGGAATGATTCACTTCACAGAGTTGGAAAATAAGTACATCAAGCTTGTGAAGTGCTAATAGCAACTACTTAGTCACATTAGGTTTTTGTAATCTGAACAACTTTCCCTTAGTCTCTATATTGTAATCTTTGCCAGCTAAGGTTTTTTTGAGAATTAAGTGCCAAGAGGTCCAAAATTTATTGTCCCATTCAGATCTAAGCCAAGAGCAGTACTACCTCTCCTATTATGTCTTACGTATCTAAAATTTAAATAAAGCATAAAATATTACTGCACCCTCCAAAACCAAAAGGAATGGAGGGGGCAGCACCTGTCAGCTCCATAACATTCCAATAATGCCAGCTCCATGATATCCCAATTTGCAAAGCTTTCCTCTATCTATATTCTAACTAATCAGGAGCACAGAATCACGGAACAGAAATGCACCTTTGAAAATTTTCAGTTCAACACCATTTTACGTATGAGGAAATCAGAGCCAAGGAGATTAGATTTGACAACAAACAACACTGTGGACACGGCAACACATTTCTGAGCCCCAGTGTCCAGGATCTCCTGGTCAAGATGTAAACAGATTTGCCTCTCTTTACAATTACACCAACTTAGTCCCCAACCTACTTGGGTGTCTTCAGGTGTGACGCCTACAGGTGGCTTCCCTATTATCCTTTAAACGAACTCTGTCAGCCAGACAAAAGTCGCTTCTCCTCTCAGCAGATCCTGTCTTCTTAATTCCACATCTATGCTACGACATGTAAAAACTCCCTATCCCTCCTTTAGGTCTAACCCCGTCTTCCAAACAATCCCAACTGCCTCGAGCACTCTGCTTCGGAAGCCCCATTCTGACTAAGCAGGCCCACGGCAGCCTGTCAGCATGACTTCCCCCTCGGTGAACTCTGTTCACTCTCGGTTAATCGTAGTGACCGTGGAGAGGCGAGGACGCGAAGGAAAGGACGCTACAGCAGAAACCATCCCGTGAGCCCACAGACCTTCCGCTTACGCTAGTAACCTAGGCAACCACCAGGGCGCAGGCGCAAAACCTCGCTACTAGGGCTCCTCTCGCCCAACGAGGGCCCGGCGGCCCAAAAGAGATGCACCCCACCCCCACCCCCGCCTCACCGCGAAATAGCTCAGTGCCAGGACGGTGACCAGCGAGGGCAAACGTCTGGCCGGACGGAAGTAGGCAGAAGCAGCCCTGCCGGCCTCGGACCGCGTCGCCACCATCTTGAAAGACCGGCACACAGAGTCTTGGGATGGGGAGCCGTACCCACCCCCGTCCCCGTACCGAGAAAGCCTGGATAACTGGTTTCGCGGGACCGTGGGCGGAGGTGAAAGGCGCAGGCAGATAAGTGCGCCTGCGTCTTCCTCCCGGGCTTGGTCCCCTCCCCCGGGACTCCGGGCGCGCAGAGCCGGATTGCGCGTGCGCGACCCCTGCGGCCGGCTGACGCGGGTCCCGCGCTCGGGGGACCGCTCGCTCTTCTCGTTGGGTTGCACTCCCCTGGCGCTGCCCTTACCGTGTAATACCCAAAGGAGATGGTGATGACGGTGAGCCAGAACAGACTGCCCCTCTGGAAGTACGCCTTACCGCCTGCCGCCGTCCCCATTGTTGCGGCACATCCCGGAGAACCCGAGACTGGGCCCTCGGCGGCGCGCGGGGGTGGAGGCGGGACGGGGCTCGGGCGGGCGCTCCTCCCCGCTCCCTCCTCCTTCCCGGGACCCGGAGCCACCTTAGGGTTAGGGAGCTCCGGCAGCAGCGAGGCTTACTGGGCTCTGGCCTGCTGGGCTGGTGACGTCTCCCCCCTTCTGTGAGTGGCACTTTCTCGGGTTTATGAGAAGGGTGTTAGAATAGATGGTGAAAAAAATACTGTTTCTCTTGGACCATAAAAGCAGGTAAAAACAATAGCTGATAAAAAAAAAACAAAACAGCTAATATTTATTGAGTGCTTACTATGTTGGAGGCATTTTCTAAGTACTGTATTTAGAAGGATTAGTTGTTTAATTCTGAAAACAACTCTAGGCAGTAGATTATCGTCCTTCATATGAAAGAAGAAACAGCACGGAGAAATGTCTGAAGTCATGTTAAGTGGAATACTGGAAATCAAGTGATAGGGCAGAATGTTCTGGTACTTTTCAGGACCATGCTGTATGAGGTGTAGAATATTTCCATAACTTCCTTTTTTTTTAAGATTGTATTTATTTATTTGACAGAGAGACAGCGAGAGAGGGAACACAAGCAGTGGGAGGGGGAGAAGCAGGCCTCCCACTGAACAGGGAGCCCGCTTGGGGGCGGGGGGCAGTCCCAGGACCCTGATATCATGACCTGAGCTGAAGGCTGTCATTTAATGACTGAGCCACTGACATGGGAAGGTTCTCTTTCCTCATTTTTTTTTACAAGAGTGCACTGGGTGCTATGTTTTATGGAATGAATTCCAGAATAGATGACACAGTCCATTTCCCAGATAAACCACAATGCCTGTCAGTATTTGGGTTACCAGTCCTAAACAGTTTTTCTTAGTCCTAATTTCTTCCCATCACACCACCTTCTTGGTTCTTTCTCTCTGAACGCCTCTGCTTTCTCAGCTTTCCTTTTACTTCTTGTCTCGGTACAGGTTTTTCCTATGATCTTCTCTCTGTGTTTATAGTACCTTTGAGATTCAATTTTTGCCTCCATCTGGATAACTAAAACAATGTCTCTAGCCTTAGCCTCCTTCCACTTGCCTTCCGGTCATCTTTACGAGGTGTCACACACACCTCAAAGACAAGTCCACTATTATCCTCAGAGTCAGTCTTCACCAAGGCTCCCCTGATTATGTTAATATTGATTTCCTTCCAGGAACCCAGACCCCCCCACACACACACACACTTTGGTTGCCTTCGGATCTAGTCAGCTGCCAAGAGTTCTATTGATTAACATTACTTCTCATCCTTCTGGATTAAACCATGGCTTAATTTCTGCCCTCCTTGAGCCATTCCCTCCTATGTTCTACTGATGTGGGAAACAAAGGCAGAAGAGAAATTATTAAATTTCCTCACTACTTACAACCCATTGACAAGTCCTTGAAACGGGCAGAGTGACATTTTCCTCTAGGAATTCAGCTGCCTCCATGTTGTTACTTTGCTAAGAGAAAAAGGTAATCTTAGCCCGACCTCCGTGATCCTGTGTCTACTTGAACATACAAAAATTCCTTTGGAAATTTCTTTATCTCTGCCCCCCAAAATATAGGTTAATAATCATCCTTCAAGCACAAGACCCACTGATATACATCTGAAGGGTATCCTGACAAAGTTTTTACTAAATAGTAATAAACGACCTTTTCCTAACAATAGCTAGCCCCTTCAGGGTCCTTGGAGGCTTATGCTGTCCCTAACCCCCTCCCCGCTGGAAAATATATAATGGGCCACCTTCTTGACCCAGTGCAGCTCTTTCTGCCCACCGGTCCTGTCCCCATGCTTTAATAAAACTGCATTTTGCACCAAATATGTCTTAAGAATTCTTTCTTGGCCTTCAGCTCTGGACCCCAACCATTTCCTACATCACTACCACTTCTGCCCACATGTAATCCCTTTATCAAATTCGACCTACAGTTCTCTACAAAGTACAGTTCTCACCAAACCCCAACCTTACCAAAAGTTTTCAAGAACTTCCCCCATTTTAGGCTATAGTTTTTCAGTATTTCTCTTCTGGTATTAAATTTGCAGCAAGGGAGATGGAGGGGAAATAACTCAGGATAAAAGTTGTTGAAGAGGTGAAATGACTAGGGTCACAAGGACTACGGGAAGCTAGGTTTTGACTTCATATCTTCCAACACCAAGCTCTGAGCCCAGCAAGTTACTAAGTGCCCTGTGCCTCCCCGCAGCACACCCCTGATTATGGTGGGAAAGAGTGGTACACCATAACTAAAGGGTCTTACCATTAGACCATCATGTACACATAAGGAATCCAGGTGAAGGTACCAGGAGAACTTTAGTCAGATGTGAGTTGTTTATGTCTATCCATAAAGAACCCACAGTCAACTGGAGTTGTCCGTTGGAGATTCAGAAGGATTTCTCGTCTTTTCTAATTCACCCTCTTCACATGTGACACGAGTAAAGTCTTCATCCTCCACTTGTCCTATGTTGCCATCCCCTCTGGGTTGGCAAGAAATCTCTCACCCTTTACAGTTTCTCTCTCTCCTTTGGATTTATTAGTACCTACACATTGAAGATGATGAAGAAAATATGGGAAAAGAGTTTGACAACCTTTGAGAGCGGGGAAAGAAACTTCTTGGCAAAATATTAAAATTAAAAACTATAGAGGGAAAGATAGAAATTTTAACTGCATCTAAATTAAAAACATTCTTATAAATGGCACCGTAAAGTTGAAAGACTTGGAAGAAGGAATGCTTCGATATATATCATCAACAAATGAGTCAAGGGCATGAATCAGACGTCCTTAAAAAAGAAAACTTGACTGACCGAGAAACATGAAAAGATGCTCAACCTTTATGGCAATTGGGATGTGCAAAATAAAGCCCAAATAAGATACTATTTTTTCCCATAAGATTGACCTACCAGGTATTAAGACACACTATAAAGAACTATAATAATCTAAAACATCTAATATTTAAAACCCAAATCAAACAAATCAATGGAAAATGATACTTCAGAGATAGATCTGACATATATCAAACCATTTACCTTATGTTAGAGGTAACATTTAAAATTAAGGAAGAAAAAAATGAACTAGTCATTAAATTAGGATGACTGGTTATCTATTTGGGGAATTTTTTTTTTTTTTCCATTCTTCTCTTCCCCCTACACAAATACACAAATACTGCAGGATCAAGAAGTACAGAGATAATAGTACCCCTGGGGGAGTGCCGGTGAGATGGGTGAGTAGGGCTGATAAAGCAACATCCCCCATACTCTCCCAGGATCACAATGGGGAGGGGAATCTAAACAAACATCTGGGATCTAGATAGAGCATTGTGTGTCCTGAGAATTAGAAGCAATTTGTTGTTGCAAGAAACAATGCGAAGGGGAGGCTGGAAAGGCAGGTGAATGTCATTAGATGTCCAGCTGAGGAGTTTGATCCCTTAAGCAAGATGAGTCAGCAAAGATTTTTTTTTTTTTTTTTTAAATCAGTGGAGTAAAAATGGTATACGTTGGATGGAAGCAAAATGGGAAGCAGGGAAGTTGAAAGATAGATAAAGTAGTATAATGGGAATGGAGAAAAGGTTCCATCATTCATTCAAATAGTCAGTAAATATTTCCGAGGACCCTTTTGGTGTCAAGCACAGTGCTAGGCCCCAGATACAACGGTGAACAAGACAAATGCAGTCCAAGTGGGGACAGTGTAGTTCTCTGAGGACAGGCAAATCAATACTTAGTCGAGGCAGCGTAACTTAATCTTTTAATACCAACTGACCATTTTGACCTTAAAATTTGATATCCCACATTCAGGGGCTGCGCACAGAAATGTCCTCAGGCCATGAAATTAACAAATGAATGAAGGGGGCAGAGATAATGGAGTAGGGTGTGGTGAAGCTGGGGGGGGCGGGGGAGGGGGGAGGGTGTGTTTGTCCTGCCTACAAATCTTCAGAGGATGCTGTTAATTGCTGTTGATTAGATTTTGTGCGGGATCTTGGCCTATGGGACCCTGATTCTTTTAGTTTTATTCTTTCAGTGTTTTAAAATTTTTTAATTATTTATTATCTATTTATTTATTTATTTTTAAAATTCCATTTTAGGTTTATAGAAGAGCCCAGCAGATAGTTCTTAGAGTTTCATATATTCACCCCACATCCCCCACCCTCCTACATAGTTCCCTTATTAATATCTTACATTTGTATGGTCCGTTCATTGAAAGTAATTAATATTGATGCATTATTTTTTAAAATTTAAATTCAATTACCATATAACATACTATTGGTTTCAGAAGTAGAGGTCAGTGATTCATCAGTCTTATATAATACCCAGTGCTCATTACAGGGACTCTGATTTTTTTATATGTGCTTGGGAAGTGGTTAGTTTAAAAGTGGTATAAAGTAAAAACTCAATAAATATTTTCTGGTTAGTCTTCTTACTGTTGTTACACTTCAGTCAACTAAGTCTACGTTATGAGAGGAGGAGGAGAGCAAATGGCTAAAATTCAGTTTGAGAAAATTCAGTTCATTGAATGGGCAATTTACATAAAGTCAACAAGATCCAAAATGCTCAAAGCCAATTTGCTGCGTCATCAGTTTGCCCAATTCACCAAGTTTATGGACTGTGGCTTTAATACTTCAATAGGGAAGTTATTTTTTAATAAGATTTTTTTTATTTATTTGAGAGAGAAAGAGAATGAGAGAGAGGTCACAAGCAGGGGGAAGGGTGGAGGGAGAAGCAGACTCCCCGCTGAGCAGGGAGGCTGACTGAGACTCCATCCCAGGACCGGATCATGACCCGGATCATGACCCAGATCATGACCTGAACCGAAGGCAGGCGCTTAACCTAAGACTGAGCCTCCCAGGCGTCTCGCAAACCTTTATTTTTTATCCCACAAATTAAGGTGTTGATTTCCAGGACTGGTTAGCCCTTGTAGGTATCCTCACGCCTGTGTAAATAATTTTACTCTTTCTTATGAATACTGCTGCATCTTGCATACAATCTGACAGAGATCAACTTCTCGTGAGCAACCAATATTTCAGTATGGGGTAGGGGATGGAAGGAAGTGAAAATACCTAATAATTTCACTTTGAGCACACACATTGAGAAAGAAAAAGAAAAGAGTATCACCTAAGGGCAAACGTAATGTCTTTGTAAAAATTAAAAAAAACAAAAAACAAAGAAAGAAAAAATGACCCAGGCTTGAATGTAATGAACACATTGTTGCTAATCTCTGCATAGAAGCACTGTGGCACAGGGTAGGGGCTCAGAAATCTCTATGGAGTAAATGAATGATTGAAATACTGTTTCAAATATCCCTGTAGAAGGAAAATCTCGTACCTTTGATGTAAGCAAACTGAGGACTCACCATATTTTTGGGCATTTTAGTTTAACTTTTTAAAAAAAGATTGATTTTAGAGAGAGAACACAGGGGAAGGGGCAGAGGGAGAGAGAGAATTTCCAAGAGTCTCCCTGCTGAGCACAGAGCCAGATGTGGGGCTCCATCCCGAGACCCATGAGCTCATAACTTGAGCCAAAATCAAGAGTTGGATGCTCAACAGACTGAGACACCCAGGTACCCGTGGTTATTTTCTCTTAAAGTCTCCTGAAACTTACTTTTGTAGCTCAGGAGGCAGATTTTACAGGCCAGGAAGGCAGAGTATCACAGTAGCTGCAAGTGGCCTGGCTTGGTTGGAGCTAAGAGTTTGCAGGAGGCCACGGAGTCTTGAAGGCCAGGCAGAAAGAAGTAGTAGCCGGGTCATGAAAGTCCCTGTTTGGCATTCTGGTAAGTTCTGATGTTTCCTTGCCGCGTGATAATTGTGAGTTAAGTACTAAAAGTTCACCCGAATGCTGGTTTTCTGAGCACAGAGACTGGATATGTGCAAGTTCCCAGCTATATCGCAGGCCTACTGTTATGTGGTATTTTAAAAAAGTTCAAAGGACTCAGTGGCTATCCCTTGAAGCCAAGCTTATTATAAAGAATCGGAAGTAAGAGAGTTTTCAGGAAAAAGAAAAAAAGATTGGCCAACGATGTTTGATGACTTAAGGAGGAAGATTAATCATAAGATTGGGCAATTTAAGGGCTGACTTGTTGACCTTTGCCGGTGACGTCCAAAATTGGAGTGGGAACAGAGGCCAGATGGACTGGAGGTGAGAAAGAAAGTAAGGCCAGTAATGTAAGGAAGTGAGGTGTCTGGTAAAAATGCTTTTGGGAAGCAGCTTCAGGGAGGAGACACCTGTGAATGCAAGGTACTGAGAGAAAATACAAAACAAAAAACAGTTTGGATCTGAACTTTGAATTACTGGGAAGAAAAAAGAAGTCCAGAGAAATCAGTTTAAGTGCAACCTTATTTTGGTTTGCTCTGCTCTCGTAGTCTCCAGACTCCCCCAACCCTTCCCGCTCCCCATGTATTCCCCTCGACCACCTCAGAGCACCTGCTTACTGCCCCACCAGACCGGGGGAGCTAGCAAAGCCACCAGAGGACCTGTCTACAGCCATAACTCAGTGACGCGACCTCCCATGATTTCATCTGCCCTTCAAGTCTGTTGGTCCTCATGCCTTTTCTTTGCTTTGGTGCATGAAGCATGATCGACATTGGGATCAACTCAGAAACACTGGGCTCCAGTTTCAACTCAGCCATTAACGTGCCCAATTAATACTATTTTTTATTTAAATATACTCTACTCAGAACTGCTGAGCCTGAGGCTTGAACTCATGACTCTGAGATCAAGAGTCTCATGTTCTACCGACTGAGCCAAACACGCGCCCCTCAATTTGCCCAATGAAAACCCTTACTTTCATCTACTAGGCAGTTTCCTATTTTTAGAGTTTGATCTCTCTGTGCTTCGGGGTCCTCATATGTATATCGGGTATATGTAATATCTATCGCCAATGGGCTCTACAATTTAAGTTAGTGCATGAAAAATATGTTCTTTGGGCCTGCCACATAAATTTGTAGCAGGTTGGTTAAATAGACAGGAGTCCATGGGGACCCCTCCGAATTCTGAAAAAAGAATCTGAAACAGCTGTCAAACAGACCTTGTGTTGCCCCCACCTGGAGCTTAAGAAACTTTCTCCCACACATTTGGGAAAGTTGTACAGTTGGGTAGAAAATGCCCAGTGGCCTGCAGTTTCCCCATCTGTAAAAAGGAGTTCTCTGTTATCTCAAAGGGCTGTTTTAGGGATTAAGAGGAATTAGCAAATGATCTAACGTCCATAATCCTTATTCAGTGTTGATCTCTGGTCTCTCCTGCCTCCAATCTCACCTTCGTCAGGAATATATCAAGCACTGTGGATGATCTGTGAACCATACGAACCTTCTGTCCTCATGCGGCCAGCAGTCTGTCACATAATTGAGCGATAGTGACAGAGGCTCACCCTGGGGTCTAAACCTCTTTGCCCCCAGTGTCCATTGTAAGGGGAACCCTCTTACAATGTTGGTGGGAATGCAAGTTGGTGCAGCCACTTTGGAAAACAGTGTGGAGATTCCTGAAGAAATTAAAAATAGAGCTGCCCTATGACCCTGCCATTGCACTACTGGGTATTTACCCCAAAGATACAGATGTAGTGAAAAGAAGGGCCACGTGTACCCCAATGTTCATAGCAGCAATGGCCACAATCGCCAAACTGTGGAAAGAGCCAAGATGCCCTTCAACAGATGAATGGATAAAGAAGATGTGGTCCATATATACAATGGAATATTATGCCTCCATCAGAAAGGATGAATACCCAACTTTTTTATCAACATGGACGGGACTGGAAGAGATTATGCTGAGTGAAATAAGTCAAGCAGAGAGAGTCAATTATCATAGCGTTTCACTTATGTGTGGAGCATAGGGAAAAACATGGAGGACATTGGGAGAAGGAAAGGAAGGGTGAACTGGGGGAAATCAGAAGAGGAGACGAATCATGAGAGACTGTGAACTCTGAGAAACAATCTGAGGGGAGGGGATGGGGGTAGGGGGTTGGGCGAGCCTGGTGGTGGGTATTGAGGAGGGCATGTATTGCACGGAGCACTGGATATGGTGCATGAACAATGACTCTAGGGACACTGAAAAAATAAAATTAAATTAAATATTAAAAAAAGTCTAAGTGGGGAAAAAATAAGGCCTATTTTGTTAAGGTATTATGGGGATTAAAAAAAATTAGCTTCAGTTGGTGCTTTAAAGAATGGAAATTAGGTTTTGAAAAGGCGGATTTGGGGATGTGATCAAGAGGCGTGTCCGGGGCGGGGCGAAGCGGGACTGTGTGTAAGGTGGGTCTAGGGTGGGCAGGTCAGGGGTATATTAGTGCTGCTCCAGGGCTCTTGTCACTTTGTCATTCGGAAAGGCTCTGGAGTAGAGGCTGGATGAGGCTCCCAGTGGTGGTGGTGAGTTTCTCCTGGGGGAAGGCAGCCTCCTTGATGTTCTGGTATTTTGTAGGGCTTTGAGCTTTCCTTTTTTTTCAAAGTGCAGGCCTAGAGGCTGGGGACCGCTCATATCACTGATGTGACTGTGGTAGTCTACACTAGATTCGGGCAGTAGGACATTCGGAGAGGCTTGGGTATTTAAAAATGAACCTTTGGTTACATAAAAGGGATTTCTTGTCAATTACATCTCAACAAAACTTGGGGGGGATTTAGGAAAAGCAGACCCAACCTTAATAAATAACAGACAATAAGGAACTGGTCTTAGAGAAAGATTTCTTATATTTTGGGTATACAGAAGTATTTCAGGGTGAAACAGTATGTGTAGACCTCACTTCAGAATAAGGAGGGGGTGTCGAGACGAGTGGAGGAGTGGCTTCGTGGAAAGAGACGGGCCAGATTTGAGCGATGGCATCTCTGGGTTCATCATACTCTTCTCTATGAATTTTCATGTATGGTGAAAAGTTAACGGGGTAAAAAGTTAAAAAAAAAAAAAAAAAAAGGCCCAAGCCAAAAGAGCTATCCTGGAAGAATTGAAGGGAACTGGGATTTTAGTTTTTCCTACTTCCCAAAGCATTCGATATGCCGTGAAGTTCAGAAATCATTTGGAACTTCGCAAGCTTGGGATATGGAAGAGGCTTGACACTCCTGTTCTTTGAGAAAGTAGCTTCAGAAAATATGGGGATCTTGACTTTGATTTCTTTTTCTAGATGAACACTTAAGGGAGGCGAGAAGGTTCTGTGGTCTGTCCAGCTGTGCCTTGTGTCTTCTGCGTGGTACGCTAGTGAGTGACATGTGAGTCATCTGTCAGAGGCCACTCAGATACCCATTGGTGGACCCAGGAGCCCACCGGTCCCATCACCCTCTCTGTCTCAGCGCAAAACTGCATCAGAGAGATCCCAAAGCAATGGTGGCCCAGAGGAAGTGCCTTTAGGATGTGGAGTCCTCCGTGAAACCGCTGTAGAAATGGCCTTCAGCCCAGTGTCCGGAGAGCAGCCAAAGATGCAGAGTGTGGCCTGGGGGGACGGTAGCCTTCAGCCCTGCCCTGCGGGCCATCAGCCTCAGAGCACAGGTAGGTGGACTCCACAGCCCTGTTTCTAAGGGTCTGTGATGATACAAAAAAAGTCTGCTTGCTTGCTTGCTACATTTACTGAGTTTTATTTTTTCTTATTTTTTTTTAAAGATTTTATTTATCGATGTGAGAGAGGGAGAGAGAGAGAGCATGAGAGGGGAGAGGGTCAGAGGGAGAAGCAGACTCCCTGCTGAGCAGGGAGCCCAATGTGGGAACCCGGGATCACGACCTGAGCCGAAGGCAGTTGCTTAACCAACTGAGCCACCCAGGCACCCCCTGAGTTTTTATTTTTAATAAATGTGCCCATTTGCCTTTCAGAGACGCTGGGAAGTCTTTATGTAGATTGATGGTGAGCAGCAGGGGGTAGGGGATGCGGTAAAACCTCAGACCAGATCTGTCCCCACCCCACTGCCCCCCAGTCTTGGCCATCTCCAGCTGGTCTCCCTAAGCAAAGAGTCTGAGTACCATTTTGCCGCGAACAGAGTGCTCTCTTGGTCCTTTGTTAGTGTCGTGTGTTCCCAAACCCTGCAGAACTTGGAGTCTCACACCCAGTGGCTCAGGTGGGAGATCTCTGGATGTGCGGGTGATCGGGCTGCCAGCCACATCTCTCACCCTGTTGATCACCAGAGTTGATTCTTGGCTGATCTGGCTGCCTAGGCTCATGTCCCCTTCCTCCCTTACACACTCCCTGAGATGCGCATTCTGTTGAAGAGGTCAGCCTTCCCCGGTGGAGGAGGGCCCTTCTTGGGTGAAGGGTATACCGTTTGGCGCGCTCCCCTGCTAGAACCTCTGATCAAGCCCTCAGGTTGGAGATCTTTGACACGTCTCGAGGGCAGTGGGTAGGACAGTGGTAGAGTTTTTAAAAACAGTGCTTCCTTTTACTTTGGACCAGCCTCTTACTCCCAGCCACGGATCAAAGATTTAAATAAAACTTCCAGAGCTCAACTACTTTGTTTATATTTCCCATGAAAGAAATTGCCCTTTGGGCTCAGGCCAACTTGGATGGGGTTAATGTTGTGGGTGTCCACCCACCTCCTTCCTCATCCGAGGCCCTGGGGGTTGCAGAGCCCAGCACTGTGTGGCAGGCGGGAAGGCTAGATTTGACCTTCAGCCTCTGCCTCTTTTTGCTCATGCCCTTGGGCAATACCCTTTCTGTCTTCCAACTTCTGTCACTTCCCAAGGTAAAAGAGGTGCATAGTAACTTATGCACAATACATACATCCTTTCTGATAGGGATTTGATAGATGTCAATAATTATTATTTGTTTGTTCATTCCTTTAATTTTTAAAAATGAGTAAGCAGACAATCGTGTGCCCTTTGAATACCCAATAAAAACGTTCATTATGTAAAACAGTACAACCTTTTTCATTTTTTAATAATTCTATAACTATCTCAGAAAGGATGTATTGTTTTGTGTATGTATGTAGGCATTATGACACCGGGGGCAAATAATTCTTGGGAGAGCACTGTCTCAAGGGATGAAATGATAATGCTCATCATCACACAAAAACAGGAAAGGTTTGGCCCAGAGACATGGATTTTACAAAAACAAAAAACAAAAAACAAAAAGAAAATGAAAAATGGGGGATTCTTTCCCTAATTCCCTCTGGCCCTTTCTGTTGATTTGTAGGATTAAGCTCAGCACAGAGGAGATGAACAACATCGCTGAGGGTTCATTAGCTTCCGGTTTTCGCAGGGGTCACTCCGTACTGCCCTCCTTTCCTAATACTCCGAGGAAGCACTTACGGGAAACACGAAGAAAATTAACCATTGTTAGTGTTTTCAAGACTTGCTCTGTCCACTGGATTACCTTTTTTTCCCTATAGCAGCTAATCTAATCTTCACTCCCACAAGTGGAAGTAGCTGAGAGTTACGTGCAGGTCATGAGTTGTTGTCTCTGGCCAATCCCCTCCCTGCAGACAGACTCTGAATCTGTCTCTTCACTTGCACAGCGGGGAGCACCTCTTAACGAAGAAGATTGGATTTGGAAATTCCAGGGTAATTTTCCTCTTTAAGCAATCCGTAGTCTTTGTAGGTCTTTTGGGGATTATTTCAGACCAGGTTAGGGAAGCCTGGGGCTTTTTCGACATCTGCTGTGTTGATATGGATGGAGACCCAGGGCTAGGAATCAGCCTCCAGAATGTTCTGTTTTGCCTTCCTCCCTCTCTGTGGTTCCAGGTAGCTAACATCTTTGGCTCTGGGGCGTGGGTGGTCTGGAATTCAACATGGTCACACCATTCCCCTATAGTCTATCCGAGTTTCTGGGAGAAAAGGGTTAAGAGCCAACAGTTACTGTGTTCTTAATATGAACTGGGATGGATTCAAAATGCTTTAGATGAATTATTCATCTAATTTTTTTTTTTCATGGCTCCATGCTATAGATCCGTTAGACCCTGTTACCAGGAGAAATGGAGACTCAAGAGAAGTCCGGTAACTCATCCAGCAGCAGTTAGGAAGGACTTGAGTCCCCAGAGCCAGTATTTGGAAATTCGTGGGGGCAGTTTTTGGTTCTCTCTCTGACTAGAGGGAGCCACCGGCGGCCTTGTAGGTGGGAGACAGTGCTTCCGTGTGGTCGCGTATGAGACAGTTTTTCAGGAAGCATTGACCCCAAATGCCAGTGGCTTCTGTGAGAATTAGCCCTGCTCTTAATACGTGTGCCATGTTTTCACCTGGGAAAGGAGAAACAAGGTGAGAAGGAAGAAAAAGAACTTTCTGGTGAGTTCAGGAATTCAGAAGCAGAAACTGGGGCTGGTAGAAAGTAGACACTACGCTCAACAGTATAAAGGGCACGCCTGGGTGGCTCAGTCGTTTAAGCCTCTGGCTCTCGATTTTTGGCTCAGGTCATGATCTCAGAGTCCTGGGAACCAGCCCCGCCTTGGGATCCCTGCTCAATGGAGAGTCTGCTCCTCTCCCTCGCCCTCTGCCCTTCCCCCTGCTCGCTTCTGCTCTCTCTCTTACATAAATAAATCCTTAAAGTAAAATAAAGGACACATGTTGGGCAGAGACAAACTATGATGAAAGTTTTCTTTTAAGGGTTTGATTGTGTTTCCCTAATGATTAGTAAAATTAAACATCCTTTCATATCCTTGTAGTCATTTGTATATCTTTGGAGAAATATTTATTGAAATCCTTTGCCCTTTTAAATCATGTTCGTTTTAATCTTGAGTTGTTGGAGTTATTTATATATTCTGAATATTAACCCTTTATTAGATACGATATGCAGATATTTTCTCCCATTCCTTAGGTTGCCTTTTCAATCTGCTGACTGTGTCTTTTGATACATAATTTTAATTTTTTATGTAGTCTGATTTTTTTTCCTCTTGTTGCCTCTGCTTTTGATATTCTTTTTTTTTTTTTAATATTTTATTTAGTTATGTGACAGAGAGAGAGATCACAAGCAGGCAGAGGAGGCAGAGGAGGGGTAAGCAGGCTCCCTGCTGAGCAGAGAGCCCAATGTGGGGCTTGATCCCAGGACCCGGAGATCATGACCTGAGCCGAAGGCAGAGGCTTTAACCCACTGAGCCACCCAGGCGCCCCTGCTTTTGATATTCTAAGAAACGATTGCCAATCCAATGTCATGAGATTTTGCCCCGTTTTCTCCTAGGAGTTTTATATTTTTTAGTTCTGTTGAGATCTTTGATCTGTTTCTGAATTTTTGTATATGATGTAAGGTAAGGGCCCAAGTTCATTTTTTTTTGGCACGTGGATATCCAATTTTCCAACCCCATTTTTTGAAAAGACTATGCCTTCCCCTTGAATGGACACCATTGTCAAAAATCGTTTGACCATATATGGGAAGGTTTATTTTTGGGCTCTCTATTCGATTCCACTGGTCTACCTGTCTGTCTTTATGTCAGCACCACACTACCTATTAATGTAGCTCAGTTGTAAGTTTTGAAATCAGAAGGTGTAAGAGCTCCAAATTAATCTTTTTCAAGGTTGTTTTAGCTATTTGGGGTCTCCTGAGATTCCAAATGAATCTTAGGCTGACTTTTTCTATTTCCACAAAAAAATGCTGTTGGGATTTTGAGAGGGGTTGCATTCAATCTGTAAATCACTTTGGGTAGGGGCGCCTGGGTGGCTCAGTCGGTTAAGCCTCTGCCTTCAACTCAGGTCATGATTTCCAGGGTCCTGGTATTGAGCTCAGAATGGGGCTCCCTGATCACCGGGGAGCCTGCTTCTCCCTCTGCCACTCCCCCTTGCTGGTGCTCTCTCGTGTTCTCTGTCAAATAAATAAATAAAATCTTTAAAAAAAAAATCAGTTTGGGAAGTATAGATGTTTTATCAGTATTTGGATTTCCAATTCATGAACATAGATATATCTGTTTATTTGTTGTATCTTCTTTAATTTGTTTCAGCAGTGTTTTTCAGTCTTAGTAGGTTGTCTGTTTCCAGAAGTTTATCCGTGTCTTCTAGGTTATCCAATTTGTTGGTGTACATTTGCTCATGGTATTCTCTTGTAAACATTTTTATTTTTATGACATTAATTGTAGTGGCTTCAATTCTGATTTTATTTTTTTCTTAGTTAATCTAGGCAAACATTTAGCAATTTTGTTGATCCTTTCAAAAAAAAGAGCTGTTTTATTGCTTTTCAATTTTTTTTCTATTTTATTATCTCTGCTCTCATCTTCATTAGATCCTTTATCTTCTGAGTTCGGATTTGGTTCTTCTAGTCCCTTGAGGTATAAAGCTAGATTGTTGATTTCAGATGTTTTTAAATGTGCCTGTTTAAAGCTATAAACTTCTCTTTTAGCAACGCTATCATTGGATCCCATAAATTTTGGTGTTATGTTTTTCATTTGTCTTAAGGTTTTTTCTAATTTCACTGTGACTTCTTTACCCCATTGGTTGTTTGAGTGTGTTGATTAATTTCCAGATTTGTGGATTTTCCAGTTTACCTTCTGCGATTGATTTCTAGTTTCATTCCATTATGATTGGGGGTGGGGAGGAGTATGATTTCAATATTACTGAATTTAAGACTTATTTTGTGGTCTAACATGTAGTCCAGAGAATGCTTCTTGTCCACTTGAGAAGGACGTACATTCTGCTGTTAGGTAGAGTGTTCTGGATCTGTTAGGTCCCACTAGCTTATAGTGTTGTTCAAATCTCCTATTTCCTTATTGCTCTTTTGTTTGATTGTTTTATCTGTTACTGAAACTGGGACATCGAAGTCTATTATTATTGTGTTTCCTGTTTCTTCCTTCAATTTTTGTCAATGTTCACTAAAGATATTTGGAAGCTCTGAGGTGTGGTTCATAAATATTTAAAATTGTTTTAGCTCCTTGGTGAATTGATCCTTTATCATAATGTCCTCTTTGTCTCTTAGAACAGTTTTCAATGAAGTGTGCCAACATGGGGATGCAGATTTCCTATTTAATCTTTGTTTTCCTCCCCCCACCCCCATACATCTACATTGTGTGTTATCACATGGGTGTGAGCTGGCTTACTTTGTATTTCTTCAATTACTTATGAGGCTGAACATTTTCTCATCTGTCTTTTGCCCTGTAGTGTATGACCCTTAGGCTAAAGAAATTCTTCCATATCCTGGCTCAAAGATAGGCCTTTGACTCATTAGCAATCTTATAAATAGGTATGAGGTAGGGCTTTACTTTCTAAAAATTTTATTTTATGAATGGTTAGTCAGTGAACCGTTCTTTTTTTTCTTTAGATACTATCAGTATTCCTCAATGCTTTTGTTTTTCCATTTATAGGCTTTTCAGGATCCCCAAATGAAGATGGTCATAACAAAGTAAAAGAAACAAAAGGGAGAGGAGTAAACAGAAAACCCAGACGTAAATTCACTAAGGATGAAGTGTCCCTACTTAATCACATATTTGAAGATACTCCTTACCCTGATTTTATCATTCGAAAAAAACTGGCTGAACGACTCTATTGTCAAATATATGCGATTGATGTAAGTGAAATATTCAAAGTTTTGCTATATCTTTTGTAGATAATGTGGCGAATGCAAAGGAATTAAGAAAAAGCTTAATAGCATTTCGTCACAAGAGACAAAGTGTTGACATCTGGGTCACTTTCCTTGTTCATCTCAATGTGGGTATGAATATGTTCTGTGTTTCCTGGAAAAATCTGACACTTGTGAGGCAAGTTTGGAAGCAGAGGCCAGTTAAGACCGTATTGCAGTTATCTAGAATCACGACAATGATGGTTTGGACCAGGCCACTGGTTGTAGAAGTACAGACAGATGGAAAGACTTGTGATCCTTTGCTGAGAGATCTCTGCATTCTGTCTCATTGTATATGCAATAAAGAGAGCTCCAAAATGTAGGCTTAAGCAAATGGAAGATCGAAGTTGCGTTTAAGATAGGGAAGGCCTGGGAATAGAGGTTTTATGCCAGACAGTGGCACTAGGAGTTTCGCTTTGGACACACGATGTTTGGTTTGCCAATTAAACTTCCAGGAGGGGATAGGAAGTAAACAGTTGGATATACAAGCCTGACATGCAGGAGAAAAAACTAGATGGGACCCTCTACTTGGCACAATACCTCACAGCTTTAGTGGGTGCTTCACAACTATTTGTTGCATGAGCCAATATCTTTAAGTTTTATTTATCTAAGTAAGCTCTACACCCAACATGGGGCTCAAACTCATGACTCCCACATCAAGAGTCACGTGCTCATCTGACAGAGCCTGCCATATGCCCCATCATGAACCAAATCTCAGCTACGATTTTGAAAATGTTTGGTGAATCATCAACTGTATGAAATTATTAGAATTGTGGTATTTTTATACATACAATTATCATATTTTTCTTCTGTTATTGTCCATAAATAACTTGATTTATTAGTTGCTTGACAACAGGAAGACCTAAGTAGCTTTGGAGGATAAAAGTATAGGCAAATACTATGGAAGTAATGATGTTCTATTGTAAAAGTTTCATGAACTGGAAACATTGTAAGGAAAATACAAATCCTTGATTCCATACAAATAAGTAGAAAATCTGAATAAGGTAATAACCAGGAAAGAATTGAGTGGTCACATACATAAACATTCTTATACTGTGTTTTCTTTTTTTTTTTTTTTATACTGTGTTTTCTTTACATTTCTGGATCCATGACTTGGGTTTCTCAAGTTCAACCCGCTTTTTAATCTTTATTTTAAAGATGTTTTCATTGTCCATGCTTGGCAGGGGGGATAGTTTCATAAGAGGATTCATAAGAGGAAGTTCACACATGACTGTTCAAATTAGAGAGTTGGATGCATGTGCTTAGAGAACATGCCTGTGATGTGATCGGGAAATGAGCACAGGTTGGGGGAGGATCCTAGGAGGCTGTTACACTAGAGAAAGTGAGCACACTTGCTTTTTGGTTGAGTCCTCATGAGATGATCTCCTAATTAGCTCTATAACGTCTGACAAACTGACTCTTGCAGCACTGCTTTCTGTAAAATTTTCTATGTTGGACAGTTGTAAGAGTGAGTATTTGGAGGTGTCAAGTTCATTGTACGTAGAGTTTTGTTTTAAGCAATCAGCACGAGTGGATCAGAGATCTTTCCAGCGTCAGTGCTACTAATGGCCTCAAGCGTTCCTGAACTTGGAGCCAGAGGGGATTCCGGGAGTGAGCGAATGGCCAAAGGGCCCCTCAGACGCTATTACCCATGCCGCATGGCTGACTGACCTACTGCAACCATGGCTTACTAGAATGGATTGTCCAAGAAAGCGTTGCATCATTTCCACCTCCCCCAAAGTCCCAGGGATTATGGTTAGCGTGTATAACTGTCCTGATTTTAGGGAGGAAAAAAAATGGGAAGTGCTCAGTAGAATACTCAGGGTCGCATCACATATGTGGTCAAGTTATGAGTCAAGCTCTTGCTTATGTGTAGCCTCTGGAAAAAAATTTCAAAACACAATTTAGAACACACGGAGTCATGCGTTCATTCTGGTGTGGCAGCTTGAGTAAAAGGAAGTTGTGCGGGGGCAGCACCTGGGTGGCTCAGTTGGTTAAGTGTCCGACTCTTGGTCTCAGCTCGGGTCTTGATCTCAAGGTCGTGAGTTTGAGTTCCACGTTGGGCTCCACCCCCGGGCATGGAGCCTGCTTGAAAAAAAAAAAACAAAAAATGAAAAACATCTGTGGTCTGGGGAAAATTCAGTGCTTGGGGAACAGCTGGGAGTGAGTTCTGTCTAAATGCAGAGGAGGCTGCCCAACAGGTTGGGGGCAGATTTGGAAAGGTTTGCACGGGCAGGAGTGAGGCGGTTGGGTGATTGGAACCGTGCACTGTGCGGCTTCATCATTCCACGTGCAGCCCCAGGAAGGACGGCCTTTATTTTCCACGTCTCACATAAGGTCAGGAGGAAAGTCATGATGACACTGAGACAAGGCTGAACTATGTTCTCTCCTACCTTACGGAAATGCACTGTGGAATGATACCAGATAAGCCAACCTGAGAAATCATGAGTCTCTTTTCTCTTTTAGAACTGGTTCCAGAACAAAAGAGCCCGCCTGCCACTGAAAGACAGACAAAGAATATTCGCTGCTAGGAAACTGCGGGCGTTCCCTATCCAGGGTCATTCACACGGAAGCCTCCGGAACCCCCAGGCAGAATCTCCCATCTGGGCCCCTGAGCAGACCCGCTCCTCGACCCCGGAGCCCCTTCCAGGAGGCGTGCGCTATTTCTCTCCTGAGACACAGTGGGTTCCCAGTCAACAGGATGGCTCGGGGGACACTGGGGTCCCAGGCATTAAAACGGAACTGAGCTATGCTTCAGAGTATGAGGGTGACACGCAGAATAGACTGTATCCCAATTGTTCATCTTATAGCTACAGATCAGCGATCTATCTTCATCCTTCTTCTGCGCAGTATTTTGAGAAGCATGGGCATGAGACCGGGCAGAGCTGGAATGCGAGGGCCTTCATTCTGCAGCATGTTTATAGTCAGCAAGGGGAGAGGCAGCAGCAGCAGCAGGCCTGCTGTCCTTACCCACTGTATCAAGGTCAGCAGCAGAATGGCTGCTTGCTGTCCTCTACAGCAGCCTTGGCTTCAGAGGGATCAAGACAAATTGTGTTCCAGGATCAGTTGCTCATGCACTTGAATCCTGGGGATTTAGGGCAGCAGGTACCCTCCCTTCAGTCACAACAGCAGGGCGGAGGCTTTCAAACCAGTAGTGGTCAGGTCTCTGCTAACACAGGGTGAGCAAGAGAAGGCAGCAGCTTTGGGCTGAGGGGTCTGCAAAGGTCCACCGCTGGGACCAAGAATGTGGCTCCAGAAAATCGTTCTAAGCTTTGGAAAAAAACAGCCGTAGGTCATCATCCCGTGGTCATCCACACAGCAGCCCAAGGCAAAGGCCTCTCTAGAGCCTGAGCCTAAGCCCTGTGTTCAGGAAAGCTCCATGAGCTGATGATCCCTTCTGGTAGGGCGGCAGCGTCCCCCAGGGCTCAGCCCCTATGAACTATGCAGTTCATAGTGCCTTGGAGAAAAGTTGGACTAGAGTCTGGAGCATAAAGCCAACAAACAGGGACCAGACAGGGGTCAATGAGCAGCAGTTTGTGCTTCCGGAAGAAAGAAGCTCTTGCATAGCACCTGCGGGGGATATCGTCCCCTCCCCCCACCTCAGAGACAAGATAGCCAACAAGTACAAGGACCCTCCCCTGCACTTTGAAGGGCTTGTGGGGGTGGGGGTTTGCCCTTGGATTAGCCGACAAGGCTGTTGCTGCTGCTGCAAAGCTCTCTACTCTGGCAGAAGCAGGGCAGCAGCCACGTGTCTTTGCTGGAGCCCTGACTGCAAAGGCCATCCCGACAATGCCAGCTTGGTCATCTAAGAGGCAGCCCCTCGGTTGAGACCACTTGAGGCAGGCACTTGAAGCAGAGCTCCAAAGAGCCCCAGGGTGATCCTGCACCTGGGCCCGGGAGCAGCCCTCACCGGTCCTCTTGGCTGAGAGCTGCTGCCTGGGAATCAATCTAGAGTGTGGATGGGCATTAACCAGATGTCACAAGATCTGACAGTACCCAGTTGAGCATCTAAAGGTCATGTTAACCAGAGTTTTTGAGGACTAGCCTGGTGTCCGTGAACCTCCAACTTTGAAATGGTTTTCATAATTTTGAGCTTTAGGGTACAGAATCATTTCTCAAGCATTTCGGAGCCTTTGCTGTCAGTCTCGTATGCTTTCTCCTACACTGTATAATGTGTTTTAACATATTTTAGATTTTTAACCCAAATTGTGTCCTGCTAATTGCAGAAAAAGGCATGTCTCCTACATCTTTCCAAGGCAATATGACATACAGATCTATTTCATTTTGCAAATATCTCCCATCTGTTACTACAAATCAGATTGAGAGTAGGTGGGGAAATAGCAGCTGTGATGAGTATGAGTTGCACAGCCACTAAGAAATATTCCTAGTTGATATTCCTATTGAAGTTGTAGATGTTTGGCACGTCTGCTATGGGATGTATCCTTTAAAGAAACTTGCACGTATTTACATGACAGCCCCCAAATAAATATCACATAAGGAAATAATCCTGCACAATTCAAAATAATAGACCAGAACTGTATAGTTGAGAGTTCTTGTATACAATGTTCAGTGAAAAATAAATTGCCTAATTTCTATAGTATGATATTTATAAAAATGAAATAAGAGCTCCAACAATAAATAACATTGACTATTCTTGGATACACATATATGCAGCAAAAACAAAAAGATGGACTAGGTTTATATTTACTGAATTATGGAGAGTGGCATTAGGCAAGGAGGAAAAGAAAATACCTTTTATATTATGATGCATAGCCTATATATACTGAGTTATAATAGCAAGGGGTAGCACCATTGTCTACATTTCCCATTTCACACTCAGTATGATATTTGCTATATTACGTATTATCAGTTTCTGCCAAATGAATCCATTTACTTATGATTGGCTCAGTTTATTTCCTCCTATACAGATTTTGAAAATTTTAATACCCTTTTTTCATTGATTACTGTAATATCGTTTCTAATCCTATAACCTGTTCATGTAGTGATTTAGATAGGCTTTTCTTATATTAAAGAATGTTTGTGTTCTTGGAATAACCCAATTAGGTTATGAGGTATCCTTATGAATTTCTGGATTAGGATTGCTAATATCTTTTTTGAGTTGTTAACATTTTTATTAAGATCATGGCATCTGTGTTCATGAAGGAGAAGGCCTCTAATAATTTTCTTTACTGAGACTATCTTTAGGGGTTTCAATCACGTTAAGATAGCTTTGGAATAAATTATGTATGCCAACTCTTACCATTTAAAATCTTATGTAAAAATTTATTCCTTCATTAAATGAATTTCCTAATAAATCAGTTTGGTCCGATGTTTTCTTTATGGGAAGAGTTTGGACTACTAATTCTGTTTTTAAATGATTATAGGACAACCATTTCTCCTTGAGCTATTTTTGGCAAGTTGAATTTTCCCCTCAACATATCCATCTCACCTGAATTTTCAAATTTTTTGCCATAAAGTCATTGGAAACATCCCCTTTATGCCTAGAGCATATGTAGTAATGTATTTTGCATTTTACAGTTCAAATTTGTACTTTTATTTTTCTTCTTTGTCAGAGGTTTGCAAAGACCCAGGTAGTATTTATGGGGCCTGTATTTCCCTGTGGACGGGACTTCCGCAGGCCAAGAAGGGTGCCAGGAGTTGTGTTTAGGTGGGTGGATGTTTCTGTGGACCAGCTCAGAGGAGCCTCCCGACCCAGCCTTGAGCGGTGGACCCCTACAGGGCTGTCAGAAGGCACCTGCTCCCCTGAGGTCCCCGCCGCCGTTTTCAGACTCCTACGTGCAAGCGTGCGTGCGTGCGTGCTTGCGACAAAGGCATGCAGCCGGGAGCTGGTGCAATTTTGGGGTCAGACTCCAGGCTGGGGCTTCTGGGGTTTTTTCCGCAAGAACGCTACACCCAGCCGGTGTGTGGATTGTAGCCTGGGGACTCAACAAGGGAGTCTTGTCACTCTCTGACTGCTGCGCCTGAGAACTGGGGACCAGAAGTGTCAAGTTCTGGCTCTGGGTCAGGTCCAGGTCCCTTGGGTTGTCAGGCGCCTCCTGTGAACGCCTGCTGAAGTGGGACGAAGCCTCAAGTGCAAGAAGCCACTGTTTTGCCGCTGGAGCGGGAATTGGATTTGCCAGTTAGCGATCTAGCTGGATCTTAGGCTGGGGGGAAGAAGGTCAGAGCATCCTTTCCGTGTTCGGGGAGAGTTGGGACTCAACCCCCGGGCCGGCCGTCGGGAGTTTGTGTAGGTCGGAGGTCAGGATTTGAGGCTGCTGGTTGCTCCCCAAATAGCTCCCGCGGGGAACCGAGGTTGAAGGGGAGGGTGGCAGGTGGCTGGCCAGTGGCAGAGGGACCAGTCCCTGGTCGCCACAGGGTTTCTCCTTAATGTCCTCTGTGCGCCGAGACCCCTTCTGGCCACGGAACAGGTGAAGGTCAAGTGGCCTGTCACTGTACGCCAAGGGTTCAGATGAAGAAAGTATTGAACCTCTTGAACCTCTTGGCTCAGCTAAGATGTGGTCATAAGGAATTCCTATAGGAAGTAGCACAGGTATTTCTATCAACTTACAAGGACTCCATTCGATCCTCTGTCTTCACTCACTTCATGCCTGGCTAGCCCATCACTCCCAACGGTGTGGTCGAAATGGCAGTCACGGATCTGCTGTTCATTTCCTCAGTCGTGGGAGAAACCAACGCAAAGTCTTTGAGGTATATCCCAAGAAAAAGGTCCATGAGGAGTATCTGCCTATTTGCATGTCCATTCTATAATTTTTATTTTTATTTTTTACAAAAGACTTTATTTATTTGAGAGAGAGAAAGAGAGCAGGCTTAATGGGGGGGTAGGGAAGGGGGCAGAGGGAGAGAGAGAAGCAGACTCCCCACTGAGCAGGGAGCCTAATGCAGGACTCAATCCCAGGACCCCAGGATCATGACCTGAGCCGAAGGCAGCCGCTTAACCGACTGAGCCACCGAGGTGCCCCCATTCTATAATTTTTTAAAAGTCAGAGTTTTATCATTGCCTAAAGGGAGACAAACGGAAAGAAAGAATCGGGGAGCAAACTTGATTTGTGCGAAGTTTTTATTAATTTCTTTGTAGAACAGTCTATTCTATAATAAGGATTCAAATTCTAGTTGCAAAATAAGTAAATATTTCTCATTGAAAAGATTTAGCAAAAAGCACTGGAAAATTCTTTTTTTGGTGGATACAATCATCTCTTGGGACAACACCCTGACCTCCTTGGGGCACTGTCTCTCTCACTGAAAATGGACTCAGCTGGAAAACAACACACATCTGCTTCTGATAGAAGAGAACACATGAGCTCTGCACACGCTACAAAGGGTAAGTTGGGGCACAAGGAACTTAAAAAGGCCTGGATGCTTCCATGCGGCCCTTGTGTACCACAGGAGTTGCTGGTCCATTCCCTGCGAATGTTTCTATAATCTTCCATCAAGGCTTTATTTAACTATGATGGTTCATTCCTTTTTTTTTTTTTTTAAGTTTTTAATTTAAGTAATCTCTACATCCAACGTGGGGCTCGAACTCACAATCCTGAGATCAGAGCCACACACCCTTCCAACTGAGACAGCCAGGTGCCCCTATAATGGTTCATTCTTAAAGATCTGTGGCCACAGAGGGTCTGGATGCCGGCCATGTCCTGGCTCTGACCTGGTTCGTGGGGAAGCCTCTCTGCTGAGTCATGGCTGATGTGCCCTTCACGGTATGAGCCCTGGAGCATTCTAGTCCATGCTGTCGTTTTTTAACAGATGGAGGTCCCACCCTTCAACTCCCCTTCAAGAAAATTCCTAAATAGTGATTTGGCATATTTATAGGGACATTCCTTTGTACATAAAGGATATCTGAACTCCTGGGAAGGTACTGTTCTTTGATCTGGGCCCCGGTGTTTCTTCTATGAACAGCTAATGCTTTGGCTCCTACCCTTGGGTGTAGACATAGTCATGTATGGTACACTGAGACCTCTCTCTTTCTTATCCTTAATAGAAATATGCCAGAAAAGCGGTTATCAGCCTGATGGTGCCAGTGGGAGATCGTGTGCCGTTTTCTTGAAATATTTGGCCTCTAATGTCCTTCTGCTATGGTACGGTTGGAATATCTCACCCCTCGCTGGTGATGGACAAATCTGCAATGTCTCTTTATTCAGTGAATCAAAGTGCAGCGCCTTCCATCAGGCCCCAAGACTGGATTGATTACTCTCCACTTAATAAATCGCTGTAGGACATGGAAAAGCAAATCCAGAGAGGTCTTTATTTATCTTTTTAATCCTTTTTTCTAAGGTACTAATAGCACTCACACACGGAGAAACATTTGGCCCACCCACTCTCTCTTCTTCCCACATAAGAAACACTCTGAATCTTTGTCTCTTTAGTACAAAGGTCCAAACTCTTCAGTTTCTTGTGGCACAACACGTGAGCACTTGGGTGAACAACTTCCCTGCGATCTCTGATGTGACTTATTGTGTTCTATGGGCACCTCATTGGGCTTCCAACCTGAGAGAATGGCAAACCTCTTAGAAGATTTCACTTAGAAAGTATATTTTGTGCCCTTCTAAAATACATGGAAATTTTACTTCAGTTGAAAAGGGAGCAATGAAGCCTGTAGGGAAGAATCTCTGGAAACACAGGCAAGAGCTGAAGCTGTTCTCCATTTTGGGAATTTCTTCATCGGTGAATTCTCAGCTTTGCTCTTAAGATCCTTCACTGATTGAGTCAGTCCCACCCAGTTATCTTGGATAATCTGCTTTTAGTTAATTGGGAGGCTAGAGGTTGACTTCCCCTCTCATGTCTGAGGAATTTAGGACTTTAACCCTGCTCGCCGCCAACCTGAGGTCCCAAGGAGGGCCACCCAGGTGGGCCTCGCTGCCGCTTCCTGGTCTGGGGGAGCCCGAAATGATGTCATCTCCAGGAGACTCTGCTTTGCAACTCAAGATTGTCCTTTGATTATTGACCAAAGCTGAAGACACTGAGGCCAAGAGAGGGGCCCAGCTTGCCCAGTGAAGCTTTTCCTGGGAGGCGCCATGTTCCCTGTGGAGACAGAAGAGCCTCCTGGAAAGGCGACTATGTCTCTTAAGCAGAGGAAGCAGAAGGAGGTGGATGCCTGTCTTCCCAGCATCCGGAGGGGGCTCTGAGAAGGGGACAGCATCCAGGTAGCCCCTTACACAAGAGTCCCAGTTGTGCCGACGTGCAAGCCTATCCTCGTGTCAGCGAGCCAGCTCTGTTCTCTCCGCCTCAGCCGTGATTGTGCCAAGCTCTGTGCCAGATGCTGGAACCAGCCATAATCAAGGCAGACTGACGTTCTGGAGATTCCGGTGAAGCAGGAAAGAGGAGCATAAAGCAGATGTTCGCACAAATCTGGAGTGACAATTGTGGGAAAGGGTAAGAAAGAAAAACAGAATGTGCTATTGGAAGGGACCAAGCCAGCCTATTATAGAGTTGAAACTTGCCCGGTAACAAGGAGGCAGCCAGCTAGAAGGGGACAGACCTTTCCTGCGCAGAGAACAGGTGTGAAGGCGCTGGAGGTGCAAGAAGAGGGCACGGCCCGGAGCCTGAGGAAGATAGCAAGTGTGTACGAGGAGCAGGGAGCCAGGGTGGGCCCGTTGCTGCTGCTGCGGGTGCCCAGAGGCTGACTCCATGCTCAGCACAGAATTCGATGTGGGGCTCGATCCCAGGACCCTCAGATCATGACCTGAGCCAAAGGCAGAGGCTTTAGCCCACTGAGCCACCCAGGTGCCCCTTGAATAAAAGTACTGATGTTAAAATGAAACTATGCTGAATTTTTTTAGTTATTAAGGAGACGGCTATAAAGATAGATAATTTTACCAGGTGAAACAGTATTTAAACTGGTGAAGAGAAGTAAAAACGTCTTTTTAGAGGTCAATGAGTTCAGGTTTGTGCATGCAATATATACTCTCAGATTAACTGTACACTATAATGACCTCAGTTTCTAAGGGCGCTGGAGAGAAAATATTTTTCTTATCTCTATGTTATCTGTTCTCAGTAGGGGAGACAGGATTTACTCAAACCCCAGTAATGAAAGTGCTTCTTGTGGGAACACCTGGTATTTGACTATTAGAAAGAGAGCCAGAGAGCAAGAAACAGACGGGGAGAGATTTGCCTTGGGAGACCTAATTGTGTCTTGAATTAGGGAAATTGACTTAACGTACCATGAGAATGACCAGAGAAGATATGATTGTTTGAGTGCAAATTGAGTGCTGTCCTGAATTTCCTGCTAGTATTTGAGATGGTAAGATCATTCCTAAAATAACACATTGCCTATCTGGTGTGGATAATATCCCACCAGCAGAGGCCGAACCAGTTTTGTTTGATGGGACTGATGTTTGGAGTGACATAGACTGAGTTACATGACTAACATTCTTTTCCATTTCGATTTAGTTTGAAAACTACAGATTGAGACAGATGACTGAGATCCGAATGATGCTGAGGGAATATCAGACCCAGGGATAGGACGACCCTCAGCTTAGGACTCAAGGTAAGAACCCACCAGCCATAATGTGGTTCAGCAACAGATCTCCTTGAGAGGGTAAACGATTATGCATGTTTTTCACATTTTCTGCAAAGAATGTTTAGAATGGGAACCTATAATATCAGGTTGGGCTTCCTAGTGTCAGAGATAGAAACATCATCCCACTGTTTGTTGGGAAAGGCAAGTTCTTAGCAAGAAAGGCTTTGGATTTTCTGTTTCTGCTGTTGCTAAGCAGTGCTGCCTTCTGGTCTCTTGTCACCTTGAGGGTTTTATCCAGAAATTTAAAATCTGTTGTATCTCTGTACATGAGCAATGAACAATGCAAAATGGAATTAGGAAAACAGATCTATATGCGGTCGTGTCAAAAAAAAAAAAAAAACCTTAGGGATAGATCTAATTAGCACGATGAAAACTATAAAACATTATTAAAAGAAAATATAAAAGCTATAAATAAATGGAGAAGCATCACGTGTCCATGTAATGGAAGACTTCATATGGCCAAGATGGCAATACTGCCAGAAGAAATCTACAGATTCAAGGCATTCTGTACCAGTATTGTGATTGCCTTCTTTGGCAGAAACTGGCAAGCTGACCCTAAGATTCATTTGGAAATGCGTGGGATCCAGATTAGCCAAAACAATCTTGAAAAAGAAGCACAAAGTTGGAGGACTTACACTTCCCAATTTCAAAACTTACTCCAAAGCCATGTTAATTAGGACAGTGTGGCCCTTACACAGATCTAAACATATAAATCAACTGAATAGAATTTTGAGTCTAGAAATAAACCCACACATCTAACACCAAACTCCATGGAGTTTGACACCAGTGCAAGATAGTTCAATTGAAAAGTATAGGCTAGGGGCGCCTGGGTGGCTCAGTCGGTTGAGCGTCTGCCTTCATCTCAGGTCATGATCCTGGAATCCCAGGATTGAGCCCTGCATCAGCTCCCTGCTCAGTGGAGAGCCTGCTTATCCCTCTGCCCCTCACCCAGCTCGTGCTCTCTCTCGCGCGCTCTCTCTCTCCCTCTCTCTCTCTTTCTCTCTCGCTTTTTCTCTCTCTCACTCTCTCAAATAAATAAATAAAATAAAATCTTAAAAAAAAAAGCAAAGGCAGTTTCATTAAAAAAAAAAAGTATAGGCTTTACAAGAAATGGTATTAGAAGAACTTGGGATAGCTACATGGAAAAGAATAAAGGAGACACCTGTCTCACACTCTATACAAAACTTAAAATTACATTTTTTCAATTGGTAAATATCAGATCCGTTTTCATAACCTGTAGAACTCCTTCTACATAGAAGGAATTTACCTCAACATAATAAAGACCATATATGATAAGCCCACAGGTTGTATCATACCTAAGAGTGAAAGGCTGTCCCCCAAGCATTATTTGGACAGAACTCCTAGATTGGTGTAGCTATCAGAGGACAAATAGCCCAAATCCCATACTGACATATTTTTAATGGAATGATCACCATGGAAGTGAAAATAATCTGTATTTATCCAGTTTTCAAAGAGATACCTGGAGAAAGCACAATTATACCAGGAGAAGCTGTGTTCCAACTGCCAACGAATATCTCAAAGCAACTTTCTAGGGGAAAATTCTGAGATCAGGATGTTGTATTCAATGTTATAATATTCAGTAAGCCATTGACTATGGGGACCTCAGTTTGAGGGCATATAGGCGAGAACAATATTTCTTTCTCTTTATGCTCATATTCCAGGCGACAGAGATAGCATTTACTCAAATCCTAGTAATAAACTAGGGAGCATGTGGGAATGTGGTGATTGGCGGGCTCAGCGGCTTTGGGTTCATTTGAATTGATGTCGAGGAAAGAATGTCCAGGAAACAGTGTGGGATGATGTTTACTCTGCAATGGCGTTCTTCAATGTATTCATTGCTTCCAAGTTTCCACCTGTGTTTAAAGCTTCTTTTCTGATAATATCTGCAGTAATCAGTCCAGAGAACAGATGTAACATTTGTACACATGCCCAGGACATAAGAGCAGATCCAGATATTGGTGTCTTTAGCATTGAAGCCTTGTCATGAGCTATCAGATTTTCCATATAAAATACCCAGAAATGCATCCCTAGACTGACTCCGGGATTGAGGAAGCAATGATAGCGTTTCATTGTTTGTCAATAATTATGTTGTGGACCATTGTTTCAAAGTTAGGTATTGGGTTCCCAAGAGTCTCCTTGTTGAGAGTTGACTCTAAATGCAGAGAGGGGAAAATGGAATGAATATGTGACCAGTCGGGTGTATTGGTCATTACCATCTCCCAGTTTCAGGAGATCTTATCAGAGAAGACTTTGAAACATATCTTGTTTTGTAATGCTATTACCAGGAGGAGATAACATAGGCAGAGTGAAGACATGCAGACATTTACAAAACCATAGGTTATAGAGGCGGAAGCATCAGGACACATATCCATTGGTTAAACCATGCGGGAGGATATGGTGGGTTAGACCAAAGTATCGATCAAAGATATTTTCTCTCTGTCTGAGAGACAAAACTTAGGTGTATATTATGTGAATAGAGCCAAGTGTAACGAGCAGAGGGGATTAAGTTTTGAGGCCTCAATATCTTCTACAGGGAGGATGAGGTCTTGACCTGGTGCGGGTAATTCTCTCGACAATCTGTCAGGCGAGTTTAACTTTCTAGGGAGGCTACTTGGCTTAATGGCTTTGCTGAGGCCACACAACTTCCGGTAACTAGCGAAAGGAAGTAGCCAGCGCTTAATACATTATCTTTCTCACATTAGGGAAAGTCAGGGCATATTTTTAGAGTTATCATGCATATGAGTAGCATACACTTAGCCTGAAAAAGTCTTCGCCCTCGTCGATTAAGACTTTGAAGAACGCTTTTAGGTCAGATGATTTTTTTAAAAATGTACTCAAACATTCAATAATCACGTAGTCACCCTTGAGCATATTTGTACATTAAAGTGGTTCGTATCATAACATCTCTGCCACAAATACTTTTCCATGAACTCGGAAAGGAAAAAAAAAGTTGGAAATTCATGGTACTATTTTTTTTTTAATGCAGCGGTGTTTTAGGGAGTTGGCTCATAGTAACTCTTGAGAACAAATTCAGGAATTTTGCAATTGCATTGTTCAACTATTTGCAGTTCAAAATCATGGAAATCAGCAAACACTACCAATGAGTACTTTTTACTTCAAAGAGCTGGTTTATCAGTACACCACTAGATATAAGTGTCTGGCAATCAAAAATCATAGTCTATAAATAAAGACGAACAAATCCTAGTCTTTGGGTTTGTTTTTTTTTTAAGATTTTATTTATTTATTTGACAGAGAGAGAGATCACAAGTAGGCAGAGAGGCAGGCAGAGAGAGAGGGGGGAAACAGGCTCCCTGCTGAGCAGAGAGCTGGATGCGGGGCTCGATCCCAGGACCTTGAGATCATGACCTGAGCCGCAGGCAGAGGCTTTAACCCACTGAGCCACCCAGGCGCCCCAAATCCTTGCCTTTGAATTGTAACTTACGTGCTGTCACGCCGGAAACAATGAGGCTTAGGAATTAAGTGATCTGCTGACTGTGGTCCATAATCATTTGCTAGAAAGCCACTGCCGTAGGCATCTGCAAAACGTTTTTCATATGCCTTTTGCAAATTCTCACATAATAATTCTTTGTAGAACCGAGTATCAGTGAGGCGTTAGGCTTTTAAATGAATTAACGTACTTCGTTCTGTCAGAGACGGTGCGTTATTTCTCATGCTTTCTGCTTTTGTTTGAAAAGGGAGTGTAATGCCGGTCAACTTAGTCATCTCCTGGTTGAGGATATTTTTTTTTTTTTAAGATTTTATTTATTTATTTGACAGAGAGAGAGATCACAAGCAGGCAGAGAGGCAGGCGGAGGGGGGGGGGAAGCAGGCTCCCCACCGAGCAGAGAGCCCGATGCGGGGCTCGATCCCAGGACCCTGAGATCATGACCCGAGCCGAACGCAGAGGCCTTAACCCACTGAGCCACCCAGGCGCCCCGGTTGAGGATATTTTTATTTCTTACTGTTTCAAGGTTTGCGTCCCACCCGCGTGTGGGAGAGAGGCGTCCAACTCAGATGGGTCACTTCCACCTCAGCCCCTACACGGAATGACCCAACAGCCTCTTCTGAAAGACTTCCCTTCTTTCCTTGAGGTTCACCATCATGTTGTTCTCATCTTTCCTGTGTGTGTCTTCTTATTTGCCTTCTGTTTTCTTTTTTCTCTCATTATTTTTCTTCCTTGCTTTCTCTTCTTTCCACATTGCATATCTTGTCTTCATCTCTTTCACGCTTCCTTTTCTCACCCACATTTCTCCATCATCTTCTGGGTTTTTTTTTTTTAATTTTGATTTTTCCGATTTTATCCCACGGTTGCTCCTCCTTATGAGGTGTCACGGCACAATGTTAGGAGAGCTGAATCTGGAGTCGGGGCTTCCCGGGTTGAAATTCAGCTCTGTCCCTTACTAAACGGATGAACTTGGAAGTTACGTTTGTATCACCTGTGTTTCCACGTCCTCACCTGTAAAGTGGGAACAAAAACAGCAACTTTCTCTTGAAGATTCAACAAATTATCACAGGTAAGTTGTTTAGGAGTGTGCATGGCCCATAAAGGGGCCTATTAATATTAATATTCTACTATTAATATTCTCGCTGCTTTCCATCCTTTATTTGTAGCTCACTTTCATTGCTCTTCGGCACCTGTCATTTTCATGAGCGACTTTTCCTCTGACCATAGCCTATGTGGGCTTATTGTTGCAGCTTTGTTTCCACTTGTGTTTTCTTACATTTTCTTTCTTTCTTTCTTTCTTTTTTAAGTAGGCTCCACACCCAGCATGGGGCCCAATGCAGGGCTTGAACTCACAACCCTGAGATTGAAACCTGAGCTAAGATCAAGAGTCGGACACTTAGCTGACTGAGCCATCCAGGTGCCCCTTCTTACACTCTTTTTGCTCCTTTAGATTATTTCTGTCTTTTCCTGTGCTCAGAAAACTTTCCAGTTACAATTTCCTTTCGATTCTCTCAATTCTTTACGTCTCTTTTCTTTAATGCCTTTGCATTCATTTACTTCATCATTGGGATGTGGTCTTGTCCAGTTTTTCCATTTATTCTGTTTCCTTTACCACCTCTTTTATTGTTGCTTGTCTGTCTCTGTCATCTAGTCATTTGGCTCGGTGACCCTTACAGCTCACAGTTTTTCACATTTTCTTTCTTTCTTTTACATTTCCTTTCTACTCTCCACTTTGACTTCTTCTTCCTTTATGATTTTATAATGTGACACATCATTTCTTGTTTTGTTGATTTTTCATATGGTTATAGTGCTTTTTACATTTTCTTGGTTTTTTTCTTCTTCTCCTCCTTTCATTTATTTATCTTGCAATCTGTTTATGTATGACTTACTTCTAGTCTCTTTATTTCCTTTGGATATATGCTTTCTTCTCATTTATCATTGACTCTGTTTTTTCCTGTTTTTTCTCTCTCTCTTTTTTTTTTTTTTTTTTTTGATTTTACTTATTTATTTGAGAGAGAGAGCGCACACAAGCAAGGGGACCGGCAGGGAGAAGCAGGCTCCCCGCTGAGCAGGGAGCCCAATGTGGGACTTGATCCCAGGATTCTGGGATCATGACCTGAGCCTAAGGCAGACGCTTAACCCATTAAGCCATGCAGGTGCCCCTCTTTTTTTTTAAGATTTTATTTTTAAGTAAGCTCTACACCCAGCATGGGGCTCGAACTCATAACCCCAAGATCAAGAGTCACATGCTCTACCAACTGGGCCAGCCAGGCACTCCTTATATGCCTCCTTTCAAGCACACTGTCTTCATCAGTCCAGGACTCTAGAAATGTGTGTACATCTACACATTAATACACAGTCTGTTCCCTTAAACCCATTCCCCAAATCGTCTTCTCTCTTGCATAGTCATTTACAGGCTTGTACTTAATATGCATGAATTGTTGTGTGATGTTCTCTTCTGATGCTGATCTTGCACCCAGTGCTATTTTTTCAGATCTCTGCATGTTAATGATTTCAATCTAAATGATTCTTAGTAACTTTTGCTTTATATTTTTTTCATTTGCATCACTCACCTTTATACTTACCTTATAGCTTAATTGGTGAATACTTTTGCATGTCTCCCCGTAAAGCTGTCTGTACTGTTTATCATCAGGCAGAAAACTGGGGTGTCAGAGGCCTATACACGTTCAATTCAATAACATTTCCAAATTATACTCTGGAATTAACATACTTGTTTACCATGCCACCAATAGTGTCTGGCATTTTCTATTTTCCCACATTTTCTATTTTCCCACTTCACCAGTCCTTGAGATGATCTGGTTGATGTTTTGGTCAGCATCATGGTGAAGTACAGTATCTTCCTGGTCCTCTGATATGCAATTTTGTAATTGCTAGTGAAGTCGAGTGTCTTTTCAAAGGTTACCTAACCATTGGGTATCCCCTTCTGTGAATTATTCTTCCATAAATTGTCCAAATGTCTTTTGAGTTCCCTGTCTTTCTCTTGTGGTTTTTAAGGAGATATTGACATATGTAAGAGACATGAATAACACATTTTCAGTTGTATACATTGCAAATATTATCTCTCACTATGTCTCCTGTCTTTTTGTTTTCTGTTACATAACTTTATTGGATTTGGTGTGGGATATATTATATGCATGTATACACACATATATACATGTATAATACATATAAATGTGTTATATGTGTGATATACATATACACACACTAATAAATTCGAGATGAAATCAAGTTAATTGTTACTAAATGATTAATAAAAATCTTGAAAGCAAATCTTAAAAGTTGGAGGACAATTTTCTTATCTTAAAATAAATGAAAGAAGCACCAAAGGACAAAATAATTTTGTGTACGGTAAATTAGATTCCTCACTAAATTAGAAAAAACATATGACCACAATTCAATGGCAACATACAACTTGAGAAATATTTATTGAATACCTAAAATTTAATGTCAGCTGAAAGAAGCATGGGCAAATCATTAAGAACCCCACTTTGAATTGATACTTAACAAAAGATGCAAGGCAGATCATCAAATTTACTTTAAATGTTCAACCTAATACAAAATTAATCAAATCAAAATTACAACATCAAGGTGATGTTAATTTCTTTCTCCAAAATTGGTAAAGATTATTAAAATTATTACATTTTATGCTGGTTTGGTTAACGTTAGTTAGATATGACAATTTGTTAGAGATGAGGTTTTATTTTGGTATAACTTTTCTGGAAATAATTTGTTAATTATTTCCTATTGTACATAAAGCTTTATGCCTAAAGAGCAGAGAGGTATTTCTAGGAAGAGAAATGTGGAAGTAACAAATATGAAAATGCTCTCAGAAATTGTTAACTATTAGAATATAATAAATAATATTATTAAATATTATGATAATTAAAATTATGTTCACAAAACACTGTTGTTTACACAGTAAATGCTTCTGTTATGTTATCAATTGCAAACATGACGCCAAATTCTGTATACATTATCAGTCCTTTAAAAGTTATAATGTAAAAAACTGCAGTAAAGTGTATCAAATGTGTTATTAAATGTGTTTACCTCTGCATGTTTAGGATTATGGATATTTTTAAACATTGCATTATTATTCTTTTTCCCAAATTTCTGCAATTATAACTTTTATGAAGACACTCCTATCTTTTAAGCATAACATACTTAATACTATCTTCAGCCATGAATTCTTGCTTTGCTCTGTA
>CM052894.1:41839485-41946853 GCA_028534135.1 Potos flavus | reverse complement strand
CTCATATATAACACCCAGTGCTCATTACATTACGTGCCCTCCTTAATGCCCATCACCCAGTTACCCCATCCTCCCACTTACCTTCCCTCCAGCAACCCTCAGTTTGTTTCCTATGCTTAAGAGTCTCTTATGGTTTGTCTTTCTGATTTCATCTTGTTTTATTTTTAGCTCTCTTCCCCTATGATCCTCTGTTTTGTTTCTTAAATTCCACATATCAGCGAGGTTATATGACAATTGTCTTTCTCTGATTGACTTATTTCACTTAGCATAACACCCTCTGGTTCCCTCCACGTCATTGCAAATGACAAGATTTCATTTCTTTGATGGCTGAGTCATATTCCATTGCATATATACACCATATCTCCTTTATCCATTCATCTGTCAATGGACATCTGGGCTCTTTCCATAGTTTAGCTATTATGGACATTGCTGCTATAAACATTCGGGTGCATGTGCCCCTTCGGATCACTACATTTGTATCTTTAGGGTAAATACCCAGTAGTGAAATTGCTGGGTCATAGGGTAGCTCTATTTTCAACCTTTTGAGGAACCTCCATACTGTTTTCCAGAGTAGCTGCACCAGCTCGCATTCCCACCAACACTGTAGGAGGGTTCCCCTTTCTCCACATCCTTGCCAACACCTGTCGTTTCCTGACCTGCTTATTTTAGCCATTCTGACTGGTGTGAGGTGGTATCTCACTGTGGTTTTAATTCGTATTTTCCCGGTGAATAGTGACGATGAGCATCTTTTCATGTGCTTGTTGGCCATCTGTACTTCATCTTTGAAAAAATGTCTGTTCAGATCCTCTGCCCATTTTTTAATTGGATTGTTGGGTTTTTTTGTTAGTGAGTTGTATGAGTTCTTTATTTATTTTGGATATTAACTCCTTATCAGATACATCATATACAAATATCCTTTCCCATTCAGTAGGTTGTCTTCTAGTTTTGTTGATGATTTCTTTTGCTATGCAGAAGCTTTTTAGTTTGATGTAGTCCCAATTGTTTATTTTTGCTTTTGTTGCCCTTGATTCGGAGTCAGATCAAGACAACAACAACCAAATCCTAGAGCTGAAGAATATACTGGTTGATCTGAAAAATTCAAGAGAGATTCAACGAAAGACTTGACCAAGCAGAAGAATAAATCAGTGAACTTGAAGGTGGAGCTTTTCAAATTATCCAGTCAGAGAAGGGGGAAAAAAAAAAAAGTGAAGTAAGCCTCTAGGATTTATGGGACATCATCAAAAGAAATAATATATGCATTGGGGGAATCCCAGAAGGAGAAGAGAGAGAGGGAAAGAAAGTCTATTTAAAGAAATAATGTTGGAAAACTTCCCAAATTTGGGGAGAGAAATAGGAGAGACAGGAACATCCTAGAATGGGGAGGGCTGTGTGTTAATGATGAAAGAACTCTGTCATTAGGGGCCCAGGTGGCCCTACTACGGATCCCGCTTCAGAAAAAATTGCCGTATGGGAAACAGACGACCTTTCCCTATGAATTGAGGCATTATAGATTCTACAGTACACAAGGGGATGCCACAGGGAGCATCAAAGTCCAGGAACAAATTGGCACCACCAATGGAGTGGCCAAAGGAGAAGCTTAGAGACACGGGGCTGTGGGTACGAGGAACTAGACAGAGAATCGATGCAAGAGATAAAGCCACAAGAATCTAGAAGCAAGCAGAGATTGCCTTTGATAGCAAAGGCAAGAGGGTGGGCCACTGTCTTACAGTGATTGGAAGTTAGATTCTCCTTGGGGAGGGCTGCAGCGGCGTACCAGCTGCAAGGGTCCAAACTGGTCACCTGAGTAACGCACAGGGCAAACTTCAGTGGAGAAGGTGGGAGATGAGGGCAAGGAAGTTAAGGGAAGGCCTGCCCATAAAAGGCAAGGGAGGGTCTCTCGGAGATCTAAAGCAGGAAGTAAAAGAGTGACCCTACCACGTGGCGGTTTCCCCAGCTACTGCCCCCCGCCCCCCAGGCTGCAGCCTCCACAGTTCAGTTCGTCCACTTGCCCCGCCCCTGCCTGGATATGCCGAGGAGCTCCCCGCTCTTTCCCAATATCTGGGCAGTAATGTCAAGGTGAAGGAGGAAGAGAAGTGGGCACGGCGGTCCTGGATCTTGGAATCCGCAGATAGAGATCACATTGGCAATAGGTGTGGATCATTGTGCAACTTGCCGCTCTTCTCTGGAGCTCAGATTTCTGGACATCTGTAAAATACAGACACTGATGATGCCGTTTCACTCAAGGGGCTTCAGGGGGTTACCGGTGAGATCACAGACTGAGGGTGTTCCATAAACTCTAGGGCGATTCGTGTGTATTGTTATGAATGTCAGTGGCAGGTTTCCAGAATGCAGGTGAGGGTGAGAGTGAGTCAATAAGGAAGAAATTGCCCCACTTGGTGGAAAGAGCTCTTGGAGGAACAGGGCTGGGCGGCTCAGGTTACAAGATAGGCATAAATAGCCAGTGCCTGCCAGGGAAAGGCTAGTTGGCCTGGAGATCCTGGAGGCCCAGGAGAAGCAACTGTGAGTGTTTCTGTCCTTTGCCTTCTTTTGGTTTTCCCAATGCCTGGAGAATATCTCTCTGCCCATAAGCCTGCCTTATCCTACTGGGGCCGTGGAGGCAGGGTCTGGGACGCTGTTCTGGTCTAGGAGGCGCGATGGGCGGGGGGCAGGGTGGGGTAATGAGGGGCGCTCTTCTGCCCTTCACTGCTCCCCATGTTCTCTGGGCCGGGGGAGGGTGGATCACTTGGATGACATCCACCCAGACCCCAGACACCTCTGCTGGAAGCCCCAGTGGAAAATGAAATTTCAGCTTCTCTCTCAGTTCCACTCCATTCCTGATCTCCTCAGAAAGAAGCGCGGGAGAGGAGAAACCGAGCAGGCCTTCACGGGCCTGCGTTCCAAGCCCGTCCAGCTGCCTGTGAGACATGGGCATTCATGCTTCTCTCTTAGACTCAAATGTTTACTTTAAAAAATAGACTTACTGGACTAGGTCGCTAATTTTCCAACCAATTTTCAGAGGAGTCATTTTTCTCAATAAAATCTGAATCTGAAAGCTTGGCATGAACACTGTGGGTTGAGGGGGCTGTGGCTCAGCCCCCTCCCTCTGTCGCCCCAGCTAAAATGCCTCATCTGAATCATAGGTCTGAAAACCTGTGAGTTAGCTCTCTCCGAGGCCCCTTCCTGCTACAGTGGACCGTGGGGCCTTCTGTGGCCTCTTGAGCAGCTGGGCAGAATGCCTATTGCTTTTTGTTCTTCCCCAGATTTGGGGTGTGATGCCCCAGAGTTGAGGTAGCTGCAGACCAGTGGATGACGCCGTTGCTCCGGCCTGGGTCCTCGGGTGCTCGTGACCGAGTTTCTGCCACAAGGCCTGGTGACCCCTCCTCCTTTGTACATGCCCGTCAGGCTTTGTTCCGAGCCTCTGCCACTCCCACAGGCTCTTTCCCTGCTCATAACTTTACAGTTTCTCTCAGAGAGAGGAAAAAGCCCAGGATTGCAGGTGACTCAGGCCCTGTACCCATCCAAGTGTCACTTAGTCCCCAAGTCCCAGTCAGAGGGTAACTGGATGCCCCATTGGACGTCTGCTCTTTCTTATCTAGAAAGTAGCCTTCCCTTGACTGAACCCATCTCACACGTCCCCTTCCGCCATGAGGCCTTTCTTTCAAGTTCTCTTGGGTCGTCAGAGCACAAGGCTACCTGTCCCAGGGGCTCTCCAGCTGCTAACTTAGTATTTCTGAGAACTTTCACCTGAGTTCTCTGTGGGAATTTCCTTATGGAGACAGTGTCTGGTCCAGGGATGGCAAATCGCCTGGAAAACAAGCAACCACAGACCCGTCCCGTGCTCAGGACAGACGTCGCTAAGCGTCCGGGATTCTGACTCCTTTCAGAACAACACCGCAGACGACACGAATGCTAGTCCATCCGAGGCAGCAAGTGAGAGGAAACGGGTTTGCCTTGTCGGAGCTAAGCCACCCACCTTAATAGTATAGGTAGGGAGAAGGAGGTCCAGCGAGGGGAAACGTCCTTTCCAGAACTATCCAGTGAATCTTTCCTGATGGGACATATGGCTTCAGTGAGGAATTCTACATCCTAGCCCCTGTGCCAATGGCAGTGCCCGAGGGAAGGCACGAGAAAGGACAACATGGGGCATCTGAGGATAGCTGGATACTGCTGTCAACCCATGTCCTGAGTTCCGTCTGGGTAACTCATGCTCTCCCAGGTCAGACCATATGCCCGCCTGGGCCGTATGCGGCTTTGGAGGCCCTGCAGCTCTCAGCGCCACAGGAGGGAGGGGAGGTGGGAAGGTGCTTCTCCTGACCTTCAGGAGTTGGGCCAAGGCCTAAGCCATGTCCTAGGATCAAGAGCATGTCCTTTCTCTTTCTGTTCATCTGCCTAGGCCATGCTTCTCCTCCCTCTCTCCGTGCTGATGCTGCTCACACAGCCCCTGAGGTCCCTGGGAGCAGAAATGAAGACCTATTTCCAGAGGACAGCGTCCAGCACCTGCACCCTGGTCATGTGTAGCCCCGTGGAGAATGGCCTGCCCGGCCGTGATGGACGGGATGGGCGAGAGGGCCCCCGGGGCGAGAAGGGGGATCCAGGTAGAGCTGGGGCCATGGGCTCGTCCTGGTGGAAAGGGGTGGGCATTGGAATTGTAACCACCCCAGAAACGCTGGATATGCTGCTGTGGAAGGCTCAGAGGTGGACTTCCTCCTCCCCAGGGGGTGGGTTTCCCGAGACATGTGGTCCTTCTGAAACACTGCTTTACCAGTTGAAACTGACCGGCCCTTCCGAGCCCCCAGGTGCCTCCCTCCATGACCAGCTGCCCTGACTCCTCCCCTGGAGTCTCCTGAGTCCTCCCGCCCCAAGAATGAGGAAATAGTGGGGACTTGGAATTTGTGGCTCCCCAGAACCCGGCCCCAGGGATTAACAGTTGTTCGTCCAGTTAAAAGGTGTCTGTGCGGGTTGTTAAATATTTCTAATACTGCATGAAGGGTGGGAAAGAAGGAGGCTCGGTGGCCCCATACTCGGGTCTGATCAAAAGGACTTGCCCTAATGCATTACAGAGAAAACGAAAGGAAGCTCACATTTCTTTCTCCAGCCTTGGGCTTGGGCATTCACTGAGTAATTAATTTAACCCTACCAAACCTTTTACAAGGAACTCTCATTGGCTGAGAACATTGTGATGCAGAAAGGCCAAACGACACCCAGTGTGGAGGGGAAAAGACACGGGCTTGTGCATCAGACAGATCTGGGCTAGACAGCCAGCTCCGTCTCCACTGCAGGGACCCACCCTGGGACAAGCCAGTGTCCTCGAGTCTCAGTTTGCTCATCTATAAATGGGAATAATATCGACTGCATGTGACAAATAACTGAGCCAAGGCTTTGCTTTTTGTTGAGTTGTCAGGATCAAGGTGCATCCTCCTGCTGGACCAATCAGGTGAATTCTTGTGAGTTCCCAAAGGTACTGATTATTAAGGGAATTATCCGAGAAGTACTGCCCGTAGGGGAGGATCTGGGTCTTAGCGGCAAGGTGTCAGAGCTCAGCGAACCAGTAGCTAGGACAAGGCACCCGCAGGTGCTGGGCTAGGACTATGGTGGGATCCACTGTGGTCTTTATCTTTCAGGAGTTTGCATTTTGGCTGCGGAGGAAGGAAACTAACAACATTTAAGCTGAAAGAATGGGTAACATTCCCAAGCTTTGCAGGGTACGGGACGAGGGAGCGTCTCTGCCTACCTGTCCATCCTTTGCAGACAGAAAGTGCTTCCCAACGCGATGGCCTGGGACTTGGGGAAGGCCACCTAGAAGGGAACTCAGAAGAAGGGTGGTATTCAAGGTGTGGGCATCTTGGAGAATCCCCACTCTCTCCAGCTCTCAGAGGGGCTCCTGCATTAAATCCCAGGGGACCCTTTCCTACGGTCGCCCTGTGACCCTGCAGCATCAAGTGTGGCTGAGCCCTCCCTCTTTTGTGCAGATGCCTTCCCTTCCCCCTCAAGCACATTCCAAGCCTGGCCTTGGGTTGGTGCATGGAGAGAGAACGGTGCCCCGCTGGGCCAGGGGACCAGGCTGCACTCTGGCTCCTGGATTGCAGGCACACTAGTCGCTCAACCACTGTGGGTCCGAGAATTTCCTAGAGAACTTGGAGCACCTCAGAATCCCGACCCAAGGATGTCTGGCTGGGGCCCGAGTCTGCACTTATGACCATGTCCCCTGCGGATGCTGATGCACAGGGTTCCAGATAGGCCAGAGGGAAGAGAGCCTTGAGCAGAGGTGGAGGGTGGAGTCGGGGTCACTGTGGTAATGCCTCGGGCATATCATGGAGGGTCAGTAAGGCCCCACCCTGTTTGGGGGGCTGTATTTCCAGGACAGTCCCCTTATTCCTCAGCATCTCCAAGATGCCTACCCAGAAGGACTCAGCAAGAGAGTCCCTCCAAGGGCATGCATCTCCCTCAGAATAAAGCCACACACCCCTCAGCAGCCCACAAGGATACTCCTCCCGGCCTACTTCTCTGACCTTGCCTCCTTCCACTCTGGCCACACTGGCTCCTCGCTGATCCCTAACCACACTCGCCACTCCCACCCCTCCCCCCACCTACTCGGGAACCTGTCACTGCTCTCCCCATAGTTCTCCCTGTGGGTCACTCACCTTCCTCCCGGCTTTCCTCACAGACCACCCTCTCCGTGAGTCTGTCCCTGACCACCCTACTTAGAAGACACCATGCCCCCTTCTGACACTCTCTGTGCTTTATTTTTCCTCTGTGGCACTTACTCTGATCTAATAAACCCTAGGTGGTACATTTTAACTTTTAGGATCTGTTTCTATGAAGTTGGGTTTAAGCTCCATGAGGAAGGGATCTGATTTTGCGTCTGCTTCTTTCCCTGCCGTGTCCCAGCACTGTGGATGCTGTCTTGTGCACAGTAGAAGTTTCGGCGTGTGCTTGCAGAATGAAGGAAGGTAAAATGCAAGGAGAGGAGGGATTTGCGGCAGTGAAGACTGGCCACATTGCTGGTCCATACAGCTTCACTTCGGGTTGCATTCAGGTATAGGGCTGGCCTTTGGGGGATACTAGGATGCAAAATTAGTGCTTTCTTTCTTTTTTTTAGATTTTATTTATTTATTTGAGAGAGAGATAGCATGAGAGAGCATGAGCAGCAGGGGAGGGGAAGAGGGAGAAGGAAGCTCTCCACTGAGCAGGGAGCCCCACATGGAACTCGATCCCAGGACCCTGGGATCATGATCTGAGCCAAAGGCAGACGTTTAAAGACTGAGCCACCCAGGCGCCCCAAAATTTGTGCTTTTGGAGGCGCGGGTGCTTGCTGTTGAAGAGGGTGCCCCTCTCTCAGCCTCCATGGCTTGTGCATGATGGCTGGGACCCCTCTACCCTCCTTCTACCTGCTGCCAGCCCAACCAGGAAGGAGCCCAAGAGAGGCTCAGCCTAGGGACAGGACATCTCCGCCCCAGCGCAGGGCCCTGCTGGATATGGGATGCAGGGCCCAACCTGTAATTCTCTACGCTTCCATTGCCTTCCCAGTGAGGATCATAACTGTGCCCAGCACAGAGCCTCTCAGCCACCCATCCCAGGCACCGGCCCCACCCACCTCCCCGCACTGGCTCGCTCTGGCCCAGGCAGTCCTGGTCCCTCCTCCCCTGGGAGCACATTTTCCAAGTCTGAAATGTCATCTTCCCTCTGCAAGTCTCTCTAAGTCCTCCTCGCCCGGAAGTCCCATTTCTTCTCCTAGGAAGAGAGAATGCTGTATGCTGGGGTGTATGCTGGGGTTGGGGTGATGATGAGACGGGATGAGGGACATCTTGTGAATTGTCTTCCTCACTCCTGACCTGTGCCTCACAGTTGAAAATCCTATCACAAATCCCATGTGGACGGGGACCTAACATTTGCATCTCGCCCAGCGCCGAGCCTACGGCGATATTCCATAGACGGTGTCTTAGTGAGCAAGTAAGTGAATGCACCAGTCAGCACCACGTGTCAGGTGTCATTTCTTTTTGCACGTGAGTGTGGACGGTGGCTTTATTCACAACAGCCCAAACGCCTGGCGACGGGGGAAGGGACGAACCAGACGGGTTCCATCCACACGGTGGGACACTGCTCAGCCAGACAAGGGGATGAAGCCCTGAGACACGCTGCCAAGTGGGTGGCCCTCAAGGACGTCTCTCCAAGTTAGAAAAGCCAGAGGTCAAAGGTCATAGGTGGTGGGAATCCATGGATATGGAATGTCCGAAGTAGGAAATAGAGACAGAAAGCAGAGCAGTGGTGCCCAGGGGCTGGGAGGAGGGGGGATTGGGGCAGATGGCTTAGTGGCTATGGTTTTTTTGAGAGGTGACGAAATGATTTTGAACTCAATGGAGGAGGCAGTCACACACCACTGCCACTGAACTGTGTGCTTTGAAAACTTACTGTTACATGAATTTCACCTCAGTAAAAAAAATAAATAAATAACCAAATGAACGGAACTGAGTGTAAAACTCTTAGGTAGTCATCTGCTCCTGTTAGTCTTTTGGGGGTAAATCTTGAGTAACGTCAGGCCTAGGCAGCCTTTCTGGAGGAACAGGTCTTTCTAAAAATATGCTTGATCATTTTTCCAATACAAAAATAATTTGTGGCCACTGAAGAAACAAGAAGAAAGTCACCGTTATCTTGTGTCACAAGGAAGGATCAACTGGTCACACTTCTGTATTCGCTTCTCCTGTGTCCTTTCCTGCTTGTCACACGCCCTACGCACGCATGTACGCACTTGTGAAACAGGACTGCATTGTGCATAGTGATGCCTTAGGTAACAGTTTGGTCTCTTTTCTATAGTTTCAAGAGCATAATTGACATATAACATTGTCTTTGTTTCCGATGCATAACATGATGATTCAATATTTGCATGTATTGTGAGACGATCGCCGCAAGAAGTCTCATCAACGTCCGTCACCGCACATAGTACGATTTCTTTCTTGTTGTGATAAGAACTTTTAAGACCTACTCTCTGACTTGAGGTAAACTTCAGAGAAATTGCCACAATAGCTCATGTATAGGCAATCTTCCTTGTTATTATTCTGTGGGGATAATAACAGGACCTCATGAGCATATGATTATTTAAACAGAAAAAAAAAAAAGAATTTGATACCCCAGTGATTATATAACTCAACTAGCACCTTGACCAATTCTATGTGTCTGGGATATCAAAAATTGCTCCTTGAAAGCCAGAGCGTGCCCCACCGCATGGGGTTAACTACTCCAGGAGGAGGAATGAGTAAGGGAAAGGCGGGGCTAGGTAGGAAGAGAGAGATAGGGGGCTATGTGATCAGACTCATAGAAATCCCAAAAATGTGGGGGTGTGGGGAAACCAGAGATAAGGGAACAAACCTGACCACCCTGCCCTAAGGGTGTGGGGCGGGTGTCTTTTTTTTAAGATAATTACCTGTGACCAACAAAAACATCCAGCCCCTAATAAGGAAGTCAGCCATTGAAGGTATCTTCACTAGTCCTTGCTCAATGGTGATAGAGAGGTTAAAAGGATTTAAGTTCCTTGGTTAGCTTTCTATAAAAGGCCAACCCTAAAGGCCCTCAGTGGCAACCCTGTCGGGACCCCTCTCATTCCTGAGGGATTTTTACTGTATCCTTGCTTAATAAACTTCTGTCAGCTTTACTCACAAAGAAAGGAAGGAAGGAAGGAAGGAAGGAAGGAAGGAAGGAAGGAAGGAAGGAAGAAATATCTACTCTCCGAGCAACTTTCACATATACGATACAATATTCTTAACTCTAGTGGCCATGCTGTACATGACATCCCCAGAACTTATTTTATAACTGGACATTTGTATCTTTTGATCCCCGCGAGCCATTCTGCCCACTTCCCAACCCCACTTCTGGCAACCACCAATCTGTCCTCCGTATCTACGAGTTTGTTGTTTTTGTTTGTTGCTTGGCTTCTCTGTTTAAATTCCATATATAAATGGGATCCTATGGTATTGTCTTTCTCTGTCTGACTTATTTCATCTAGCATAATTCCCCCAAAGTCCATTCATATTGTTGCAAATGGCAAGACTTCGTTCTTTTTTTTTTTTTTAAAGATTTTATTTATTTGACACAGAGAGAGAGATCACAAGTAGGCAGAGAGGCAGGCAGAGAGAGAGGCGGAAGCAGGCTTCCTGCTGAGCAGAGAGCCCGATGCGGGACTCGATCCCAGGACCCTGAGATCACGACCTGAGCCAAAGGCAGAGGCTTTAACCCACTGAGCCACCCACGTGCCCCAAGACTTCATTCTTGTTTATGGCTGAGGAATGTTCCATCATATATACACCTCTTGTTCTCCATCCATTCATCCATCGATGGACCCCTAGGCTCTAAGCTCTCTCCATGTCTTGGCTACTGTAAACGATGCGGCCATGAACATGGGGGTGCAGATGTTTTTTAATTAGTGTTCCTGTTTCCTTTAGATAAATACCCAGAAGGGGAATTGCCGGGTCATATAGTAATTCTACTTTTAATTTTTTGAGGAACCTTCATTCTGTTTCCCGCAGTGTCTGCACCGATTTACGTTCCCACCAACAGTGCACAAGGGCTCCCTTTTTTCCACATCTTGGCCAACACTCCTTATCTCTTGCCCGTCTTGATAAAAACCATTCTAACAGGTGTGAGGTGATATCTCATTGGGGTTTTGATTTGCAGTTCCTAGTGAAGAGTGTTGGGTGTCCTTTCTGACAGAAATGTGGGTTCTGGGAAGGGGAGAACAAGGAGTCCATGATCAAGGGTAAATGCTGCCAGGGGGCCTGCTGTAAATCCTATGGACAAGCCGAGTCAGGTGGGTTTGGACTTGAACCCGCAGCCAACTCAGGCAAGCCTGTTTTCTCACCTGTAAAATGGGGACGCGGATGTCCATTTCTGGGTCACCACAGGACCAAGGAGTGTGGAGATGGAACGTCTACACCCTGTGGACCTTGAAGGCATGCAGGGGGCCTGATGGTGCAGGCAGCTGGCTCCTCCTGGGCCTAAGGCCTGGTTTATACCCACCTCTTCTGCCGCTGCAGGTTTGCCGGGACCTGGAGGGAGAGCAGGGACGCCTGGACCAGTTGGGCCCAAAGGGGACAACGGTTCTGCTGGAGAGCCTGGACCAAAGGGAGACTCCGGACCGTCTGGTGAGTGGCCAGGCATGGCGTGCGGCGGTCTGCAGGTGCTGCCGCCCCGGGGATAGCCCAGGAGGTGCGCACAGATCCCATCCCAGGAAGAAGGAGGAAGGGCACTGTTGGGAAGGGGGCACTGGGTTTTCTCAGGGAAGACTGGAATTACTGCTGCTGCTCTCGGCTTTTCATGTGCTCCCACCTCCAACAAGGTTTAGTGTCACTGATGAAGCTGGTCCTTTTCCCCAGGACCTCCAGGACCTCGAGGCATGCCTGGTTCGGCCGGCAGAGAGGGTCCATCAGGGAAGCAGGGGAGTGTAGGACCTCAAGGCCCTCCCGGCCTGAAAGGAGAGGCCGGGCCCAAAGGTAGGTGGTTGGTATGTGGGTGGTCTGGGAGGGAGAATGGAGGAGTACGGTGGCAGTGGGGGGCTTGACCTCAGGCAACGAGCTTGGAATGCCGGAGGGTCAGTGCTGGGCCGACCGAGTCATGGCCCCTTCCCACCGCCCCCCTCCCGTTCCCACACTGATGGCGTTTTTCTGTTCACCTCCACGGAGCAAGCCCAGTAAGGAACACCTTCTCGCCAGTTCTCTCTCTCGCCCTGGGGCGGAGGGTGAAAACTCCGTTACTGAACACATTCTCAGCAGCATTTGTCCCAATTGGTTCCTTCCTCAGGAGAAGCGGGTGTGGCGGGCAAGCCGGGCTCTGCGGGGACACAAGGCCCAACGGGCGTTAAAGGAGAGAGAGGGACCCCCGGTGAGCGTGGAGCCCCCGGGAGTGCTGGGGCAGCAGGTGAGTGATGGAAGGAGCTAGGGTGGGCTCCAGTTCCCTTGTGTCCTCTCAGGGCTGTTGATGGCCACCCCTCCACCATCGTCACTCATCACATCAGAGCTGGCGTGACTGTGCCCAGTGGGGGTGGGGTGGGCGGGGGTTTGGGGGGCGCGGAGACCTATGTCCAAGGAGGGTGACTACTGGGCTCTGGGAGCTGTCTGCATCCAGGGAGAGTGACGCTCGAGCCACAGGTCTAATCTGGTGCCGAAGAGGTGGGTCATTGGGTGATGGGACAGTCAATGTACGGAAGGGGTGCCTGGCTGGGTTCTGGGAAGAGTCCACATAGCGGAAGGGGGACCGTAGGCCAGTTGGACGGTCCATGTACTGGGAGGCTGAAAATGCTGGAAAATGTGTACAGAGCTCACCCAGCTCTTCTGCGATCCCAGGACCTGCTGGAGCCATGGGTCCACCGGGACCTCCAGGTGCCAAAGGACCCCCAGGACCGAAGGGGGACAGAGGTGCTCCTGGGGACAAAGGAGCAAAGGGAGAGAGCGGGCTTCTGGGTAAGGTGGTGTCCGTCGGATCTGGGATTCCCACGGGGTGGGGGCGGTGGAGGGGACGTGGTGCTCCTTCTATCAGGACTGCTGATCCTCTTGGACTTCGGCCCCATTAGTCATGGGGAGTGGTGGGAAGCAGGAAAGCTAGCAGGCAGGAAGGCAGGAGAATCAGGCTCTGGTTTTAGACTTACTCACTGGAGGGCAACCCCTAGCCGTTTTCCATCTGATCACGAGGGAAAGCATATCCCCCTTCCCAATTCAAAAGATAGCTCTGAGTATCAAATAACCCAATGGATGGGAAATATTCCCATGCCCCCCAAAAGGAGGTGCTATGGGATCCCCAGAATTTGGGGTTCGGCATCATGCGATTAGTGTTCGTAAGGTGCAGGGACCTGCCTGTGGGACAGTTTGTTCATAGCAGAACCGTGGGAAATCTGGCGGCAACAGGGGCCAGTTATGTCAGCAGATGTGGGCTTCTTAGGACCCAGTCCCGGCTCCTCAGCTCACCCCCAGGATATGCCTGCAGCTGGGCACCCTTCCCCGGAGGCCTAGGATCGGGGCTGACCCCAGGCTATGTTGGGCTTACTTTCCCTTGGCCTCTCTCTTTGGCAGACATCACTGCTCTAGGACAGCAGGTGGAGGCCTTACGTGGACAGGTACAACACCTCCAGAATGCCTTCTCTCAGTATAGGAAAGGTAAGTTCTTGGACCTGAATGGAGCCAGGCACCGAGGCTAGGCCTCTGACTGGATCTGGGCCTTGGTTTGGCATTGGCTGGGCTTGGGTCTAGGATTGGAATGGGTTGGGACCATATTTAGGGCTCGACTTGGCTCTGGGATGGGGTCTGGGGCAGAGACTAGGACTGGGACAGAGCACCCTCCAGGATCTCTGAGTGGATACAAGACACAGTTAAGAGGATGTGGCCCTAGCACCAGTTGAGTGGGGTAATGGAAGTAGGATGGACATTATCGGGCTCCAGGATGCCCCCAACATCACAGCCACCCGTGACCCGGTCAGTGCCCTGAACCCTGCCTACCCCGTGTCGGTCCCCGTGACAGACCGTGGACACCTAACCCAGGGCGCATTTCTTACATCTGCGGGACCCTGTGTGCGCGTGCCCGGGGACGTTGCTTCACAGCCCAAGGCAGCAGAGAATCCAGACACTGTCCTGAGAGCAGGGGCTGGGATGCTGCCCTTGGGGGTCAAGGCTGGTGGGGGCTTGGCCTTGCCGCGTGGCGATCAAGGACCTCAGCTGGACATGCCCATGGTCCTGGCAGGGGGCTGGCTGCCTCTGGGCTCCAGCCGGTGCTCTGTCCACACCTGTCCGGGTGCTTCGGCAACCCTGGAATGCTGCTGAGTCAGGGGCCCCCAGGAACACACACCTGAGCGCCCTGTGCCCTTCGGAACCTCCACCTCTGTCCTTGACTGCCCCCCGTCTGCTCTCCCTGACTTCAGCTCTAAGTCTGCATCATTCATCCAATCTCCCTGGTCCAAAAAAAAAGAGGCATTTTCTGAAGGAGTGAAGCATAAAGGGGCCCGACTGGGTAAGACACAGGGTTGGCCCCTAACTACCTAAGAAGCAAGGACGAGAGTTTCAGATAGTGGTATGTCTTCCTCCCTCCACAAACATGTTTGCATGTGCGTTCGCTCAGTCCTGTGCCCCCCGCTGCACGTGCGGGAACACGTCCGCCGGCCCCGGCCATGGGCGTGTACTCAAATACCATCACTCAGCCCGCACCAGGACATACGTGAGCAGGAGCAGAGGTGCGCACGCCTATCTGGATGGTGCGTGCAGCCGCGTACCTTCAGATGAACAGGTGGGCACTTCCGCGTATGCACGTGTGTATGCGCCCAGAGGCAGGAACATAACGTGAACCCTCGTGCGGGCCCCGTCCGGGCCTGCTCCAAGGGCCACCTTGCTCCAATCCATCCTTGCGGAGCATCTGTGCCCCGAGCCCGTGTTGAAGCTACTGAGGAGGGAGGCCCAGGGAGGACAAGGCCCAACTCTCTAGGGAGCCCAGAGGACTTCCATGCCTGAGCGCAAAAGCCAAAGGGATGAGGGTGGGAGGGACTAAAAAGAGATGCTTGATAAGTCACGTGGGTGACGCTTTTATGAAGTGTACCCCTACTTTAGAAATGAGGAATTAGAAACCCTGAAAAGGGAAGTGAGTTTCCTTTGCCCACCTAGACAGCCGGTGCCAGGTGGGGGCAGAACCCTGGCTTCTGGCTTCCCAAACAGGGTTCTCCCGGGACCGATCCCCTCCCCCTGCCACTGCTCAGGTGCCTTTGTCCCCCCACCCAATACCCCGGGGAGGCTGACCGGCTGGGGCATCACTCACGTGCATACCAAGGGGCCAACATGGGGCTGCGGTGAGTGCAGAGATGAGCACATAGAGGCTCTCCGATGCCTCCCCCCCGCCCCCGCCCATCACACAGCAACCCCACAGACGTGCTCCTATGCAGGGTCTGTGTTTCATACTCTCAGAAACTGCCCCAGCCGCCACACGGTCATCTCCCCGGCCAAAGTCGTTCCAATCCCCACTGACCGCAGCACACATCATGGGGTGAGGTAGAAAGGGCATGTTCCAGCTCTAGGGGCCCAGCAAATAAGGTTTAATCCCAACCCTACCCTTGGCGGGCCTGTGACTTTGGGGCTCTTACTTGACCTCCCTGAGCTCCAGGGTCCTCATCTGTCAGTACAGACCACAGGACCTTCTCCTGGCGTGCGCTGTGAAGTCAGGGCTGCTCTGGAACCAAGTGCCTCAGCTTCGTCCTGTCTGGTGTCCTGATACCCCGCAGGGGGGGCGGGGAGGGGGGCCCGGGTGCGACACAAAGGTCTCGGAGCCCCTGAGCTTGGGCCAGTTGTTGCCATAACCTCAACCTGTCTCTCCTCTCCTCTCAGTGGAGCTCTTCCCCAACGGCCGAGCTGTCGGGAAGAAGATCTTCAAGACGGGAGGTTTTGAAAAGACTTTTCAGGATGCGCAGCTGGTGTGTACGCAGGCCGGGGGACAGATGGCCTCCCCACGCTCTGCGGCCGAGAACGAGGCCCTGCAGCAGCTGGCCACCGGTCACAACAAGGCTGCTTTCTTGAGCATGACCGACACCAAGACAGAGGGCAAGTTCGTGTACCCCAGCGGGGAGCCCCTGGTCTATTCCAACTGGGCCCCAGGGGAGCCCAACAACAATGGCGGCTCAGAGAACTGTGTGGAGATCTTCACCAACGGCAAGTGGAATGACAAGTCCTGCGGGGAGCAGCGCCTGGTGGTCTGCGAGTTCTGAGCCGCCGGGGTGCGGGCCGCACCGGGGAGCCTGGCCAGTGAGTGGGGGCCCAGGCCCGTGTGCTGCCGCTGCCCCGTCAAATGGGGCCGCTCCTGCTGGCCCCGGCTCCTCCGCAGAGCCGTGGGCGGAGGCCAGAGGGCAGGTCCCTGCGGAACGCCTCTCTCGGAGTCAAACAGCTTCGCACACAGAAGACCCGCCAGGGGAAGAAGGGGCTGGCTGCTTCCCCAGTTGCAAGGAATAAAATTGGGTCCCCAAGACCTTCCCATGGCAAAGTCCAGTGGCTCCTCCTCGGCTGTCCTCCTCCTCCTCAAACCGTCAGCCACGTTGGACCAGCTGACCGGCCCTGCCCTTCCCTCTTCCTCCTCGGGGTTCCAGAACAGCACTCTTGCTGACACTTGTCTCAGCCTCGTCAGCCTCGTTTGCTCCCCTCTCCTCCCTTCTTGGCCGCTTCATGGCGCGGCGCTGGCCTCTGCTCTCCCTCCATTCTCTTCTGGCCTGACTCTCACTCCAGGTGGAACTCATTCTGTCCGAGGCTTCGAATTCCTTCTCCTGACAGCTCCCGTATGCGTATCCCTGTCAGGGACCTCTCCCGGAACCCCAGGCTCCTCTAGCCGATGCAAGCTGGGGCCCCGGGGCTGGCAGGCCTCTTGCTGCAAGGCCAGAGGCCAGGAAGCGGCAGAGGACAGGCGGATGACCTGGCAGCGAGCGTCTGCTTGCCTGACTGCATGGCCCTATGCCCAGTAGACTGGGGCTCATCCTTGCACGGCCCAGGATCTCTCTCTCTCTTCGGGTCATACGGCTGCCTCTTGGTTCACAGGAGGGAGTTCCAGCCACATAACCCTAGATCCATCCGAAACCTCAGGCCATGCTCGCATTTACTCCCAACCCTCCTCTGGCCTGGCAATTCCAGGAAGGTTCTTTCCCCACTCCGCCTCAGAGGTGATCTCGTCAAAGGCTCCCTACTTTACAGCTGTGGAAGCCAGGCCACGGAGTGGCCAAGGAGGGTGCCAGGCCACCGGCAGGATCAGCACACAGCTCAGTCATGACAAAGGTCATCGGACCTCAGAGCTTAGACTCTGGGCCTGTAAATGTTTAAGTCAAAGGCCTCTGTATAAATTGAGTTGATTTTATTGACACGGTACTGCAAAAAAAAAATTTTTTTTTGGTATTTTCTTTTATTTCAATTCCATTTAGTTAGCATACACTGTTATATTAGTTTCAGGTGTAGAATATAGCGATTCAACACTTCCATACATCACCCTGTGCTCATCAGGACAAGTACCACAAAGAATGTAAATGAGAGATGGCTGGGTGGCTCAGTCGGTTAAGCATCTGCCTTTGGCTCAGGTCATGATCCCAGGGTCCCAGGATCGAGTCCCGCATCGGGCTCCCTGCTCAGCGGGGAGCTTGCTTCTCTCTCTGCCTGCTGCTCCCCCTGCTTGTGCTCTCTCTCTCTCTGACATAAAAATTTAAAAAAAGTAAATGTCACCCATACTTAAGAAATTGGAATGACACCTGGGTGAAGCACAGGCTCATAGGAGGAAGCAATGCCCTTCCCCTAGACAGAAAACCAACCACTCTCTCCCTCATTCCCAGAGACCAGGAGCTCTGCCCTTTCGGGCCCTTCCTCAATGGGCCCCCCAGTTGGGGCCCAACTCTCCTGCGGCCACACCTCCTACATAGGACAGCATGCCTGAAAACAAAAACCTCATTTCCCACCAGCACACAGCTCTGCCACGATCTTTCTCCTTTACTAAAAAAAATCCCCAATTCTTGGCAGCTTCTGAAATAGAAGTCAGTTCCACAGTAAGAGCCAACCCACACCTGGACACACTCACTGAGGGAGCTTAGAAAGGCCTTTTTGGGTTTTTTAAGTTGCAAATAAGAAGAACAACTGAAATCGAACTTTAAGCGAAATAGGAGCATTTCTTTTAGAACAGAGTTCTGAGTTGGCCTAAGGGGGACAGGGAGACTGTAGATAGCGTTGTGCTGTGTCCCTGGCTTCGGTATCTTGGCCTCTTCCTCCTTTCGACCCCAGCTTCCTCTTCTTCCTGCTCTCTTCACTGCCCATGTGGGGGGAAACGTGTGTCCCAGAGATTGCCACGCAGAGGTTAGAAGCTCTCGCTTGATAGCAATTCAAAATGAGTCTGTCTCATCAGATGCCCGCCTCTGGTCCGATCACCTAAACCTGGAGGGTGGGTCCGCACAGGACGATGTGGCCACTGGGATCCACACAAGGTCATGGTGGTTTGGGCAGACCCTCTGAAAGTGATCACTACCCATCCCGACACTTAAGCCGAGCCTATTTCTTGAGAAGAGAGTAGGAAAGAGTGCAGCACTATGTGACTCAGTAGGAAGGAAAGAAATCTCCTGTGGTGTTGAAGGCTAGGAATGCTGAGACCCCAAGCCCTAGGAAGAGCCGGCAGATCTAGCTGCACCGTGAGGCCACAGAGGGCTGGTTTGCTCTCCAGCTCCGAGAACAAGTAAGGAGGCTCATTCAGGCTCTGTAGACACAGCCTGACTCATGCAGAGGACTGAGGCAAGTGTTTCAGAAAATTCAGGCCCGAGCCCATGCCTGAGCGTGGAGGCCTCCCTTGCAAGTCCTTCTATCATGGGCGAAGGTCAACACAGGTCTTCAGCCTTATCAGCCCCATCCCAACCATAGCAGCGCTGGTCCCCGGTTTAGTAGCCTAGGTGCTGAGTAAGGCCAGTGCTGTGTGATTCTTAGGTCCTCAGGAGATGTTGTGACCCTCACAGTGCCAGGTGACATTATGGGAGCAGGCTGGGATCCTTCCCTGTTTGGACGGGGGACAACCACAGCAGTTTCATAGGGAAGGCCCTGCTCGGTTTAACAGAAGATTCTCAAGTCACTCCCTGCTTCTCAACTCTCCTGGCGCCAAACCATCCCATGACCTGCAATGAACAGCCAGAGGGGAGACCTCTGATGTTTGCTGTTTCAGGATCCTAGCTTTCTTCTGGATTTCCTTGATATAAAAGGGAATTGCTTACGTTGAGGGCATTCTCCATCATGCTTATCTTTTGCATGTCCTTAACCCAAGGGTAGAGTGTGCTTGGCTTTTCGAGTCACCTATGTCTTCTGTACACGAGCAGAGAAACCAGGTATCTATCAGGAGGAGTAAAATATGAATTTATGTATGAAATATTTGTATCCAGGCACTGGATACAAGATGGAAATGGTGGGTCCCACCCTCACAGATGCTGAAGCTCTGCGCATCCGTAACATTAGAGGGAAGCTGTAGGATTTGTTCCAGCAATGGGCAATCGAGATGCTCGACGGTTAGAATTACATTAGAATCTAATTGGATTAGAATGAGTGGGCGAGTCTAAAACCTGTTAACAGGAGAATAGGGAGCCCAATATCCAGGCTCCTCAGACTCTCACTATTGTTCAGGGGAATCGTCTGTGACTGAGGCCTCTGGATGGCTAATAGCAGGTGTTTTGTAGATTCTACTGTTTTCCACCAATATTTCAATGAGGGAGGCCTTAGGAAGGCAGGCTTGTGACATGTGTCACTTCTGGGAGGATGCAGATGAGGACCAGATGAGGACCAGTGCACACCCCTCGAGCGCCCTCCTTTCTGCTGCCACTGTGATCACAGAAGGCATTGGTGGCCAGCCGGTTACTACAATCCAGCATTCTGGAAACCTGAGCAAATTCACGGAGCACGACTGTCCTTATGGATCCAAGGGGATCATTGCATCCACTTGGGCTCCGATGAGATTTGCGGGTTGTTACGGCAGCATCTGCAGCCCATCCTTATCCCCGACACACTGGATAGTAGCTTCCTTGCCCTCCCTTTACTTAAGCAGTGTAATCTCTCAGACTGCCTGGCTCAAACAACTTTGAGCCCCAGAGGGACTCATGCAGGTCCTGCCTGAGCAAAATGGTACTTTTCTTATTTTTTAGTACGTCGGCAGAATGAATGGAGTAAATACATGAAAGAGTTGAGTGACTGAAATCCTCAATTCCTACTTGCAAGTCTGTTTGTAGGGCTGAATAAAGTGTTTCAAGATGTTTCCAGGCACTTTGATCTGAAGAGGTAGTGCTGCGTCTTCACCATCAGGCTTTCTGCCCTTTTATGAGTTCCCTGAACACTGCGTTTCGGGCGTGAGTGGCTGGGCCCAGGCCAGGGCAGCCTGGGGCCAAGCACGGGCACTCTGTGACCAGAGGGCTGGGCCAGCGCAAGAAGAGGAGGGAACGGGCGGGGCTGGGTTTTGAGCCGGCCCGATGCCTGGCCTCCTGGATGTCTGACTTTGCCAAAGACTCCATCTCAAGTCCCTTAAGGACCTTATCAAGTGATTCCTAAGCTCTTAGGAAAGAATAAACATCCTAGAACAGGGAGAAATTTTTAAAAAATAATGAGAATGGGGATGCATGGTGGCTCAGTCGGTTGGGCGTCTGACTCCCGATGTCAGCTCAGGTCATGATCTCCGGGTCCTGGGATCCAGCCCCGCATCGAACTCTGCGCTCATCAAGGAATCTGCTTCTCTCTCTCCCTCTCCCCTCCCCCAACTCACACATGCTCTCTCTCTTTCAAATAAATAAAATCTTAAAAATAAATAAATAAATAAATAAATAAAAAATAATGAGAATGGACTTGGCCATCTTACGTTGAAAGGTTTTATAAAGCTAACTTAATAAATATATTAGTGATGCTGGAATAGAGACAACAATGTGAAAACCCACCAAGTTCAAACACGGGTCCAAGGATGCGTATGTATACATTTATATCATCTATGCATGATAAAAATAGAACACCAAAATAGTAGGAAAATGATGATTGCTCAGCTAATAATGCTGAAGTATTAAGTGGAAAGTATTAAAGGAAAGAGGTTAAGCATTTAGAGGAAAAATAAAATCAGATTCTTTTAGTTACATATAAAAATAAAAATCAGAAGAAAATATAAGCGATGATTCTACAGTCTTGCAGGGGTAAAAAGCTATCTAAGGATGATATCAGAGAAGAAAACCAAAAACAATACTATTGATACATCAGACCACACAAAAAATACATAAAACTGCTCTGTCAAAAAGGAAAACCCAACATAAAATGAAAATTAAAATGTTGGGGCGCCTGGGTGGCTCAGTGGGTTAAGCCTCTGCCTTTGGCTCAGGTCATGATCTCAGTGTCCTGGGATCGAGCCCCGCATTGGGCTCTCTGCTCAGCAGGGAGCCTGCTTCCCCCTCTCCCTCTGCCTGCCTCTCTGCCGACTTGCGATCTCTCTCTGTCAAATAAATAAATAAAAATCTTAAAAAAAAAAAAATTAAAATGTTGATTTATTTGCAAAGCATGTAAGAGAAAAAACAATAAGAAACTGATGAATAAGGAAAAAATGGGATTAGAATGAGAAGAAAAAATTCATAAAAGAAGGAATACTTATGTCCAATAGTATTGAAACATGAAAAAATGCAATCTTAGCAGTAATTAAAAAAAAACTAAATTCAGCAACACTAAATGTCCCAAAATCTACAGACTAGAGTTAAAGCTATATTCAAGGGACATATACTTTATTTTCATTATTACAAAAAGACATTTTTTTAAGATTTTATTTATTTATTTGAGAGAAGGAGAGAGTATGAGAGAGGGAGAGATCAGGAGCAGGGTAGGGGAAGGGTAGAGGGAGAAGCAGACTCCCCTTTGAGCAGGGAACCTGATGTGGGACTTGATTCCAGGACCCTGGGATCTAGACTAGCTGAAGGCAGATGCTTAACTGACTGAACCACACAGGTGCCCCACAAAATAATTTTTTAAAGCATGAACTGAAAATAATTGAACTAAGTATTCATCTTTTTAAAACAAATTTCTCAAACAACAAAAAGCAAAGGAAGGACAAAACAAGTGAAACTGATAAAATATAAAATAAATAAAAATGATAGAAATGATAAATTAACCCATAAACCAGATCTTTTTAAAAGCCAAATGAGAAACATACATCTTGATAAATCTATATAAGAAAAAAAACCCAATATGCACCATACAGTTGACCTTTGAACCACACAGATTTAGACTGTGTGGGTCCACTTACATGTGGATGCTCTTTTTATAAATACAGGATAGTATTATAAATGTTCCCTCTCTTCCTGATGGCTTAATAACATTTTCTTTTCTGTAGCTTACTTTGTTAGAAGAATACACTGCATAATATGTGTAAAAATACAAAATGTGTGTTACTTGACCATTCATGTTGTGAATATGGCTTCTGGTCCCCAGGAGGCTATTAGTCAAGCTTTGGGAAGACAAAAGTTATCTGTGGAGTTTCAATTTCATGGGAGGTCAGTGTCCCTAACGTCTGCTATTCAAAGGGTCAACTGTGCAGCCATAAGAAAGACACTATAACCACAGATATGAAAAAGACTTACTTCGAAGGCAATCTACTCACCTCTTTTCGGCGTTGATCAGGCTTAAAGGCAGCTAGGACAAAGGGACGTGGCCATCCCTCCACAGCCCTCCCTCACTTGGGCTCTGTGGCCTGGGCTTCAAATCCACAGCGGTGGCCCCGAGGTTGCAGCCGTTTACAGCATCCCTGCTGGGGAGGAGGAAAATGGGACTGCTCTTTCTCTGACCTGGAACTTAGCGCATCACCTTCGTGCATTAGTTGACAATGACCAGTAGCAGCGAGTGTGACGTTAAGCCACCTCTGACACATCCAGACACACTCCACCTCCGGACTCCCCACACCTCCTGGACACAGTGAGGCCAAAATGCACACCACCTTTTCTGATGCCTGCCATTGGAGTGCTTGGGGACTAGACCTCATCAGTGGAAGGGGAGGGGGGAGGCGATGATGGCCCAGGAACGGCTTCCAGACAGAGCTCGGGAAGGGCTCAGCGCAGCCGGCCAAGGTCAGCTCCCCAGAGACCGTTCTCACTGGGGGTGAGGGTCGCACGTGCAACCCTGCACAAGGCACTGCATAGTCCTTCAGTGATTACTGAGACCGTGGGGTCTTAGGTGAACAGGAAGCTGGACTTGGCAGGAGCACCAGGCCGGGGAGGACAGGAAGTCACTTTGCACACACCATCCAGATCCCTTGGTGATAATGGCGGGGTTAAATGGCTTTCCGGGTGTCATCCAGGCTGAGTAGCAGATACTTGATGCGTTTTGTCTGCTCCTGTGTGCTGATGTTTGCCATTCTTACCTTAGGGGGGCACTGCTCTGCAGGACCTGAGGGAGCCCAGCAAGGCGGGTGCCCCTGAGTTTCATCAGGGAGCACCTTTCTGGGACAGAGAGAAGGCCCTTTCTGGGACCTCTGCAAGACTCCTGGTGCTCCCACCAGCTGGGCGCCCAGCTTTAGGAGGATGGCATGACCCCATAGATTGTCCGACGCGTGGACAGCACAGTCTTCTGCCTTCAAGACCTGCAGGGTATCCCCCATCCCTCCGTGTGTGGGCCGTCGGCTGGTGCCCAAGGGGTCCCCAGGCACTCTCTCAAGTCTCCTTACTTACAGGTCCTCAGCCCGCACTCCTCAGTACTTTCGAGAGGCTGAGGGGTCACTACCAAAATCACAGGCAAACCTCCCTGCTGGTGCAGCAGGCGGAGAATGGGGACTAAAAAGCCCAGGGCCTGATTCTGATTGGACTTGAGAGAGAGATACCCAGAAAGTCCATGGGGAGCCCAGTGGGAAGCCCACAAACCCAGCCTCCAAAGGGTGAGCCATGCGGTCCTGTCCCTCGGGGGATCCTGAAATTGCCCTGGACGCAGAGGAGGAGGGTAGGCGTGGCAGGTGGATCCTGCCCTGAAGAACTTGGGTTTGGAAATGAAACAGACACACAGACAAGGAGCAGAGAATCCCACTAGTACCGAGGGCTTGCTGGACACTTGTGGTCACGCAGAGGGAGTGTGCATCCGGAGCTGGCCTTAAAGGGTAGAGGCGTTTAGGAAAGACATTCCAAGTGGGTGTGGCGCCAGGGCAAAAGGGGAGAGGAAGAAGGCAGGAGCGTCGGAAGTTGCAAAGGGCTCCTGAGACAACCCCCACCCCACCCCGGGGCTCCCTTGGCTCCCCCTGCAATGTCTTAGTTTGCTAGCCTGGTCCTAGAGACAGCCAGCAGAGGGCAGCAGGAGGCCACGGCCTGGGCGCACAAGGCCACAGGCTGTGCCCATCGCCATATTTCGAAGCAAATTTGGCTGCTTCTCTCTGGAGTCCAGCTTGGAGCTGAGTCAAGCTCCAGAAAAGGCGATCGGGTCCCACGTTTTGGGGGAGGACTGAGATCCAGTCAATCATTTGTTCATTCAACAGCCCCGGACGGTGGGTGCGGTTTCCAGCCCTTTCCCGGGGCCCTGGGACCGCAGGGGTGAGGGACCCGGTATTGTGATCCTCACCACAGCAGCAGGAGCAAACAACCCGTGAGGTGGCCACGACTGTTATCCCAGCTTTACGGAGAAGGGAACTCCAATACGGGATGTGTGCGACTTGCCCAGGATCACGCAGCCGCGAGGGGATGGGGCCAGAGTTTGAATCCAGGCCGTCTGGCTCCAGGTCTTCTTAATGGCTTTGCTTCACAGATATAACTTGAACGAGTAAATGGTTGAGATGATTCCAGATGACTAGAATTGCTAACAAGAAAATAAAATGGAGCATTGTAACGGTGACCGGGGTTGGAGGGGGGCAGGAGCACATTAGCACCCGGACTGTCTCTCTGGGGCGCAGCTCAGGGCCCCTCGTGGACCCTTTTGTTGATGACCGAGCACCCACACACCTCACCCAGAGCCCTTGGAACCCCCGAGTCATGGCTCCTCAGCGAGGGGAGTGCAGAGAGAGGCCTGGACCCAGGCTGAGGGGAAGGCCGAGGCTGAGCTCCCTCATAGCGGGATGCTGGGACTTTCGAGCACTGAGTCTGTTGGTTTCCATACAGACACTCACACACTCACATGTGCACAAACATACATTAAATAGTCCCCAAATCCACGTACACACAATCCCGTGGACACAGAGTCTCACCTGCCCAGCGCCTCACCTTCTCTGAGGCTCCCCAGAGCTGTTCCAGGCCCAGACCCCCTCCCCGAAGTCACACCCCGGAAGGTCGGGCCCTGGAAATGCATAAGGAAGGATTCTGGTCAGCAGTGGCTTTTCACCTGTGGAACATTGATCGCCGGGGGAGATTATTCGGTCTCTGACAATATGGGGTTAAGCGGGACCCGCTTCACCTCATGAAGGGCCTACAAGGAATGGAGAAGCCCAGGCCTCCCTGCGGAGGTGAGATGCAGGCAGAAAGCCCCACAGCGACTGTATTTCTCGGGCCAGTGGTTTCATGGGGTTTGCCTAGGGATCTTGAGAAAATGACAGATTTCTGAAGCTTTGATTCATTGCATCCGGGGTGGGGCTGAGAGCCTACAATTTCGTCCAGCATTCCAGCAAGTTCTCCTGGTCGCTGCTCCAAAGAGCTGCATGAGGGGGGCATAAACACTGCCATCCAGGACAGAGCACGCCAGACCTGGGGTTAGCAGCGGCTCAGCCTAGCCCAAGGCATTGGTTTAGCCCTTAAATGGCTACTTGCATCCCACTTCTTTAGAGCATGACACGTGTGTTTGCCTGGACAGGCCACAGGTCCGCAGTTGGAGACGCTGTCTCCTCCCCACACAGGCTGCTGCCAGGGTGGGGAGCACTCCTTCCCAGAATCCGAGCCTGGAGCTCCTCCCATCTTCCCAGCACTCCATCAAGCACTCAGGGTCACAGGGCAGCATCGCTTTGCACCATCCACTTCCCAACATCTCCAAGGCCAAGCCCCACACTGGCATTCAATCCTTCCTGGTGAATGAGAAGAAAGTCCCTGATTTCTGGCAGGTTCCCATGTACAGAGCGGTTAACGGTCACGAGCAAACAACATTCCAGGTCAGAGGCTCTCTCCGCGACACGTGGTCTGACTGACCCCTGGGGCTGGCCGATCTTGGACAACCACAGAGAAGGGAGGTGGGAGGGTCCCGGGCAGGAAGGGGATTTGAGGAATGTCAAAGCTGGGCCTCCAGCTGGTACCCCAAGTCCCCCCACCCCTCCTCTGGCTGGAGGCATGGCTAAAAGTGAGAACAGCAGAGGTACCGGGCTCCAAAGAAAGATCGCCCAGCAGGAGCAAGGTCCTGCAATTTCAGGATCCAAACTCAGCCTGAAGCCTGGGCCTTGACTATTGTGAGCTTTGGTAGTTGTTTTCCTTCCGACCCAGAAAGCAAATTACAGTCACACTGGCTGTGTCTGTACTTCCATGAGACCGTTTGACTTTTAGACGTAATTTAAATCCAATGTTCCCATTTTGAGGACAGGGCACAGTTGCCATTCTAACTTACTCATACTGGCTTTCTATGGACTCAAGAAATAGGCGATTAAGTGTTTAGGTCCCAGTTTGTTTGGACAAAGTTCATTGACAGATAACAAAAATTGAAAACAGTTCTCAGATCCTTTGCTCATGAAATAGGCCCTGCAGCTCTGAATCTCTACGTAACTCTTGATTCATACAACTTTCAAAGGAAGAAGCCATTATAGACCAATTTACAGATAGGGAGACTGAGGCCCAGAGAGCCAACCCGCCACTCAGTGCATCAGTCAGGGAGCTAACCTCAAACCACAGGCTCCCTCTTCCAAATCCTGAACTTCCCACCCGCCAGGCCGCCTCTCCTTCAGCCCTAACAAAACCCACAGGGAGCCAGGCCTTCTTCTTCTCCCGGGCACAACCCCAGGGTCAGGGCCCCAGTCCCACAGAGGTCTGAACAGCGGCTTCCTTTTCAGGAACGCTCCGAGGCATGACCTTCAGGTTCTTACTCTTTGCAAGAGGCAGCAAAGGAAGACGGCAGCTTGGATGTGTCTCCCAGTTCCCTGGTCCAAAAAAAAAAAACAGCCTGGGGATGCCATGGCAGAAATTCCCATTGCATCAGAACAAACAATAGGGCTCAAGAGGAAGGTGCTCCCTGGAGCCCCTAAGGTCTGTCCTTGGAGCGCCTCGCTTCATCACATCCCCGTGCAAGAGGTATCAATCATTACACGCCCCTTAGGAAAGGAAACTGCCTGCCCCTAGCCCTTGAGAGAGGGAGAGAGAGACCATGAATCTATAATTTCCCTCTTGTTCCAGATCTTGGGAAGCCTGGAGGAACTGCAATTTCTGTCTTTGGACTCTGATGAGAGTCCCGTATCCGTGGATCGGCTCCACCTCCCCTGGAGCTAGCTTGCACGGCTCCCCACTTCGTGCTGACACAGTACAGGGCGGTGGGGACCTCAGTTCCAGAGTGAGTGAAAAACGGCAGCAGGGGGTTTCATTTAGAGGGAGGAGCTCTGAAAACGTGATCAGGTTTTAGATCAGGGAAGAACAAGCGAAGAAGAGTCCTGAAGGGGGAATGGAAGGATCTGAGCTTGTCCTGTAGATTTTTCCTGCATTTCCCTGATTTAGGAGGCAATCTGTACCTCCTGGGAAACGATCCACGTGAAATACATGATTGTAACTTCTGCCACTTTACAGCTAAAGATACTGTCCTTTATGCACGGTATAAATGAAGGTAGACGTGACCCCACCCCCTTACATAAATCAGAAGGAATTACATAGTGGTTATCTGTCTGGGGGTTTTTTGTTTTTAAGATTTTTATTTCTTTATTTGACAGAGAGAGAGAGAGAGTGCACAAGCAGGGGAAGTGGCAGGGAGAGGGAGAGGGAGAAGCAGACTCCCCACTGAACAGGGAGCCTGATGCGGGGCTCAATCCCAGGACCCTGAGATCATGACCTGAGCTGAAGGCAGACGCTTAACCAACTGAGCCACCTGGGGTGCCCCATCTGTCTGTTTCCTCATTTTTGTCTTGGCTACGACAAAATTCGGGTGTAACTTTCGTGCTCGTTGATGGAACTTCTCTTGTTCGAGGTTGTTGTATGTGTATCTTCTTTCCTTCTCAAAAGTTTCTGGTCTTCCCTTTTCCAGTGCCTCCACATTGGAAGCAGTTTCCCATCCCTTTGGTAAGCCGTGTGGGTTTGCACTGAAAACAGAACCGTTGTGCTTGACATCACAAAAATACTCTTCCTATTGCCCCCAGGGACGGTGCCTGGAGAAGAGCCTCACTGAAGACGCAGTGACAGGACAGTCTAGGTGTGCTAGAGGCCAAGGACGCAGGTCCTGTCACCGTCCCCCTGCCAGTGCCAAGGCCACCAGCATGTCCCCGCCCAGCACTCCCCCTAAATATGGGGTGTTCTCTCTGATAATTTAGATGCAAAGGAAACTATTTCTACAAAAATCGTTCATTAAGTGAAAGTGGCCCTTGGTCCATTCATGAAATATTTTCTAATCTCATTTTGTGAATGGCATACACTCGAAGCTGGAATTCACATTCTTTCCCCGGTTTGCTGCATGGGCTCTATGTAATCTCAGCTCTACTCACTCTGAGGTTCCTGGAAACCATCCCTGGTCACAAGCAGGGCTGCTGGCCGAGACGGCAACAGAACCCTGCTCAGAGGGAGGTTTTTTGTTTTTTGTTTTTTAAAGATTTTATTTATTTATTTGTCAGAGATAGAGAGAGAGCACAAGCAGGTGGAGCAGGCAGAGGGAGAAGCAGGCTGCCTGCTGAGCAGGGAGCCCAATGTGGGACCCAGTCCCAGGACCCTGGGATCATGACCCAAGCCGAAGGCAGACGCTTAACCGACTGAGCCACCCAGGCGTTCCCAGAGCGGGGTTTTATCTGCTGACCGGATGCTGCTGCATAATCTGACGGGGTGATGTCCGTAATTTGAATGATGCTAGATAATTCGACAGGGTGTGGAGCTCACCTTTGGGGAGTGTTTCCTCCTGTCTCTATAATAATGGCCCTGTGGACTTAGGCTGAGACGAAGATGTCACAGAGGGAAGGGGATGCTGAACGTGGAGGGATTGAGACCTGAACGTGGAGTGGGACGCAACCCGCCCGAGCATTGCCTCCTCCATGATGCTGGGGGACATCACAATATCAAATCAGTGTCCTCAAGGTATGCGGGAGGGAAAGGCTGCCACTGGGGCAGGGTGAGGGGACTCCTGGGACTGACCCTTGTTACCCATGGGGGATACCGCCGGATGTTCTGGTCCGGTGGTGCGAGGTTTCCGGGTGTGGCTCGTGGACAGCCATACACAGCACCCACGTCATGGGCAGGGCTGGGCTGGCCATGGGCAGGCACAGAGGGCAGGAGACGTTGGCATCCTGTAGCGGCACAAGTGGGGGAGAAGGAAGTGCATCTCCTAGAGGCTGAGGTCCGCTGCTCTGACACAGACTGGCCCTCCACAGGCCCCTCTGGTGGGTCCTCACTGAAGAAGGAGGGGGTTGACTTGGCCCTCTCTATGGCTGATTCTGACCCTTTGCTGTGCTCTTAGGGAGGACCAGAAACCCTCAAACCCCACTGTCAACCTCTTCTCGCTTCCTCATCCCACACACCCCTCCCCTTTGTTTCCCTCCCATCCCCCTGAAGGAATGAATCAACCTCGGGAGGGCCATGAATTCTCTTTCAGCAGCAGAGAGCACAGCGGGAAGGTCAGGAGCGGGGTGAGGAAGCTGACTCCTCAGGCTGGGAATTCACAGACAGCCAGGAAGGAGGTGTTGCAGGAGATGTCATTCCAGAGCCCGTCCTGCAGGAGGGCCACACAGTCCTCCCCGGAGCCGAAGTCGTTAGGCTCATTCGTCTTCCAGTTGCTGTAGGTCAGGCTCCCTCCTGTCACATACATAAACCGGCCCTCCATCACCTCATCCGTGATGCCCAGGAAGGCCGTGGTCTTGGCCACATCCTGGATGGCTTTATTCTCCTCGGCATTCTTAGGGGTGGCCACGGTGCCCTGGAGCTCAGCGCACAGAGCCTTCACTTTGGCAAAAGGCATTCTTTCACCATTGGTCACGTAGAACTTCTTCCCGGTCTTCTTGCCCAAGGAAAAGGTTTGCACTGAAATCACAGTGGGTGGGAGAGGTTGACCGGGCTTGGAGCTCAGCCCAGGACACTAGGGGGAAAAGCCCTGCTCTGGGAATTCAGGACTCTGAAAAATAGCCCCATGCTCAACCACCAGGTCAGATCCTAGCAAGGAAGCCTCCCTCAGCGGTAGAGCAAACAAGTCCGTGGCAGAAAGCTCGAGGCCTCCCGGGAGATCCCACCCTAGAGACAAGCACCTGTTACAAACTGGCCCGGTTCAGGGGGACAGAGGGACACGTACTCGGGCCGCCCTGCCGGGCTTGGGATCCGGGTGTGCATGGAGAGCCATCTGAGCCCAGGGTTTGCCCAAGAAAGAGCCAGGATTCTAGAGGTGGCAGACTTTCGTAGGCAATCTTTCCTCCGAAACTTCCTAGCTGTGGGACAGGGAGGGAATTATCTACCCTTCCCGGACCGATTTTTCCTCCCCTGTAAATGGAATGGGTCTAATCCCCACAAATAGAGCTGGTGAGAGGATTGAATGAAACCATACTGTGAGAGAATGCCGACCTAGCATGGGCCACGGAATATGATAAGTGTTCACAAACGTTAACCTTTGTCCACCCTCCTCGAAACCTGGAGCACGCAAGGAAAAGGGGAGAGCCAAGAATGCCCTGGGGGCAGAAAACAAGCTTACGCTTTTTGACGTGGTCCAGTTCTGATTTCAGGAGCCGTATCTCCCTCTCTAGGTTAGCCAGTTTCGTCTCAGCAACTGCGAAGCAATAGGAAGAAGGACATTTAATGAGAAGAAGACCCTCAATTGGAGAGGAGAGTATGGGGGGAGCTTATGGAAGAGTATGCTTATTCTAGAAAAACAAGAAACCAAAACGAAGCAAAAGGAAGAAAGCCTCTGGATTCCTACCTTCTGAGATACGCTTAGTAGCTCTTGTAAACTATTAACTCTGAACTAATAATAATAATAATAATAAATAACTTATAAATTACGGCTCTGGATCTCTTTGTTCGCATATTGCTTAAATGTTGCAATATTAGAACTATTTATAAGAAAAAGCCCAACTCATTTTTATCCCTTTTGAAAATTTTCCTTAATCATTCTCTTTCATTTCTTATTCCAGGCAAACTTACTAATACTCTTACAATGTTGGTGGGCCAGCTGGTGGATATTAACAAGAGGTCATCATTTTACTCTTGTTGGGACTGAATTTACGTCCTTTGACCCTGAACTAAGTTGCCATGATGTTCCCCGCGGTTCAGGGGTCCTGGGAAACCGACCGTTTTCATGCCACTCTTTTTGACCCTACACACAAAGCCGGCCCCGGAGAGGACACCCCTGCTCCCTCCCAGCCTGGAGACACACGCAGACTGCGTCCGCTGAGGAAGAGCCAGGGCCCGTCTCCCACCGAGCCCTGGGGAGGGGACAGCAGGGTTTGGAAATCTGCCCTCGGGTGTAACGCTCAGGGGGACGAGTGTACCCCATTAGGAGCAGGCTGGCATCTTCCAATGGAGGAGCAGGAAGAAGGGCCACCTCCCACCTGACCCTCGAGGTCCTAGGGCCGTGGGTCCCCTAGGCCCACACTGAGCTGTGGTGAATGCCTTACCTGAATGGTCTCCACGGTCTCCTTTGGGGCCCTTTGGTCCTGGAGCCCCAGGAGCCCCGATGTTTCCTGGAGGCCCCATTTTTCCTGGAGGGCCCTGCAAACCTCGGAGCCCTTGCCCTGTTGTAAGAGGAAGGAAAAGTGATCCAGGGGCTTCGGCTCCTTCTCTTCTTCCAGAAGTTCAATTTGATTTACACTGACCCCAGGAAAACCTCCAGTGAGCCAGTGGTGACCCAAAGAAAAAAAATTCTCTGCTCTCCAGTGGACAGCCTGTGCTAAGGGCCAGCTCCCCGAACGTCTACTCTCTAGGAGCGACCGCACATCGCGGATTCCCGTGTGGAAATGTGGGCTCCTGGAGAACCGGAGAAGCATCTTCGTTTTGGAGGCAATGACCTTTAGCAGGAACGATCCTAAGTGAATTGTCACCCGCTGTAATGGGAGGTGAGCATCGTCCTGTCTCTGCTAGACATCTTCTAGGGAACGGTCTTCCGGGGCAGGCGGCGGGGGAGGGATCTAGGAAGTCAGAGCAGCCTGTCCCATACCTGGTTCGCCCTTTTCTCCCTTGGGTCCGTCTCGCCCATCTCTGCCTGGGATGGCGCAGGTAATCGCTGGGCACGTCTTCTGGGCATCGTCCGCGGCTTCTGCTTCTGAGTTGGCTGCTAGCAGCACACACAGAAGAAGGACCGGAAGTGACGAGAGCAGGAGCATGGTCCTGAACCTTAGGGCGGAGAAAGTCAGGGGAAATAATTCCGTCTCTTCTTGCTTCGTCGGCCTCTACCGCCCCCATCCCCTGTGCTGGACCCTGTGCTCAGGGTGCTCGGGGTGGCAGACCCAGAGGGGACCGTCACGGCTCTTGGCTCTGCATTACTCCCAGGCTACTGGGGAGACGGACAAGTGAAAAGTAGCAGAGGTAGTTCAGCGCTGAAACAGTCGTCCATGCAAGAGTGATAGAGCAGGGGGCCCCGTGGCTTTGCACCTCGGGAAGTTAGCCCGCCCCCACCCCGTGCATGAGAGCCCACACAGTCTGGTGCTCACAGCTAGCCCTCTGCTCCTGGGGCCAGGCAGAAAGACGGAGAGCTCATCACCTATGCGAGCTTCGGCTCCTCTTTCTTGACTCCCTTCTTGAGGTCCCAGGGAGCCTCAGTTTCCCTTTTCTTCCCCTTCCGATGGGCCCTAAAGTTAGACTCGAACTCCAGCAGGTACCCTGAGGTCCCACAAGACCCATTTCTCGGCAGGACCTGGTTTCTGAAATCCATTCTCTCATTTCACGTAAGAAGCCTGTCCTTCACTCCAGGTCTCCTCTGCCCCCGGGATCAGTCACAGCTGTTTCCCTGGCAACCTGTCAATCAATCGTATTGTAGAGACAGGGGAGTGCGGGGTGGCGGCGCTCAGGACTCGGGGTGCCCTGAGGCAGGGTTCTGACTCTCAGAATAGAACCTCCTTTTGTCCTTGATCCTGGCCAGATGAGACCACTTTCTCCTTCCCTTGACTTGAGATTTTCCACTGAGAGGTCATTTTTGCCTGAAATTTCGGTTCGTGCTGGACCTGGCAGGCTGTCAGCTCTCGTTCCTTCTCCTGGCAGGATCCTCTGCGGGCTGCCCAGAGGCCTCCCCAGCTCCGTGCCCTGAGCCAGCCGTCAGATTGCCATCCAGCTTCTGCCCACGCCGGCCCCCTTTCCAGAAGCTTGGCAACCCAGCCCCGGTGAGCCTGTCTGGCCTCTCATCCCAGTGTCCCTGGCCCTTGCCCCTCACTGCTTCCGCACCTTTGCCTTCCGCGGCCTGTCTGCCGCCTTAACCCTTCCCTTCCTCCAGGACGCAGGGAGAAGTATTGAGTTGGAAGAGAACTTCCTTCTTCTTTTTTTTTTTTTTAAACAAGGTTTTTATTTATCTGACAGAGAGATAGAAAGCACAAGTAGGAAGAGCAACAGGCAGAGGGAGAGGGAGAAGCAGGCTCCTCACTGAGCAGGGAGCCTGACACGGGGCTTGATCCCAGGACCCTGGGATCATGACCTGAGCCGAAGGCAGCTGCTTAACCCACTGAGCCACCCAGGCGCCCCGGAAGAGAACTTTCTTGATCACATTCTTCTCCACCTTTCTTTTTTCTATCTTTTTTTCTTTTCTTTTCCTTTTTTTCACTTCCCCTGATCATCCTGGAGGCCAAGGTCAGGGCTTAAACACGTTGGCAGACACGGTCCACTTCCATTTTCCCCTTTGCCTGAAAAGACCACCCTTTTGTTTACAAAAAGGTCAAAGGGACCCTGAAAGGATACAAATGCCCCAGGTCAGATGGACACAGAGGCCCTGAGTGGGCCTGGCCACCCCACCCAAGCCCCTGCCGGACCCTTGGCCCAAGCCTTTCCCTCTGTCCTCCAGAAGTGACTTACTAGGACCTCCTCAAAGCACGGAGGCTATGGCCGGGAAGCAGGTCCTCTAGCCCAGGGACGTCAGGCCAAATTCACCTGGTGACCGGGGACAGTGCTGGACTGGCCTTCAACCCCAGATTAATAAACAACTGTCCTCAGAACCGCTGTCTACTGGGGCGGCTGTCTAGCGCCACTGCGGGGGTCTGTGGCCCAGCACTGGGCAGCTCACTACTTGAACAGCCCGCACTCCTCCTTCTGCTCGTCCCTCCCAAGCACCCAGCCCTGTCCATCTGAGTCCCCAGAATCACAGTCTGGACACTGGTTCCCTCCAGATATTTGCTTCTAGAAAAGACACGATTAGACATTCTACCAAACACACACTCACGCGTTAGCACACACATGTCCACACACACCTACACGTACAGGCTCCCGCCTCTGTGTCAGTTGCTCTGAATTGTGCACCGCCCCCCCAACACACACACTTGTGTTTGGTTTACGGGGGGGGGGGTGCTGGGAGGGATGAAACACTGAGTCCCTCATTCCTCCCTTCTCATTCACGGCATTTATCAAAGGTCCTCTTTTGGGATGAGGTGGAGACGTCCCAGGGTGAGGCCCAGGAAGGAAGTATCTGTAGATAATTCAAGTTCAAAGCTGGATATGAGCACTTGCACTAAAGTTATTCCAGCCTAGGACACTTGCCTCTATCTTTGCATGATTATTATCATTCACAGTGCAGTTTAAATATTCTCTCTGGAGAAAGGGCTTTCCTCTACCATTTAATTTTAAGTAGCCACTCCATCATGTCTTTCTGTTTTAATTCTCTGCCTCCAATAGATATCCCTGTACAACCGTCTTGTTTATTTGGTGGCACATTCATGGACTACTGCCCTCCTTTAGAACAAGAACTCCTTCAGAAACAGGGATCTTGTCCTCAGCTGGTGCGGCCCCACCCAGAGGGGTGCCTGGAAGCAGTCACCGCTGCTGGATAAACAGTTACAGAATGCAAGAGTCCTTCTGCCTCCTCCTCCGAGCAGCTCCCCTGACTGCTTGCCAGCCAGAGCTAACGTCGGTGCCCACGTTCCCAGCTACTTTTCTAGGGCAGGAGCTGCGTTTGCTTCACCGGCTTGTCTCCATGGTGCACCCCAGGGCTGGGCTCACAGGACGGGTCCCCTGAGAGAGTGGGGGCGGGGCGGGGGAGCAGAGACCATGAGCCGGAGCAGGGGGCAGAGCAGTCGGCACAGTGCCTCCGCACCTGGTTTCCAGCAGCGTCCACTTCTTATCTCCAGAGCCTGATCAAGTGGCCTTTTTCAAGTCCCTGACCTGATCTTTGATTCCTGCCCTCCCCCAAATTTACACTCACTCTTTGAAACACTCAGTCTTACCAAACAGCTCGAGAGGTTTGCTTTTTCCCTGGTGGGGAGTCGGGGCGGGGCCACTTCCCTTGGACTCTGCCTTGTGATTGGGGTTCTGGCTTCTCGAGGGTCATGAGCTCTGTGTACTCAAAGTCACTATGCCCGGCTCGGCGGCCCTCACAGATTCCTGGGGCCCCGTGGACTGAAGACCCCTCTCAGGGCTGTGTTTCCTGTTGCCATTGACATAACTTTGAAGGGCCCCAGGCCCAGAGGACAAAGAACATCTGACCCACGCAGCAAATGGGCAGACCTCCCAGAAAGGTAGGCATGTGAAGCAGAGAATTACATAAACCAGGACCTTCTATGCTACAGACTAGAGGAAAGTGGCTCGGGGAAGCAGGGGAGACAATATGGCAGGAGGTGGGAGGGATGAGCAAAGAAAGGGACAATAAGAAAGCCTTGACTTTGCTGGGAAAAAGAGCATCCTTTGAAGATGCATATTCTTAAGTCTGACCTCACCTAAGCCTGGGTTTTTTGTTTTGCTTTTAAGATTTTATTTATTTATTTGAAAAAGAGAGAGAGAGAGCCCAAGAGGGGGTAGAGTTAGAGGGAGAAGCAGACTCCCCGCTGAGCAGGGAGCCCGATGCAGGACTCGATCCCGGGACTCCAGAATTATGACCTGAGCCAAAGGCAGTCGCTTAACCGACTGAGCCACCCAGGTGCCCTAGGCCTGGGTTTTAATGCACACTACATGCCATTACCATTCTGCCAAGATGATTATTATTGAATTTGGCTATTTATGCCAAGATGAAAAATAGTTTTTCAAGTGTCTCAGCTCATCACACCCTAGTGCACCATAGGGACTTGCATGCTAGGTGCCTCAAGATTTTCTCAGATGGAGATCAGCTAAGTTCGAGATCCCCTTGTAAAAATTACCAAGCACAGTAGGAATTAAGAAGAATGAAAGCTGACTGATAGTACAAGCTTCTGAAGGAGTCCTCCCAGGACTACTGCTTCTATTTAACAGATACATTGATATTTTTATTTTTACTTATTTTTAAAGATTTTATTTATTTATTTGTCAGAGAGAGTTCGAGAGAGGAGAAAGAGCATGAGCAGGGGGAGCAGCAGGCAGAGGGAGAAGGAGGCTCCCCGCTGAGCAGGGAGCCCAACACGGAACTCGATCCCAGGACCCTAAGATCGTGACCTGAGACGACTGAGCCACCCAGGTGTCCCAAATTGCTATTTTGTAAAAGAAAGTATAAGAAAGAAAGAAGCAAAGAGAGAATAAAAATTTAAACAATCAAATTAATGAATTTGAATAAGGAAATAACTATAAAGCTAATAACAAAATTTTTAAAACCTTGTTCTTTGCAAAAACAAAATAAGTAAACCTGGCAAATCTGACCAGAGAAGTCTGGATTACTGTTCCTGATATTTTATTTCTCCATATCATAGAATTACACATCCATGCCCTTGGCTATGGTACGTCATGGAGCCCGACCCTAGAGTATGCGGGGTATTCTACGTCCCGCCCCCTGCAACATTCGTCTTGGCCATGTGACCGTGAGCAGACACAAAAGGCACAGCAGCTTTACATGTGCTTGGGCGTTTAACCCGGCCTCTTCTGGTTTTTCCAATCATGGGAGAATATGTCCCCGCTACCACTAATATCAGATTAATTAAATAATGTGGAGCAGACACAAACCCACCTGAAAGCTACAAGTCAAAAGTGGCTATTGAAATCCAGGCAAGCATCTGTGGCCAAGAGCACAGTCCCTGGAATCTGGCTTCGTGTATTCATAGCCCAGACCGCACGGGAACTGGCCACATGGCCTATGGCACATCGCTGTGACCTCTGTGTGCCTCAATATTCTTAGATACAAACTGGGGCCAATAATAGCATTCACATACTAGGCTTAATGAGGATCACATGAGTTAATTCAAGTGTAGTTCCTGGTTCTTGGCCCAGAGTAAGTGTGATGAGAGCACCAGCCCCTAGACCAATGAGGGTATATCCCAGGAATGAAAGGATGGTTCAAGATCAAAAAATAAATCCCTATAACTCACTAATATATTATATAACAAGTTTGATGAAAAGTCATAAAGCAGATATGTACAATCTGGAAGCTTGAAGCTTGGTCTCACAATGTTTCATACATTCTTTTTCCCAGGCCCCTGCATTGCAAACTCTCTAGGACTGATCTATTTATTTATTTATAAATGATTTTATTTATTTATTTATTTATTTATTTATTTATTTATTTGACAGAGAGCGCTAGCGAGAGAGGGAACACAAGCAGTGGGGAGAGCTGGAGAGGGAGAAGTGGGCTCCCCTGAACACCACCACCTTTGGGCTACAGAGGACATTGAGGTGTCTGAGTGGAAAATGGGAGGCATGGTATTGCCACCCACAAAGGAACCGTGTGGGGTTAGCTCAGGAGTTATCTGAGTGCTGACCATCAGCACGAATGCCCCTACGTTCTTCCGGATGTTTTCCGTAGCTTGCCATGCGTTTGTACAACTTAAGGGTGGAAAGTGGGTTGCGCCTCTCACGCAACAAAGAAGGCATTACCTAAGGTGGAATTTTCCATTTTTGAGGAAAGTGGGGGCTCAGAGCCAGAGTTAATTTGATTTCCAGAAATACAGAGCCGCATTGTTTCTTGAAACCCAAGCAATGAAAACTCATGTTAACGCAGTCACGATTTATTACACTTCAGTCACCTCTGTCCGGTAAGAGGCAAGGTGGTTATGAGCATGAGCTTCAGGTCTGGGTAGACAGGTTCGAATACAGCCTCTGCCACTTGCTCCCAGTCATACAGTTCAAAACATTTAACTTCTCTGAGTTTGCGTCCTCATATAAAAACGGGGGGAAATCAGGTTGGGCCCATGGCATTGTGTAAAGATTAAACCATATTCCATAAGATGTATTAGAAGTGCTTGGCAAGGTTCTAGGTACATAGACTTGGCACCTACACTATTTATGTGTCGCCAAACAGTCAGTGGTGTGGTGAGGGCTGTGAGCACCTCACTAAGATCCAAAATAGGTGCGGACACGTCCATCAGCCAGAAGTTACTTGGGTTATGTCTGGGTCGGGGGTGAAATCATCCCTAGGAATGTAGACTGGCTGCTTTTCGGTCAGGGAGTTGGGAGGCAACCCAAGACTCAAGGCAATTATTAAGGTTAGTTTGGCCTCCCCCATATGCCGAGGCACCCCCCCCCCCCAGCCCTCCGACCTCATGGAGACACTGACCAGATGTGCCCTCAGAGGCTCCAGGCTGCCAGAGAATCCCAAATGCGCCCTTAGCCCCACACGTGTGGAATTCCCCAGAGGCCCCCCTCTTCTATCACTCTGCTTGACCAGAACTGCCAAATCCTGATGAGGCTGGGCAGTGGGTGGTCTGCAGAGGGAGAGGAGAGAGGGCAGGAAGCAGGCACCTGCTGTGTGATTTTGGAGGGAACTTCTAACCTAGGACTTCACTGTTGCCATCTGGCCTTGAAGGAACCGGACAAGAGGAAGAAGGAAGTTTCTGACTCTTGCCGAAGGGCAAGGCTAGGAGGGGTGCCTGGAGCGCAGGGCTGAGAAGGGGCTAGGGGGAGGAGAGGAGGGGCGTATCAGACTGATTCCCGATTCATGATGTGGGCAAGGATTCTGGACCTGACGGGGAGGGGAATGGCTAAGAATATCTCCTTGGAGGGCCATAGATACATTTTGTCGGGGAGGAGCTGTAGCATCTCAGAGATCAGGCACGTGCTCCGGCTGGAGGCCGGACGGCAAGGCAGGGCCCTATCTACCCGGCGGCCCAGGGCCCTTCTCAAAACTCACAGACGGCCAGCCGGTACTGCAGGCAGTTTTTGTTATTCCACTGCCCATCCGTGTACATCTCCACACACTTCTCCTTGCCCCACCCCCTGGGCTCCCCTGGGTACCAGTTGGTGTAATTCACAGGGGCCCCATCCAGGTAGAGGAAGTCTTCGGAGTTGGGGCTCTCCATCAGGCCCAGGTAGGCGTAAGTGTTGTACTTCTTCACGATGCTTGCAATGGCTTCATTCTCTTCTGGGCTCTTCGGGACAGCGATGCGGCCGCCTGCTCTGGCACATAACCCTTGAATGTCCTCAAAATTCACTGACTGCCCGTTGCTGGAGAAGACCTTCTCTCCCACAACCAACATGGACTCCTGCAAGCTGAGGACTGGAGTGGAGACACCAAGTCAGGCCACCGACCACTCTGGCTGGTAGTCCCTGTCCCTCGCTCAGGCTCCCTGTCTTCATGCCCTCTCTGCCTCTCCTCCCTGCCAACCCGAGTCTTCCTCAATCCCCCTCCCTGCTCTCATCATTCTATTCATTCATTCACCCATTTCACAATTACTGATCGACCATCTATCATATGCCAGAAATTGCAATTTCCTGAGATGCAACAGAAAGCAAGATAGGCAAAGATCTTACACTCCCCTGACACAGGAAGCTGATCTGTGTCTACCTCTGTCTCCTCGGGGCCATTCAAAGACATCAGGAAAGGGAAGTATCATTCTTTTCCCCCAAGACCTGCACATCCACGCCTGCTTGGCAAGTCTTGAGGTTCTGGAGCCCAGCGCTGGGAATGGAGGAAACTTATGGGAGACCCTCTGTGCTATAAGGTCCTGGTGAGCCGCCTTACCTCCCATGGCCTGCAGGATTTGATGTCTGAACTTGTGGAGTGTGGTCTGGAGCTCCTCATCTAAAGAAGCTGGAAGCCCTGTCAAGAGATTCCCACCCAAGATCAGGGACAAGCCAACCGAGATGCCCACCTGCTGCCAAGCAGGCAAGATGCCAGCTGCGGGCCTTTACTTGTCCATACCTACAGCTCAGGCCCTGGAGTGTGTCTCCACACTTGTCCTTTGCTGCAGCCCTGCACCTGCTGAGCTCCCGCCTGCCCTTCTTTCCTGCCCTGTCCTTTAACGGCTCTGTCTGCCCACTCCTGTGGGTTTTTCTGGTTTGGGGGCAAGGTCCCCTCCCTCCCCCTCCACCAAAGGCAAAAAAAAAAACTATACCTATCCTCTGTCTGGCCTGGCTGAGCCATGGAATCTTCTACCTGCCCTGCAGAATAGGCTTTCACCGTGGTCTCTACCCTTGATCCTGACCCTTCATCCTCGCTCAACCTCACCCCTCCCCACCTGCCCCCAGCAGCTAAGTCAATGGTGGGCAGTTGTCCAGGAAGCAGGATTTCAAACACTGATGTAGCAAGCCACTCTGATGGAGAGGTAGAGCACGTGGTTCTCTCCGCACTCTCCTGATTGACCTCGGTCACCACTCTGAGCTCTGGAGTTCCCCACATAACCCTGTACACCTTTTGGAATGCCCCCCATGCCTCAGCCCCAGGAAATGCCTTCCCTGCCTCCCGGCGCTGTCCTCGTCTCGCACCTGATGCCCTGCTTGTGCCCATCAGCGGTCATGACATGTGGAGCGCTTCCAACCCCCACCAGTCCTCGCCATGGCCTACTGCCCGGGCATCTTCGACTCCTCTCCTCGGCCTTGTCTTCTCTCGCTTAGGCTGAGCAGGATGCCCTTTGGGGACCTCCATGGTTCTGTCTGACCCCTGCCATCCCTCACGTAACTGGTCACCTGGGTGCAGTGCCCGTGTTGCTGCGATCCGCTTGCCCTGTCCTGCTCACCTGGAGGGCCCCTCTCACCAGGCTCCCCCTTTTCTCCACGCTTGCCAGCAACGCCAGGGGCTCCAATCACCCCCTCAGGCCCGGGGTAGCCTGGCATTCCTCCAGGGGGGCCCATGGGGCCTGCAGAGAGAAGGAGACATGGATGTGTGCTATTTATCACCCACGGCAGAGCTGGGGCTGATGTGAAGGGACCCCCCCTTATCAGCTGAGCTGATTCACCTGTTACCCTATGGGCACTTTGAGGGTAACCTCTCTAGGGCTGCTCCAATCTAAGGCTCCCAGGCAACTCCCACCGTGCCCCGCCATCCCGACCGGGGGACCCAGCCCAGAGCCCGGGACAGATGGGCCTCCTGGAAACAGGTCCCTGTCCCTCAGCTGAGGGCAGGGTCTCATCCAGTACCTGGAGGCCCAGGGTCTCCTTTGACACCGTCTCTCCCATCTCTGCCCGGCAAGCCATGGGATCCGGGAGTGCCGGGGATGCCGGGGTGGCCAACACAGACATCCTTCTCCTTGTACTCGAGGCCGGAAACCATCAGCAAGGTGAGGGTGAGGGCCAAAGAGCGCAGCAACATGGCTTCTGTCCCCGAGACTCCTCCTGCAGAGAGAAAGCACCACTGGCTGATCTGAGGCATCTGCAAGGGTTTCCCCCTTGCTGTGCTTTGTCAAGATTCAGGCACGTGGCTGAGCCTGGGGGCCAGCGCAGGTCCAGACAGGACTATGGGAAAGCCCCAACTCGTCCTTGGAAACTCCCGGCATCCTCTGCGGTCTCACACCCCACCTGTGGGGCTGGAGGTGGGTGGTACCTGGGCTGGTGAGAGGGACCTGGACGGTCAGGGGGCCTGGCTTCTAATGCGCTCTCTGTTTACACCTCGTGCTCACGTCGTCACCTGTCTTGACTTCTGTGCCCTGGAGACAATCCCGACCTGTCCCTCCTGGGCTGTGGGGAGGAGGGATGGCATCCCTCCCTCCCCCTGTCCTTATACTCTCAGCTACCCTCCTTGCAGGGTCAGAGAATGAGGATATTTGTAAGCCCACATTTCTGCATCCCTCGTTATGATTCTGGGGATGACTCCCATGGGGAGCCCCCCTCCTTCCCAGTCTTGCCCTTAGTTATGCCTGTGACCCTGGGCTGGCTTTCTTTGCCTGCAACCCATGCCCTGGGGAAGACCACAGGGATGGGGCTAAACTCACCCATGCAAACAGAGCCCCTGTGGATCTCTGCCTTCAGGTCGGTGGTGTGGAGGGTCAGGCAGCCCCATTTATAGGCATGCAGGCTTCCTCTCCACCCCACAGAGGCTCCTGTCACGAGGGCCTCTATTCTGGGAAGGGCCGGTCAGGAAGCAGCCATCTTGTTTACACAGCAACATTCCCTCACAGAGCACTCAGGCTGGAAGGGCACTTGGGACACTTGCTAACATCTCAGGGGGTGGGACACTCTCCCCCCCTCCGGCTTTCCCAGCAGTGAAGAACAAGAGCCCTTACCCGGGCCCCGGGGGGAGGCATGCCGCGAAGGGAGCCTTCTCCCCCCAGTCCTGGCTGGTGACACAGTCACCGTACCACCATCACCAATCCCCAGATGCCCACCAGCACGAGACAATATAGCAGGCTGCACTCTTTCCCCAGGGGAGCAAAGAGGCCAATTAGCCACATACAGGGTGTCTCCCTGTGACCCCTTCCTGGGGCCATTCCAGCTCCGGAGCCTCTTCGGCCCTGGGACGGGGGCCATTTAGTTCCAGGCAGCACAGAGGCCATGGCTGAGGAAGAGGGTGGTCAGGTGGAGCCAGGACAAGCTGTGTGTCCCGGGACGGGTCTCACCTCTGAGCTGCCCAGCACCACCCCCGCCCCGGCCTCCAGGGACTTGCTTCTGGGGCCCCTGGCGAGGCTGGTGGGCACGTGGTTCAGAGTCACGGGCAAACCCTTTGCGCGTTCCGGTTCCCCTGCTCAGGCCGGTTCAGCGGCGGGGAGGCAGGGCCGTGCCTGGAAGGTCGCAGGAGGGCAGCGGCTTCCGGTTTGGGCCATGGGTGATGTCTGTAACCCGCAATGGTGATTGCTCTAAGTGATGGGATAACCTACGAAGCCCGGACTGATGAGATCCCCTATTCAGGTCACCGGATGGGGGATTGGGGGGATAGATCTCTATCTGGAGGGAGGGTAACAATGGGGAGCTAAGGCCAGAAAAAAATCACCGCGTTTACTTGTAAGTGGTTTGAAAAATCTTGAGATCCCCAGGAAGAGGGAGACAACTCTGGGAAGGTGGGCTAAAAGAACCCCACTCCTAGGAGCAGGGAGCCAGCCAGAGCCCTGCCGCCTCCGGCCGCTGCCCCAGTGCGGGTGCCAGCCAGCGGGATGGGGGCCCGGCCGGCACAGGGCTGGCGTGGGTGGGGCGGCAGTTCCAACAAAGGGACCTCAGCATGGCTTGGGTGAGGGAGGACGGTTCTGCAGGTGAAGGAACAGAAACGGGGGTCCTCTCGGGTGGATTTTGAAGGGCCTCGGGGAGGCAGCTGGGACGCCCAGGGCGGTGTGGGCGAGGGTGGGGATTTGGGACTCAGACACGCCGAAGTTGCAATTAGGAGCCGCCCCCTGTTATCCGTGTGGCCTTGGTCAGGTTATATAACTTTCTGAGCCTTGATTTTCTTTTTTTCAATTGTTATTTTGTAGCAATATCAAACAGAGAAACAGCAGGCGCAGTACCAGTTTTTTTCTGAACCAGTGAGAGCAGATTGCCAACAGGAGACTCCATTACCCGGATCTTTAATTTGTATTTCATACAAAGATGTTTGCCTCTATAACCACAATATAATCATCAAGCTCAAGAAATCAACACTGACTCATCTTATGTGATTTTTGCTCAAATATTTTTAAAGTATTAAAATATTATTTCATCACTTAAGTCATTCATGCAGCTTAATGCCAATATATAAAAATGCATCATATGTAATTCTAATAAAATGACCCATCTAATTAGCTACCTGGCCTTCTCTTTCATTCTGTGCCCGCCACTCTCCCTCCTGCGACTTCTGACAGAGAATGCTCCAAGTTCACAGAACTGGGGCTGATTTTCCTGTCTTTTTTGATCATGCTCTTTCTCTTGTCCGGAGTATTCTGATGCCCTTGTGCCACAACAAAATAAAGAGGGAGAGAGGGAAGACTAACACTGATATAATAACTCCACATAAGCTCCAGGCCCTGCACGAAATTGGCCACATGCCCCCAGGAACGTCCTTTATGGGATAAGCGTCCAGTTTAGGAGTGCGCATTCCATGTAGTCCTCATGTCTGTCTCATTGCCTTAAATCTGAAATGGTGCCATAGTCTTTTCTTAATTTCGGTGGCCTTGACGCTTCCTGGCGCTAACAGGTTAGTTGTGGGAAACATCTCTCAGTTTGCGTCTTTCGGGTGTGTTGTCTCAGCCCCTGCCTGTAGGGTATGATGATCTTTGGCTCAGATTTGGGATGAAACGTCTTTCCCGAGCTCCGCGTGGCCGGTGAGCAGGGGTCTGAAACGTGGAGTGTAGGTATGGCATAGACGAGGCCGGTATTTAAACAAACCCCAGCTCTCCCGGAAGCTGGCAGGGGACATCCAGGAGCCAGAAGGAGGAATGCTCAGGATTTGTTTACTTTGATCCCTCAGTTGCCCGCCTCCATCTGGACTAGAGAGTCGTCTCCTGGGGCTTTGGTGGAGCTGCCCTGGGTACACGGAGAGGGAGCAAGGTAAGGCAAAGTAGACAGGGCCGCGAGGGAAAGGACCAAGTGTGGCCGTGGTCTCACACAGTGCCTCTGAGCTTCCTGGGGGCAAGTGTCCGTCGGAGCAGGGATGTCAGCTACGAGCAGGGACTTCTCCATGTCTAACTGTCGCTTTCTCCAGAACAGCAGGCTCCAGACGCCTTGGAGTCCTAGAGCCGAGGCACCCGGACTGGGCTCTGGCTCCTGTAGCCATTTATACCAGGCTGTCCGGTGGAGGCCGGGCTGAGCTCGGTCTGTGGTGTGGACCGGCAGCCAAGAGGGACCGGGAGGGCTCAGCAGCAACTCGGTTAGGGCTCTGCCTCTACTCATCGCCCCAGAAAGGAAGCAGGGTGGGCTGCACTGGAGCCCAGTCTGAGGGGGTTAGAAATACCAGCTGCCAGTTTCTGGCTGCTTCAGCCTCGTGTCTAGACTGGGATTAAAGGGACCTTTCCCATCACGGATCTCCCCATCCCACCCCCACTTACATTCCTCAGCGAAGGTCTGAGCCCACAGCCTCGCGCACACCTTGGCCAGTCCCCCCACCGCCACCAAATCCGCTGCGAGTCTAGGAACTGTCAGGAGAGGCTTGTTCTCCCTGGACCTGTGGCCCGGATGTTTCTGTCACCTCTGTGTGCGATGCCCTTCTGGGAGCCCTCCTGCATCTCCCCAACCTCAGATTACAGCCGTCGCATCCAGCACATTCCACCCAGACTATGAAAAACACTTCAGAAGGGACCGGAGCATCTCTTCGTCAACACCTGGAGTGCTCGTCCCCTCAGGTGAGGGGTCGTCCCCGTTCTGGGTGGTCAGAGCAATGCCCCCTCAGGCCGAGATTTGGGACCAATATTGGAGATGGTCTGGGTTTCATTTTCTGGAAGACCTGAATGTCCACGACGAGAGGAAGTTCTCTGGAGCTTTCGGGTTCAGGGGGCTCCAGAATGGGGGGACGGGGGCATCCCTCATGGCATTCTGGGGGGCAGCCAGACCACAGGCGTGGGGTTCCTGATCTCACCAGGGAAGCGGCTCCCATTCTTGTCACCCACCCACCCTCCGCAGGTGGCCGTGCGTCCACGGTGCTGCCCAGGGCTGCCTAGATTTTAGAGAATCACTACATTCATTTAGAAATGGAAATACAACAGATAGAATTTAAAATTTTCTGCTATCCGCACGAAAATACATTTGGAAAAATACACATGAAGTTGAATGCCGTTTAACCCAACACATTCAAAAGAGTATCATTTTAGCATATAATCAGGATAAAATGATCATCAGTTACCTATTTCTTGTTTGTTTTTGTCTTCTTATTAGATCTTCAGGGTCTGGTGTGTGTTACATCTGTCGCTCATCTCCGTGTGGCTGGGCCGGCTCACGTGCCCAGAGAGAATGCGGATTGTGTGCTTTCCACAGAGATTTGTTCTTTCCTTAGCACCAGCTGAGGGCTCATCCTCGTGCTTTGGTGCCTTCATAGGTTCCTTACTAGGGATTTCCGTGTCTTTCACACCAGAGTGGTCAAGAGATGGCGAAGGTTCATTCAATCAAATATTCCAGGAGAAGCTGATCTCGGAGGAGGAAGGTGTGCATCGTGGAAGACGGAGAGAGGTGTCTGGGTTGTAAAAGAGGTTCTTTTAAATAGCCAGTTTGGAGCTGGGGGTGGGCCATCCCCCCAAATTGTGCCTGTTTCTTTTAGAAAGGGACTGGCTGTCAGGGGAAAGAACCACTATCCCTTCAGGTCCCCTCCATTAGCTACTCAATAGCTAGACCTTCGTCAGTCTGTATGCGGTGACTTTGAGATCCCCCAAGCCGAGGTGCTGTGAAGTTCAGTCTTGGTTAACACGGCGGGCGCCGTGCCCCAGGCTGGGCCAGGGCTGGCTCGGCGGACCTCTACTGTCCGGCACTGTAGTTACCAGCCACGTGCACCCAATGAGCCCTTGAAATACGGCCCACTTCCCTCCCGGGCACAGACTCCCTGCGCCTCCTGCCCACTGGCACCTCCCTTGTGCTGTCCTGGACCCCTGAGCTGGTTCTCCCTCGTCCCTCGGACTCCATACTGGGAGCACCAGCACATAGTCGGAGGCCCCTCTGCAGCCTGAAGCAGGCCATCTCCGGCCACAGGCTCCCTCCGGCCACCAGCAGGGTCAGCCTCTGGAGTCCACCTCGGCAAAGCCCCCTTTCCCTCATGAGAGGAAGAGAGGAAGAAGGCATCGAGGACGGAGACTAACAGCCCCACGTGGCGGCCACCCAGGATGTTCACGGTGGTGGGTCAGACACCCAGTCAGAGGAACGGGACACGGGAAAGGACATGGGTGGCTGGGCATGGGGGCAGGAGCAGGCTCTGGAAAAGAAAGCGGCCCTTGGGCACGACCCTGAGCCTCGCGGAGACTCAGACCCTCATCTCTAAAGTGACCGTAGCAAGACTATCTCCCCACTGGGCTGGAGAGGTGATTAATGGTGATGATTCAGGTCGAGGCCCTGGTAGAGAGATTGGTGTGGGGCAATCGGCCCCACAGCGCCAGAGTGACAGGGACTGCGTCCCCACACACCAGCCCGGGGCTCGCCCTCTGCTTGGGGGGAGCAGGGCCTATCTGGCACCTGCAGTATTCCGAACTTGTATCTCCTGGGACCCCCCGGCGCTGTATGTTACGGCTGCTTTTCCCCTCTACTCCAGCCGGGGGCCTGTGGGCTGCTCGGAGCTGTGAGTCTCTGCCCCGCGGGAGGCAGAGGGGGGACCACAACCAAATAACGACTCCAGCTTCAAATCAACACTTACCTGAAACAACTTTGACCCAAAATACCTTGGTTTTCTGGGGGCAATGGTGTTAATATAAAACATACGAATACGAATGTAAATATAAATATAAAAAGCTGAATGTAGGCTTCATATATTGCCTGAGCCAGAGGAGCTCAGCCCCTGCAGACCCAGGGCAGGCCCCAGTCTCCGCGAGAGCCGGGACTCTGTCCACCAGCTGCATGGCCATGCCCCGGCCCGAGACCCGAGGGGACACACTGGGCCATGGATCCCACACTTCTCGGGGACAGGAGCCAGGCCTGGAGGGACTTTCAGAGTGGGCCTTTAGGAAGGCAACCATGACAGGTGACCGCTCCAGGGACCCCGGTGGCCACTAGCCACTAGCCACCAGAAAGCCTTGTTCTGGCAACTCAGAAGCACTGTCCTCAGGACATGTCCTCTGGACATGCCTGTTGATGTCTGCGTGACTTTTATGTCTGGGGGAGGTTAGGGGTTTTGTGGAGAACATGTATGTATCACATCAACTGTGTGTTTGTCCACGTGTGTCTCTGCCTGTGTCAGTACAGGAGTGTCTGGCTGGGTGTCATGTCCAAGTGTGCGTGCATGCCTGCGTGCGTGTGTGCATGCGTGCGTGTGTGCACATAACAAAGGGTGCCAGCTGTTCCTTGCTCAGGAGCAATAGAAAGTGCACTGGTCGCCTCGGTGTAGGTGTCACGGGGCCTACAGCCACGTACACGCCGCCTGTGGTCAAGGTGGGCAGGTTGATCCCCAACAGTGGATTATAGAACCCCAGGAGTGAGAGGTTATGCCATGTTGGGGACATGGGTCAGCGTCCTCAAGCAGAAGGGTCCTGGAGCCTTCGTGCAAGGACTGGTTTCCAAGCCTGGAACCCTCCCCCAATAAGAGGAGTAAATATTTTAGATGCAAACATAACTGTCTCCAGTTATGCCAGCCACTTCTTCTCCCTGGCCCCGAGGGCCCAGCCATCCGCCTCCCCCCCATCAAGGGCACCAGCCATGATCACACCAGGTGGAGTGGGGAGGGGGCTGCATGGAGAATGCACACACATGACGAATTCCTCCCAAGCTCAGCTGGGGTTCTGCCTTTTATTGATAACGATGACCCTACAGTGGGACTCTGTTTTTATACCTTTATTTTTTGGTAAAGACTTATTTATTTAGGGACACCTGGGTGGCTCAGGCAGTTAAGCGTCTGCCTTTGGCTCAGGTCAGGATCCCAGGATCCTGGGGTCGAGTCTGGCATTGGGCTCCTTGCTCAGCAGGGAGCCTGGTTCTCCCTCTGCCTGCCATTCTCTCTCTCTCTCTGACAAATAAATAAACAAAATTAAAAAAATATATATATTTATTTGTTTTAGGGGGGAAGGACAGAGGGAGAGAGACAATCTCAAGCAGACTCCCAGGTGAGTGTGGAGCCCGATGTGGGGCTCAATCCCAGGACCCTGAGATTGTGACCTGAGCCGAAACCAAGAGTCAGATGCTCATTCGACTGAGCCACCCAGGTGCCCTGACCTTTAAAATGGGCATAAAGACAGCTCCTGGCTGACAGACATTGGTTGCAAGCCAATGCAACCTGCATGGGATAGCATTCACGGGCATGATCCTTCCCCGTGAGAAAAATAATCCCCTAACAAAGAAGAAGTGGGGAGCACTCCCTGGGAAAAGAGGGGGCACAGGCACACCAACGCCCTGAGAAATCTGGTTAGACCGATACAGAAACATCTGTCTCAACAGGACTGTCCTGTTCTAGAGAGATGGAACGTGGGGAAGGGCGCCTTGACCTCTCAGGGGCTCTGAATGGCCTCTTGTTCCATGGTGAAGGATGGGGGTCCCCGAGCCCTGGGGCTCCTCCTCCCTCCTCCCCCCTGGAGCACACAGAACTCCCCAGAGGAAGCCCTGGCACTGTCCCCCAGGGAGAGTGTGAGTCAGCTCTGTCCTCTGGTGGTGGCACAAAAACTGCAGCCAATGGAAGGGCTGTGCCAAGTGTTCATTCATCCCACCCTCACAGACGGCTACTTTGTTCAGGCGCCCGGAGAGAACGGGAGCCACGGTGTAATGCTCCGACTCCCCCATGAGAATCCTCTCCTGTTTCCCCCGCTTTTCCCGTGTCCTAGTCTGGCAGATACAGAGAACTTGCCCTGCGTGCCTCCCTTTGTCAGGGTTCTTCTGGCTAAGTGCTCCGTCTCTATTTGTCCACAGAGGCTGGCTCAGTGTTATGTCCCTGGAGAAGCCGAGTGTCAGCCACTGCCCTTTCCTGAGCCACTGCCAGGTACCAGGGACTAGCTAGGCCGTTACCTCTATCGTATCTCCCCCAGACTCCCTGGAAGGAAGGGTCCATCTTCACTCCCTATAACAGATGAGGAAGCAGGCTCAGATGTTCGTAACTCACCAGAGGTAGCAGAGCCTGGAGGTTCTAGAACCTGGTGCAAACATTTTTCCAGCTGGTATCTTAAGCGTGCTTTCCCTGAAGAACCCAGTGCATTCTCTGCCCACAATGCCCACAGCCATGGATTAGGCCCTGGACAGCCTCTGCCGGGACTATTACTCTGCAGGGTGGACCTTGTCCAAGCCTCAGGCCCCAGGACTGCTTACCATATCGCCCAGAGGCTCCAGCTTTGCTCTTCGGCCATAATCCAGATCCGGGCCCGGACATGCTTGGTCCTGGCTCAGCTAGGCTGCCAGGCACAGCAACTCACACCCAACCCCCAGTCCCAAGGCCGCAGAGCTTGGCACAGGCTGCCCGCAAGGTCCTCGGCACACGCATTGTGGTGACATTGGGGCAGGCTCTTCACTCTAGATGAAAAGACTGAGGGCCCCAGTCGCCCAGATGCCTCTCTACCTGGAGGGGTAGAGCAGAGCTGAGAATCCCAGCCTGTACTTACCTTTGTTGCCCTGAGTAGCTGAGATGAGTTCAACCCCGGCCAGGGCCCTGATCGTAAGGAGGCAGTAGCGCCTGGCCCAGACCAGGAGCGCCCCCGGGCCCCTCACTCCACAGACATGCCCTCGGTGCAATCAGCAGGGCCCAGGCATTCTTTCGTCAACTACCTCACGGAGACCATGAAGTAACCTCCGCCGTTCTCTTGTCACAGAGCAACACAGAAGCATCCAGAGAGACAGAGTATTCTGGTATTTCCCATGTCTCCAGTGGCTGAATTTCTCTCACATGATAGCATGTTGTTGAAGAAATAGCGAATTCTGTCATCCCGGAAATTATAATATGATGAGAATAATTTAAATAATCACTAAAATACGGTCCAGAGTTTGTTTATAATACTGAGAAAAAGTGAGAGCTGAGAAAATCTGAGAAAAATTACTTATGTAAAAAGAGGCTTTTAAAAAAATAAAATAAAAACAAATAGAGAATATTCAAAAGCACATTTGGGGACACCTGGGTGGCTCAGGCAGTTGAGCGCCTGACTCTTGGGTTTGGCTCAGGTTCGATCTCATTGGGTGGTGGGATCGAGCCCCGCATAGGGCTCTGCACTCAGCAGGGAGTCTGCTTGAGGTTCTCTCCCTCTGCCCTTCACCCCCCTTGCACTCACTCTCTCTGAAATAAATAAATAAAATCTTAAAACAAACAAAAAACCCACATTTGAACAAAAGTAAGAGATCACATGCTGATTGAAGGTTTGCCCCCACAGGGTCACACTGCAGGCCCAGTGAAGCCAGCCGGGAGGTACTCATTTCGGTTCTGGACAAGGGAGAGCAAGGAGGATGGCGACCCCTCGTGGTGATGAGAAGAACAAAGGCAAGAGAAATGGAGCTAAAACTAAATCCTACAACTTGCAGCCCACTGATAAATCCCGGAGACATGCAGAGTGTGACATTCCCCAAGAATTCACGGCCGCCTTAATGTTGATGTTTCATCAGACTAAACGCAACCTTGACAATAGCCAGACCTGCAAGGTGCTGTAGGCCCGACTTTCAACATACAGGCATTCCTTCGAGACTTACATTATCCCTAAACCCACTAACAAAAAAGTAGATAATCAGTCACTCCTCACGATCACAGTGCAGCTCTTTCTGACCATGGATCCTGTCCCTGTGCCATAATAAAAGGCACCTTCCTGTGCCGTGAAATGTCTCAAGAATACTTTCTTTACTGTCATGCTTGACAACCCACATCGGTGGGAAGCCGGTTCCGGATTCCCCCAGGTTTCCTGGAAGAAAAGGACAGAAGAAAAACTCCTCCTGCCATAACCTCCGTATGTGAACTCACTGGAAACACAGCCCTTGGGAATGGAGGAAGAGGGGGACAGGGGATGGACTGGCCGCCGAGGGGGGGCTCAGGGGCAGGGAGCACACGCTCCTTGATGAAGACTCTGCCTGCACCATGGGACCCGCCAGCATCCATGTCTAGAAGCTCTGGTTCAATCACCGTTTTCATCGTCCTTGGGCTCAAGTCCACACCTCCCGACTGGAGGCGATGGGGTTTCTCTGAACCTCCTATACTCTGAACTAACCATCATGAGCTCCCAGTTCAAGCGATGGAATCTGATTCCGAGAAGAAGAAACTATTCTTTCCACGTTTCTTCAAGATCTTTGAACCACTTTTGGTTGCTCCAGACCATTTCAGACATACATGTCCGGGACGTCAGGTACCTCTGGGCTTTTGTCTCCTTCTATCCCCGGGGCAAAACATTTTTCTAGAATGCATGCGGAACTGCTACTGGCGTGTTCCTCGTCCCTCTGGACACAGTGTCTCTCTTTCACTGGTGGAACAAGTGTGTCAAAAACAAGAGAGCTACGACCAGGGCACCTACCCCAACACCGTCCACCATCTCCCGCTGAATTCCAGAGAGAGCAAGACTTGGTCTCATGTCGTAGTCTTCCTCTGTCACAGAACTCCACGGCATCTCCCAGGTTCACTGCTCTAACGGCCTCGCTCCCTGGGCTGATGAAGAGCCCTTGTGCTCACCACGGCCAGCTGGGTCCCAACATGGAGGAGACCAGGCTTCCGCCCAGAGCCAAAGCCGCACCTGGTAACCAGGGCGGGCCATCATTCCACTGATGCCAGCTCTGGATTTTAAGAACTTCTTAATTTTCAGCTGTTTGCCAAAATGCAATATTGCATTTTTTAAAGTTTTATTTCTTAAAGCGTGGAGATGAGCAGCTTTCATTTCTTGTGGTTTTTCCTATTTCTTTCATGACATCTCTTTACTCCCGTCCTTACACTTTGTCCACTTACTACTGGGGTTTTCTTGCTTCTTATTGATCTGATTCCATTCCATTGAAATTGCAAATATTTTTTGTCACATTTCGTCACAAAGCACATTTGTGGTTTCTTCCCCAGTGCACGTCTCATCTTTATGAAATCAGATTAGATGATTTTGTTCTCTCGCAACTTCTGAGATTCCCACTGTCTTGTGAGAGCCACATCAAGTGGCTTTCTTGCAACTGCCTTATTTTAGGGGATGCCCAGCACTCTTCTTGATGCAGATGCTGGGATTGCAAACTCCTCCATTTCCGGGGGTTATTTCCTTCCCACTGAATTATTTACTTAACCCACATTTTTTGACCTCCAGGGCTGCTATGAACTGCACCCAGAGCACAGCCCATTTTCTTTACTTCCTCAAAACCTTTCTCATGTAGTGTCATGGTAACAAAGCAGGAGACCTCATATCCCAGGGACCAGGTGTCTGTCACCCTTTTTTTTCCCAGCTTTTTTCAGATATGGACATGTAACATTGTGTAAGTTTAAGGAGTACAACATGCTGATTCGATACATCTATACATTGCGAAGTGATCACCACTATAGCGTTAGCTTATGCTCCCAACACATCCCATAGTTACCATTTCCAAGATTGTGGTGAGAACATTTAAGATTTAGTCTCTTAGCAACTTCCAAGGACTCGATGCCGTATTACTTGCTATAATCACCTTGCTGCTCAATAGATCCCTAGAATCTACTCATCTTTTAACAGGAAGTTTGTATAATTTGAACAGCGTCTCCCCCGTTTCCAACACTCCACAGCCCTAACCACTCTTCTGTTTCTACGAGTTTGGTGTTTTAAGATTCCACATACACTGATATAGAGCATTTGTCTTTCTCTGCCTGACTTTTTTTTTTTTTTAAGATTTTATTTATTCGAGAGAGTGCATGAGCGGGGGAGGGGCAAAGGGAGAGGAAGAGAAAGAGAGAAACTCGAGCAGACTCCTTGCTGAGCAGGGAGCCTGATGTGGAGCTCGATCTCATGACCCCGAAATCATGACCTGAGCCGAAAACAAGAGTTGGATGCTCAAGCAACTGAGCCACCCAGGTGCCCCTGCCTGATTTATCTTAGCCTAATGCCCTCGAGGTTCATCCAAGTTGTTGCAAATGGTGGGATATCCTTCTTTCTCATGGCTGAGTAATATTCCATTGTATATCTGTACCACATCTTCTTTAGCCATTTGTCTGTCGATGGACACTTAGGTTGTTTCCATATCTTGGCTATTGTCTCACACTGCTGCTCACACGGCATCTGGGTCACACATACTCCAGGGAATTTGTCACAGGCAAAAATTTCTTCTAAAAAAAAAAAAAAAAAAAAATTTCTTCTAAAGTTCCCACCCCAAGCCTCTCTCCCCAGCCACCACTGCTGAGATGCTAATTCTCATTCTCGTTTCCCTACTCCTCCAGCCTCTGCCAATTCCAAAACCCCTTTCAGAGCAAGCTCCCTCTTCCCCATCCTCAGTACATGCTTCCTGCGCACCTCCCTGCCCAATGTCACCTTCCTCTGGCATCTCTGTGGAAAATGGGGTTTGTCATCTTGTCATCCCACATCCACATCCAGTGTTGAAAGATTAAAATGCCAAGTGACTATTGTAGAAGTTCTCACATGGGGCGCCTGGGTGGCTCAGTAGGTTAAGCGTATGCCTTCAGCTCAAGTCATGATCCCAGGGTCCTGGGATCGAGTCCCACAACAGGTTCCCTGCTCAGTGGTGAGCCTGCTTCTCTCTCCGCTTGCTGCTCCCCCTGCTTGTGCTTGTGCTCTCTCACACACAAATAAATAAATAAAATCTTAAAAGAAAAAAAAGTTCTCACAATCACAGCACTACACTTTAAGGAGTGCTTTAAAAAAAATTATGTTGAATAATTGTGATTTTATCTCTGGGCACCTGAGCCTGGCACAGAAACTGCCAGAGGGCAAGTAGGATCCTCATCTCTTCCAAAATCTCTTTGCTAAGGAGGGCTCGGGGGGCAGGAGAGAAGGACACACCTAGAATCCATTCTCTGCTACGACTACACTGAGTTCCCCCTCTGTGCCAAGCCCCGCACTGGATCCAGGTATGAAGTGGCAAATGAGACAGACAAGGTAAGACCTCAAGAATTCCAAGTCCTGTGAGGGCAGCAGGCATGAACCAGCAAGCACTGACATCCATAAAGCATGGCAGCCTTTGAAGCCCGGTAGCAGATGAAGATGGCGGGGGGCATAATTTAGGGAGGATGTCTGAGAGTGTCCTTCTGCAGGGTGACTTGTAAACTGAGGTTGGAAGGACTCCAAGGTACCAACGTGAAGAGAAGGGAGGGTGGGTAGGTGTGGAAGAGTCATGAGGGGGGTGGGGCCCAAGGAGGTTTAAACAAGGAAATACACATTTACACATTGTGTTAGACATTGAACGAGAAACTAAAAATGGGAGTACAAATGAGAGGTTACCAAGGAAGGGGCTTTTCAGAAAGACGAAAGTTTCATCTGAAACCTATGGGATGAGCATCCATTTAAAAAGACAGAAGAGCATCGCAGATAGAATGGCATGTGCAAAAGTCCTGAGGTGAGAATGAGCCGGGCCTGTTGGAGGAAGCCGTAGAAGCTGGGGAGTCTGGACTGTGGGGACAGCGAGTGGAGCCCAGAATGAGGCCGGACAGAGGGACACTGGGCGGGCATGAGGGGCAGCGACGGCTTAGCCACACACCCTGACACGTATTCAGCATGTATTAGAAGTACCAACGGATTACAAGTTGGGGTGGGGGATATGGCTGTACAACTTCTTAATGCTTCTCCTTTCTTTTCCCAGCCACCCACCTCCACACGCTGAAGTCACTGGACCCCCGAGGCCTTCATCTAACTGATTGGTATCATTGCCCACGGGTGAGCCCCCCTGGCCGCAGACACCATTTCACTTGACTTCCCAGGACACCCCACTGTCCTTGGTAGGCTTTCCTCCTACCTACTGACGGCCCCTCCATGTCCCTCACCACTTCCACAACACTGTGACATGGGAGGGCTTCGTAGCTCAGAAGTGGCTTCTCCTTCTGCTCTAACTCATCATTTAGCCTTTGATGCCCATAAAACCCACTCCTCCTTCACCGTCTTTCCTCTCAGGCAAGTATGCCAATGTTTCACAGGTGTCTTTTCCTGTTCTTATGAAATGTGGATTATGTTCTAGGAAAAGTAGGTCGCTGCATGGCCCCTGTCGTGGCTGCCCAAGTCACAGATTCTGTCTTATGCAAGCCTGTGGTCTTTGGCTTTCTCCGCCCCGCTGCCACATTCCCAGGTCTCGGCCACACTTCTGCCCTTCCTGGCACCCAGACCAGCCCGTCTCAAAGCCTCCTCACACGGCTTTCCCCTCAGCCTGGACCCAGACGTTTCTCCAGAGCAGGGTCCTCTCCCCACGGCCTGCTTATAGGACACAGTGCAGAAAGTCCCCCCCACCCCGCCCGGCTGCACCCACCCTCGGGACTGCCTTTCTGGGGGTTTCTGCTCCCACAGTCTGCTAATACAAATGTCACCTGTGAATTCTCCTCACACAGTGTGTGAACGGGGGATTATAGAGCTCATCTCTCTGCAGACCAAAACCCTCCTGCACTTCCTTCATTTGACTTCGTTGATTCAGCCAACAGCCAGCATGGCCTGAGGGGCCCCCTCAGGACAGTCTTGCTGCAGATAATCCTCAGGGAGGGCCCCAGGCCCCGGGGCGGTAGCGCGGTGATGGAGAGCGCGCACTTGGGAGGCTGGGGAGCCGCTTGCCAGCTGGGTGCCTGGGTCACGTTCCTCACCCTCTAGGCCTCCGTTTCTCCCCGTGAAACTCAGCGGAGTGTGGTGAGGAATAAAGAGAGAAACGTGGTGACCGCGCAGTCGCTGGGGATGAGGAAGCCTTCGTCTCTGCTGGAGAAGCCCACACAGACAGGAATGGGGGCCCCGGGCAGGGGAACACAGAGCAAGGGGTGCCCCCTTTGCTCGGGGCTGGGGAATGCTCCTCAGAGCTGGGGTGTCTGGAGGTTTGCAGACAAAAACTACGCATAGAGTAGTTGTTCCTCCAGTTTGATTCATTGAAGGACTGTTTATTCCGTTTTATTTATCCTGTCCTAGCAGGAACTATTAACAATAAAGGTTCTAGTTTCTTAAAAACAATGTTGACCCCAAAAAAGATGTTGTTTCTCTAGGGAGGGGGGAAGTACACAATTATGAATTTTGACTTCTACTACGGCCCGAGTGAGAGGAACTCACCGCCCCCAAACCTGCGGCCCCCTCTCCTGGAAGGAGCTCGAGACTTGCGGGGTGACCGGCACCCACAGACACAGTGGAGCCTCCAGAGTGGACACAAGCTCTGGGCTTAGTTGCAAATTCGGGCTTCTGTTTTCTTCCCGGAAGAGCTGCCTTTTCTCTGACAGAAAGAGAAGAGCTTCGGGTCTTTGTGCTTCAGGCCTAGAGCCCCGATGCAGGCTGTCTGCTCCCCAGATGGGACTTCATGGGCTGCTCGTCCAGCCAGACCAGTACCCCACGCCCTGGGAAGATGCCCCGTCCCCAGTGTTCTCTTGGGACCCATAGAGGCCCCTACCTGGGCCGGTGGTCCAGGCAGCTAGGGAGAAGGCAGAAATGCTGCTGTCAGAGGCCCAGGCTGAGGACAGGCAGGGTAGGCAGTGCTGGCCAAGGATGGAAAGGCAGGTGATAGTGTGGCTTCCAAGACCCCAGCACATCGAGGACCACTCAGGCCCCGTGGGTACCGTGGCCCAGAAGCCACCTGGCAAAGGCAAGATCTGCTCCACGACGTCCCAGCCAACTTGTCTACCACCGGAAGTTCAGCTCTGCCACCCGGGTCACTATTTAACATCACATGTTCGAGCCTCGCCGCTGGCCTCTCTGGAAGGGGCATCTGAGGGGCTCACCCACTTATCCTAATAGCACTCGGATAACGAGGCCGAAGAGAGAGAAGGACTCGAAGGACACAGGGCTCTGGTGCCCTGTCGGAAGGGCTGGCCACCTGAGCTAGGACAAGCTGCTTCTCTGTCCTCCTTCGCAGACCACTGCCCACGGCTCACCGAGAGCCAGGGGTTAATCCCCTGGTTGCGGCAACCTCAGCTCTTCAGGGCAGAAGTCACACAGCTTCATCGCAAATCTGCTTCGTCGTTGCTCAGGCCTGCATCCGGCACGAGATGGGAATGGGGTGGGGGCTGGGGGCGTACGGGTTCCTGCGTCAGAGCTCCTGGACTCATGTCTAGGTCCTGACACGTGGCTGTGGGACCTTGGGAAAGTTACCTAGGTAGTCTGTGCCTCAGTTTCCTCTATAGAAGTGGGAAAGTGGTGTCACCTCATCATGTTGCAGTGAAGAAGAAATGAGATCAGTAATTAGCTCAGTCCCTCACACAATTGTGGAGGCTTGGGAGATGTCGGCCCCTGTTCCTGTCCCAGCCAGGTGCCTCGCCCGGGGGGCCACTGGGAAGGCCCTGGCTGCGAGCACAGGCCACAGATGTGAAGGGCAGAGCCGGTGCACCCGGGATCCTTGAGACCTGTGACGGGGGAGCGGGCCACTCACGGGGGAGGTGAGTGAGGGGATATACTCTTGACGGGGTGGTTTTTCCACTAAATTAACATGGCCTTGCTCTGAGGGAAAAGCAGGGGAACATTGTGACCACCCTCCTGAGGAGGTGTGACTCCCAGCACCGGCAAGTCTCCTGCCATTCACAGTGATGACAGTGCCCCGCTGACCCTCGGGGTGTGGCCTGGTCCAGGAGGGGGCAAAGCAGGGGGAAGGCACTCTATGGGAGGGCAGTCAGGGCCCTGGGTCTGGGACATGTGAGAGCTGGGATCCTGAAGAAGAGGAACTAGGCCACCCAGACCCCTCCAGGGCCCGGCCAGGCCTCACTCCCACCAGCTCTAAAACACAAGCTTTTTGGGAATTTCCCACGGGAACTCGCTTCTTCCAAAATGGCCATAGCACGCCGTCTTCTGGTAGATAGGCTTCTTCAAATCCAAATCCCTGCACAGTCAGCAGAGGAAAGGGTCATTTTAAATGGAAAAAGAGCAGAGTTTCTCTGAGTTTTAAACACAGGAATGATTAACAGTGTGACGGCCTTTGCATGGAGTGTCCCAACTCAGAGCAATTTCCCATAAACTTCCTGTCTGTGCTACGCCGCACCTTCTGAGGTGACTGTCACTGGCCCTGAGGAGACAGGCTCAGACAGACGCACTCAGGACCCAGAATTTGGACTCTGGTCTCACTGTGCCTGACTCCTCTCCTCTCCGCTCCACTGGCCTGGCGTGGACCAACGTCGCCGAGCTCCAGAAAGCAGGGATGGCACTAGACACAAGGGTAGATGGGACTAGACCTCCTGGCTCACTTCTCAGCATTCGGCCTTACCACTACTTTCCTACGACCCCCCACCTGCTCAAAGATGGCCCCACTGCCGTCGGTGTCCCCAGGCCAGCCTCCTCCAGCCTGAAAGCAGGCATTCTGCATTTGGGGTATGTGTCATTGCTAGGCCAGGAGCCTGGAGGTCCTCCTGCTTTGGGGAGGCTGAAAGTCCTTGCGTTTCCCTTCTGGCGGAGCTGAGCCTCTGGGTGAGGGAGGAGGAGGGGCCTGCCCACTTGGGATGGGCAGCGCTCTTACCTGACAATGACACCGGGCCGAAGATCAAAGTTCTTATTGACCACATCTAGCAGCTCTCTCTCTGTCTTCTGAGAGGTTCCGTAGGTGAAGATGGAAATGGACAGTGGCTCAGCCACACCAATGGCGTAGGAAACCTTCCAGAAGAGAGCAGCGTCAGGGACAGAAGCCTCTGTGCCTCTCCAGGCAGCTGGAGTCACCCATCACTTGCCCGACGTGCACCCCAGCCTTGTCTGCCTAGAAGAATCCCCACCATCTTCACACCGAGCAGCACCTTCTGTGTAGGCCTGTCTCCTTGCAGATTTTCCCCACCTCCCTCAGGTTTTCAGGGTCCGCGCCCAGAGGCCTTGGCGAAGTGTGTGGGCTTCCCAGCAGGCCGGCACGTCCTCACCCGGGGCCAAGATGGGGGGCTCGGAGTGGGGCCCACGCACCTGCACGAGCACTCTCCGGCAGAGCCCCGCCTTCACCAGGGACTTGGCCACCCAGCGGGCCGCATATGCCGCCGAACGGTCCACCTTGGTGTAGTCCTTCCCAGAGAAGGCCCCGCCACCGTGCGCCCCCCAGCCGCCATAGGTGTCCACGATAATCTTACGGCCAGTGACCCCCGCGTCCCCCTGCAGAGGGAAAGGAGGACGAGGAGGAGATGAGAACCAGAGTGTCCCGAGGGCAGGGCGGAGGGGCTGCAGCAGGACCCTGATGGCCACTGGATTTACGTGGAAACGGTGCCCTGAGGCTGCCTGTGGGCATTTTTTAAAGACCTTCCCTGCCCTCCAAAGCTGGAAACCTTGGTCTCTAACCCCAGTTCAGTCACTGACCAATTACAGAAGCCAGGTAAGCTGCCAGAGCCCCATCAGAAAGTGCAAATGATGGGCCAGACGCTCTCTTGAATCCCAGCCAGCCCCTACTTCAGTCCTTGCTTTTGTGAGACGGTCATGCTGGAGAAACCCAACTGCAGGAGGTATGTGACAGGTGACAGGTATGCCCTGGACTGTGGCCCTGGCTGGTGGCACCCAGCACAGGCCGCGGTGCCCATTTCCTCACGTGGCTGCTCTGTGCCGCCTCAGGCCAGCGCCGTGTTCTGAAAGGGCAGGGGGCCCACGTTCAGTGCTTTGGGGAAAGACTGCGTACTCTAAACCCCGGCTTAGAGACCCACAGTTCCCACTGGCACATCTAGGCTTTGAGAAGGCCTACAAGAAACGTCAGTGATCTTTGCCTTTCTTTTACCCCGTGTCCCTGTACTACATTCGGTCACGGAACCAGCTGAGGACCCCCTGGCAGAGGTCGGCAGCCTCTCCAGGGAGCTCTGCCAGTCCCCACTTCCTCTCTCCAGGAGAGAGAAAAGAAAGGGGGCAGCAGGGGTCCCCATCGAAACACCTGCACACGAGTTGAAGGTGACCTGTGGCAAAGACCCTGTAGTGCCCCCTGGGACGCTGGCACCTCAGCAGGGCGAGGCAGCAGCCCGGGCAAGTATGGCGGGGGGACAAGGCCAGCCACACTAGGTGGGAGAGTCCTGGGGACATGTCCCCAATTCCGCACGCACTGACGTGCACACAGCCGGCCCCGCGGAGTGAGAGCCGACCTCGTGTTTTGTCCAGGGCCGGACGAGGCTGAGCCACACAAAGCTACCCTGGTCGGTTGTGCTCGGGCAGGCGAGTGACCCCAGTAACAAGGACAAATCGGGCAAAGGTGCACCTGGGGACCGCCAATGACAAAGCGCCCGCTGGGCTGCAGGTGGTAAATGGTGTCTTCGTCCAGGTACTTGGCGGGCACCACGGCCTTGATCACTTGCTCCTTCAGGGCCTTGCGCATGTCCTCCAGGGTTATGTCCTCATCGTGCTGCACCGAGATGACGATGGTGTGGATGCGCACGGGGATGACAGCGCCATTGTCCTGGATGTACTGAACTGTCACCTGTTGGGTCACAAGGGCAGGAGGAGACACTGTAAGGCCCTGCCCTGAGCTGAGGACATGTCACTATCAGGTTCCCCGGAGCCAAGTGAGGGGGGCCTCCTGTCCTCTCCAAGGGCCTCCGGGAAAGTTAATCTGACATATTCTTATATTTGAGCAATGGCCCCGTGCTAGGTATGGGATGACTGGGTGTGAGGCATAAGCAATTCCCACCTAGGACCCCTATTAGTGCCCCCTAGAGGCTCAGGATTACAGTTTCCCCTCTATCTGTGACCCAACTAGGCTCCCCTCCCTTCTATCTCAGAGGACACTGTGTGCCAACAAATGCCCCCCGGCCAAAGCCCACTCTTGACCCTCCACGGCCCAAAGCCAAGATATCCCGGCTCCTGCCAAGGAGCACAGGCGTCTATGGGTCGGGCCGACTGCCTCAGCCCCTCAGTGGAGCAGCTCTGGAAGTGTATGGGGCCAGGGGACTTGTCTGCTGTAGGGACAGGGTGAGAGGGGCTCAGGGCAGGCTGGCTGAAACTGAGGGGGCAACAAGCTCCGCGTGGCAGGCCTCTGGGTATCTAAGCTCAAGAAAGGAAAAGCAGAGAGCACGTGGAGGGAAGGGGCCCACCTGCAGCACCCCTGCAAGTGAGCAGCTCACTTCTACCCAACTGGGTCAGTGCTGTGCCCATTCGGGCATTGCCGAGTCCTATTTAAGTCATCCCAGCAAGACTGGCATTCTTATCTCCACTTTACAAATGAGAAAAACCAGGCTAAGAGAAGTGGAGCAACTTGTCTGAAGTCACGCAGCAGTCAGAGAAAAGCCAAAGGGCCAAACCCTGTTCTGCCCATCCAAAAGCTGGTGTCATTCCCGCAGCAGCACAGACATAATCGTCCGTCACAGACCCGGGGCTACGCTGATCCGTCAGCGAGCACGAGAGCCCGATGGCACAGCCTGATCTGACCAGTGACCAAGGACTGCAGTCTGGGCACACCAAGCTCCCAGGGCGAGGGAAGGGGGCAAGTGAGGACGGCAGGTGAGTCTGGGAAAGCAGCTAGTTACCCAAAGGTGTGGGAAGCTGCTGCTAGCCCTATTTTAAAGATAGGAGAGCTGAGCTTTGAGAACATAAGTACGTAGCCGGGGCTCTGCCCAGCAAAAGGCTGCCACTCTGGGCCTGGAGGGACACACGGGAGCCACAGGTCCCTGTGCCACCGGGTGGACCCACCGGGGTGGGGGCGCCTGGGGTGTGTGGGGCCCGCAGGAGTGCAGCTAGGCCAGATGCCCCCGGTAGCAACGCTGGTTGGCAGGTACAGCACTACTCCGTACCCCAGGGCCTTGAGAGGACCACAGGGCCACCGACAGTGCCGCCCCGGGGCTGTGCCTGTGGCAGGACCTCTGCCTGCCCAAGGCCCCTCTGATATCCACCAAACACTGGGCCTGCTTCCAACTCCTACTCTGTGCCCTGCCTGGTTCAAAGAGCCAGAGGGTGGAGTCCAGAAGAAGGAAGAGAAGAGGCTTGCCCACGCGATGTCTGATCCTAGCGCCAGAGGCAGGTGCGCATTAAAGAGCAACCCTGAAACGCTGGGCTACATACACACAGACAGGGTGCCAGAGCTGGGGTGGGGGCTCCCAGGAGGGGAGGCCTGCGGCCGGCTCTGGGACCAGATCCACTGCATGGGCATCAGGCCCCAGGAGAAGGCTCGCACCCTGAGGAGCTGCGGGGGGCCCGTCTCCCCCGCTTCCCTGCTCCCTGGACTTCCCATTCGGACAGCCGTGAGCCCCAGGCAGCATCCGTGTAGAGCCACACAACTGGGGCAGGGCAAAGGTTCCGAGTGCACCCCTTATCTCACCATGTCAGCAAGACATGGGGAAAAACACACCACAGAAAACACCGCTCTGACCAGGTATAAAAATAGCCATCTGCACTGCCACTCGAGTCCCCATATCAGCAGCAAGAATTTGTTCAGGTGGAAAGACTCATCCTGTTCACAGTCGACACCCTGCTGAGGTCATGAAAGCCCTTCTCCCAGGCCCAGAAACCGGCCCTGACCCAGTGCAGCTCACGGGGAGGCCGCCGCGTGCGGGGACCGTCGGACAGCTGGCCGGGCAGACCCACCTCTGTGCCTCTGCGATGCCAGGGGCTCGGCCCCCCTGCAGCAGGGCAGTGAGGTGGACTTCGGTGTCCAAGTAGCATTAAGAGGTCCGTGTAGCCCTGTAGGAAGGAGGCCCCCAGAAGGGCACATCCTGGCCCCCAGCCCCTACCGTGGACTTGGAAGCCTTCAAGTACTAAGTGGGATGATGCAGGCCTTCCCTGTTTCGGCCGGTCCCAAGTGGGGATGCCGCACTTGCAGGGGTGTCTCCGGGCCTCACGGTCACACAAGGAAAAGGAAAGCCCTGTCTCTCGATTTCCTCCCACCCCTGTTCCACGATTCTGTGTTCTGCGAATCTCTACCCCACCTCCCACCACAGCGCGGCTCTGCCTCAGCACAGGGCCGGGTGCCCCAGATCCTGTGTGTCCCTCTCTTTCGATCCCACCACAGTCTTCACCTGTTAGCTCCCCTGTCCCACAACTTCAGAGAACCCCTGAGGGGTGCTGATGGTTCCCCTCCCCACCTCGGGGTCCGTGGAGAACACCAGGAAGGGTTTGCTTTAGGCCGCAGGTACGCTTGCTTGCCCCGTCAGCCCAGCTGCGACCTCTGCCCTGCTCGGCCTCCCACCAGGGGCGAGAAGGATGCACCTCGGGGTAACGCGACAGTCACGTGCTCCATGCTAAGCTACACGACCATGTGGGCCCAATTCCAACTACAGGAGCAAGAGAAGGCCCCGTCAGGTGGCGGCCACCAGGGAAACCCACAGGTAGTGGGAGCTTTGCTGGCCACTGATGGACAGGGGAGGACCCGAGAAGATTCCAGGTAAGGCGGAGGGTGGGAGCACAGGTGCAAAGCACTAGAAATAAGGGGAACAGGAGTGAAATCAGCCAGATTAAGCAGATTGGGGGAGGGGAGGGGAGGAGGGTAAAACTGGGAGACCACAAAAGGCTTGGAATCCCAGAATAACGAGTGGGGTTCTGTCCCCTGGTAGGAAGCAGAAAACTGCAGAGGATTCTACTATGTGTTGGCTAATCGAACATAATAATTAAAAAAAAGAAAGAAATTAAAAGTCCAAGGGGAGTTAGGGGAGTTTCTAGGCAGAGAGAATCCTCGGGAGGGCACGGTGCAGATCCTGGCCCTGGGAACCAGGCTGGAGAGGAGGAAGAGATGCTCTCCGAGGGAAACCGAGGAGCAAGGCAGGGCGGAGACAGAGGGGGGGGTGTGGGGAGGGGGCACCACCGCACTCCGTTGAGCTGAGGAGGAGGTGACACTGAGGCCGCACACAGTGGCTCTCGGGCACAGGTGTTTATAGGGTGGTTGGGAAACACGGCTGCTGATTCAGAGACACGGCAGGTAGAACCATGGGGCGCTGAGTGGGACATGGTGGAAACTGGGCGCGAGTGTGGGTGGAGGGGGAGAGGGTGTGCAAGAAGAGCCCGGGACCTGTTGGAGGGCGGAAGAGGAGCCAGAGGAGGAAGCCCGGGGAAAGGGGCCAGCAGGGGCACCAGGGTTAAACAGGGCAGGGGTGCGGAGAGCGGAGGCAGACTGGGGGCCGACCTTCGAATGTGGACGTGGGTGAGGATTTCCCCACCACCTGGAGCAGCGAGGTCAGGGCCTGAGGGGACAAGGAGTCCGAGACAGCAGAGGGAAAGCGTTTCTATGAGAAACAGGGGTAAAGGGCCGCAGCGAGACGCAGACTGCCCTTGTCAACTCAGTGTTCAGTCCTTGCTCAAGGCGGGGAGACCTGTGGGGGTGGAAGGGCAGTGACCGAACGTCTGAAACCCATCAAGCGCCATGTGGTAGGAACCCAGGAGTCACGTGACCAGAGTCAATATATGCTGAGAAGGCAACAAAGAAAGATCTAGAACTGTTCTTTCCATTTTTCTGTATTTTAAACATTTTTCATAATAAATAAAAATTCGGAGAGAAAACATCTAGACCTGAAGAGTTTTCAAATAAAGAGTTCTTTTCATAATCAATAATTCTTGAGTGTCCAGACTGAACATTTTGATCTTAATGATGACATGAATCAAAAGGGAAATGGGGTGTGGGAAGGGTGTGTCTGGGGCTCCACGGGTGGCGAGAGGAGGAGGCTCACCTGAGTCTTGGAGTCAGGCCGCAGCCAGGAGAGGACCCCGGAGCGTCTGAGGTCTGCCATCCGGGCGTTGAGTTTGTGAGCGAGGATAATAGTGAGGGGCATGCACTCTTCTGTCTCATCGGTGGCATAGCCGAACATCAAGCCCTGTAACCGGGGAGAGGGCCAGCCGAGCAAGGCCCACGTTAGATGACAGGACAGCTTTCTTCCGATCTGACACTCGGCTGGCACTCCCATGTATATTGGGTGCCTCATGCACACACCATCCACACGGGAGTGCGCCCCATCCAGTGCTCGTGACCTTCGCAGCCAGCTCCTCACCAGAGTCCGAGCCAGGGTGGAGAGAAACCATGTTATCCCCGCGACCTGACACTGCACCCATGCTCTGTGTAGTTACCTGATCCCCGGCCCCAACATCCTCTTCGTTTCTGTCCAGATGTACGCACTGGGCAATATCCGGGGACTGCTGCTCCAAAGCCACCAGCACATTGCAGGTCTTGAAGTCGAAGCCTAGGCAGAAGGGAAAGTGGGCCTTAGTGGGGGGACAGGTCAGGCAGAGCATGGCTATGAGCTTCCTAGAGGACTGCTCAGCTCCCCACGTGGCATTTGGTGTTGGGATGGGGGGTCTCTAACCAGCTGGGGTCTGTCGGGGCTCAAAGCTGAGGCCCAGGGATGGGGAAGCTCATGTAGCCTTCCCCTATGAGCATCTGAACTCTAAGTCAAAGAAAATCCTCCACAGTGCATTTTACTATATTAAATTACCCCAGATTATACGAAAACCAGATCAAGAGCTACAGCCGCTCTGGTTGAAGAGCAGGTGGGTGACTCATGGCCCTGCCCCCTTAGGCACCTTCTAAGACCCAGGCTGAAAATCACCCTCCAGCACTGCAGTTCAGAAGCCCCGGTGTGTGCCCGACGCAGGTATTAAATATACTGGATACATACAGTGCACAGGAACTACCCAGATGGGCTCCAGACCTAGCGTCCCCTGATCCCAGGCTATGCACACAGCTTAGGAAATGGAAAAGGCACCCTCTGGAGGCCGAGGCCCCGTCTGCCCATCCCCTAAGGTCAGGCACGGAGATGGAGGCTGTTCTCCCCAGCAAGGGGCCACAGGCCGGGAACTGGTTCGAGGAGGTTTGGCCGGCGGCAGCCCAACCCAAGGAGCCCCAGGAAGGGGCCGCCGCGCTCGGACAGCCCACTCCGCTCCCTGTAGGTCCTCGGGCCTTGCTGGATTCAGCCATGAGGACTGCGTGAAGGAGGGGCTGAAACTCACAGAGGCCTCACCACAAGATCAAGTGTTAGTGAGTAGCTGTCACTCGCTTGCCCGTCTATTCTATCGAGGCTGTCATTGTGAAAACCAACCAACCAACCAGCCCAGATCCAGTCTGCTGTCTGTGCGCGCTTCACGTGGGGACCTTCTGCCACATGAAGCAGAACCCGAGCCCCTCAGCTCCACGCAGCCCCTCCCGGCTGAACCGCTCCAGCCAACGCACTTGGGAGCAGCCTTCAGTGTGGCTCGCTTTTCTACCTCCACTAGATGTCTCTGTGTAGAACACTCCTCCTCCTCCGACTCCCCATCCTCATGCACCCAAATCCGACCAGCTCTCAGTAAACGCCCCTGGGACCATCCCTCCCTCTCCCTCCCTTCACTGCACACTGTGCCACCGACTGGCCACTGGGCACCTAGTACTGCATCACCTAATGCCAGGCAGGGCCCCCACCCCGGCAGCATCAGGTTGCCTCTGTCCCTTGCAGCTTCCTGCTCCCAGCAAATGTTTTTGAATGTGCAAACCAATGAGCCATCTTTAGAGGGCTGCCAAGGACTCACTGTTGTGCATTAAACATTTTGCATCTTTCCTACTCACTCTCTAAATGGTGCATCGTCTCAGTGCTGCAAATCCATCAAGTGCTCCAAGTGATTTGGAAACACGGAATTCAGGGGACTAAGGGGAGAGGAGCAGGGCCCGGAAAGGCAGCCAGCCCAGCGACTACACAGCCCAGAGCAGTGAGGGGCAGGTAGCCTGGGGCCGCTCTAGGGCAGCCGCCACACTGCACGGGGTCCTCTGGGTGCGGGTGCGGGGACAAGCTGGGCACGTGGGAATGCCGCCAGCAGCAGAGCTGGGCTCTTGCTCGCTTCTCTCTTTCTAGGAGACATGGCCTCCTGGGAAGTTTCCCTTCTGCCTAGTGCAGAACAAGACTGGCTCTTGAATAAGGTCTACACAAATGTAAACAATCGCCTTCTCCTAGTGGAACGGGGTGAAGGCTCTGCAGGGTAGGTGTTGGGAAGCTGCTGCTCGGGGACACTGTGTTTCCTCTATGAACACCCTCGTGGGCTGACTGGGAGATTCTGCCTGTGCTCACTGGCTCTCCTCCTGCTGATTCCGACACAGCACCCCCCCCCCAACTTCAAGTGCTCAAGGGAGTGCTCCGGGCAGCTCAGAAGGCGGCTGCCCTGAGCTTCTGTGTCCACACCCGCAGAGGCAAGGGGCTCCCGCTCATATGGGTGCAGTGCGTCATTCCAGCCTGCCCCGACCCACAGCGGTGGCACACGTCACCCTAAAGCCCCAGTAGCTAGCTGGGATGTCCGTGCACGCAGGCCTTCAGCATCTGGCTCTCGAGGGCTGTCCTCTGAGGCCGCTCCAGGCTGGCCCCCGTCCCGCCCTGCCCCGTCTCAGATGTTGGAATCTGCTTTGGGACCTCCTGTTCTTTCCAGCTGTCACTTCCCCTGATCCCGGAGCTCCTTCTCACTCCCTGCCAGGGCCTGCGTCCCTTCCCTGGAACGCAGGCCCCCGCACTGCCTGGCACCAGAGCCCACCATGGCCCGCCCATCCCCTTCTCCTGACATGGGTACCACTTCTGGACGGAGTCACCTTTTTCCCTATCATGAGAAGCAGCAGAGGGAAGCAGAAAGCACAGGGGTCCACACGGGCAGCCGCCTGCTGGCTGTCACCTTACACAAAGGGTGGACATTCCCAAGCTTTAGTTTCCTCATCTGCGGGAGTAGTACAGCAGAGGGCCTCAAACAACTAAAGAGGACACGTCCCCGGCAGGGGCCAGCACCCCCCACTCAGTGGGTGCTTCTCTCTTCCAAAGCCTTCGCCTGCACCAAGAAGACCGGAGTCAAAACAGACGCACGGACAGACACGGGCTAGTTCAACGGGACGCCGTCACATGGGCCACCGTGCTGTTGCCAGAGACTGTGACCCCTGACCCTGCCAAGCGGGCCTAGGAATGTTTTTCTCCTGGGGGTATCAGCCCTCGCTGAGGACCGAGCACTTCAGTTCAGTTGCAGCGTCGGGGCGCCCATGCGTCTCAGACCCGGAGTCCCGCCTTACCCTTGGCGGAGTCGTCGTAGCCAATGCGCCTGATGGTGCCTCTCACTACCCGCTGGTAGTCCACTGTGGCCGTGGAGGTGATTTCGCCGCAGAGCAGCACCATGCCCGTCTTGCACACCGTCTCTGCGAGAGAGGGAGGAAAGTGGGCGGCCACGCGCCGGCAAAGGGGAGCCCCCTCCCACACCTCTCGCGGACAGTCTTACAAGGCATGGATTCCAGAAATAAAAGACGAATGCTAACAAACAGAGCATCCCAGCAGGAGGGCTGAGCACGTGTAAGTGCCGCCCGGGGAACTGCACCTTGGAAAGAGCGGGTCACGCCTCACTTTCGCAGGGAGCACCTCCCGCTCGTGTCATCTCGAACCACTCATTTAACCTCTCGCAGTCTGCTTCCCCAAACGCTACCCGAAGACGATAGTTCCACTGGACTACCGTGTGGCTCTGAGTGAGATGACAGGGGTAGGTGGCTGTCACAAGGAATGTAGTCAACACCCATCGGCGTCCGGGACGCCTCTCCCACCCCTTCTTGCTGACGCTGCGCTGCAGGCTGAGATCCTGAGAGCAAGGAGGGCCAACCTTCTCACTGGCTCGTCACAGAGCTATCAGGGTGGGGTCTGCCCTCAGAGGGCGCAGGTCCCTGCGGGGCTCCGGGCAGAGGCTAGAGCAGCCCTGGAGAGGGAATGAGCCGTCTGGGCAGCGCACAGTGAGGAAAGCAAAGCTCTCGTCTCCATGCGGGTGCCCCTGCCCCGTGACCTTGCCCACGGCCCTGATTCAGCTGCATCCATGATCACTTCGGGGGCCCTCCAGGCACTGGGGCCCCTGACTCCCCGCTGTGCCGAGCGAGGGCCCCGGCACAGGCACAGGCACAGGCCTCAAGCCCAGCCCACTGAGGTCTTCGGCAGGGAGGGAGCGGGCGTTTCTCACCACAGGCCACCTTGGCATTGGGGTCCTGCTTCAGATGGGCGTCCAGCACGGCATCACTGATCTGGTCGCAGATCTTATCTACACAAGAATGAACATGTGTGAGGATCACAGAACTATTACGTATAACAAACTGAAATGTTAAAATAATTAGATATTTGGTAAGTTACATATCAAATTTACCTACCTAAGAGGACACTTTTTTAAATATAAAAATTAGAAACTTTTTGAAATTTTTATTTCTTTTCATTTCTGCCTAATTTTGGATGATTTATATTATATAAACTCAAGGCGTTCCCTAAGAAAGAAGTACATTCCAAAATCAGTTCTAAGAGACTAAAGTAATTCACACACATTCTCCTACTAAAAAGCCTCGCGTTCCTCAAGATATTCCCTTTAAGTCTAAAATCTAGAAAACTCCTAGAAATAGAAGTTAAAATAGCTAACAACATCAGTAAGATTAGGTGCCAACACATAAAATCAGATGGGACAAACAGACACACTGCTCCACAGGTTCTAGAAGCTGCGTGGACTATGCATACGATACTACGCCCAAATCCACCACCCCACCCACAGGAATTCCAGAGGAGAGCTTCTACACATCATTGTGTTCTGCAGAACATTTCCATAAGCAGCTCTCAGATCACGTCCACAGTCACACGGCCTCCTGAAGGCTAGATGTCCTCATAGCTGGGTTCGACCTCAGTCAAGGTGGGACCGACAACAGCTCAGCAGGAGGTGGGATTTGATCTTTTTCCTGCAGACCCTCAGTGCACTGCACTGTGGAAAATTCCACTCTTGCGTTGGGGTTGGGTGAACTGTCAATGTTCACAGACTCAGAGTACATATCATTTAATGTTCAAAATACCCACAGAGTTTGCTCTTAGTAGATTAATAAGGTTTCTTCCCAGCTTTATCAAGGTATAATTGGTGTACAAAAAATCTGCATAAAATTAAAGTATATAATTTGGGAAGCCTGGACATGTGAATACACTTATGTGACCATCACCATAAACAAGGTAAGAAACTTAGCCGTCACCTACAAAAGTTTCCTTTTGTCCTTCTGTTTCGTTTTTGCTTTTCAGTTTTCATATTAAGGATCCAGATCCAGAACCAAGTGGTTCTGCTCTCATAAGTGCATCACTTAAAATGTTAACATCAATGCAACTTAAAATATTAATCTGCCATTCAAGGTGAATCCTCTAAACTTGCCTTCAGAAACTGCTACTACACCTTGAGGCTCTCCGTGCGACCTCCTGCCAGCGGCAGATCGCGACCGTAAATCTAGGATTTTCTGAGGCCACCGCCCCTGCACACCCCTACCAGTGAAGGCCTACTGCTAAAATATCCCTTTAGATCCGCCCATCAGGACTGCTAGGGCTGCTCCCATGCTGACTATGGATGACTCTGCTTCTTTCAAGGACGCAGGTCACATGTCCGCAGTCCACGTGGGGAGGTGGGATAAGCGGTGTTAGGGATAGAGCTGGAGCTGAGCAAGTAGCTCCACAGAGTAAAGGAATGCCTAAGGAGGTCCTTTCTGTACTGTTTCTTTAGGCTTTCGGAATTTCTATCACTATCACTCAGTAGCTTTAAGGTAGCCAATAGCTGGTTTTCTTGGCAGTTGGAAAAGCATTCATATTATCCTCCTGGTGGAGAAGTCAGCGCTGGAATGACAAGCAAACTATCACCAAGCCTTAGGGGAAGCTGACTTACATGGACAGTTCATTGATCGTGGCAAGTGCAAGGAGAGTTAGACAAATTGAAAGGCTACCAACAAGTAGATAAAACGGCCAACTGGTTGGCTAGAATTTTTCTTCTCTGTCCACTGAGCGCACTGCTGCATGTACGAGGGGACCACTGGCCACTGCGTGTCAAGCACCCACATCCTCTGGGTGGAGCAAATCCTTCTCATAACCCGTGTATGGTCTTCACGGGTGACACATGGAAACGAATCCGAGGTTATGAGCATTGTAGACCTAGAGACTTTATGAAGTTGTGCACGATGAAAGAGGCTGTTTGTTTTAAGCTAAGTCACCTACAACACTCAGTTTAAGCCAAGGTTTCTCAACAGCAGTACTATTGACATTTGGGGCTGGAAAATTCTTTGTTGCAGGGGGAGGGTCCTGTGCATTTGGGAGGTTTGGAAGCATACCTGGCCTCTATCCACTAAGGGCCAGTAGCATCCCCAACCCCTCACGGCAGAGTTCTGACGGACAACCAAAAAGGGTTTCAGAAAAACAATACAAAATACCCTTAGGGGAAAAGGGGCAACATCGCCCCCTGTTGAGAACCGCTGGCTAAAGCATATGGAAGGAGTGGGGAGAGGAGATGTTGAAATCTGAGTTACAAAGTATGAAAGAACATGGATGAGGAACAGGAAGACAAGGCAGCCTTGGTGATAAGTTACCGAAACTTCAAATACTCAAATGAATTTTGAAGAAGTGCTTAAAAGACATAAATCAGTGGGTCTAGCCCTCAGGATTCTTCTTGAACAGTGATTCTCAGAGTGTGGTTCCCACAGCAGCAGCAAGAGCAGCATCTCCTGAGAACTTTTATTGAAAATGCCAATCTTGAGCCTCAACCAAGACCTACTAAGCCAGAGACCCTGGGGGTGGGCACAGCACTGTTGGTTAGCAAGCCACCGGGGGTCGGGGACGCTCCCTGAGGTCTGAGAACCACTGAACTCCAACCGGAGGCTCTGATCATGGGCCTCACTGTTCGCATGTGTGAGCCTCTCCCATTGCCCCACATCAACAAAAACTGCTCGAATGTTCTTCCTCTTCAGGAGGTCACCTATGCTTCTCTCAGCTAACATACCTGAGGCCTTCAGGACCTGGCGATCTATCTCAGCGACTACCAGAATGTGCTGTGCATGCCTAGCCTACACGTGCCTTACATGAAAAACTCAGTGACCATGGTCTTGTCCGAGGGAATGTTCCTTGTTGACTTAAGTAGCTCATCGATAATAAAGATTTATCCTCCCCCCCCAAAAATATATACAAAGTGGACATCTGATGATACGTGTCCCCCGTATGATATGTTCCGTCGACCCACTGTGTGTTTTCGGCTGTAGCCCCATCACGTGGAGATGCCGGAGGTGGGCACAGCGTGAGCCCTCGGCTTCATTACCTGACCACTTCCCAGTTTGCATGCAGTGGCTGCTTTACAAAACTACGAACTAATAGAATGAAAAACGCCTCATACTGTGCCTCCAGAGGTCCCGCAGAGTAACCAACACAAAGTGTTTCTAAGGCCTCTGATAAAATGGCTCCCCGGGCAGCAACTGCCATGGGCCCACGACCACCTACTCACCCGGGTGCCCCTCTCCGACCGACTCCGACGTGAACATGAACACTCCTTCCTCGCTTAGAGAATGGTCACACAAGCCATCCACCGGGCCATTCATCTTTGCACACTTCTCCACTCAGCGTCTTCAGGGTACCGATTTCAACGCTGTGACTTTGCCTGAGGTTTGTTTGGGGTTTTGGTTTTGTTGGGGTTTTTTTTTTTTTTTTCCCTTCTGTAAACCCAACAGGCTTGTCTTTGGCAGAGCCACAGGAGTCACTTCTGCCGCCCAGCCTGCGAGCACGTGAGAGGAAGGTGAGGATGGTGAGGAGGGAGGGACTGAGCGCGGCTGTGTCACTCCCTCCGACTGGTCACAGCTTGCTCTTGAGTGACTCCTATATATGGAAAAGTGAAAGTGCCTGAATAATCATGTGAGAAAATTGGAGGAGTCCATTTCCTGGGAGGGGGTTCTTCTTACCTTGAGGGATTCCAATCGTCAGCTCGGACGTCCCGAGGGCTAGCGTCTCGTCAGTGTGTCGTAAAGAAGGCTGTGTAGATTCTGCAGAACTGAAGCTCCCTTGGGACCCTGCTTCGGCTCTGCAGCTAATCTTCATATTGCTCCAAGGTTAACATCCCACGTTGGAGGGCGGGGGTCTGTGGTGACTCAGGGATACAAACAGTCAGCCAGGAACTCTCTTTCCCAGAGATACGGTTTAGGCGAAGGCTGCAACACAGGGTGGCCCGCGCTATTGGGTGCTGTCCTTCCTCCCCCACACCTTGTCTGGCTTGGGCTCTCCCCCTTCTCCTACCTTCTCAGAGCTAAAGCATGCACCTGTATTCTGAGTCAGCTTGGATGTTACACAACACATTCATTTAGAGGAGAAGCTTCTGAGCCCATATTTTTCTGCTAATGGAAATCGCCTAAACTGTCAACATCTCTTAAGACGCTGGCAGTCACCTTGACAAGCAAGATGTTAAGAAGTATCTGGACAGGTTACAGAAGACAATGCTTTTTTGGGAAAGGGACTCTTGAGAGACGGAGTCATTACAGGGAAATTATCAGAGTCCAGGTTCCCGAAGCTCCCATGAGATAAATTAAACGTCTACCTATTCAGTCCCGTTCACCTGCTCAACACCCTGCTCACAGTATTCCTGCACATTTTTTGCTTTGACCAAGGAAGGCGGACAGGCTTGCATCCTTAGCCAAGTCATGCACTAAATGACGGTGTCTCTCTCTCTTCATTGTCTCCCCCCCTCAGATCTAGCTGCATCCTCAGGCTAGCACACGGCAGGGGATTGAGATCACAGTGAGAATGGGTGGAGAAACCAGTTCCCACTAGAAGGCAATAAAACGTTAAGCAGCCAGAAGCTTGTGCACCAAATGCTGGACTGTGGGAAGCAAAAGTTAGGGTGCGGTAGTCCCCACTAACAATTCTGCTGCCCGAAACCCCACTATACTCAGAATGTGAGCATTGAAAAATTTTTCTCTGGTGCTCCAAATCTGGAGTGTTTGGTCAGCCGTAGCAGCACTATCCCTCCAGGGAGAAACTATATTAAACTGACCGCTTCTGGGATGAAGTAAGAGATTTTACATATACATATTTCATCAGAGGCATTTAAGAAAGAGTGAGCTGGAATGCTCAGGCACAAGATCACTGAAGGTCCAGATAGGAAGAGGCCACTGGGAAAGAATGGAAAAATGAGGATCAAATAGGGACTTTAGACAACATACCCTTGTCCTTGTCAGCAGCCAGGACTCCTCCTGTTTGCACTTAAAATATTTCAACATCATTGTCCCTTTGTAAATTTCTTCTGGGTACACTGGTTTCAAACCTGGAGGCAATATGAGCTAATGTTTAATGTGAACTATAGACCTAGGTTAGCCTAGCAGCTAGAACTATGGCCATTACGCTTTAACTCTGCTGTAAGAGCAAGATGGAGTTTAAGTAGCAAGTACTCACCAAGGTCCCGGAGCTGGCAAGAAGTCAGAGCGTAAAGCTGTCTAACTGCTCTCTGAATTCCAGAATGACTAAAAGCATGGGGTGGAGGGGCGTGTCCCATATGGAGAAGCGGTGCTTTCGGAGAGAGAAGCAGGAGGCTTCTGCAGTCGGGACACAAATTCAGAGGGAGGGAAGGATCTGGAAGCACCAAGTTCAGTACCCATCTCATGTGTGAGTCTCGTATGACATCCCCACTAAATCTAGGCACCTTATATTCTTTCGGCCCATAGATGTTAACAAGCAGCACACAGAACGTGGTGGGTGGGAGCGCGGGCTTCAGGGCTGGAGTCCTGTCGGGCCTCTAACCCACTGTCCACCCTGGGGAAGGCTTCCTAACCTCTCAGCTCCTGCTTCCTCAACTGTAAAGCAGGTTAAATGATTACCCACCTCACAGCATCATTGCGGGAAAGAGATGTGGTCATTGAGGTAGGATGAGGATTGAGCATAGAGCTGGTGCACAAGAAGACCTTAATAAAATACTACTTTAGCGCCTCCTGTGTACATAATATATGATTTTCTTATGTATAAAGATCAAATGCAAGGCCGTAGAAATGCTGAATCAGTCAAAAGATTTCCCTCTTGTAGTAAATGTTACCAGTTAGAGAAAAAAAAATTGCATTTGCACCGAGAGTAAAGACAGTGGCTTCAATCTACCCCTTTCTGACTTAGAAAACTGAACCGACAGGGACTTGGCCATCATAAACTCAAATTAAAACCTGCCTTACGCACATGCCGTCCCTTACGCATGAACTGTTCTAATGTCCCCCCCTCCCCAAGCCCCACTGATTACCTAAGTTCAATTCAACGTGTCAAAGGCCCACATTTGATTTCATTTCCATGCAGCAACCTTCAACTCTGAAGCTTTGCTGACAAGCCTCTGAAGAAACTTGGCTTTGAAAACAAATATCGTTTTGGTCAGATTGACACCTGATATTAAAATATAAAATATCAAATGAATATAAAACACCAAGAAAATGGCTATGTGTGTAAGCCACACTGACCAGTTTCATGAAGAGGCTTTGAGGGCACCTGACCCCAGGTAGCTAGGGAAGAGCACCTGGGCGGACGGTGCCCTTGGCCAGCTCCTGCACCTGCCATGCCCAATGGCTATGCCCCCAGCAAGAGATAACACAGTGCTGATGACCCAAAACTCTGGATACAGAAGTGGAATGCACATTCACTTCTTACAAGATGTTTAAGTACAAACATTTCTCAACTTTGGTGAGAAACTCCCTTAACCTAAGTGGCATAATAATCACATGGAATATTTTCAAAAGATTTACTACTTTTGCCCTCATTAATTTAAGCACAAACTCTTCCCACATATATCATTCTAGAACATGAATAACTTATTTATGAAAGAAAGATAAATAGATTCAGGTTATACAGTCTTTTAAAATTTTAGGCCATTTCAACAATATGTGAAAAAAATCCAAATAAGCACTCCATATACAAAAGCTATTCTGGAAAGGAAGAAAGAAAAGTGGAAAGATTTCACAGAAAAAAGCAGAATCTGAGCTGGACCCCAAAGGAATTACAGCATTTTAGAGGGAGCAGGGAGATGGTAAGGCTGTGGGGCCAAGAAGTCCCAGTATGGCTTCGATCTGGTGCAGAGGACCATTGCCCCAACTCTACCAGGGAGGTGTGGGGTACCTGGGAAGGGAGGTGAAGGGCGGGGAAAGCAGGTGAGCCAAGAGCTAGGACTCAGGGCAGCAAGGAGCCATGCAAGGAGTCAAGCAAATGGGGGTTTTCTATCTGACAGGAAAATGTGAGCTAGATTATAGAGGAAGAGCTTTCCAAAATCAGAGACAAGAGGTAAAACTCCTGCCTTGATCCAGGGGTAGCCTAAAAAGCAATGAACGCTGAGCCATTCAAAGGATGTAAATCCTGTCCTGGAGGATTTTGTCCTGGAGATTGCTTCTCTTCCTAGAATCATCTCTTCCCCCAAACACTGATACCCCAGCTTCCAGGACCTGAGATCCTGAGAGGTTATTTCAATTTCTGATTCTTTACCATCCATATCCAATTTCCTGCAAAACTTGTCAGCAATTTTTTTCAGTGGTGCCTTGGAATTCTCCTCCTCCATTTTTGTATCTACAAGTAGTTGCCTCTGCGCCCATCCTTGTCATCTCACATTTGAGTTAGGCACCAGCTGGGCCCACCCTGCTGTACCAACATACCTTTCAGAGGCTGGTACCATGCTGCACATACTGGGTGCCTTAAAATGGCCTGCTAGTTGGTACCTGGAAAAACAAGCCATCTCTTACACTACCTCACCTTAATTAAGGCATGCAAACAAAATATTTACACAGTAAGAGCTAAACAATCTCCTGGAAAGACTCCTACACTGGAATACCATTCAGTAGTCAAAACATGAACCACAATATCACACGCAAAAATACAGATGAACTGAAGCAGTATTCAGTGAAAAGGGGCCAAAAGATGATATACAATCATCATTTTAATAAAAATAAAATAAGATTTGTAACACATACCTTTTGGGAATACATAAAGATCCAATAAAGGATTCAAAAAGGAAAAAAAAAAAAGGATTCAAAAAGGAAAAGAAGGAAATGAGATCACTGAAAATGGTGGGGTAGAGAACTCAAAGCTTCCATCGAGCCACAAAAATCAACTAATACCTGGAAAAAGTCCTGTTTAAATCAGCTTTTGCAAAACTCTGGAATTTAGTCACGAATTTATAGGAAGTTTAATAAAGAAGGAGGCTGTCACACTTCCTGTGATACTTATTGCTGTCACCTTGCAGTAAGAGAACGCTATTACATTTTAAATTGGCCACCTGGTCCTGCACTTCCCAGATCCATGGTATCCATGAAGATGGTAATTCATGTTCCCATTGCAGGTTGTTAGTGCAGAGTGAGCAAAACAAAACCTTATTCTCAAATAACTGAGGTTGTATTTTGTTTGTTTGTTTACCGTCTAACAGCTCTCAGAAGGACAGGTGTAAAGTCTGGCTTTTGTTTTGCCCAATTCAGAGCAGAACAAATACCTGAAGAAGTAATACCTCAAAACTTCACCAATTTGGTGAGATATCAATTTACACATTCAAGGTGCTCAACAAACTCCAAGTAGAAGAAAATCAGAAATCCACAAGGAAACACATTATAGTGAAACTGTTGAAAGACAAAGACAAAGAAAGAATCTTGAAAGCAGTGAGAGAGAAGCATCTTATCACATACAAGGAATCCTTTATGATATTAACAGAGACTTCTCTTCAGAAACTATGCATGCTAGAAAGCAGTGCGATAACATATTTAAAGTATTGAAAGGGAGGGGGGAAACCTTGTCAATCAAGAATTCTGTATCCAACAAAACTATCCCTCAAAAATAAAGGAGGAATGAAGACACTCACAGATAAATAAAAACTAAGGGAGTTTGTCCCAGCAAACATGCCCAGTGCAGAATGCTAACGGAAAGCCTTCAGGCTGAAATGAAAGAACGCCAGACAGTAACGCAAAGCCATACAAAGAAAGAACAATGGTACATGCACAGGTACATAGGTAAATAAAGTATTATTGTGTTTTTTTCATTTATAACTCTTCCTTTTTATTTAAAAGACAAATGTATAAACCAATTATAAATCTTTGTTAATGGACACACTACATATAATTTGTAATTTGGGACAATAACAACAGGATAAGGGAGGCAGAGCTATAAAGGACCAGTGCCTCCATATACTACTGAAACTATGTTGGTTTTAATTCAAATGCTAATTGTAATCCAAAGGGTAACCACTAAGAAAAAAACGAAATGTACACAGAAAAAGAAACAAGAAAAGAATAAAGATGGTACAATAGGAAAAAAATCAATCACAAGAAAGGCAGCAATGGAGAATTAGAGGAACAAAAAGGATTTGACATACAGAAAACAAACAGCAAAATGACAGAGGTCTTTTTTCATCCACACTTATTTTAAATTCAAACAGAATAAACTCTCCAAATAAGAGGTAGAATGGATTAAAAATAAAGCAAAATCCAACTAAATACTGTTACAGGAGATTTACTTTAGAACCAAATATACAAATAGGTTGAGAGTGAGGGGATGGAAAAAGATATTCCAATCAAATAGAAACCAGACGTAGGGTGGCTAACCCTAATATCAGACAAAATAGATTTTAAATCAAAAACTGTTACAAGATACAAATAAAGGCTTTACATGTTGAAAAAACAATCAATCAATTGAGAAGATATAACCATTATAAACATACCTAACAGCAAAGTTCTAAAATATGTGAAATTAAAACTCACAGAACTAAAGATAGAAATAGCTGGAGATTTTGATATCTTATTTTCAATAACAGATAGAACAAATATACAGAAGATCAAAAAGAAAACAGAGGACTTGAACAACACTAATCACCAACCAGACCGACCTGATGTATACAGAAAAATCCACCAAACAACAAAACATACATTCTTCTCAAGTGCACACAGAACATTCTCCAGGGTACACTATGTATTATGTGAAAAACTCTCAATAAATTTGAAAAGATTAATATCATACAAAGTATCTACTTTGACCATAGTAAAATGAAGCTAGACATCAGTAACAGAAGAAAAACTAGAAAACTTACAATATAAAAAACTTAACCTACACAATCTTGGACAAAAATGGATCAAAAAGAAACACAAATGAAATTAGAAAATACATCAATATGAAGGAAAATTAAAACACAACATATCAAAACTTATGGCATGAAGCAAAAGCAGTGCTCAGAGGGAAGTTTATAAAACTGTAAATGTTTGTATTTTAAAAAAAGATCCCAAATCAATAACTCAGTTTTATACCTAAGTAACCGAGACAAAAAAAGAGCATGTTAGCTCTGTTTTACACCTAAATAACTGAGAAAAAGGACATGCTAAACCCAATGCTATCAGAGGAAGGGAATAATAAAGAATAGAGCAGAGATAAATGAGATACAGAATAGAAAAACAAAAGGATCAACAAAACGAAGGCTTGGTTCTTTGAAAAAAAAAAAAAAAAGTCAACAAAACGGATAAACATTTACCTCAATGGACCAAAAGATACCAAAGAAAGAATATTTAATTAAAATCAGAAACAGAAGCAATGACATTACTACAGACCTTACGGAAATAAAAAGGATTATAATAGAATACTGTGAACAACTGCATACCAATTAGATAATCTAGATGGAATGAACAAATTTCTAGAAGCACACAAACTACAAAAGACTCAAGAATCAATAGAAAATCTGAAAAGAACTATAATAGGTCAAGTGATTGAATCAGCAATCAAAAACCTTCCAACAAAAAGCTCAGGACCAGATGGCTTCACTGATGAATTCCCCCAAATACTTAAAGACAAATTAACACAAGTCCTTCTCAAACTCTTCCAAAAAAAAAAAAAAAAAAGAGGAAGCAACATTTCCCAATTCATTCTATTTGGCCCACTATAATTATAATGATACCAAAGTCAGACAAAGACACTAGAAGAAAACTATAGACTCATATCCCTTATGAACATAGATGAAATAATCCTCCTTGAAATGGTAGCAAATAAATTTCAGCAACATCTTAAAAGGATTATGCATCATGACTAAAGAGAACTTATCCCAGGAATGCAAGGATGGTTAAAAATATGAAAATCAAGGTAATACACCATAATGATAGAACGAACGGGGGAAAACACACATCTCATTTGGTGCAGAAAAAGCACTTGAAAAATCCAATTCTCTTGTATGATAAAAATACTCAACAAACTTAGACTAGAAGGAAACTTGCCCAACATGATAAGGGGCATTTATGAAAAATGCACAGCTAACATCATACTCAATGGTAACTAACTGAAAGCTTTTCTCCTAACATCAGGAACAAGTCAAGGATGTCTATTTTCACCACTTCTATTCAACACTGTACTGTAAGTTCTAGCCAGAACAAATCATCAAGAAAAAGAAATAAAAGTCATTGAAATTAAAAAAGAAGAAGAAAAATTATCTATTTGCAGATAACATGATCTTGTATATAGAAAATCTTAAGGAATCCACACAAAATAAACTATTAGAGCTTATAAGCTAATTCAGTAAAGTTTTAGGGTACATAATCAACACACAAAAATAAGTTGATTTCTATACACTATAATGAACAATTTGAGAAGGAAATTAAAGTTCTGTTTACAGTGGCATCAGAAAGAATAAAATACTTAGGAAAAATTTAACTAAGAAGGATCAAGATTCATACACTGGAAACTACAAAACATTGCTGAAATGAAGAAAACCAAAGTAAATGAAAAGATGTCTCATATTCATGGATTGGAAGACAATATTGTTAAAATGACATACTGCTGAAAGCATTCTGCAAATTCAATGCAATCTCTGAAAATCCCAGTGGCCTCTTTTCCAAAAATGTAAGTTTATTCTAAAATTAATATGGAATTACAAAAGACCTCAAATTAACCAGAACAATCTTTTTTTTAATACAGTGGCTTTATTTTTTTAATTCTTAGAAAAAGTTTTAAATTAACATATTTTAATTTTTAGAAAAAAAATTTTAATTTTTAATTTTAATTTTTAGAAAAAGTTTAATTTTTAGAAAAAATTTTAAATTAACATATAATTTTTAGAATTATTTTTAATAATTATTAAATTATTTTAATTTTTAGAAAAATTTTTAATTTTTAGAAAAAAATTTAGTTTAATTTTTAGAAAAATTAAAAAAATTGTTTCTAGATTTATTTTTATAAAATATTTTAATTTTTAGAAAATTAATTTTTAGAAAAAATTTTAATTTTTAGAAAAAATTTTAAATTAACATATAATGTATTATTTGTTTCAGAGGTAGAGGTTAAGTGATTCCTCAGTCTTACACAACACCCAGCGCTCACCACAACACCTACCCTCCCCAATGTCTGTCACCCCACTCCCCTCCCCTCCAGCAACCCTCAGTTTGTTTCCTAAGATTAGGAGTCTCTTATTAAGCAGAACAATCTTCAAAAGGAAAAATAAAGTTGGAGGACTCATATTTTCCAAACTCAAAACTTACTAGAAAGCTATAGTCATCAAAATAGTATATGATACTGGCATAAACAAAATGTTTCCGTAATGGGAAAACAATATAACATCTCCAAACCTCTGGGTTTTCTGGAGCTGGTTTCTAATATAGAAATGAAAGCAAAATGTTTTGTGTTAAATGGTGCTGTGATGTGCTAATCACAACGTTCAATTGTATTAGGCTTCTTTTTAAAAAGATAACATTTAGGGGTGCCTGGGTGGCTCAGTGGGTTAGGTGTCTGACTCCTGATTGAGGCTCAGGTCATGATCTCAAGGTCGTGAGATCTCAAGGTCGTGAGCCCCACTTGGGCTCTGTGCTCAGCGGGGATTCTGCTGGAGATTCTCTCTCCCTCTCTCTCTGCTAACCCCCACTCTCTCTTTCTCTGAAATAAATAAATCTTTAAAAAAAAATTTTAAAAATAACATTTATTGGGTTTAATTTTGGTGTAATTTATGGCAACTGTGGGAAAATTTTGGAAAATAAAAAAAATACTACGATCCTTCTATTCATAGATTGGTAAACATAATTAACATGGTATATTTTCTCTGGAAGGAAATATATCCACAAGTTTATACAGGTATAGTCCCTGTATGCATTATTTAGATAAAAAATTTAAAGTTGGGGCGCCTAGGTGGCTCAGGGGGTTAAAGCCTCTGCCTTCGGTTCAGGTCATGATCTCGGGATCAAGCCCCGCATCGGGCTTTCTGCTCGGCAGGGGAGCCTGCTTCCTCCTCTCTCTCTGCCTGCCTCTCTGCCTACTTGTGATCTCTCTGTCAAATAAATAAATAAAATCTTTTAAAAAAATTTTAAAGTTAATTACACATGTGGGGTCCCCGTTGCAGGGGGGTTAGAATAATCATAGCATACTCCACCCTGACTCTGCCACTGAGTGCCACCGTGAAACCTGGATGGAATGCATAGGGAAGCTATTTGAGGACTCTGAAAAGTAAACAGTAGTAGGCAAATAGGGGAAGACCAGAATTCAAAGTATCACTGAAAAGGCAGTAAGGCTCCCATTTTTTCCCTCCTGGAAGTCAAGGGCGTGCAAACCCGGGAGTGGGCACCTGGGCACACAGAGAAAGCTCCAGGAGAGGCTCCCTTTCTCTGATGGCAGAGCACTGTGAGAGAGTGGAGGGAAATCCTCTTTTTCTTTCTTCTATTCTCTTGAGCCCCAGCTCCCAGATAATTCTGCGGTGACAAAATTGGCAGTGGGAGTCTGCAAGCACTGGAGTTCTGAGGGAGGGAAACTGTCTCTGATTGGAGGAGCTGTGATTCCCAAAAAGTGGAGACAATCCCTGTTCGTTTTCTCTGTGTCTCGCGCCATCTGGCCCCAAATGCAGGCATAGTCATGGAAGGTGCGCAGCAGAGCGGGGTAACTGAAACCCAGCTGCGTGGACAAAGGACCAAAAAGGGGAGTCCCGGAGTGGAAGACAACTGGGAAGACCACAGAAAGGGAGAGCTCAGGAAAAAGGTCCCATGACATTGTACCGTACTAACGTCCGATGTTAATCACAGGGGAAAATGGGTTCAGGGTATACAGAAACTCTGTAGGATCTGTGCAATAATTCTGTAAATGTAAAACTGCTCTAAATTTTTTTTCTTTTAAGAAACAAAATATTTGCCTTGGCACCTTCATTCCTATATTTGTTCATGTTACTCACTGAACTATTCACTGAGCACCTACTATGTCCCAGGCACTGCTCTAGTCTCTGGAAATACCGAGAGCAAACAAAACCCACTGCGAATCTTGCCATCAAGGAGCTTACAATGCAGTGGAAAATGAATCACACTACAGTGAGAGGCTGTTAAGCCATAGAAGGAAGAAGTCTATACTTTCAAAGTTAAAAATTCTCTTCTTGAATCTTCATTATAGGAGAAAAATCTTTGAGAAGTTAAAGGCCTAAGGTGAAGACTATGCAATCTGGCAATTTGATGACCAAAGAGCAGGATATCCAAAGAGGGGCAAAAGGCTTGGCTCTGGAGCCAAATAAGGCCAGTTCCTAGCAGGAGGCCCAGCCTCCTGGTTGGAGCAAGAACAACTACCCTGAGTCTTGCTTACACCAGAGGCCCAGGCTACCTGTTGGTTCTCTGTAAGGCAGACCTGTGCTGGGGGACGAGGTGTGGCTAGGAAGGAAGCATCATGCCCTGCTGGGTACCGTTTCGGCAGTGGCTGTGCAGGCAGGACAGGCTGCACCCCAGTCACACGGGGGTCCCCCCACCCACCCACCCTCCCATCCTCACATTCCACTCATTCCTTCTTTGACGGTGGACTAAACACCTACTGCATGCCAGGAACAGGGTAGGCCCTCCACAGTCATAACAGAAACAAATACGCCAGGTGACCCTGGGAGAAAATGTCCCAGGCGACAGGAAGAACATTCACTGAAGCCTGCAAGCTAGAGAGAGCAGGAAACCTTCGTGACATTTCAAGAGGTTAGAGAGGCCGGGGCATGGAGTGTGGGCTAAAGGACAGCAAGAGGGAGGCTCTCTGTGGCTCCTAGAAGGAATTGAGATGTCTTCCTGAAGGCACAGGGAAACCAAAGGAGCGTTTGAAGCAAAAGATGTGCATAGATGGGGCACGTGATCAAGATGTGGACTTTTACCAAAGCCATTTTGCTAGCGGCTGCTGCTGTCGTACGAAGACCGGAGTTGGCAGAGAGGCCCTGCCGTCAGGGAGTACAGGGCACAGTCCCAAGCGAAGGCAGGATCTGATACCGTGCTGGAGGTAGGAAGCAGGGCGTCGGGAGGACCCCGGGGTGACATCCAAGTTTCTGACCCCAGGTGAGGAGATGAGGTGCCAAGCGTAACGATGATAGGGAACACAAACACTGTGTGTGTCCAGGATGTGCTGGACGCTTCCAGGAGGTGAGTGGGTGCTGGTGCCCTCGGGAGAACTGGGTGCTCTCAGTGCCGGTGCCCTACCCTGCCAATACTAGTACCGCCTTCTACGCGCATTCCCCAGGCCTTCTTCCAAGTAAACGTCTTGCTCAATGGGTCAGGATGTATTCAGGGAGCATCCAAAAAGTTTAAAGTAAACATTCTTTTTTTTTTTTTAAAGGTTTTATTTATTTATTTGACAGAGAGAGGGAGATCACAAGCAGGTAGAGAGGCAGGCAGAGACAGAGGGGGAAGCAGGCTCCCTGCTGAGCAGAGAGCCCGATGCGATGATACGATGCGGGGCTCAATCCCAGGACCCTGAGATCATGACCTGAGCCGAAGGCAGAGGCTTTAACCCACTGAGCCACCCAGGCACCCCTAAAGTAAACATCCTTGATAAATATCAAAACATGAAGAGAGTCCCAGACCCTGATAAATATAGCAATTTCTATGAGGATTTCTATAATTATGGGATTCTATATTAAATATGCATATTCTTAAGGGTGTTGTCACTAAATAAATAGCACTCACTTTACATAAGCAAACACACTCACCAAGGTAAATATCCAACTGAAGTGAAAAACGGAGCCAACATGGGTGTATTTAAAATTAGCCAGTAATTTCAGAGGACAAAGCAGGAAGTTGGGTGGGATGGAAGGGCAACATGTGATTGGTCAGTTCATCTCCCAACACAAAATTTCCTTGGTCGGGGAGGGGGAAAGCCAGGGGTGGATTACACAAGCCCAATTGTCCTTTGATGGGAAATCACTAACTGTGATTACGTCTAATTCTCTATTCGGTTAATAAGAGCTTTGTTGTAGAATGACTTCTAGTATTTTTAAAGCAGAAAAACATTGAGTCAAATATATGAGTCAACTCATAGCCAGAAATATGAATGTTAAGTATATCATATATGGCCTCAAGGAGTCTAAGGAACCCATCACCCCTCCACTCTAAACTTAGAACACAGCTAGGATGCATTTGGACATTCGTCAGCATCCCTAAAGACTATACATAAGCACATACTTTCCATTTGAAATAAAAGCATAATGGTCATAGCCAGTCAGTGTAAATCAGTTTTATTTTAAGAACTGAAGGTGATCTCAATGGACTTTAATTTACAGAAATTTAAAATATCATGTCCCTCCCTCTAAGTCTTGCTATCAATTCAACAACACAGGTGGGAAATCAGGGATCTGGAATTGACAGAGAACTATATGACATCACTCCGCACTTTCCCTGATAGGTTTAAATCACTGACCTAAGGTTTCACAATACAGCCAAAGGTATGGCAGAGGCAGAAGTCGAGTCACCTTCTTCCCTAGAATATAATTCTTCACTAAACAAATCTCCATCCCAAACAATTAAACAGGGAGGTAGAACATTTTAGAGGCAAAAATCATAGAAAAATAAAACTATAGTCGTGAAGCAATCTGACTTTAGTTTTCTCTTGTTGTCTTCCCTTATTTGTCCTAGAAAATATTTTCATATGAAAGATGTATTGGGACCTAAATATTTTAAGTGAACTAAGAAACCAAAATAATTGTTTAGGTCATTTAGTCCAAACGGACCCTCCCACCCAAAAATAAAATTTTATCAGAAGCATGTCATATTGGGAAATGTCTATATAATTGTCTCATTTGGAAGGTTGAGTGCAGATATTAAAAACCTATGTAGAGGGACACCTGGGTGGCTCAGTAGGTTAAGCCTCTGCCCTCAGCTCAGGTCATGATCTCAGGGTCCTGGGATCGAGCCCCACATCAGGCTCTCTGCTCAGCAGGGAGCCTGCTTCCTCCTCTCCTCTCTCTCTGCCTGCCTCTCTGCCTACTTGTGATCTCTCTCTCCCTGTCAAATAAATAAATAAAATCTTTAAAAAAAAACAAAAAATAAAAACATATGTAGAAGCAGGCTCCCATCCCTACTCCGTCTCTGATACCAATTTTCCATATTGATAAACACATATAGACAGTCTTGCCATTTACAAAGCACTCCTACAAGTGTCATTCAGCTCTCACAATGACTCAGGCAGGTACTGTTCCCATTTAACAGAGGAGAAAGCTGAGGCCTGGAAAGACCCATCACAGCTGGTAAGAGACACCACACTCAAACTTGACTCTTCCAAGAATTCTCTCCTTTTCCTCCACCATGATGCCCATTAAATCTGCTTCAATTTTTTCTTAATTCAAGATAATAAAAAGTAATTACCAACAAATTGCGGTTACATCTCTGCTGCCAGCTCCTCTAATGCTTCCTGCTGCCAGAGCTTAGACCAAGAGCCTCTCAGAGCTTCATTTCCAGAAAGTTTGCTATTGAATGCTCCAGAACTATTCCCAAAGGGTTCCTGGATGAGGCAGCAAACACAACCCTATTTCCACCGTTCAGCGCGATCTGCTTCCACTGGCTTTGAAGTCATAAGTATCATGAGCACCGAGGCTCTGTGTCTAGCGAATCAACAGACACCATAAAGGGCTCACTTTCTGCTTGGGCTCAGAATCTACAGCATGAGCCGAAGACACCGCCAGCACTGTGCCCACCCCCACTCACCCCCTATCACCCAGGCAGCCCTCCAGCAGCTTCCTTAGAAATTCGGCACAGCTGCTCTGCCCTCAAACTCCCCCAGCGACCCAAGCGTCTAAACACTCTTCTTTTTCTCTCCAGTACATTCTCCACTATATACTCCTAAGTACAGGCTGGGCCCTTGTTATTCAGTGTGGTCCCCTACTAGCAGCCTCCACATCATCTGCCCACTTGTTAGAAAGGCAGAATCTGGGGCTCTGACCCAGACTCAGGAACTAGAATTTACACTTTAACAAAATTGCCCAGTAATTTATAGGAAATTAAAATTTGGGGGAAGCACTACCCTAGGAAAAAGGGCAAAGCAAGTGAACTTCCTCTTGTCTGCTTGCCCACCACCCCCCGCCCTGGGGCTGTCCGGAGGTAGCAGCTCTTCAGGCTCTCAGAAGGTGTTTGGCCAAGTTCAAAGCCTCCAGCACCAGCCCACCTGCTCAGCTACTCTCCTAGCATATCCAATTCAACTAGTTTTGTGGTTTAGCAAAATGGCTTAGGCTACTTTAACCAAAATATCAGTAACTAGTAATACCTACAAATAGTAGGCTCTGGTGAAATGTTACTGAGAGAACACAGTCGTAACAAGAAAATTTTAAAGCCAGAAAAGTCTGGGTTTGCATATCAGCTCCCTCAATGATCAGCTATGAGAATCTCGGAAGCTTAAATAACTCTCTGAACTTCTGTAAAATGGAAATAATATCTGCCTTACAAACGGATCAGACATAATACAAAGTAGTTTTTGCATCCCATGCACGGCTCTCTCTTCCTTCTGAATGAGTGAACCATTCATAACCATTCATAACGTTGCAGTTAACCAAATTTCAGAATAGCGTGGATGCAAATAAATATCTAGTTGGTATTGCTCCAGCCGGTGCAAGCACAGGGAGACATTTTGAAGTGGGTGCACATTTCTCACGACTCATAAACTTGCATCTGCCCACCGCCATCAGTGTCGCTCTGCTGGAAGTCACTCGCTGCACACCTCCCACTTGGTAACTTCTCCTGCACTCACTTAGACTTTGGTGTCTTCTGACCAAAAGCTCTTCTTCCTATCTCCTTGAAGAAAGTGTTTAATCATCAAATTAAAAGGCTAAAAATATTAGCTGGGGGAGAAGTATGTTGTGATGTTTAGGTTGCAGTAGGTTTGTTTTTAGCACTTAAAATATCATTTCAGCATTCTCACCAATGTACAAGTAATGAAAACTAGAATTGTTTTTACTCAATATAACTGGTAAAAGTATGCTTTACCTGATTTTTAAACTGCCAGTTTGCTTATTGACTATACTTGAAAGAAATTAATTTGAAAACTCTAAATAAAAATAATTTTTAAGGGCACCTGAGTGGCTCAGTCAGTATTCAGCTCAGATCATGATCCCAGGGTCCTGGGATCCAGCCCTGCATCAGGCTCCCTGTTCAGTGGGGAGCCTACTTCTCCCTCTCCCTCTGGGGCTCCCCCTGCTTGTGCTCTCTCTCTCAAATAAATAAATAAAATCTTAAAAAAAAAACTTTAAGAAAAAGAAAATGTTTTTTAAAGATAATCTTTAAATCAGCCTGAAACTAATAATGTTTCATTACTTTGTTAGGAGATTAAAAAAAACACAAAACGTAAATGGAAAAAAAGTGGTTCATTTAACTAAAGTAAAACATTTTTGCACAACAATAAACTCCATAAACCAAGTTAAAAGACAACCCACCACCTGAGAGATTTCCCAACACATATAACCAACAAAGAAAGTCAATAAGAAAAAGACAAACAAATCAATAGCGAATGTAAGCAAATAATATGAACACACAGTTCCCAGAAGAGCAAACCCATTGTCTAATAAACACGAAAAGATCTATAACCTCACTAAATAATCAGGGGAAGTGCAAATTGACCATCATTACATGGCTGTGATGGCCAAAAATGTTGGAGTATGTCATTACCAACTACCCAGAAAGGAAATGGTGTCACAGGACCCCCCACGCCCTGCCAGTAAGTGTATCTAGTAAGCTCACGTGAGCACTTCGGAAAGCAATCTGGCATTGTCCAGTAGCTGGAGAACGGGTGCCGGGAAGAGCACAGGCTTCCTGGCAGTGAGCTTGTTAGCAAGGGATACTCCAGCCCCAGCCTTCCTGGGGGTGCGTTTTAAAAAGCCCTCCAGCAGATTCTGAGGCACGCTCAAGTTCAGAACCACACCCCAGAGAAACTCTCACACATTACTTTTCACCTGTTTCAATAGGACACTGTAGTCTGAATACAGGAGATGTGGTTCTTGATACATTCTCTATGACAGATCTGGACTTTACTAGGACAGAGTGTCACCAATAGCTAGGGGACAGTGTGCACACCATCCAGATTGCCTCAAAGGCACACATTTGCCCAAAGAGATATGTACAGGATGTACGTATAAAAATAAACCACTTAAAACAGTACAAACAATTGCCAATAGAAGAATACGTACAATGGTACATATACAGCAGTTAAAATAAGTGAAATATATGTGAATCAGCAGGGATAAATCCTGAAAATATAATGCTAAATGAGAAAAAGCAAATTGCAGAATGACACCTATTACAATAGGATATACAATATACAATAGAATACCATTTAACATTAAGTTAAAATCTCACAAAAAATCTACCCTGTTTTTGGAGAAATACATAAACATTTGTATGAAAACATCCTGGATATATATCTGGAAAGTACATCTGCTGACTTTATGATAACGATTATCTGTGGGCGTTAAGAAATGAAAGGGATGGGGTGGAGGAGTACAAACAGAACATCAACTGTAGGTAAGATTTTTTTTTTAAAGATTTCCTTTATTTATTTTTTTTTTTTTTGGAGAGAGAGAGCAAGCAAGCACGAGGGGATGAGGGGTGGGGCACAGGGAGAAGCAGACTCCCCACTGAGCACGGAGCCTGATGCAGGACTCTATCCCAGGAACCCGGGATCACGACCCAAGCCAAAGGCAGATGCCCAACCAACTGAGCTACCTAGGCACCCCAGTAAGATTTTATTTAAAAAAAAAAAACTGTCAAATAGAGTAAAGACTTAATATTTGTTAAATCTGAGTTGGGGTAAAAGATATTACTTATATTATTCGTGTAATCTTATGCATAAAGTAATTTCATAATACTAATTTTAAAGTTTAAAGTTCACTATACTCGTGAACACCAGACAATCTTATTTCTGTACAAAAAGAAATCTTTTAAAGCCTCAAGAAGTAGAGCTTTTAAAAACTGCTTCTTTGTGACATCTAGTGGTAGCAGGAAGTTACAATACAATACACAATTAGGAACAAACTTGATTCAATGTACTCTGAATTCTTGGTTTAATTAAACTTTCACACAATTTTAAAAGCTCCAGCTTTTGTTCTGATTTGTGTTCTCAGTGGTCCACATTTGAATATTTTTTTTTCACACTTGAATATTTTTAATGACATTTTGGAACATGATACTATAATGTACACATTAGTTACGTGGCTCAGACTCTGGTCTCCTGAAAAATCAATTAGGTCACTTCTAGTGCCTTCCAAACAAGGGCCCCCACCCTGCCACTGCACTCTCTGGTCAGTGAGGCCAGCAGAAAGGAGCTCCGAGCTACACACCCAGCTGGCCCGGTGTCCATCCCTACCACCCACCTACACCTCTGCCTGATGTCCCTAATCCCTCAATGGCGTCACCAAGTTTCCAGATCCAGGCTCTTCCTTTGCCCCTCACACCCATCCAATCAGCTTCCAAGTCCCGCTCTGGAAGGTGCCATCCATCACTCCTACTGAACTGCGAACGATTTAAGAGCAGAACTATTGCTTGCACTGATATTCCCCACAAGAACCTACTACAGTTCTTGGCACATAGTACACACATAATAAATGTTCATAGAATGATTTTCCACTGCCACAACCCATGCTCAGACCTTCATTACCTTAGCCCTAGACCATGACAATAGCGTCCTAAGCCTTAAGCATCCTAAATATCATCAATTAAAACATCTTAAGACCTCTCTTTGCGACAGAATGCCACTTCCTCTCCGCCATTCCCAGCAAAGCTGTTCCACGTGCAGATCTCATTCCCATTCCCATCGCCAGCAGACACGGTCAAGACTTCTGAGTTTGGGATTTAATGTGTTTCACGACCCAGTCCGGACACACTTTCCTGAGCTTCCCTCTCACTATATCCCTGGCCCAGACCTACTCTTCTTCAAGCTTCCTGCAGGCATTCCCATCTTCATTGCTCTGCTCACATTTGCCCTCCTGCCCACCCACTGTCGATTCTATACTTTTGCTCTTTTGTGGGTCCGTTTTGTTCTGAGTCTTTCACTTCCACGAAGCTCTAAGTAACTTCTATGTAAAAAGTGAATAGCGCTACCTGCCAAACTTGCATCCCGCTGGCCTGTACCCTTGCTCACCACATGCAAGAGTGATTCTCAAAGGCACTGAACCCCTCTCAGTCTGGGCTGTGCTTTCAGAAACTAGCTAAGCCCTTGGAGGGAAGTCAGCTCAGAGGGATTTGTTGAAATGAGAAGAATTAGGTAAAGGGCGAATGGCCATTGACTGCAGTTGGGATAAGCCCCTATAATCTTTAGTTTGGGGGTAGCTGGCACATGATTCTGAATAATGTGTTATATAAGCTGATATCTTATATTTTGACAAGTTAATAGAGAGTGACACCAGCAAAATGACTAGCTAAGAAACCTATTAGCTGTGGCTTTGGAACATGAGAGAAAAAGGAGCAGTATCAGGCTCCCTGTATTGGGCTCGAGGTATGATAACCACAGAAGGGTCGAGGATGACTCCCACATTGTAGATTGGGCACTTGGACAGTAATGAAGCAGCCTCTCATACTAAAGAACTGAGGAGGGGGAAAAGCTTCTAAGAAAATAAAGTCAGGTGCCTGGGTGACTCAGTCGGTTGAGCGTCCGACTCTTGATTTTGGCTGAGGTCACGATCTCAGGGTCACGGGATTGAGCCCCACATCAGGTTCTGTGCTGAGCGTGGGGACTGCTTGGGATTTTCTCTCTGCCCCTCCCTCTGCTTGAGCATATTCTCTGTCTCAAAAATAAAAAAATGAATAAATACATAAGTAAAAACAAAGTCAACTCTATTTTAGACATGGCTATTTTCCAATGCTCTTAGTATACCTGAATACATTCAGCAGTTATGTCAAACAGCACTGGGCCAAAAAGCCAGCTCCAAGGCTCATTAGTGAACAACTCTGAATGGTTCTTTTCTGAAACTTTGTTTCTCCACACATTCAAACCCAGGCTCATACCCACAATCCTTGAACTCTCGGTAGAGCCTCTGGCATGAAGAAGTGCTCACCATTAATCCCCTCCCCTCTCCACCAATTTCGAGCCTGACCCCTTCCCACCGAGTCACAAACCCCCTCTATCTTGTCCCAGTCCTTACAGTAGGTATCTAAGCTGGACAATGGGCACTGACCCTATTCCTAATTTATAGTCAAGTTCCTTGTTAGGGCCACAGCCCTTTGTAAACTGCTTGGCTGGGCCAAACTCTTGCAGACTCCTCTCCCATGAGTTATGCCTCCTGATATCTCCTCTCCTACCTTGAGCCTTCCCTCCTCCTCCCATTCCCTGGCTGGGAATTGGCTTTTTCAACAACATCGATCACCTCCTTGCCTAGAGCCAAGTGCTGTCACCCAGCTGATGGTGATCATGGGAGCCACATACTCCACTGCTGCTCGCACTTGACCCCAGACACCCGTGGTCCTGTGACAGTCTACCAATCCTCAATTCTAGGGTGCCTCCATTACCCACGGATGCCGCTCTCCCTCTGAGTTTGTCATGGGCCACTAGAGAACAGGATTGAAGAACTGTGATGAAGATTTGACTTACCATCACAGTGCCTGGCACCTAAGACAGCATCGGCAACCACTTTACTCCCTGTTGAGTGCTTACTGACTGTGAGGCACCGCTGAGAAAGCTTCCCATGAATTACATCATTCATCTGCAGAACAAAGCTAAGAGGTAGGCACTAGTACTTACTGTCCCGATGAGGAAACTGACACAGAGTATGCATCCATCAAGTGTTTTTTTGAATGAGCGAGCTTGCAGTGGGTCCACGGAGGTGTCTGACAGTCATTTTAGTGGTCCATTCCCCTAGCATAAGTTTTCAACGCATCCTCACTCAACTCCCTGACCAGCCTTTGCCCTTCTCTCCTTCCTTACCAAAAGGATCAGAGGGAGAACATGTAAACTCCGCACTGCTCCGCTATCCCAAATGTTCATCCTCTTTACTTAATGTCTTTCTCTATATTTCCCCCCTCCTGCAAGAAGACACATTTTGAAAATGCTCTCCTCCCCCTGTGAGTTTTGTCCCATGCCTAGTACTCCTTGGACCCCTGCTTGAACCCTCCTAAGCCACACCTTCACTCTCCACTTCTCGGCTCATCAACTTTGCTATTGCCAGAGCACAAGAAGAACTCACCTCGCCCATGGAGAGAATCCCTGCTCAACCCTGCTACATCCTCAGGTCATTGTCTCTTCATCACCAAATTTCTCCAAAAGATAACCTCAATCTCCTTCTCTTCGTTACCAAAATCCACGCCCTTAACCACACGATCTGAATTTCACCTCCACATCCTTAATGAAAACTACGAAAAGTTCTCAAAGCCATCCTAGGTCTCTTCCCACACATTGCTTCCTGGTCTTAAGTCCAGACCTTGGAGGCTGGTGTCCAGGCCCTCCCCAATTCCTAGTCATCTCTCTTTGGCCCAGTTTCCTTTACATGTCCATGGGTTTCACACGTTCAAAACTCACCTCTCCTTCCAGGCTCCTTTTGAAATGCTCTCCTTTCATGAAGCTTGCTCAAATCATATCCGCCTCTAAATTCTTAGCTTCTGTTTGTACTTCTGTTTGTACTAGTGCCCATTATATGTGCACACAAGCTGTGCTTGCCAAGTCCTCGAAAGCTCTGCAAGGCAAAGGTCACGCCCTATCCTTATTTCCCATAGTAAATGGCAGAGCCAAGACTAGGCTTGACTGACCGGAAACCACCTCTCCAGGGCACCTGGGACTTTTTTCTTAAAAATGTACAGAACTGATATGGCAAGATAACATTTCTTTTTAATGAAACCAATATCCCCTCCCCCTGTATTTTTCTTTTCCGGTTTAAGCAACTAGGCTGCTCTATTCTCATTGCCTTAGGGAAGGTATGTGATGCCCAAAAGCAGACTTTTATTTTTTATTTATTTATTTTTTTAAGAAGCCTCTTCCTGGCATTTATGTTTCCATGTCTATACTTTCCTTAAAGAACAGGAAGGATTCATAACAGAGATTTAGATTTGGAAGAATTCTATAAAGGAAGCAAAGTTCTCCCTAAAGTTTAAAGCTGGGCCTGAAGCTTCTGAGGAGCCAGGAGAGCCACCAGGGCCCATGGATTTCCCAGCACCCACTCAAGGCAGGCCCCTGCGTGGCCTGCGTCCAGCGAGAGCTTCCCCCCAATAGCAGCACCAGCACTTTTGCCCACTGGCTGCTCCAGAAGAGAGGCTGCTTCTCTGTACCCCAGCACTTTGCATCTTTCCCCATCCAGCCCATTACTAAGCGTGGATGTATGGCCCTACAAAGTATCACTGCCTAGCAAACTGGGGGAATCTTTGCAGTCCACTTGGCGGGGGGGAGGTGGGATGTAAAGCAAGTTGAACACTCCCGAGCCCTGCACAGGCCGCAGGCCCTCTCACTCCTCCCAGACCAGAACTTGCACCTCAGCAATCTTGTTCACATGCAGACACACATGCTCTTTTCAGCTCATCTCTCATTTGCCCCTTTCAGTTGCTTGGGCAAAATCTGTCACCTGCTCTCAGAGGAATCCTAGGAAATCACCAGTTGCATTGGGGAATCCAAAACAGCCTTTTAACTCTACCCCTGAAGCCCATCTATAAAGCTGTCTTTAGAGGAAAAAAATACAGTTGGGAACCTTATGTTTTGAAACTTGAAACAAGCAGAAAAATTTATTGCTCTTAGGTTGGTTGATCCTACAAATCTTGATCAATGTTTAATGCAACCTAAAAGTAAAATAAAAAGTAAATACGTTTCAATACAGTTAGAGCTCTATGTAAATGAAGCTTTTTTGATAGTTTCAAATTATTTCAAGTAAGATCCAAGCAAACGTTTTCAAGCATTTATTAGCCCATCCTTTCTTTTACTTCTCTTGCTCCCCTTTCTTATTGTTATCCTTCCTGAATCCACCCCTTAAATGATGGAATTTCTAATGCATTCGCCTGAGCCCCATCCTGCGCAGCCTGCACTCTCTCCTAGGTGCCTTACTCCCTGCGCCTCCCAGCCCCACGTAGCACAGAGCCTATAACTGCTGCGTCCCTGTCTTCTGCCTGCTGCTCTCTCCTGTCCTCTGGACCGGTCATCCACATCAACTGGTCTTTAGCCAATTACATCTGCCTGTCTCAGGGTCACCTGAAATCCGACACGTCCACAACTGAAGCCATCATTTTCATGAAACCTATTTCCTCTTCTTATATTCCTCAACTCAACAAATGGTTAAGCTCCTAGTCCAGTTGCCCGAGGGAGAAATCTGGGCATCCCCTTGACTTCTTCTGTCCCTCATCCTCCCAGCCAACATCGAATCCATCCGGTTCTCCCCACCTCTGCTGTCTACACCCTGGTCCTAGCCCTGGCCATCCTGCATCTGGACAATAGGAAAACCTCCTAAGTGGTCTCCCTTTTCCACACCTGCCCACTCGAATCGTCTCTCCCTCCTCTAAAATCACCTCTCCAGTCCTGACAGAGGGCCTTTCGATGACTCCTGTTGCACTTGTCACACAGAGCACAGTGCGATGTGGCCTTTAGCCACCTCTCCAGCCGCGAGCCACACCACCTCCCAGCTCCATGCGACCCAGCCTTGGAGCTGGACTACGCCAGCTCCTCGAGAGCGTCCTGCTCTCTCCACCTGTCGCACTCAGCTCCGGCTGACTCCTCAAGTATCATTTCCTCAGGAAGACTCATCCAGGCCAGGTCCCTCCTCTCAGAGCACCTGCCCCCGGCCCACAGCCCCCAGAGGGCAGGAACCCCATCGGTTCTGTTCATTGGTATTCACTGTCTGCCTGCGTGGTACCAAAACGCAGACATTTAATAAAAATGTCTCTACTGACTCATTAGCACCAAGTGCTTTCAGCTGCTCCTTCTAACAGGCCTCTAACACCATCTGGGTCTGGATTACTGCACTGGCCTCCTAACGGGTGTCCTCACGGCTCTCTCTCCATCCTCCGCTCTGTGCCGCACGTCTGGCCTTTCTAAAATGCTGATTGCCCATTGTATCAGCCTCCACTGCCTTTAGGATCAAATCTATATACAAATTACCAAGCCTTTCAAGGCCAGTTCCTCCTCCTTCCCCTGCCAGGTCTCTCCTCCTACCTGCCTCACACCCCCACTCTCCCCTGCGGGGGTCTCTTACCGGTTGTGCTCTCAGATCCTCCCCCTCCCACCCCCTAGCAACCAGTCACCAACTTCCTTCAGGAAGCCTTCCCCAACAGGCTCCTCCACTGGGCTGGCTGCCCCACTTTGTCAGTGTACATGGTTAGGTCACTAAATATACCCTCTGCCCCGACAGTCCTGGTCTATACTGGCAGATCTGGCTTTGTTATTAACAGCTCCCCTGTTCACTCTCAAAACCTACTGCTCTGGCCAATAAATCACTTGATCACTCTAGCAAAGACTAGTAACTGCTTGTCCAATTGTCCGTTTCCCCCCTAGACAAGGTCAATAACTATGTGTTTTACGCACAACAGCATCAGGCACAGTGCCTGGTACATAGAAAACACTGAATGTTTATTAAGCAAGCATATAGTATAAAAGCATGCATTTTTCATTAGGATTTGTATCCGGTTCTAGTGTTTGCCACTGAGAATCAATTAGCTGCCCCCCAAATTTAACTTAAAGATTATGTATTTCACCAAAGGATTTTAAATATATATTTTGAAGAGATTTTGAGATTTTCAAAGCCTAAGTCCAAAATATACACATCGCCCTCTGCACAAGGGCACACTATGACCTCAACACTAGCTTCCTGCTACCTTCCCATCAGTGCTGACACATTTGCAAGGAGCCAGACCCGTGCCCACCCTGACCCTTGTGGCCAGCAGCACACATTCACAAAAGAGCAGAAAGCCCATCAGGAATAGACAGTCAACACCCAGGGAACTGATTTTCTTTCTCTGACACAACCGGCCCATTTGCCATCCGACCCTGGTCTCCTACACACTAGGCTTTCCCAAAGCAAAAAAAAAAAAAAAAAAAAAAAATCTGTTTTTCGCAACTCACTTTCTTAAAGATACTTACATCAGATAGCATTGGTTCATCAAGTTCTTCCACTCTGCTCAGGTTAGGTGCCCCGTATCGATCGCTAATTTCAGCTAGGGTTTTGCTTGTGTCTGATGTTACATCCTACAATCGTTAAGATTCGTTTTTAATCTCAAATGAGTTTGAAATTAAGACACCAATTTTCTTTTGATTTCAATAATGTCTGAATTATAACATCAAACTTCAACGTTAACAGAATAAACCAATACCTGTTACTAGAGAGAGAATGCTAGAAATAAATGCTAAAACTTAATTAAAAAGCACATTCAGAAATTTAAGATATATCACTGTAAGTAAACATATGGTAAATATCTCACGACGTTCTGGTTTTTAAAAATACAAACAGAAACTGAATGTCCCATTTTTGCCCACTTTGAGATTTTGCTTTAAATCATATTGTACTTGTGAACTGTTGTTACTAGAAAACATACTTGGACTACCAATTTTGATAATTTCCTTATTAAAAGGTTTAGCTACTAATGCATCAACATGAAGCTTTGCCTTCCAGGACACTCATTCATTTCACTTAACACAGAATAACTTTTTCTTCTCACCTCTGAATGTGAACTGTCTTCACTCTTAGCTATATTTTCTATATTCATTCTCATCTCCTATAATATATAAAAATGAAGAAAAATATTTGAATATACTTTCCGTTTTGATTCCATGTTTAATTTTCAAGAAGTTTTATTTTTACATAATGCTATGATCAGTTTAACAGCAAATAGGTCATCAGTCTTAAAGGGGTGATCTGAATACATTTAGTACAAAACTGTGGCTTGCAGTCTCATTTAACGTTGGCTACTAATAGAAAACCATGTTTTATTTATAATTAAACATGACTCTTTAAAAAATGAAATTAAACCTGAAGCCAAATTATTAGCCAATGAGGCAAGTGACAAAACAGAAACCTTTCTTCTGTCATTTTACATCACTGAGTCTTCACTGAAGAGAAAGGGGGTCTACATCTCCATGTATTTATGGGCATGCGTGCATGGTGTATATCTTTGCGCCTTACAGCACTCAGACTAAAATAAGCTCAGCATCTGTGTTTTTTGTTAACCATGTGTTTTTTTAAACTATGTATAGGGCTTTGAATTTATCTTTTTAAGAATATCATTTTTTTCATTCAATTCATCCTTCCAACTTTTAAAAAAGTGTTTTAAATAATTATGCTCTCATCTAAGCCATGAATACACATATTCTATAAAGTATGCTTCTGTTTTTAATTTTAATTATGGAATAAATAGAGGAGTCACATTTACATAAGAGAGACTGGCTGGGGGCACCTGGGTGGCTTAGTCAGTTAAGCCAAATACCCTCAATATTACAAAGAACTTAACCTTGAACATCAGCTACCACAGTAGGAACAACTGTGTCTGGACTAGAAGGTTGCTTTTATCACCATGAGAGAACTCTGGTGCTCACAAAGCAGTTTCACACATACGATCATAGCTGATCCTTACAACAAACCAGTGAGATACGGCTAGGAAAATTATACTGTTATCCCTATTTTTCAAAAAGGCAAACTGAGGTTGAAAAGGTTGTAAGACTTGTCTCAGTTGCACGGCTAATGTGTGGCATGTCTCTGAATCCCACATTATGACAGCTGCAAGAAACAGTTTGAGGATTCTATGAGGTTTTAAATAAAACAGACATCTTTTTAATAAAACAGACATTTTTTTAATAAAACTTCAAATTTAAAATAAATAAAACTTCAAATTACCTTCTCTAATTCTTCTTGAGCTCTCTGTAGTTCTTCCATTCTTTGTCTCTCTTTTTCTTGCATTTCCAACTCCAGCTGGAATGCCAGCTGTTGCTGAATATTCAGAAATAAATAAGTCATATTAGCGTCAGATCAATTGCAAGGAATTAACTCTAATCACTCTGAAATGTCCCAGGATAATTAAGTTTATTCCTACCTAAATTTCAGAAGCTTACAAGAATTAAATGATCGCAGCCATCTAATACTTTAGCTTTTACAAATATTTCCTGAAGTCTAACATAAAAAAGGAAACTTCCTTAATGGCTAATTTGTAGAAAAGCACAATTTGTGCAAAATCAAGTTATATTCTCTGTTCTTCTTGAAGCAACAAATGAGATTGCAGTACTTTTTTTTAGATAAAATCCTTTCAAGCATAGATGGGTGTTAAAAGAGCCAAACCTTAGTTGCAGAAGAGTGGATGAGAAAATCTTAAGTATATTATCCGAAACTATAGATAAAAATATATTGGTCCCAACTCAACATACATGCCACACTAGAATAAGGGTCAGCAAACTAAATTCTGTGGGCCAAATCTGACTCAGTGTTCCAAAATAATAATAATAATAATAATAAACTTAAATTAAGATTATTAGCCTTTTGGAGAAAACAGTTGCTCAAAGAGTTGATGACACCGGGAACAACATCAACAGTCAAGTAAAAACAAGGCAAATTATTTTGAGCTATTTTCCTTGGCTCTTAATAGGTAGACAAATGTTCCCAGCACTGCTCAGTTGTTGTCATTGACTGGTAGCAATGCTGAGTCTGAAGTGACTGAAAGATCAGCCTCTATGAATAGTCTTCATGGGACAACCACAGGCAAGAGATATTTTCTTTAGTTTTCTTTCTTTCTTTCTTTCTTTCTTTCTTTCTAGGGAGGGAGTACATGAGCACATGGTGGTTGGGGAGAGAGGGAAAGAGAGAATCTTAAGCTGGCTCCATGCTCAGCATGGAGTCCAACCCAAGGCTTGACCCCACAACCCTGAGATCATGACCTGAGCTGAAATCAAGAGTCGGACACTTAACCAACTGAACCACCCAGGCGCCCCAAGAAATATTTCCAAAGAAGTTGAGAAACGTGAATTCAGTACAACCAGCGGTGAAATCTGCTAAAATGTGTTACAACCAATGGTGATAAAAAGGTGTGTGCAACATAAAGAGGCTTAGTTGGACAAATTTACAGAGCTTGTGAAAATGCAGTGTTGAAAGCCTGAGTATTCATTGTATTATTCAACAGCAGATACTCTGCAGAAAATGCTTGAATCTGTCATGCGCTACTGAGCCAGCAGTGCCAACAGTGTCCTTCATTCTCTCTAATGAATGCGACCATCACCAGTTTTGTGGATTTTTGTCAGGAAGAGAAACTGAATACATCTGGGCTTGCCCCAGCACACAGCAGTTGCATAACTTCACGGTGGTGATGGGTTGCTGTGGATTGTGGGGCTCAGGACCAAGACGGAAATTTTTCGGAATGAGAAGACTCATTCTCAATCACTATTATCAAACCTGAAATGGCTTTGGATGTAAGCTTTACTGCAGGCTTAATAATGTTTTTTAAATCAATTCAAACTAAACTTAACAAGGCAAAAACAGCACTTACATGTAGAACTTAACACTTCGGGAAAGCCATTTCAACAACTAATGTTTGAATCACAATGTCAAGCTGCTTTAACGCTTCCCATGTGGTCAAAACCTTAAACAAGAAACTAGATCCCCTTCTCCCCCAGTTTGCACACAAAATCTGCAGCAGGTGTATTTCTCGAGCTCAGACTATAGGCCCAAAATATTTTGTGGCCTTGATTTCGGTGCGAATGAAATTTCCAAATCTCTAAATCTAAAACTGTGTAACCAACCTTCAATTGGAAGTGATTAATCTATAAGGTAATGACATGCCAAAAGGCAAAACAAAATAAAAATCTAATAGAATTCTACAAATGCCTTCCAAGAGATAAATATGGTCAAAATTATATGCACACGGGCTGATACCAGCATTTGACAGGACCAATCTCTCAGCTATTTTCAAAGAGGAAATACTAAAATCTCATTACATATCAGCATTAACAGATAAATGCTTTCAATCAATTTTGATGATAGGGAACATGAACTTTGAACTCCAATTAAAAGAAATGTTATCTCTAAAAAATAACTTAACTCTCTTAAGCAGTAAGCCTATATTCCAAAAGGAAAATTGTATTTCATTATTATTTTAAAAAAATTTTTTTATTTCATCAATATAACTTTTGTGGAAATTTGTTCTCTCTCGCTATATCTACATAATACACCATAATACCTACATGTCCCATTATGTCTCAAATGCATTTTTTCAAAGTAATACATTTTTATAAATAAAGAGATAATAAACAGTCATTGCTATTTATTTACAGAGGGTTGTTAAAGGGAATTTCTTGGTAACCCTGTATTATCCACACTGGGATAAAAGTGATAGGGCAGGTCGCTGAAGTGCAAGAACATAGCATTTCGATCCACTTTCAGATATTGGTGGAGGAAGTGAAATGACTAATCTCTCAACAGCAGTGAAAATGCAGCTGTGAAGTACCAACCACATTGGCCAACAGAACCAGTTTCTTAACATTTTCAGGAATATTTCAAAGCTCAGTTCCTTTCTTCACACAGGAGTAAAACCATTAGGAATATATTCCAACAAATCAGACAAACCAAAAAGCTTTTACTTTCTCAGTGAGCTCTTAGGTAGAAAATGGCAGTCAAAGTACTTCCCTGTTCACAGGGCCCTGGGCTTACTGGAGTGTCCTAACCTTTCAAGGCATTTCAAGTCAGTGGCACTGACTGTGAGAACAACAGGGAGGGGACCAGAGTCCTGATGACGCCTCAGCTCAGCTGACTCAATGGTGGACTCAGGGTGCCTGTCTCTTAGCATCTCCGGCTCACTCTCTCTTAAGCTCTTCTCCAGCGGACCTTCTCTCCACAGGCCCCTTTTTCCTTCTCTCATCTATTTCTGGCCACCACGCTGTTTTTTTCACGGGTCATAAAATCTTCTGCAGAATGTTACTGCATCTTCCACTCTGGACCCAATGCTTAGGGTTCAGCGCACGGTGGCGCCTTTCATACTGATCAACAGGATACAGCTAGAGAAGTGCTTGATTTCTACTACTGCCAAATTTTATCTAAGTAAGATAAAGTAGATGAGCCAAGGAAAGTCAAGTAGCCCCACATTTGTGATGGAATTGTCCTAGGGAAGGAGAACTGCTGAGAAGTTCTCCTTGTTCTGAGAGACAGGGGACAGACACTAGCTGTAGAAGCCATAAGATGAAGGGCAGATTCTCACTCAAATTTGGGGCAATTCTGTGGCAGACGTTCGCCCATTTGGATGATTGTTTGACACCCAACTCAACACTCTGCAAACTCCCCACAAGAATAAACCAAACGATTGAAAAATGAAGACGCGGGAACAGTAAAGTTTTCAACCACCATTTCCATCTTGGGTGCCTAGAATGTTCTACCCCAGTGTTAGGGATGAGAGGTTAGGCAGAGAAGCTATTTACCATGTCTATATTTTCTTTTGTATCCACACACCCAAATAACAGGCTTCTTTCCTTTTACAAGTGTGTAGACTTGAGTTGAAACTCTAGGGTTTAAGTACTAAGTGGTAGAACGATAGGGATAACTTAAATTTAATTCAGAAGCTCTCCATAAATTAAATTAGCCCAAAAGCCACTCTGGAACTTTCCCTATCTAGTTTATAATCCATGACTTATCCCTGAAACCATTCTCTTTACCAACATCTTTAGCTCCCCAATCCTGCTACCCCAAACCTACTTCAATCAAAGGGTCTGCCCCTTCCGCATCACTCAAATCTTTAGACCTAAGTGGAGAAAATCATGGAATCATAAAACCAAACCAAATGGCAACAATATAAATGCCTGGTCTCTAACTCTGACAGGGTACTCAATGCTACCAAGTAATGTTAAGTTTCCCGGTCAACTCTACCATTCTCCAAAGCTATCATTTCAAACCCTCCCCGCTCTCCCCACACCTGCCACTTTATTATCTCATTCTTGGAAGATGATCATGGTCCCTACTTCATAAAGAAGAAAGAGTCATACAGAAACGGTTTTAAACCTTGTGCCACAAAACCTGTACATCCACAGGTACCTAGACCATCCTCTCCCTATCTCTTAACATCAACCATCCTCTCCCCTCTGCTCCTAAGAAAAAAAAACAAAAAAACCAACCTCCTTCCCTGAAAATCTCCTTGAGAGCATTACCTGCCTTCACCATCTCCCCTGTTACATCCAACCCCATGCGCACTGCTCCCTCCAAGGTCACCAGTGGTCCTGAATGAGCACTATGCCCTCTTGCTCTCACTCAACCAGCAGTAGGCATGGTTGACCCCTTGGGTCTCTCCCCTTGGCCTCCACGAGGGCACACTTCCTGGGTCTTCCTCCCACCCCGCTGCTGCTGTTTCTCCAGCAAAGAAGACACAGATACAGAAATACAGAAACGTGAAGATATAAGAGCGCCATTCCCAACTCATTAGAGATGGGGAGTTTTTCAACATTTGGGTCCCACCACACTGAGGCTAACCCCGATAACTCCAGTCACCCCTATACTCCCGTGCTTGTCTCGACTCACCTGCTGGAACAGGAGCTCCTCTGCTTTGAGCCTCTCCATCATCTCCTGCTCTATCACAGCTAACTCTCTCTCACGCTCCAAGTCGGCCATTTCCTTCTGTCTCTGGCAGTGTTTAAAAACAATGTCACGTGACTAATTTGAGACAGAACAATTTGTAAAAACAATCTTGAAAGCATGTTAATCACCAACAAGAGGGAAAGGGGAAGTAAATCTTACTCTACCTCATTTAGAAAATGTGTAATAATTTGGGGAAATATGTGTTTTATTTGAACAAAGAGCATAAAATTAAAATTATACCTTGGGTATGCTCACAATTATGTAAAAAAAAAAAAGTCTACAAATGTATAGGAAATCTATAGAAAAAAGATTGGAAGAAAATACCTAAAAATCTAAAAAGAAGTCTTCTGTGAAGTATTTTTTCTTCTGGTTTTTCATACTGTCCAAGTTTTTCATAATAAACATACTATTTTTATAATAGAAATAACATTGAACTTTTTAAAAAAGCAGACAAACAGGAATAATTATTTTACTCTTCTAATTTTCTAAAAGAAGATTACCTACTTACCAGTTGCTCCATGGTCACGTTTTCCTTATATTTGTAAATCCACAATGCTAAATATTCTATTGGATCTACTGGGCGAATTCTTGCCACTTCTGCAAGACCTTGAGTTAGACATGTCCCAAGGCACTTTTGAAGATACATTGACTCCATTTCTCACCCCTGACTTCTAAAAGGTAAACGTTTTTGCATTAATGTAGGGAATGTTCAATAAGGACAATAAAAGTAGACTCCAGTGAGGCCAACAAAACATTACATCCTGTCATGGGCACCTCCCATCAAGGATGACACAAGCAAGCTGGCTCCATGAAGCTTCCAGCAGTTTCCAAAGAGAGTTCACAGATGTCACAACAGCTACCAAGAAGATGGACTTTCCAAAATCCTGGTGGGCTCTCAAGACAAAGAGTCAGAAAAGAACAGCAAATAAAGCTGCCAACCAGCAAAGGGAAGGTAATAATAAAGATTAGAGCAGAAATAAGTGATACGGAAACTAAACAACAGCAACAACAAAATAGTGAAAAAGAGTCAGAAAAAAGGATACCATCATTATTGTGAGATGGCTACAGGCCGAGCAATGCATGTCTCACTCCATCCTCACAATGGGTGATAAATGTGTCATTACCCCCGCTGTGCAGATGAGGAAGCCCAGGCACAAAGAGCATATAAGTCAACATGGTGAACATGGGATTCATACGCAACTCTTGACTCCGGAGTTACTATCTTAATGACACAGATGTTCCTCCCAAGCCACAAGGGTCAGTTTTAGAAAACATCACAATACTCCACCTCAAAAAAACACAAAAGTCCATGAATCTCCAAGGCCAAAGAATAAAAAAAAAAAAAAAAAATCCAACCATCAAAGAATAGCATATGACGCTCCTCACACTTTGGCCCCAATTTCTTCTCAGGCTCACCTCCAGACATCTCTTCTGCCTCCAGCATATCCTGGGCTCTAATGACACTGAACATTCTGCCATTCTCACCCACTTCCATTTCTAAGACTTTTGCACATGATTCCTCACTATCTCCCAGCTTAGAAAATATATCTCCTCACCTGCAAGATGTAGGTCATCTCTCATTCTCTCATTCCCTGAGCCTTCCCTAGCCATGCAAAGGAGATCCTCCTTCTCCAAGCAACTTGCACAGCACCTGTCATGCAACCTGAGAATCACCTGTGTACACACACGTGTCCTCCCAAGACAAGCTCCTTCACCTCCTCAAGGAGTGGGCTTTAATCACAAGGCAGGCACTCTGGCTTCCCATGGAGGCAAGTGAATGAGTTTCTCCACTCTCCCAGTAATGTTCCAGTCTATTCAGTTATGAAGATGGACAGGAAGAATTTTATACCAGATTTGAAGGAAGGAAAGGAGGAAGGAAGGAAGGAAGGAGGGGAGGAAAGAAGGAAGGAAGGGAAGGAGGAAAGAAAGAAGGAAGGGAGGGAGGGAGGGAGGGAAATGTAGCAACCACTGTGTTTCAGGTGCTTTGAAAAAACTGCTCACCCTCAAATTACCCTTATGGAATCCAGTTGCTTCTAAGGATCTAATGAAATGTATTCATTATTCAACAAATATATACTGAGTACCTACTATAGGTCAGGCATGAGCGGAATATGAGAGAATAGAATGCCAGCATGCCTAGTCCTGTCCCTGGACAAATGCACTGAACATTCTGCATAAAATTTCAGAAACAACAACCTCCTGAGGTTCATAAACCCCAGTAGTGCTCTCTCCCATTTGATGGTGGTGAGCGTATAAATGGTATAGCCCCCACAGAGAGGAATTTTGGCAATATCTAGAAAATTACATAGGTATTTACTCTTTGAACCATTGATCTCACTTCTCAGATCTTAACTTGCAAAAATATGGAGTGATGATATATGCATGTAGTTACTTTGCTCCGTTACTTAAAATAGTCAAACTGGAACCCCATCCAAAAACTCATTCTTAAGGGAACTGATGAGATAAAACAACACAATGGATTACTGTGCATATATATTATATAAAAGACATGAGGAAGATCTCTAAAATAGGGAGCGATCTCTAGGACAGTGTGAAGCGAGAAAAAAAGCAAGGTGCAGAAATTGTATATAGTATGCCACCTTCTGTATTATCAGCAGTGGGGGAAGGAATGTGTACGTGTGTACATAAACATAGTCATAAAAACTTAAACTCTACAAGCTGGCATGAATGAATCGAATTCCCTTTCAAGCTGGCATTGGTGACTTAACCATACAGAGAGAAGGATTATAGTATTACAAACGGGTTTGAGACACAGTATCTTCACTGTGCTTCTTCAATGGGATATACCCTAAAGACAAAAATAACTACAGTGACATCTCAATGTCTTTTGAAAATGTAAAATGGGGAACAGATTCCTGCTGCTGTTCCAGAAAGATAATACATGGGAAAAGGACCATGTCCCCAAGGAAGAAACCTCTGGCCTAAGAATAGCATCCCACTGAGTGTGGGTCTCAGACCTACGGGCCTAGATTAGCAGGACCCAGGTAAACTCGTTACTTAGCTTCTCATGTTTCCTGTCCATGAAATGGCGATAATATCCATCTGACAGGTTGTTGTAAGGAATGTTATTTTTCATATACACCAACAGGCATCTCGGTTCAATATAAGAAAGTCCCTTCCCAGGGAAACAGCTGTCTCAAGCCTGGAGAGGTGGTCACAAGGAATAGAAAGAGGTCCTTTACCCATGGCTAGGAGAAAGCCGGCCAGCCTAGTGGGAAAGGAGGGGATTCGGGTAGGGTTGCCAGATGTAGCACATAAAGATGTAGCAAAAAAAAAAAAAAAAATACGGGATGCACAGTTCAACATGAATTTCAGAGAAATAAGGAATAACGTGTTAGTACAGTGTAGTATAATACAAAATCATTCGTTGTTTATCTGAAATTCATAATGAACCTGTGTCCCGTGTTTTATCTGGCAACCCTCGATTCGGGGCGCTTGGGTTCGTTTTCCCATCCTGGCTCTGCCGAAAGGTCTCCCACCTTCCCGGTCCCCTCCACCCAGCCGAAGAGAAGGGGTGGAGGAGGAGGTGGAGGAGGAGACGGCGCTCCCCAGGCGCTGCACTAACCTCTCTCCGCCCAGAGAAGCCCGGGCGTCGTCTGAGCCCCACACCACTCACAAGGTCCAACGGCCCAAACCGCCGCCCCCGCGGTATCCCCGCCAAGCACCAGCACCC
>CM052894.1:41775216-41838985 GCA_028534135.1 Potos flavus | reverse complement strand
TTTTCAACTTTTTGAGGAACCTCCACACTGTTTTCCAGAGTGGCTGCACCAGCTTGCATTCCCACCAACAGTGTAGGAGGGTGAGAGAGAGAATCTTAAGCAGACTTCATACTCAGCACAGAGCCTGTCCTGGGCCTTGATCTCATGACCCTGAGATCATGACTTCAGCCAAAATTAAGAGTCAGATGCTTAATGGACTTAGCCGCTGGGCCCCCTAACCTTAATACACTTCTATTATGTAATGTACAATTCACATTCAGTTTCCCCAACAACTCTTTATAAAATTCTTTTTTCTGCTTCAGACTCAATCCAGAATCATGTGTTCCGTGTATTTGTTAGGCCTGTTTAGGCTCCTCTGATCTGGAATGGTTCCTCCTCTTTTTTTGTCTTTCACGATCTTGACATTTTTAAGAGTACGGGCCAGTTGCAGACTGTCTCTTAACTTGGCTTTGTTCATATTTCCTCAATTAGATTCAAGTTTTGCATTTTGGGCAGGAATCCACAGAAATATATTTAATCCCCCTAAGGAGTGCATCCCATCAGGAGACACATGGTGTCACTTTGTCCTTTTATTAGTGATGTTTCCTTAGATCGCTTGATTAAGGTTGTATCGGCAGGTCTCACCACTATAAAGTTCCTATGTTTCCTTTTGGAATTAATACATAATTTGTGGGGAGAAACTTTGAGACTATACGAGTATCCTATTTTTTATCAAATATCGATTGAGTTTTAGTACTCACTGATGATTCTGGCTTGATGCAGTTGTACTATGATGGTTACAAAATGTTGATTTTTTTTAAAACTCCATTATTCTTCCCATGTTTATTAGTTGACATACTACCTTAAGAACTTGCCTTCTCTCCCATTCACTCACTTACCAATCTGTTCTTACATTGATTCACAGATTTTTTATTTTACCCAATTAGTTATAATGCATTAGAGTCAGTATTTATTTCAGTGGTCTGACTGCCCCAGATTGGGCCAATAGCAGCCCAATCTGCTGGTTCCTGTGTCCTTAACCACTTATTTTCTAGCATTTTGCTACTTTCTGGGACAAAAAAATGTTCCAGGCTTCTTGGACCTTTCCTGCCCCAACTTTGGAATTCACCATTTCTCGAAGGAGCCCTGATTGCTCTTAAGTGGTAAAGGCTATTTCAAAGCAAGTTCCCTATAATCAGTGTGCTCATTCATTGCTACTTAAGTGTTTTTGCTTCTAGGCTTTTGCAACGGAAAGACCTGGGAAATATATATATATATATATATATTTCTATATGCATATCTACGTATCTTTCCTTCCTTAAACTGAAAAAACACCTCCAGAAAATGTTAAGACTGGAACTGACACTTTATTATTCACTTTATTATTAGCTCTTTTGGACTTAAAATGTATAAACTTCAGAAATATGGAGGTGATCAGAAATAGGTGTTAGTCCATTGTATGTCACAGCCTTCCATTGTAATAGCTAATATTTTTTTAACATGTACCAGAGTGCCTAGGTGGCTTAGTCGGTTAATAGCCTGCCTTCGGCTCAGGTCATGATCCCAGGGTCCTGGGATCGAGCCCTGCATCAGGCTCTCTGCTCGGTGGAGAGCCCGCTTCTCCCTCTCCCTCTGCCCCTCCCCTCTGTTCATGTTCTCTCTCACTATCTTTCTCTCTCTCTCTCTCAAATAAGTAAAAAATCCAAAATATATATATATATTATATACCATGGGCCAGGCTAAGTGCTTTACCTCTGTTTGTTATCTCTTCTAATCCCCACAATTCTGAGGCCCATACCTTTATCGTTTTGTTCTACAGATGAGAAAACCAAGGCTCAGAGAGACTGGGTGACTTGCTGAAGATCACACAGCTAGTAAGCGGCAGTACCAGGACTGGAACTCGGTCTGTCTCTTCCTGGAGTCTGTGTTCAGACTGCAGCTCTACACGGCCACGCCTAACTTATGGTCTGACTCAGGCTACATTGCCTCCAGCTCCTGAAATCCGATTAATAGTAAATACTGGGGCATCAGCTCAACCTCCACTAGTTTCTTTCTTGCGCCCTAGAGTAGAATACTTTGTTACTCGCTGGTAGAGCCTGTGACCATGGGTAGCTACAGTGCCTGCCATTCTCCGTCCCTCTCCTCCCCAGGGCTTCTCCGTGGTCCCTTCTGAAATAAATAAGCCTCACTTATCCGTGTCACAGAGGAGAGTAGCTTCCAACCTCACAATAGCACAGCTTGCTGGGTCCTTAGAGCCGCTCTCAGGACCTCCTGTCTGTGCAATTATTTCCTCGCTACTCAAGGGTAGAGATGTGTGGGTAAGTGGAGACCTTAGCCACTCTTAACCACCACTATATCAAGCTCCTCTTGGGCCTCATGGCCCCCAGGACCTATTATCTGACCTAAGACAGCCGGAGAGCTTTTAAAAAAAAAAGTCCATTTGAATGTAAGAGCAATTGGCAAGTGTGTATTTATTGTTTCTTTTGGGAAGGGTGGCATCCAGAAGTAGCTCGTATTTATCCTGAAACAAATCCGAATTGACTAGAGCGTGTCTATTTTAAAGATCAGATTCGATTTATAAAGTAGTGTGACTCTGCTGTGCTGTTTCCCAGGCCCACAAGGATGGAAACTGACTACCTGAAGAGGTGCTTCGGAAATTGCCTGAGCCAGGCATTGACAGAGGTGGCAAAGGTTCGGCCCAGTGACCCCATAGAGTATCTGGCTCACTGGCTTTATCAATACCGGAAGACCGCTAAAGCGAAAGAAGAGGCGTGTGTGTGCCCAGAGTCATCTTGGGGAGGGCTTTCCAGCTTTCTCATGGTAATTTGAAATCCAAAGTGGGAGTCCAGAGCTAGCCCAGAAGGCGTCTTGGTTTATTCGACTTGCGAGATCCCTTAGGAAGCATGGAGAGTCTGGGGGCTGAAGTGGGAATCCAACTCAGAGGAGTCGTGGGATTGGTGGGTTTGGAGCTACTAGCAGGCAAAAGCTGGTCACAGGAGCAAACTGGGGAGGCCCTCAGGGCCCCAGGCCTGTGGTCTGTCCCAGTGAGGGCAAGCCTGTTAGTACAGGCTTCCCAGGGCCTGGCTGACTCCGCTCTCCTCTCGCCCCAGGAAAGCCAACAGGAGATCCAGTTGAAGGAAGAACAGTATAATAGCCTCAAAGAAACCGAAATGACAGAAATGCTGAAGCAAGAAGAATGTCAGATTCAACAGCAGTATGAAAAGTGTCACAAGGTAGGGAGGGAGGAACCCAGCTGCGGGCAGGTGCAATCCCCAGAGCCGGATACTGGGAAATCCGCAGGCCAGCAAGGTCCCAGTACCCTGGGCGCTGAGGCTGCCGGAGCTCGCTTCTCTCCATTTTCTTATGTTTATATGTAAACCACTCTTATTGACAGTCCTGGTCAATCGAAAAAGGAAATGTTGAAAGGCAATTCCATTTTAGATTTCAAGAAATACCTTAGCTGTTACTGGTTTTAAAAAATCAGGTTTTAAAAAAAAATCTCATAAGTCACTTGGAACTAATATATTTCCTTACAAGATCCTTTGAACCCTTTTCAAACTTATTCAGTATTTCAGAAACCAAATATGGTTATCAGTATATAATTCAGGTATATTATTTTATTTATTATCTACTATTAAGTGTTTTAGTTACTGTGTGCTATTTATTTATGTATCAAGGCACAGATGCCTTCTCTGTGATGCTGTAATACCGGTCATAAAGTATTACCTTCTTGTAGTTGGAAACAGCTGTGTGTTCATTAACCTGACAGGCATATCTTTTTTTTTTTTTTTTAAAGAATTTATTTATTTATTTGTCAGAAAGAGAGAGAGATCACAAGTAGGCAGAGAGGCAGGCAGAGGCAGAGGGAGAAGCAGGCTCCCCGCTGAGCAAGGAGCCCGATGTGGGACTCGATCCCAGGACCCTGGGATCATGACCTGAGCCAAAGGCAGCCGCTTAACCAACTGAGCCACCCAGGCGTCCCCTGACAGGCATATCTTTTATCTCCCATGACTTTTGCCACCATCTTCTGAAAAGCACCTTGTGCCGATTTTGCACTTTCTACAAAGTGCATGATACCCGGACAGGGAATCGACTCACAGGGCTTAAATATCTGAAATCTTTCCAACTCTCACTATATCCTGTGCATTAAAATCTTCAAAATCATACACTTCACTGGCTTTTGCTAGTTTCCAAAGCCGCCTTTGATGAAGAGACATGAAACTATTTAGTTTATGTACACTCACGCTAATATGCTCGGCTCTCCTCATAATTAATTCATAGGTTTATTGTTTAAGTCTGGGTGTTCTATAGGTAAATGGGGTTAAAAGAAAGGTAGTTTCATACTACTGTTTGTCACTAGTTCAAAGTGACAAAGTGAACTCACTCAGGAATAGTTCATTCTTTGAACAGGTACCGAGAGATGGTAGAGGGGAGGTCATGACGCGGAAGTTGTCATCCCCTTGCCACCCTTCTCATCCTTTCCTAACACCATGCTTCCCAGTTAACAGAAATATCAATATATTTAAGGCAGAGAAAGACTTCCAAAACTCCACCCTGGTTTCATGATGCCTTTATTAAAGAAACCTTTGGTCACATTAATGTTTGGAATTGTCCCATTGAGTTGCACCCAGGAGATCTTAGACCCTGTAGCAATATTCCTTTGCAAGATTTAGATGAGTAAAAAGTATGCTGTTCTTTTGCCAAGGTTGAGACAAAGGCCATTGTCAGGGAAGATGGGAATAAGAGCCAGCAGGATGCCCGGACTAGGAGTAGGCTCTCACTTTGAAGAAAGAACTCATGCACAAATTGTGATTATGAAAATTGATGCTTTTTGTTAGAAAGAAACAGAGAGGCCCAACAGGGATCTTAAAACAAACTTGCCAGGCTAGGGAGAGCTACTCTTATAGTAAAAATGGAAAGAACTGGGTAGAGGGCAAAGAAGTGAAGGTCCCTCAAATAAGATGAGATTCTAAGTTCTCATTGCTCCTCGGCTCAAGGCAAATTGCAAACTATTCCTTGCTCTTGGTCATTTCCAGATTTTGAGTCACTAGCGTTATTAAACCTGGTCTCAAATAGGCCCAGGATGGGTTGCATAAGATTTTGGCAGGCCTGCTGATGGGTTTTTATGCCCATACTCAAAGCTTTGCAAAATTTCCCTTCATATCTTAAAACCATCATTGCTTGCATTTGGCTTAGAAAGCCTTTGAGTACCCCTGATTGAATACTACTGGTCCAGGGGCTCTGTCAAAAACGGGAGTAGAAACTGCACTGTGCGTGGTAGAGATCATATCCAATTATAGCACTCAAGAAGAGATGTTCAGAGGAGGTAGCGTGTGAGTCAGACCTAAAAGAAAGCTAGCAAAAGTTGCCCTTGTATTGGTTTCTCTTTACTAAGCTGAGGCTGTTTTGAGTAAGTAAGCCATGATTCTAAGTTTGAAAACAATTCCTTTGTTTATAAAGATGTAGCCATACGAATGTTTTATAAATACATTCTTATGGAGTCAACACATAGATTTATTGCATATAGTCAGAAGGGTCTTACAGATCACATGGGCAAATACTCCGCAGACATCTCTGTAGTGCCTCATGGGATCCATTGTACACGATATTCACTGGACAGGGCACAAGTGGCTGGGAGAGCTTATGCTCCAAAGATTCCTCCCTCACCAGGGACTGCAATCACATAGATGCTAGGCTGCGGGATATCCTCTCATAGCTCACTGAGACTGAATTTATTTTTTCAATCTTTTTTCTCTGTTTCAGTTTTGATCTCAGTTTCTTTTGATCTGCCTTCAAGTTTACTGACCTCTTCTCCTACAATGCCCAGTATCCTATTTAGGGATTCAGTGATTTTTTTCATTTTGAATATTGCACTGTTCAATTCTAGAATGTCTATCTGGTTCCTTTCTATAATTTCCATTTTCTCTGCTTACCTACCCTAACTTTTCACTCATTATGCCCATTTTTTCTCTTTTAAATGTTTGAAAATATTTGTCATGGCTGGTTTAAGTCTTTGTCTGCCAATTCCATGATCTTTGTCATTTTGGGCTCTCTCTTTTTTTTAAAAAAGGTTTTATTTATTTATTTGACAGAGAGAGACACAGCGAGAGAGGGAACACAAGCAGGGGGAGTGGGAGAGGGAGAAGCAGGCTTCCTGCTGAGCAGGGAGCCCGATGCAGGGCTCGATCCCAGGACCCTGGGATCATGACCTGAGCCGAAGGCAGACGCTTAACGACTGAGCCAGCCAGGCGCCCCTTGGGCTCTCTATTTTATACTTTTTTTCTAGAATATGGTTCGCATGTCTAGGAATTATTACTAATATGCTGAACATTGTAGACGATACTTTATAGGGAGTCCAGATCATGCAGTTTTCCTTTAAGTGGTGTTGAGTTTTGTTCTGGCAGGCAATAAAATTATTGGTGAATCATCTTGATCCTATCCGATTTGCTTTATGCTTTGCTAGAGCTGATCTGTTACGATTTCGTTATTAGTCTTGGGCATGAAAATGGCAGTGTTGTGTTCTTGGCATACTGAGTGTGTTTTAGTCTCTGCTAACAAGTCTTTTGCTTTTTTGTTTTGTTTAGCCACTAATACCTAGCTGGTTCCACAAAGAAGACCACAAAGAAGACCGCATTCATACAAGAGAACGCAAAACCCCTTGAGAAGGATGCCTTGAAGCAGGAATCTCTGCCAGGTACTTCCAATATGGTTCCAGGAATGCCTCGATAGATTCCCTCTCCAGAGTCTTCTGGCCAGACTGACTGCTGTGTCAAAACTCCCCAAGAAATAAATTCTCGGGCTTTTCAGCCTGAAATTGCTGCTCAAATGCATCCTGGTTCCAAATCTCTTTCTTAAGTTATCAAAAGACAGATGATTTTCATGACGCTTGCTGTGGAAGGAGGTGTCTTGCAGGGACGGACTCTCCAGCTGAAGTTCTGTTCATGGCAACCATGAAAACCCTTGATCACGTAAGCATTTCAGCTACTGATAGGACAAGATAAACTCATAAGGATTTCAAATTTTTTGAGATTAGACAGTGGAAACAGAACGATCTCACATGTTCATGTCTTGATTTTAGGTGAACTTTCCAGTCAGGCCTAGAGGGTTTACACATGTCCTAGAGTGTATCTTGTGTCACTGACAATGGGTATTTTAAAACAGTTCCTATGACAGTAAAGCTCAAAGGGAGGGTGTTGTGGCCACACACCAAGAGGGTATGAAATGGTTATCACTCCCACGATGAGGCCCTTGGGGAAGAAGAGGACGGGCTTCCCCAGGGGGCTTGAAAATGGCTTGAGGTAGCAAGGAAAGGACCCTGGCTTGGGGTTTGTATTTCCATCAGGGGTGGGCCCAGGTGAGAGTTCCCGTCCTTGGGGAGAGGCTGTCCTGGCTTGAAACTCGCTGAGCCAAAGGTGGGAGCACCTGAGTTTATCAGCTTGCCCAGATGTGGGGAGGAGGGAGAGTTGAAGTCTACAAGCTGTCAGCAGCCAGACACCAAAAAATGGAGTCAGACTTTATCACGGAGGGCAAACTCTGAGCGGCCTTGATCCACCCAGTCTTTGAGTAAAGCACTCCGGGCAGGTGCTGAGGTCCTTCCTTCTAATTTGCACCTGGTGGGTAGGCATTCAGCACTTTCCAGAGTAGCTGGAAAAAGCCATAGGACCCAAAAACCCACACACGGAAGCAAAGAGAGCTTTGTAGAGGGCCCGGTGGTACCTGCAGCATCCCAAGAGAAAGGTGAAATCCGGGAGGCTTTTCCTCTATCTGAGAGGGGTTGTTTCTTGGACATCACAGCCTGGGTGAGGGAAGTCATAACTTTTGTCTACTTTAAGGGATTCCATACTATTGCCTTTGATTATTCTTTGGCCCCCATGTTTGGTCATATCCCTGGACCACGAAAATGCAATCCATCTCTACTACTGTTTTGTTGCACCATTGCCAGGTTTGGCTTTTTGGTTGCTGTTATTTTGTTACTGAAAAGTTGTTACAGTGCACTTCCTTGTGCACAGGATCTTAGGAAGTCTCTGCTGATCTGTCTATGGATTGCTAAATCAAAAGATGTTGGCATTTTGGGGACAAAAGACATGAACAGACATTTCCTGGAAGAGTATATACATATGACAAATAAGCACATGAAAATATGTTCAACCCCATTAATCATTACAGAAATGCAAATTAAAATCACAATGATGCGTCACTACACATCTGTCAGGATAGCTGGAGTTAGAAAATAGTGACAACAGGGGTGCCTGCGTGGCTCAGTTGGTGGAGCGTCTGGCTCTTGATTTTGGCTCCAGTCATGATCTCAGGGTGGTGGGATCAAGCTCTGCACCAGGCTCCACGCTCAGCCGGGAGTCTGCTTGGGAGTCTCTCTCTCCCTCTGCCCCTCCCCCCTGCTCTCTCACACTCTCTCTCCAAGAAATAAATAAGTCCTTAAAAGAAAATAGTGACAACACTGAATGCCGGTAAGGATGATGAAAACTCAAATCGCTCAGACTTTGCTGGATTCCTCTCTCCCTCTCCCTCAGCCCCTCCCTTGCTCATGCTCTCTCTCTCTCTCCCTCTCTCTCTCAAAAAAAGTTTAATTTTTAAAAAGTTGATAAAATTCTTGCCTTATGTACACTTCATTTTCAAGCACCCTCAATTATCCCAAAAATGTACTGTAGTTTTTATTTATTTTGAAAAGAAAATTTTGGGACGCCTGGGTGGCTCAGTTGGTTGGGTGCCTGCCTTTGGCTCGGGTCATGATCCCAGAGTCCTGGGATCGAGTCCCACATCAGGTTCCTTGCTCAGCAGGGAGCCTGTTTCTCCCTCTGCCTCTGCCTGCCACTCTGCCTGCTTGTGCTCTCTCTCTCTCTGACAAATAAATAAATAAAATCTTCAAAAAAAAAAAAAGAAAAGAAAATTTTATTTTTTTATCTTTAATTGCAATCAATTTTGCCAAATTGTCACCTGGAAAGCTAGACTAATTTACACTCCCATTTGCAAGTGTCTGTTTCTTTATCCTCTTGGCACGCTGAGCTAGTTATTTTACTTTTATTTTCTGCCAATCTAACATGTGAAAAATAGTAGAGCTCTTTATATATATTCTGGATACTGAAGCCTTATCAGATGTGTTTTGCCAATACATACTGTTATTATCCCCATTTTACCGATGAAGAATATGAAGCACAAAGACATCAGTTAACCTGCCTGGGCCCAGATGGCTAGAAGCGGGAGAGCCAGTGTTTAAACTCCCAACGGTTTGGTTGCAGAGTGAGGGCCTGAACTCATCATCAGCACTGGCCTCAGAAGAGCAGCCTCGGAAATCAGCTAGTTAAGGGTATGGGGCTCACAGCCTGACTCATCCCTCTCCCAACAGAGATGGCTCTACTCCACAGCCCAGGACAAACCAAGTCACGAGTGGTGACCAGAGTCTCACAGGCTTTACCAAAAGCTAGGTTTGCTCAAGGACTGAATGGCAAAGGAAAATGGCCAAGTCCCTCCCTCCTCCCCCCAGGGCAGTGCCTGGGGTCACTGCCAATGCTTGGGCTGCCCCTTTCTTTTATTTTATTTTATTTTATTTTATTTTATTTATTTATTTGACAGAGAGAGATCACAAGTAGGCAGGGAGGCAGGCAGAGAGAGAGGGGGAAGCAGGCTCCCCGCTGGGCAGAGAGCCCAACGCGGGGCTCGATCCCAGGACCCTGAGATCATGACCCGAGCCAAAGGCAGAGGCTTTAACCCACTGAGCCACCCAGGCGCCCCAGGGCTGCCTCTTTCTGATGGACATATTCTCTAGAGGAAGCTCAATACCTTCACTCACTGTATGGTCTTTCTTGCCTCTCTTGCTAGGATGACATGTATCCCACCTCTGGCCAAGCTGGCTTTATTTTTATCGAACAACTAAAGGCGAACCTGAAGGACGATCACGTTTTCCTCACCTCCTAACTCTTGTTAGGAGGTCAGCCCTCTTCACCGGTCCCCCTCTCCTGATGGGCAGCAGCAGTAAGAAATTCAGTGCTGAATGCAAGGGAGAGGCTCACTGACCACACTGAGTGCAGTGCAAGGAGAGACGGCGGTGGAGATGACAGCAGGTGAAAGACACCACCAGAAGCATTTGAGAGCAGAAGAAGGACACGTGCAAAGGCTCAGAAGCAGCAGTGAGGACTCACTAGAGCGTCAGGGGTGTGTGTGGAGGAACTGCTGGAGAGGCTCAGGGTGCAGGGAAAGGGCCGGATCTGGGACATGTTAGGGAGGAGGAATCCACCATGAGTGGGAAGGAGAAGTCTAGAATGGATCCCAGCTTTTATTTGTCTAGGGAGAAACGAAGAGGCTGAGTAAACTTGCTCCAAAATAATGCCTAATTTTGAAGTGACTTTAAAATCAGGACCGCTCCCAAAAAGCAAAGATTTCAGATGGAGTTTCTGCCCCCAGAGGATATGCGTTCAGTCAGACTTTCTATACTTTTTTTTTTTTTTTTTTAATTCTAGTGTAGTTAACGCACAGTGTCGTATTAGTTTCAGGTGTATAATAGAGTGATTCAGCATTTCCATGCATCACCCAGGGCTCATCACAGCAAGTGCCCTCTTTAATCCCCATCATCTGTTACACCCATTCCCACACCCACCTCCCCTCTGGGAACCATCAGTTTGTTCTCTAGAGTTAAGAGTCTGTTTCTTGGTTTGTCTCTCTCTCTCTTTTTTCCCCCTTGGCTCATCTGTTTTGTTTCTTAAATTCCACATATGATGGATGAATGAATAAAGGAGATGGGGTATGTATATATACAATGGAATATTACTCAGACATAAAAAGAATAAAATCTTGCCATTTGCAACAACATGGATGGACTGAGAGTATATTATGCTAAGCAAAATAGGCCAATCAGAGAAAGACAAATACCATATGATGTCACTCAGACTTTCTAAGTAACACTCAGACTTTCTATACTTTCTAAAGGGAATATACAAATTCCCACTTACCCTTCAAGTTTATTCTTCCACATGTGTTTAAAGAATGAAACATACAGTTTAAAAAGCATTATCTTTGTTTTCAAGGCTATTGTCTGACTTACAATGGATATTTAATATGTACCAGGCACTAAGCTCAGTGCTTGACTTCATTATCACATTCAGCTCTCTGAGCACTTGGGCACTTTAATAATCCCCATGTTACGGCTGAGGAGACAAGTAAGGCTCAGAGATGAGTGGTTGGCCCAAGGACAGAAAACCAGGAGGTGGCATTCGGGTCTGTCTGTCGGGAACGCCCACACTGGACTGCTAGGCTGTGTTACCTCACACTTACTGAAAAAGGAAGTTTAATCCCCCTGTCCATGGACATTTTGCTCCAAGTCGATCACAGTTTTTTTCTTACCTCTTAGATGAAATGAAATCTTCAAAGAGCTTTCAAATGATCATTGTTATCCAGAAACATTTAAGCCTACTCATGCATATTTTATTGTCTTGATTATCAGCCAAAATCAACCGATGTTCTAAGCATTTGCAATCCCAAACAGCATACTTCAAAATTTCATCTTAGATCCTTTTGAGATGCTGTTATAACCATGAAAGTCATAAAGCCCATAAATTCTAGTTTTTCCCAGTGACAGGATAATATCTTCCAGTAAAAACATTCTTTTGAGTAATTAGTACTGATCGATATCATTCTTATACTTCTATATAGATTATAAGTTTTTTCCAAAAGGTGGAATAATATCCCATGGGGAAATAAATACCCTTTCTCTATCTTTGGAAAGAAAATAAGGATGACTTTTGGGGAACAAATACAAAAGCTAAGCTCTCACAACCAGATATGCTCAGAACATGAAAATGAAATAGCTTCTATTAACCAACAATGTGGCTTTAAGAAGATGCTCATCAACAAAGAAAAACCGGTGAATGATTTTCATGGCCGGATTAAAATTTATGAATTGTGTGAAGATAATCCAATGCTTGCGCCAACAATTCCTCAAGGAGGCTCACAGCTGAGTCATACTGCATGTCTCATTAGTAATGGGAAAGTCCTCTTGGTCTTTCTGCTTTCGTGTTTGAGCTCTGTTCGTCGAGAAGAAACTTCTGATGTCTTTCAACAAAAGGCAAGTCTGAATGTCACAGAAAGAAGAAAATTTTAGTTAGTCTTCCCAGAAAGCAGACCTTTGGAAGCCAGGGTCAGAAGTCATGCTGGCACCAGATGGGGTTTCTTGGATCTGCTGTCCTCTAGAGTCATGGTCAAAAGATATCCATCCCAAAGAAATGATTAGAAAAGGAAACAATTCTTTGGTTGCTATTGTCCAAAAGGACAACCTTCAGGAATAAAATGACAGGATCCAGAGACATCATTGTCTGAAAATATCACACGTATAGATAAGTTTAGACAAAGTGAAATGGAACGATCAAAAATATCAAAAGATGTACAGTTCATATATAGGGGTTGTTGTGGCAAAACTTGCTCCATATGAGGCACCAGAAAAGAAAAATCCACATATAAAGCCAAGAAGGGAGAAATTCAGAGAAATCATTGCCCCTAATGATGAAATCCATGGCTATTTCAGCCAGACTGTGATCATTCCCCACCCCTCCCCTCAAAAAGTCACTCCTGGGGACATATTCCAGAACCAGAATGGGCCAGAATGAAAAAGCTCCAGATCATTTGTCTGGAGAAACTAACTACATGGATGCAAATAGCTGAGAAGAGACTTTGCAAGAATTATCACCAGGGGAGATAAATTCAACAGATGAGCCTGACCAAGGAAAAATCTCCATGAGTAATGACCAACAGAAAGCAATTTGATGAGAAAAGTGAGCCCAGGAAAAATTCCTCAATATTCGTCACTGTCATAATCAGTACATAAAATCAGCATTTATGAGATTCCTTAAAAATCAGTTGCTGGATAAAGAGATTCCATGAATAAAATTAGCCACAAAATAATTAGCCCAGGAGGGTCCGTTGGAGGCTTGAGATCCTTGGAGAAACATATTCAAGACAAAGCTCTTCAAAAAGTAGTGTGTGTGGGGGTGCTTGTTGGCTCCGTGGATAGAGCATGCAACTGTTGATCCCAGGGTCATGAGTTCAAGCCCCATGTTGGACATGGAGACTTCTTTTAAAAAAATTTTTTTAAAGTAGTGTGTGTGTGTGCACCTGTGTGTGTGCATGTAGTTCATTAAAAAAAAAAAAGAAACATGACTGGGGCACATTCTTTAAGTGACTCAATGGATTTCTCATCAATGGGCAAATGTAACTGGGACCAGTTCCCCCAAGCTACTTCCTCGGGAAGGCTCTCATGTAGAAAAGATGATGACAAAGATATGATCTCTCACAAGTCTCTTCAGGAGCAATTAAATCCAATTATCAGAAATCTGGAAGAAAATTCCCCCCAAAATCCTGGTCTGAAAGAGGAGTTCTATTTAGGACATAATTACAGAGAAAATAGCATTAGAAAGAGAAGCTTCCACCAATAGGATTGGCCAGAAAAGAAGATATTCAGAAAATTCATACAGAAAAATAATGGCCAAAGATCAAGATGTTTAGAACAAAACTTCAAAAGAGGGATGATTTGTTGAGTCACTGAGAAATGATAAAACTAAGTAAATCTTGAAATCAGGAGGAATTAAAGCAATGCATATAAGAGCAAGCCCCTGGGCAGAATTTCTTGGGATTACACTTCAGGAGCAACAAGTTTACCAAAGAGGTTCTGCAGGACAATATTCCTGAGAAGATGACTTCAGACAAATTAGTGTCCATCTCCAGATCCCTTCAAAACAAAATATCAAAAGAATTACCATTGTCATGGGTAAAGCCACTAAGTAACAAATCCTAAATAAAGAACAACTTTCTCAGCAAATGTCACCACAAATAGTAATATGTATGTCTGGTCAAATAATGCCATCTGGAGATTAAAAGTTTCAAGTATGAGATTAGTCAGGATAAAAATCTTCCAAGCAATTCTTTAGAAGGGAAACAAGTAATGAATACTTTGAGTCAGGGCAATTCTCCCCAGCATATGCTGTCAGCAAATCTATGGAGAGGATCCAACTCAGTGAAGTTCCCTGGAACTTCAAAGGAAAAAAAAATCCTTAGAAAAAGATAGCTAAGACAAATGTCTTAGGAATCGGGAGTCATTTGGGAGAAGACTGAGCTGTCATCACAATGCCATCTGCCTGTAGCCCATCAGGAAGAAGCGCTCAGCATTGTCTCTTCCATGGAAAATACCTCTCCCGAAATATGTATTCCCATAGATGCCATCTTATAGTGCAAACTCTGTAGTGTGTTACCCACGCTAAAGCTTCAGAGGGAGGTCTTCCTCAGTATTCTACGACCCCTTTCTAGAAGGCCATGAAGGGATGAAGATTTTCTCCACTTCAAGTTTAATTTGCTTACATTTGCTTACCTTTCATATGTCAAAGACGATCTTTTCAAAAGTTTCCACAAGATCGACAATTACCAAATTATGGAAATAGCCCAACTGTCCATCGATTGATGAAAGGCTACAGAAGAGTGATATGTACACATACTGGAATATTACTCAGCCATAAAAAAGAATGAAATCTTGCCATTTGCAACAACATGGATGGAGCTAGAGAGTATTATGTGAAGCAAAATAAGTCAGTCAGAGAAAAACAAATACCATATGATTTCACTCATATGTGGAATTTAAGAAACAATACAAACATGCAAAGGGGAAAAAAAGAAAGAGAAAGAGAGAGAGAGAGAAACCAAGAAACACTTTTAACTATAGAGAAAAAACCGGTGGTTACCAGAGGGGTGGTGGGTGGGGGATGGTGCAGTAGGTGTTGGGGATTAAGGAAGGCACTTGCTGTGATGAGCCCTGGGTGATGTATGGAAATGTTGAATCACTACATTGTACACCTAAAACTAATATTACATTCTATGTTAGCTAACTGGAACATAAGCAAAAACTTTTTTAAAAGTTTTCACAAGAGAGACTCCAGACTAAGATTAAGAAAGAGGATACGTCTCAGCAAACAAAAACAAAAGTCATGGTGCCATAGAGCGAGGTCGGTCAGGAGGAAGTACCCAAAGAATGACTCCCAAAATCTTCCCTTTAGAAGGAGACGAAGTTCCCAAAGTGTTTCAGCTTTCAGAAACAAGTCAGCAGCTGAGAGGGGTTACCAAATTGCTTCTCCAGCAGAGGGAGATGTTGGAGGCAAAGCCAAGGAATAGACACCACTGAGAAGAGACGAAAAAACCCAGCCACACTTCACCAGGAAGTTTCCTCACGAGAGATAAGTCCCCTGCAGGTTGTTAATAAAAACCGAATTGCTCCTCATATTCCCCCACTCCGATTCAAATTCCTTCTCAGAAGTGGTTATTTTATAGGTTTTATAGGTAACTATAACTTCTTTACTGTGCTGACATCACAAATAACGGTGAAGGGCGCCTGGCTGGCTCAGTTGGTAGAGCATCAACTCTTGATCCCAAGGTCATGAGTTCAAGCCCCATATTGGGCAAGGAGCCTACTTAAAAAAAAAGAAAGAAAAAAAGAATAATGGTAAAATCATCTAAGAAACTGTTTATTAATAGATTATCAAAAAGAAATGTAACAAAATATCAGGCCTAAAGGTGCATCAAATACTTCGGAAACTCCAGAGGAAAAGTAAATGACTCTATGGGTACCTAATGAAGAAATGAGAAGCGTGCAGCCCCTTAGCTCAATGAGGATTGGAGACAAAACAAAACAAAAAAAGAATTGATAATGAGATTGGTCAATTTCTACTTGATTTTCTCCTCAAGTAATTTGTTTTTTAAGTGGAAAGAAGCATAACAATGATTAATAGTAAGAATTTTGGGTTCGGCAAGACCTGCATACAAATCCAAGCCTTGACACTCACCAGCCACATGGCTGTAAGCAAGTTACTTACCTCTCTGTGCCCCAGATGGCTCCCTCCCCTAAAATTAGCACACTTGTAGAATTTCCCATGTAAGGTTGTTTTTGGCTTTCCATGAGACAACAACACATATAAGCGCTCGATAAACAGAAGCCATTTCCCATGTGTTTCCAGCTCAATATGGGCTCTGAAAACTATTCATTAAGAGTGATTACCCATATTTCAGTGATCTTATTTTGCTTATTAGTTCAGAGTCCTCCCTGGATTACTTGTGTCATCCCTAGTGGTATGTCATGTGAGCGCATATCCAATACCATGTAGTGTCTCTCCTGCTCAGTGAATTTGCTCCCTTTGGTCTCTGAAGAGTGGTTTGAAGGTGCGTGCGGGCACCTTAGCCTTCTCCGTGACTGTGAGATGGGATGTTTCGTTCCCCAGTCTTCGTGGTTGGACAGGATTCTTCTGCAGCAGCCTTCAGAATGGGACAGCAATTCTTCTGGCTTCTTTCTCCACCAGTCCTTCCCCTGGGAGGAAAACTGACCTCTCCAGTGGTTGAGATTGTCGTGCGCCTGCTCGTCGTGGGGTCCCATTTCTCTGCTGGGCAGACTAAGTGCATGCAACATCGCACTGTTGGGTCTCCTTCCGTGTGGTCTCGGGAACCTGTCGGTCCTTGTCAGAGGCTCTGCACGTCTCCTTCCTTTGGGTTTCAGCTTCTCTACCTGCAACTTTGTGGGCAAGTCAGCCCCGTGGAGGGAGCTGGGAGACATGACCACGTTCCTCAGTTTCGCTGGCTAATACACCATTACTCCACTGAAATAGGAGAAGGAGAACCCACTGAAACTGCTCTCTTGGCAGAATGCTGCCCTTCCGATTGGAATTATTAGAACGGCCTTTGCGACGGCCATGATCCATTGCTTATGGCCAGTATTACAATCACTACTATAACCACCATTAGCTGAGGCTTCTAGTTCTCTCCTACGAGGCGTAGTCCTTCCAAGGGCTCATTGTCCGGAAGTCAGTCTCCGGTTATTCCACCTGTGAACACACTCACCTCTGGCTTCCACTAGCCCCGGCGACAGTGAAATGAGCTCGTTCCCAGACAGCACACACTGTGGTGTGCCCGGCACGCGCGAAGTCCTCCGTGGCAGCAGCTGCTGTTGCCCTTCCTGCCGGTGTGGTCCTAAACTCGTGTCATTTTAACCCTGTCGTGGTGTTCGTGCATGGTGTTGGTGCTGGGAGTCCCCTCCCCTGCCCCTGCCCCGCTCCCCCCTCCGCGGTGATGAAAGCCCCGGACTGTGTTTCCTCTCACAGCCATGTGGTGTCACCAGCACTTCACAGACTGTCCTCTGAGAAGCGGGGAGTCTGATCTGGCCCACGTGTCTGCTTATCCAAAGAACCAGACACAGACGGACAGACCTTTGATAGATGGCAGACAGGTTTTCTTTTTGTGTTTTGCTTTTATAGAAGTTTACGTACCAGTTAATTTTGTGTAAAATACCCTTGCTTCAGCCTCCGTATTTCTCATTCAGAAAATAGACGTAGACCTTATAAAAGGGGCAACTTGCAAATGATATTGGCTCTTTGTTGAGCACCTCCCAGGTGCAGGCACGGTGCTAGGGGAGAAGGCTCTCGCCCTCCTGGAGTTTACAGAGTAAACTGAGGCCAGCAGGGAAGATGAAGCTAGAGAAGCCTCGGGAGCCACTGTGCAGATCATCTTGTCTAGTGTGGCAGCTTAGGAATGTGGCAGTCCCAGCCTGGGTCTGGACAAATGGCAGCCCCCAAACAGGCAGCCACGGCACGATGCTGGGCCACCTTGTCTGGGGGAAGCCAGCTGTCCTCAGACTTGCATAGCTGGTTTCAGGCGTGAGGTCGAAATTTTGCAGTTGCAATGATGTATCTGTATGTGTGTTTCGTTCGGCCATCCATGCATCTATTCATTCATGTGCAGATGAATTATAACCCCATCTCAACATTTTCCTTGCGCTATGACCTTAACCAAATCACTGAAACTTTCTAATCCTTGTCTTTAAAAAAAAATTTTTTTTTTATTTATTTAAGAGAGAGAGAGAGCACAAGCAGGGGGAGTGGCAGAGAGAGAGAGAGAGAGAGGGACCCCCTGCTGAGCAGGGAGCCCTTTGTGGGGCTCCATCCCAGGACCCTGAGATCATGACCTGAGCCAAAGGCAGACGCTTAACCAACTGAGCCACCCAGGCGCCCCCAATCCTTGTCTCTAAGAGAATAGTAATGCTTTCTTTACAGAACTGATGTGAGGATTCCTGAGGTCATGGATGTGAAACTCAGAAGGGGGTCAGGCAGGTCATGAGTATATGGCACTTGGTAGCTATTGTCTTCACTGTGATAACAGTTAACACAAGACCATTTGTACCATGCATGGCTCTGCACACATAGAGAAATTGGTCCAACATAATCCTTACCCCTAAGGAGCTTCTAATCCGATCAAGGAACAAATCACATGCCAAATAATAATTACTCAAAGCTGGCTGAAATCACGTCCCAAGAGAGAAACCCCAAGTCCCAAGAGAACCCAAAGCAGGAGAAGTTGCCATGAAGGTAGGAAAGGAAAATTAGCCCAGACCTTTGGATCTAAACACAGGTCGGAAACGGAGGGGCAGAGGTCACCCCCAAGGTGGTGCAGAGGGAAGCCAACCCCACCACCCAGGGTTCCATTTGCTGAATAAATCAGAACACGGCCTGCAGCCTCTAGAAGGTTCCATGCAATATACGCAAGAAAGCCTCTTTCTTCCCTAAGGCTTGCGGTAGCTGACAAAGTGGGTCACAAAGGTGCCTCCCTGAGGTCTCACAGAATTCCTGTGAAGAGAGGAACTGTGGAATTTGCTCAGAGAACTTTCCAAAGTGCTGAGAGGAAGGCTAGGCACTTATCTCAGGTACTGGAACTTCTTGCCTTTAGCAAGACCCTGTAACACAGGGTAACACAGTTTCCTTATGGCTAATTATAGCCCAGAGCCATACAAGTCAACCACTAGTACAGATACTTTGCTCCTGGGAAGGTCAGTGAAGGCTTCAAGAAGGGGGTGGCATTCATCTGGGCCTTGGTGGGATGTGGGGAAGATGTTCCAGAAAGGACGAAGAGCAAATAAGACACAGGCAGAGGTCGGAATACACAGATGGTGTCTAGATCTGCTAAATGAGCTGAATCTGCTGGAGCAGAGGACACCTGTGCCACTGACAAGACCTCCAGTTCCAAGTGCTTCAAAGACTGCTTCCACTGTAAGGGTTCTGGGCTCAGGTTTGGAATGCATTATCTCATCATATCTTCCGCACAATAGATACTATCATCTCTGTTCTTTAAGAGAGGTTCAGTGAGATAAGGGACTACAGTCTCAGCGAGAAAGGCTGTTAAAACTGGAATTCAACCCTGACCCCAATCCCTAGCTAAAGTCATTATGCAATGTTAGCTTCCTGTGAGATAGGACTGGAAAAGTACATTAGGGTCAGGTCAGGGATGGCCTCGAATACCTAGCAGAGTGTCACACTGAGCGATGCTAAAGCTCCGTAGTGAGACCATTTTGGAGGCCCTCTCGGTGCCACGGGACCTTGGGCTCCTCTTCTCCCTGATGGAGGAGGAAGGAAACTCAACAGAGTTGCTGGAAAAACAGGCTACTGGAGCACAACGAGTTGCTAGCTGTGAGTCAGGTCACCTCGAATAAATGGATGAAGACCTTGGGCCGATCTCTGTGTCATCTGCAAAACAGTAGGACAGACCAGGTGATCCTGAATAGCCTTCAGAGTTTGTTTTGTCGTTGTTGTCATTCTGTTTTTTTATTGTGGTAAAAAAAAAAAAATCGCAAAACCTAAAATTTACCATCTGAACCATCTTTAACCATACAGTTCAATATGCTAAGGATACTCACATCATTCGTTCCACAACTGATCTTCAGAACTTTTTCGTCGTGTAAAACTGAAACTCCATACCCATGAAACAACTCCCCACACACATCCCTCCCCTGCCCCCCACTTTACTTTCTGGTTCTAGAAGTCTGACTGCTTTGCATACCTCCTATAACTGGACTCATACGATATTTGTCTTCCCGTGACTGGCTTATTTCACTTCATACAATGTCGTCAAGGTCCATCCATGCTGTATCTGTGACAGGATTTCCCCCGATTTTAGGACCAAAGAATATTCTGGTGCATGTGTATACCACATTTTGTTTATCTCTTCACCTGCCGGTGGACCTTTGGGTTGCTCCCACCTCTAGGCTCTTGTGAATAATGCTGCTATACATGTGGGCGTGCAAATATCTTTTTGAGACCCTGGTTGACTCCCAGGTTTAAGATGAAATGAGTTTGGTTGCATGTTTTATTACTGCTTTATTGAAAACAAAACCCAAAAAACCAAACCAAAAAACACGGAACCTCTTCAAGAGTGAACACATGGAAATGAACACTTCAGATGCTGCAGGGCATGTTTATTTTAGGAAATTTGGACATTTGAAACTCATATTCTGACATTCAACAAATTCCTAAAGCTGCATCACACGAAGGATTGAGGACAGTCCTAGATCTGGGCCTTGCAGAGAGAGTCCCGGCATTCTGTAGCATAATTATGAACTTCGGGCACATTATCCCAGAAACCCTTTCTGCAGATAATGGGTATCTATTAATATAAATCATTTGCTGGATGAGCCATGCATTGACTTGTTGGAAAATATGGAAAATTTTATGCCAGTTGTGCAGAAAAACATCCTTCAAATTCAGTCACGTATACTGTACCCCCAGGGAAAAACACTTCAAATCCATATATTTTCCTTTGAAAGAAAGGTTTGCTTTGCTTCTCTCTCCCGGGCAGCACCGTTGAAAGGTCTGGCCAAAGATCAGGCTTGCAGGAATGTTCCTAAATATTGGAACCTGCCCCTCCAGCACAATGACTCAGTGGGATGGTGGCTGTTTGCTAGATGATTAATTCTTTAGCAAAGGTGTGCCTGCTGGTTGTGATGCCGAAGTAACTTAAATTACTAATTAGAGTCCTCTTTAGAGAAAATTGTCATGAACTCTGGCTGATTCATTGAAACTTTCCTCGCTGGGTTCATTTCTATAATCAGAATTCCTGTCTCGGGGTCGTATGGGGAGAGCCAAGCCATTCTTCTTAATAACCGTCCCAAGCCCTGGTCTGGAAGCGTGGCTATGAAGAGCATATGCTAGTCCAGTGGGGGAGGCAGAGAGAGGGAGGGGCCGAGGTAGCAGAAGAGGGAACTAACCATGGGAGCTCAGAGGAGGGGAACTAACTCAGGCTGACTGGAAGAGCAGCATAACGCAGGTGATATCTGCCCTGGGCATTGAGGGATGAAGAGGAGTACGACAGCAGAAAAGCAGCTGGAAGGGCAGTCGAGGCTGGGGAAATAGCATGCGTGAGAAGATCTCTTAATGTTTGGAAACATGTCGGAACGGCAGTCGGGCTGAATAACAGATGGCAAGTGAAGTGAAGATGCGTGAAGTCCTCTTCATGAAAGGTGGGCACTCCAGGACAGGGCCACAGGACCCGCGGAGACCCCTGCCAGGAGCCTGGCACAGAGCCGGTCTGATTCCTGGTCTCCCTGGGTGTCCACAGCGTCTGTCCAGAGAGAAGCCACAGCTTTCCCCGTGGACCTGAGCGCCTAGGGCCAAGGATGGACAGTAGGTATTCCCTCACGGGGGGCACATGTGCCACTCTGATGGCAATCTGTGGGGAGGAGACACTGGGTTACCAAAGAGGAGACCTTGCCAGGCAAAAGCCTTGAGCTGATGTTTCCTCTGGTGAGGCTGAGGAGAGTGTGGAGAATACCCGTCCCCTCGCCTTTTCAGGAAGTAGCCCCGGCAACCCCTGTCACAGACCAGAAGCTCACCACCATCCCTGGGATGCAGGAAGAGCATCCAAACAGGTCCCTGGGGGTCCTGACAGTGTGCCAACGAGGGCATGCTCTTGACAGCTTGAGAGATCGGCAAGAGTCCATAAGGCTAGGTGACTGGAGGCGGGGAGGAGACTTTCATCTTCTCTCAGAAGAACTGGCTGGTGGCAGTATATTATTGTCCAAAGCAGGATATCTGTGGTTTGGGACAAAATGCTTTTTTTTTTTTTTTTTATCCCAAACACATGTTCTTCTGTCTGAGACACATGCTATACTGAAGGTGGCACTAGGAAAAGAGACACTGTGGACTGTGTGGCACTTCTAGACTCGGGGATGCTTTTCCCTCTATACATTTTTAGAATGAAACTGAGAGCATCTTGGGAAGTCTCCTAATGAATGGAACCACCTGTCTCACTAGGCCGGTGTCTCTTTGTCTGGGAGCTCTGAGGACATCCTCCTCTGCGGTGAAAATGGAGATGTTTTTTAAAATAATAACTAATAATTAGATGAGAAGTAGGCAGAGCTGGGAAAAACTACAGTGATCTCCTAAAACAGACGTGCCCAAGATGTGGAGTGTGAGGACACTTTTATTTCTTAACATTGTAGTTATTTTCTCTGTAATGGCATTGCTTTAAAGTGCCAACACAATGTTGGCAACCACAAGTCTACACATTAAGAAGTGTAGACTCTCTGTCTCACCTTGTTTATTGAGACTCAATCATGTGAACCTGATTGGCTGCCCATGTGACCAACCTCAGTCTCCTTATCCTAAATCCCATTGTTACTCTCTGGCTCTACCAATTTTTCAGTTCAAGCCAAAAAAAAAAAAAAAAAAAAAGAGGGGGGGAGTAAATTCATACCATGATTGAGAAACTACAGCTAAAGCAGAGTTTTTAAAGATTTTTATTTATTTATTTATTTGACAGAGAGAGAGACAGAGAGATCACAAGTAGGCAGAGAGGCAGGCAGAGAGAGAGAGAGGGAAGCAGGCTCCCCGCTGAACAGAGAGCCCGATGCAGGGCCCCAGGACCCCGTGACCACGACCTGAGCCAAAGGCAGAGGCTTCAACCCACTGAGCCACCCAGGCGCCCCCCAAAGCAGAGTTTTTAGACAATAGCCATATTCATTTGCATTACAACGACTTTATGGCATATTTTGATATTTGGTAAAGCAAATTTTGCCTCATTGTTCTTTCATGTATCTTTCATAACTACTCTCAGACATTTATGTTTCCTTATAAAATTTGAATTCTGTATTAGTTAAGTTGCATTCAGTTACAAGTGCACATTTTTTATGCTCCATGAGTTAAGTTTAATTGCTGTATAAAAATCTTCCAAAACATTACATTATGATTCAGCACTCAAATGAAAAGGTTATTGTGAATGAAGAAATTCACATAGATAGCAGTGGACCATAAATTTGATATTAGTAAAGGAAATTTGTCATCAGAGAAATAACTTCATTTTTCTATTTTCTTGTAAAGCAACAATCAAGAGGTTTATAAAACTAAGAACGAAAGCTATTCCCACCCCCACCCCCAACCCCACATACAAATAAAATCTATTCTGTTTTGCTACCAAGATGCGTGCAAAAGGATCATAATGCAATGGAAAATTTGCCAAATCTCTTGAAATAGATAAAATAAATTCCAAAGCAATGAGAGGTAATGTCATCAATTCATGTGTTTTGAAAGACTATCATTAAGATGTCAAATATCTATTCATCAAAACTTCTTGCCAACTTCGAGCAGAAGACAATAGTGGAGCACTCTTTAAGAAATGTTCCATTCACCAGTGTTCCTAACAGCCAAAGGATAATATTGTGTGACAAATGCAAACATCAGTGACTCTGAGTCCAAAAATGATAGAGAAGAGTTAGACTTTGCCTGTGAAACTTCTTTGGAACACCTTAACACCTTTATTTCACTTCTAATTGCCTTTTAAGCGTGCAGACAATGATGCAAGAGATGGAAACTAACCCAGATAAGACCAATCAGAGTGCGGCAGTACCCCCACAGCGACTGGTCAATCAGAGTGAGACTCTGGACTTTGTTCTTTCCTGGGTCTAACTGCCCCTCCCCCTGCTGGATCTTGAAAGCCATCCTATGACCATAAAAGGAACCAGCCCTAAAATGAAACCAACACAGGGATAACACAAAGCAGAGGAGCAAAAGAACCTGGATCATTGGTGACGTTATGGTTCACCTCAAGACAGTTTGTTGGGCTTTCTGTTTCTTGCAAATCAAGTTGCTAGCCAAATGAAGGCTCAGTAAATGTCCGAGGATAGAGCAAATGATGATGAGTGGGGACACTCGAGGCAGCCTTACTTCCCCAACCTGGGGACAGAGTGATCCAGCCCCCAGTCAGTCATTGATTCACCTGGTAAGCCATTGGTTGTGTCTATTGGGGATTCCTCGTAGAAGACCCTAAAGGCTTGGCTGTGAGGCACGCTGTGGAAGCAGGGCATCTTTATATACTTTTTGAAAATTAGGAAGAGTGGGAATCAGGGATATTGGCAAGAGAAAAGATACTTGCGGCTGGAATGTGCACATTGTTGTGGTTCATACATTTCTAGATCTTGATTAGACTTTCATGTATCCACAGAATGAGAATCTGGGCCTGATAAAGTCAATGAAGTCAAGCACCATTTTTATTTTATTTTCACTTTAATGCTAGCTGCTTCATAAACTGTTCTTACTGAGCCCAGATATACTACAGGACCAATCAGCTTAAAAAATTGTGTTATACTGCTGGCATGGACCACTGCTGAGTGAGCAGATGAAGCTAGCTGAATCTAGAAGTAGCTCTGATGGTATAAGAGTGACAAGTCTTTACCCACATCTGCCTCCTGCTAGCAATGTTTTCTGCCTGCCCTATGGGGTTTGTGAAAGACAAAACACTTTCCTAGCCCCTGTCAAGAGGATAACATGCCAAAGTTATACAAGTTGTCGCAAAGCCAGTCAATCTGAATGTCGACTCCCTTAAATTCAAAATCTAGGTTATTTTAGGGTCTTTACAAAGCTGGAATTGCTTTTCTCTTTAAAACTTGGCAGATTAGGGGCGCCTGGGTGGCTCAGTTGTTGAGCGTCTGCCTTCGGCTCAGGTCATGATCCCAGGGTCCTGGGATGGAGCCCCGCATCGGGCTCCCTGCTCAGTGGGAAGCCTGTCTCTTCCTCTCCCACTCCACTTGCTTGTGTTCCCTCTCTCGGGTTTCTCTCTGTCAAATAAATAAAATCTTTAAAAAAAAAAATAGTTTAAAAAAAACTTGGCTGATTGATGTTTTTGTTTTTAATCCTTGAGCTTTGTAAGTTTCCTTTCCTGTGCCTACTTGCCCATAACTTATTCTACTGGTCTGATGACTGCTTTTTAATGAGTTCAGCTTGTACCTTCTCGGACAAATCAGGAGTGTGAGGAGTGTGTTAATTAGCTATCAGATCTAGCCTGGCTTTTGAAGTTCAGAGCTTGGGAATGCTACAGAAGTGTAAATATAATCACGGCTTTTTGCATTTGGTAATTATATCTCAGCTGAAACTTCAGGGAGCTTCCCACCTCGGGATTCTGCTACCCCTGACCTCTGAATGGTTCTGTCATTAATGGCCAGTCTCTGGAGACCCATACCCAAAGGAAATGGCTTCCTGTTTTGTTCTGAGTGGCCTTTCTTCCTTGCAACCTTCCTCACTGTTGACCAAACATTCTATTTCAGGATGGAGAAAATGAGCCTTCTTCCCCTCCCCCTCACAGGGTGAGGAGGAATGAGGCAGGAGTGAGAAAGTTCATCTGGGGGTAAATTGCCTTCTTATGACTATACTCACCTTGTACCAAATTATACCAAATATTTCTGGACCTTCAAATCAAATACCTACCTTCAAGAAGCCTGCATGCTCCCCTAAACTGATCTTTCTCACCCCCAGTCTAGAAACACCCTCTTTTTCATAACACTTCCCAAGTGCGTCCTGGTGCTGGCCCTGGGCCAGACTCTGGGGTCCCATAGATGAACAAAAGAACTCACAGTCTGGGTCAAGGAGAAACCTCTTGAATAGACCCTTTAGGTCCATAAGCTTACAAATTACCTGGAGACTGAGTGGGAGGTCAGGGAGATAAATCAGGGAAGTCTTTGGACTTTGTACACCAGTAGGCGGTTCCCAGGTAAAGTGGGGGGAAGGCATTCAGGCAGATGGCCACCCCTGACAGGTGGCCATGTCGGCCCTGCTTTGCTACACCATTCAACACTGTGACTGATCACCCCCATTATCCTAGTGGTATTTTAAGTGTTGTATTGTGAGTCAGTTCTTCCTGCTCAGAAAAGGTGTTCTCCCAACTGCCTACTTTCATAAAACAGTGTGGACGCTTAATATACATGGAGTAAGAGAATGAGTGAATGGATGAGTAAGTGTAGGCCAAAATAGACCATGATACTCAGACTCCAAAAGGAGTCCAGCAACATCCCAGGAGCCGGCGCTCCAGGCTACCAGGCACTATCCTCCGCCCAAACGCTAGGATTTGGGGGTGAAAGAGAATGTGTGATGGGGTCAAGGGCTAGCAATTCTGAATTTGTCCCTAAAGCTTGAAGGGACACTCATTGGAATGCGTCGGTCCTAAGATTCGTCATCCCTATGCCAAAAAGAAAAAAAAAAGTCCATAAAAAAACTGCTCAAAAACTTCCTGAGCTGAAAGGTGTTTTCTGCCCAAGGCTAAGGGGCAGGTGCTTTCAGATCCAAATAAGGCAGTCCAGAGTCTCCTTTTGCTCCAGGCAGTGCCCCTAACGAATGAGTCTGGGGCCTAGGGTCGCCACTCACGAAGGACTGAACTAAGCTAGCGCTATGAGACGAGGTACGGCAGGTGGAGCTTCCCGAGAGTCGCTTAGGGTGGAAGGTGAGCTCGGCACCGTGTGCATTGCCAAAGAAATGGGACGGGGGCAGAGCCGTGCCTCCTCCCATAGGGGGCGGGGCCCCATCGGAGGAGGCGGGGCAGCGGAGTCCGAGCTCCTACCAGAGGAGAGGGGCTGGTCACGAGGTAGAGGCACGGCGTCGCAGGCGCCAAGGAGCGCAGGCGCGGGGCCACCCTTTGGCCCCCTGGGGAGGGGGAAGGCTTGGCCGGCCGGCGTCCAGGCGTCCGGCCCCGGAGCAGGCGGGCGGGGGAGAGCGGTGCTCGCCGCGGGCGCTCACGTGACGTCCGCGGGGCTGGGCCCCGTCGCGGCGCAGGTGAGGAAACTGAGGCAGGGCCGGGTGAGCGACGCCCGGTCGGCGGTGCGCGGGTGGCCCCTTGGGCGGCTTCAGAGCCGGCTGGAAGCTCCCTCCGAGCCGGCGGGGCGCGGCTGCACCTGCGAGGCCCCAGGCAGCCCCCACCACAGCCGCGGCGGACGGCGTCCCTCCTGGCCCGGCGCGCCGCGGTCAGCTGGAGAACTCCGCGTTGGAGGTCCGAAGACCCGGGGCTGGGGCCCGAGCCGGCGCCGAGCTGACTGGCGGAGAACCAGCCCCCTTCCCCGTCCCCGTCCCCGGGCTTTGAGTGAGGCCGATGACACTGACCTGCCTGAATTGTTGGGACGGAGAACTGAAAAAAGGTCTCTGTCCTGGCGCGCCCTTTCCGCCGGGCCGAGCCTGAGGCGGGCCCGGGGGCTGCTCGCGGGTAGCCGGCGGAACAGCCGCAAGTGAACCGACAAAGGTTGAGGGACCCGGCTTTCCGGCTCTGCACTTGCATAGGCTCTGTGCTTCCATAGGGTCGTGTGTTTTATGGGGCCACGGTTTCCTCCGAATCTCAAGCACCCTCCTCCCCCTAAAGTTTACACACGCCCGACAGAATTGGGAAGAGTCCAAGTGTACATTTAAAATCCCTGTGCTGAATGAAGTCTGGGAATGAAAAGACGAACAAGGCACCGATCTGACAGCCTTGACGTTGTTGCAGGGGCAGGGAGGTGAAGGAGAGGGAGAAAAAATGGTTGAGGCCGAGCAGGACATGGGCTCTTGGGAGGGAGCACACCCGGGGTATCCAGAGGCTGGACTGCAGTTCAGACCCAGCTGACTCTGGGCCTTTTTTCCTTCCAGATCATGCTGTTTCCGCAGCTCAATTACTTAGACTTCAATGTAGTGTTTTTTTATTTCATTGTATTTTCCTTTGAACTTGGTAGATGATTAAGAAAAAAAAAAAAAGTCACCTAGAATTTATTTTAAAAAGCATTGTCCAGGAACCTGCTTGGATGCCCCTGCTCCAGCCCAGTCCTGGAGTCCAAGAATTGGGATTCAGAATGCAAACCCTGACTCCTTGGAACATAACCCAGTCGTCAGAAACCCTCCATTTTGTGTACAAACTACATTTTAGGAGCAACCATTGACTAATCTAGAAATGAGTAAGAATTAGACCTCATATTTATGTCACTCTTTGTAAGGTAGCTTACAAAGCACCATCTCCACCTTTTTTTTTTAAGATTTATTTATTTTTAGAAAGAGGGGGAGGGACATAGGGAGAAGGAGAGGGAGTCCCAAGCAGACTCAGCCAGGAACCCCACACAGGGCTCCATACCAGGACCCTGAGATCAGGGCCCGAGCTGAAACCAAGGGTTGGTTGCTTAACCCGTCTGCACCACCCAGGCATCCTGCACCATCTCTACATTTAATCTTTTGATTGCTACAACTCTGGGAATCATTCACATTTTACTGTTGCAAAAACAATGCCTGTCCAGGTTCTACAACCTGTAGGAATTTGATGTAGACTTTACTTATTCTTAGTGTGGCTTTTCCCATATCCTCTATAAGGGCATGCCATTGCATTGAAATCGTATGCATTGTTCCCTAGGGTTACGGAAGACATTTCTGATGATTGTCTTACCAGCTTGTGTCACTTAACTGGTTCTCAGAAAATTTGATTAGGACTACAATTCTGGGGCTTGAAACCCTGGGGTCTGTCAGTATCTCAGAAATAAGGCAGCTTTCCTGCCAGCCAGATTCTTGCCTCTTTGTGGAATGTTGAGTTCAGAGACTCCCAAGTCTCACTCTCCTGAGGCTTGTGTGGCAACAACTGTACAGAGACTAGGGGAAGCAGCCTCACGTCTGGGCTCAGTGGCCTTCGGCACAGGGAGGTTTCAACTAAACAGTGTGCCCTTTGCCTTCCCTGGTGCTGTGAGTGCAGAAGGCAGTGGTGATGGAGGATGCCTTGTAAAGTGGACAGCTAGGCCAGAGGGGCCCGAGACCAGCCAGGGTTCCCTCCAGACCCTTATGCCCAGGAGGCAGGCCTGTAGTAATACATCTGGGGTGGCACAGCTGGAGAAGTTTTCAGTGTTTTATGTTCTTCAAATGACACTGCCCTCAAAGAACAAGTGAATCTGAGCCCTGCAAAGAAGAGAAAGCTCCTGCCTTAAATTCTGCAGTACTAAAAAATAAAAGTATTCTGCAATATTTTATTGTGTTGTATGTTGCTCTTGTATATTCTTCCCGACACCCTCTTAAAGTTCCTTTCTTTTTAGGAAGGAGATACTGAAGGACAAGGTGACCACTCAAAGAGTGGAAACCAGGGTCTTTTGTGGTATTGTCCTTGCCCTCCTATCCACACCCCTATAACTTGACAGAGCTAGTGTTCTGAGCCCAGTCAGGGGGCCGGCCATGCAAGTCAGGGGCAGAATAGTCACGTATGTTGGGGGGCTCTGCAGCTTCAGTCCCTAATCGGAGGATTTGTGTTTGTCTCAAAGTTTCCCAGTAGCTGATTATGTCCTCTTGTTCTGCTTTCAGCATCTGTTCAGAACTTCCTGACTCTGGCATCTGAGAGGACAGCTGGGCCAGAGCTGGGCAGACGGTCACCCCAAGGAGCAGAACAGAAAGTTGGAGACTGAGGCAAGTAGGTGAGAGCTCACTGCAAGTGGCTAGGTCCATGGTCCTTGATGACAAGGGTGAGTGGGAACGAATCCCGTACTGCTCATGGGGCCCTGGGTGCCCATGTCACCAGGCTGCTAAACTGGCATTTTTAAGCCTAGCCTCTGTCATCCAGGATTGATAGGACCTTGTTACTGTGGGGAGGAGAGGTGCAGAATGGCCTCCCAGCTGAGAATGGGCAGTGTGACCCTTACGAAAACATTTGGCTTTGCCTTGTAAGCTGCTTGCAAAGCACTAGGCCTGGGAAAGACTGGTTTTCCCAGGCCCTGTTCACAAGCAATTTTGCTTTTAGCCTTCTTCAGGTCATCGAGCAGACTTCAGGAACCACCCCCCACCCCTGGCCTTCCTGAACCCTGATCCCCCACCCCTACCCCCACACTGTTCCAGCTTCTGCAGGAGTGTCCAGTGCAGGGTAAATAACCATGGATTGTGGGTTGGGAGACCCAGACCTGAGTCCCAGCACAGCCACTGACCAGGCCTACCCCCATGTGACCTTAGACTAGCTAGCCCCTTCTCTGAGCCTTAGTTTCCTCATTTATCAGTGAAGGAGGGGCTGACCAGAGCTCTGAGGGAAGGAGAGGGGATAGGAGAGCAAAGAAGGAAGATGAAACTTCCAGCCTTGTTCACTGAGGGCCGGAGGCGAGGAGGCCCGCGTGCATTCTTAGTTTCCTTTCCCTTCCCCAGCACCCCTTTCTTCCTTTTGGCCTGTCCCAAGCCAGCTCATTCTGGGGAGGGAGGCTTCCCTGGGTGGGGCTGGGCTGGGCAGATGTACCCTCTGTGTATAGACTACAATGCTGTCTCTACTTGTTTCAGGCATGAATTATCCCACCCAGTGCTGATACTTTGTTTTAGGAAGACTTTATCAGTTCCTGCCCAGAGGCAGCCCCTAGACAGGCTAGAATTAGACCTGGGGAAGCAGGGAGTGAGCGTGTGCACATCGTGCAGGAGAGTGCTGGCCACAGGTGCCCCTATGGCTTTCTGGAACGTCAGAACCCTACAATTGCAGCCAGGTGGTACTTTGGGATCTTTGGATGTCGGAACTGGGATAACCTGAAATTTGCTAGTTCCTTCCTCTGTCGGTACAGAATGTCTTCATAGTTATGTCAGATTGCCTTGCCATTGAGCAGTGGAGCTGGCACCCAACCCAAGATCACCTAAACCCCACGCTTGAGTGTTTGATTCAAGGTCAAGCCAGCCCTGTCCAAAATTACTTTCTGGTACTGAGCTGAAATTGGGTGCCTCCAAATCAGTTCCAACAGGGAGTTTAAAGGATAATATTAGATAATTTCGTTGGACATTGATGGCCCACTGATGAGCAGGATTGGGGTTAAGTGCTGGGGATGCAGGAATGAATAAGACAGCAGCCGCTGCCCTCAGATTGCTCCACTGTATTGTGTACACAGACACACCAGTAACTAAAATACAATCCATTTGCTTGTGCGGTGTGCAAAGGCATGTGTGCGTGTCCACACACACGCGCACTATATAATCAGAGGTGAGGGAACAGCTGATAGTTGGGGCTTTCAGGAAGACACTTGGGAGACAGAGTGTTATTTGTACTGGGCCTTCACATCGTTCGCATGGCGGGGAGGGGCATCCTGGGCAAAGGAAACAGCACGGCAATGGTTCGGAGACCTAACAAGACATGTTACGGTCCTTGCACGTGGAGTGGTCAGAACGGTGGCCTGCAGCCTGCGGCTTCGCTGTGCGGGGCCCTGTCGGCCGTGCCGGGGAGTTCGGAGAGCCCAGGACCAGGCAAGGATGCGAGCAGGCCAGGGTGTTCTCCCGTCACTCTGGCTGCAGCATGGAGGGAAAGCTGGAGAGGACCTGGCTCCGGCCAAGCCTGTTCCGTGCTTAGCAGAGTGGACCAGCACAGACTAATGGGTCTGGGCCTAGATGGCGCAGTGAGGCTGAGAGGACAGAGACAAACCCGTTCCGCAGGTGGACGGAACTTCCTGACTGATTAGAGGCTGGCAGCGGAGGGAGAAGGAGTGGGCCACGACTCTCCGCTTCTGGCTTGAGCAGTCGGCCAGATGCCTGTGTCGGCTGGGGAACTCCGAAAGAAACACTGACTCTTGCTGAGGTCAGTGTTGGACATGGTGCCACGGAGATGACCTCCAGAACCCCCAAGTGCAAACTTAGAGTCAGGAACAGCCATTGGAACCTGGAAGTCAATACCAAGGGGTGGGAATGAAGCGCCGGAAGTAGGTGAGGTCACCCAGGAAGGGGTGGGGTGAGAGGAGCCACATAAGTGGAGGAACCAGAAGAGAAGGCAAAGGAGGAGTAAACAGATAGCAAGTACCCTTAGTCTCAGGGTGCCTGCTGACTTCTTCGGTGTGGCGTGATGGACGGGGCAAGGAGCAAGCCGCAGAAGGAGCCATGGAGAAAGGGACATCTCTCTCTGATCTCAGCTAGTGTGACACGGGGGCGGTGTTAAGGCCTTCATTCGTCTGCACCGGATAGCAGGGAAGGTCTGTTGGCACTTGATAAATGTTACAATCTGCATGACTGCGAATGACTCAAACTTTGTTCAGCTATTTGAAGGGCTGGGGGCCTTGGCAGCTCTCCATTCTGATGTTTTCTGGAGATTGAGTATTAACAGCTGAAGGAGCCCCAGGGTTTCTGGGTGGCCTGGTCCTGCCCATGGTGTGAGAGAGTGAGCTTGAGGCCATAGGCGGGACTCCAGAGCCCCGCCTCCAGCCCTCCCCTGCAGCCTGATTCCCCGCCTGCTCCTGCTGGATTGGCCTCTTTGTCTAGCCGCGGGAGTGTGGTCGCTGTGGATGGTGAGTGCCCTGCTCCCAGGTTTGAACTGTGGAGGCTGGGGATCTGGGACTGGGGCGGGGAGTGGCTCGTGGCGCTCTGGGCTGCAGGGAAGAAGCACTTTGGAAACTGAAATGGAGAGGGGAGGTGGGGAGAGTTCTGATGGGGACCCAAGAATGTGCAGACTCCAAAGTGAGCTGTTTTTGATAGACCCACATGATGGCACTGGGGTGCTTTAAGGAGTCTTCGTATTCACCTTGGCCAGCCCCGTCATTTTGGAGTGGAGGAAAATGAGGCTGGGAGAGGGGATGTCCTAGCTTTCCCTCGGGAGCCCAGCTGGGTCTTGTCCCCCCACCAGCATGCTCTCCCCTCACCAGAGCTGCCACTCTGAGCGGCCACAGCTGTTGTTCATCTGTGCTCTTAGCATGCTTCACCTTCTTCCGTGGGAGAGGATGAGACCAGATAAGTCCCATGGTGGGAACCCAGGGCTGTACCTGTGTCAGGTGGGGGCGGGCTCCTGTAAACCACCTTGCTGTTACCTCTCAGAGAAACTGACCTTTTTCTTAACAGATGAGGATAGGAAGGGGAGGACAGAGAAGGGACATCTGTCATATGGTAGATTTCCTTTAATGGTTTGGCTGTATTTGATGACCGGAAAAACAAGTTAATCTTTTTTTTAAATGCTCTTTAAGACAAAGGGAGATCATACCCCTTGTCCCCCAGAAACTCACAAATGAATGTGTGGGGAAGCAAGGTATGACAGTAGAAGACTGCGGCTTTAGAGTCCTAGTGACCTGGGTCCAGGTTCGGTACTGCTCCCTGCGGGCTCAGTGACACTGGAGAAGGTCCTGAATGTCTCTGAATTCAGTATTGTCCGCTGTATAACGGGGTAATATCTGCATCAAAAACTGTTGGGTGAATGAAATTAGGCCCCGAGTGTCAAGTGACACTAAATAAATGCTGGTTTACTGGCTCCCCTGTCTCTCCCAATAGCCTTAGAGGCCCATGTGAAAATCCTTTGTTCTGTTGAGAGAGTGGGGTCTCCCTTCCCTCCCCCCTTTTTGTCCTGGGAATAGCTGTGATCTAGGAGCCTGAGTCAGTCTCAGTATGTAGTGAGTACATGCTCCGAGATCAGCCAGGATGGGCATGCTTTGTAGCTCAGGGAGGCTTGGCTGAGGGGCTGGACCTACACATTCTCTAGGTGTTTCCAGGGGTAAATTTTCACCGCTAACCCCAGCAGAAGGGCCAGCTGCTAGAGGCCCCCTGGCATAGGTTCATGGAGAGGCCTGACTCACCTCTGGAGCTAATATTGCTCTCACATCTTAGTGCTGCCGGCCCTGAGAATGAGGTCCACGCTCCTGAGAGGGGTGGTTCTCTGCTCACACTTTCTGGGGCACAGCTCCAGGTGGGGGTGGGGTGGTAAACAACACCCACATCTTGTATTCTGGCTCTTGAATTTGAGGTGGGGGGTGAGGGACCTTTGGGACACAGAAGTTAGCATTCTCCCAGTGCCTTGAGCATGGCTATCCACCCCCAGCTAGCCTGGTCTTTCCCAGGCTTATTCAGCCTAGCCAGGGCCTAGCCCTTCCATTCTGCCCCCTGAGTCCCATGCCAGCCCCAAAGCCACTTCCTTCTGGGTGCTTCTCTGGCTTCCTAGATCCGATGGAGCTGGCTCTCATCCCCATAGCTTCATGTTCATATTTGGAGCAAGTTGCCTCCCCTTTCCACTTGAATTTCTGTTATCTGTGTGCTAGGCCTGTGTGTCCTTGAAGATTGTGTTCCATTTAGTTGTATGTCCTCCCAAATTGCCATTTATTGAACAGGTCAGTGCTGAGTAAATGAATGGAAATAAATGTTGAGTCTAGTTGAGCCCCGTTCCCTTGCAGTCATGAGCAAACAGGCTAACTGGCTATTGGGAAGATGGAGTGTGTTGGTCTCTAAGAGCAGCAGTGGTGTGTTAGGGGATGTGGAGCTGAGTATAAGGCTCTCTGGGCTTCCTGCAACGCATTCAAGTTGCAGGAGTTGAAGCGAGTCCTTTTGTAGGGTAGACGTAAGCTGGTCTTTGTGTGCTGCCGCAGAAATGTTATCAGATCTGTGAACAGAGACCACGCCATCTGCTCCTGAATCATACACACATGTCAGCAATCCAGGGGTGTTTGGGACGTGTGTAGAGGTGCAGAAATTGTCCCAGGCTCTGGGGAATCTCCTGTTTATAGCACACAGGTGAGAGCTGTGGTGGTTCTGTGAATGCCCCTAATTGTTCTACGAATTATAATCGAGTAATATGTAACTTTGCCTCGTAAAAGAACTGGACGCCGGCCCGTGGACTGGAAGATTCTTTCCTGCTTGGTCCAAGAACTTGGGTTCTCCATGAGTCATCATCCTCATCATTCAGTGCTACTGAATTCATATGCATGCACAATTTTGGAGAGCTCACTGTGTACCAAGCAGGCACTGTGCTAGGCATGGCAGTTCAGAGACGAACTGAGGGACAGAGTCAAAGGGAATAGAGTCAAAGGTAGATAGGTCCACATCTTGTGTGGGGCACACGGGTACGTCATAGGTACGAAGTGTCTCTTGAGAGTGGTAGTGAGGGTAGGCAGGCATCCAGGAGAAGCCTTCTTGGGGAGGCGTCCAAGTCCTGAAGAACAGAACAGATGGGGTAGGACATTCCAGGAAGAAGCATGGAGATGGGCTCACCGTGAGCCCCGCTGACCCCCACAGTGAGCTGAGAGAGGGAAGCTGGAGGGCGCAGCTCTCCCAGGCCAGCCTGCTGTCGTCACTGGGCTTTATTCTGCAGCTTATGGCTAACCAAGTGCAAAATCCTGGATTCTTTGTCTGAGACAATGCTTCTCAAACTTCCGTGTGCATGTGAACTGCCTGCCTGCTCTGATTAAAATGCAGCTGATGATTCCTTAGTCCTGACATGAGGCATGAGCTTTTCACTTCGGTGTGATGCCTGTGCTGCCAGGCCAGGAGGCTGCGGTGAGAGGTCAAGTTGTGAGAAACTCCTCTCTCCCAGCTCCAGCCCCTCCCGTCAGAGGTGCCCTAGCAGCACCCCTACCCCACCACACACACACACACACACACACACACACACACACACACTCTCACCCTGGCCTCCCCTTCCTTTCCCCCTTCCCTAGTATGCAGATGCCAAATTCCTCTTTCTGCAATGCTCTTTTCATTTGGTCATTCCTCTTCCCCACGCCCCTGCCTGGAAGACCCCTTTTATTTCCGAACTTTTCACGCTGGCCTAACACAAGCCTGGCCTACCCTCCCTTCCCAAAGTCCTCACCACCAAATTACTCCCAACCCCAGCTTACTGGTGGCAGTGGATCCCTCGAAGCCCTCCTCTGGTGGTGGCATGTGGATTTCTGGGCCTTTGCTTAATCATTTGGAAAAATCTCTCCCCCGCCAAGTGCTGGAGGGGAGACAGAAGTCTTTGGTTAGGTGGGCCACACACATACACCCCCAGTCCGTACCCGGTGATCTCTGCCCAGAGTCCTGCTGGTACCTAGGAAGGAAGGCCCCAGTATAAGACCCTAGGATGGCTGGAGGGCCATGGGAACAGAAGTATTTTAAGTAGTTGTCAGGAGAAGGCAGGCTGGATGGGGTGCCTGCTGCAGTCCCAGGGACCCAACTAGAGGAAGCCTTAGGGAGGGCCCAGGAATGAGCTGGGAACAAGGCTGGATTCTGCAGGACCTGCGTGGGACGCCACTGCAATTCAGAGCCCCGTGACCCACGCAGACCTCTTTTGCCAGCCCCTCTGAGGCAGACAGACACCCAGCACTGTGCTCTTTTTGTACATAATGCCTGCTCTCTTGGCTCTCTCATAATGCCTTCACCCGGCAGACATCTTGTAGTGCTAGTCACACAGGCAGAATGTCAGAGTAGACACGGGTTACTAGTGGCCATCTCTGTTCATCTATATCGTTCGCTAGCTGCTAGATCTTCAGGGGATATTTACTTTCTCATCAACTCTGGTTTTATGTATTGCTTCTTTTTTGATTTTTGTTTTATTTTCACTCTGAACCTGTTTTATTTGTATAATGAATGAAATTTAAAGCCATTCTCAGTTGAGAGAAAGTACTGACATTGTCTGCCTACCATGGATGAGGCCTTGCTGGGCACTGCCCGGGGCTGGAAGAATGGTACGGTCTCTGTTTCTGAGGGATTCACAAACTGAAGAGGAAGAAGGATAAGGTAACACAACAGTGTGATTGGTGTTTTGAGTATTTTTTGATCAAAGAAGAGAAGGCTGCCCCTCCACAGGGAGGTGATAGTGGAGAAGGAAAAGCAGCCACTGACAGGGAGGGGAAAGGGGAAGGAGGCCTCCTCCAGGGAGCCCAGCATGGACACCCCACAGAGCTGGGAGGCCACGGCCTTGGGCACAGGAGAGGAATGGCAAGAGAGGCACTTCAGAGGGCTGTCATTTCTCTGTTCTGGCTCCTGACCCAGGAGGGAGCTCCCCGGGGCAGGAACCTCCATGTGTCTGTTATTTTCCCAAGCTCTTGTAGCAGCAGGTGCTCAGCGGCCCTCGTCCACTCCCGTCATCCGCTCCTGTCATCCTCTCCCGTCTCTGACACCGCTGCTCCCCTCTTCTGCCTCTGGGTTGGCTGCCCAGCCAGAGGCTTGCATGGAGACCAGATTCCAGCTCTCTCAAAGTGGGAGCAATAACATCTTCTTCCTTCCTCTCAATCTCCAGAAATGTCTTTCCTCCAGGATCCGAGTTTCTTTACCATGGGGATGTGGTCCATTGGCGCCGGGGCCCTGGGGGCAGCTGCCGTGGCCCTGCTCCTGGCCAACACAGATGTGTTTCTGTCCAAGTCCCAGAAAGCGACGCTGGAGTATCTGGAGGACATAGACCTGAAAACCCTGGAGAAGGGTAAGCCGTGACCCCACCGGCCTCAGTACTTTTCCAAGGTGCTGGGATGCAGACTTACTCATTTTTTTCCCTTATAAAGCGGCTCTTGCTCTCTCTCTCTCCTTTTTTTTTTTTTTTTTAATTGAAAAGGCACTATAACAACATTAGGAAAGTTTAATAACATTTTTTTAAATTACTGATAAGCCTGTTACCCTGACACAGCACTCATTTTTATTTTTGCACATTCCTTTCCATGCGTACATAGTATGCAGTTAGGATCTTATTGCATACCATGTTTACATTTAGCTTATTCTGGTCAAGAGCATTTTTCACTTTCTGCTGTTGTCTCCTGGATCTTCACAGAAAAGAGCTCCTGGGTCAAATGCATTTGAGAAACACTGTGTATCTAATTCCGTGTTCCTGGTGCTCAGCACAGGCACTTGCTTATTGAAATGCAGTGTCTGGATGGTGTCTGCCCACAGCCATGGGCAGCCCTCCCCTGTGGCGGGGGTGGGGAGCGCAAGGTCGCACTCGTAGAGTGGACCTACTTGTCTCCCTCTTCTTGGGGAGCCCTCCTGGAGTCCCTGGGGGACAGCTGAGAGCCACAGATTTGCACGTGGTTCCTCAGCTGCCTTGCTGTGTGCTCTTGGCATTGGCAGCTCGGTGATGCCAATGGTGTGGATGCAGTTGGCATGATTTTGGTGAAACTTGGGGCTCGCTGACCGGGTGGTCTCCAGGTTGGCCCCTCAACGGGAGGCCGTGGTCACCTGTCCCATGAGTGAGGAAGCTTGTTGAGGGCAGGCAGGCACTGTGACTGCAGACTTACAGCATCAGTTGCCTTCGTGGAGGACTGAGAAGTCCTGTGGAGAGACCCCTGCTTGGCCATGTTCAACCCAGGGTTCCCCAATCTCATCCAATTACAGACCCCAGCCCGCTCCTTTGTTTCCACATTACATGCCGCAGGGACACGGATTCTTCTGAGAAATGCTGGGACAGGAAGAGTTGCTACTTGCTGAGCCCTCACTAACTCTGTGTTTGCACACTGCAGTGGGCACTTTGCTATCCATCTTTTGATGCCCCCTGCAGCCGCGTTGGAGCCGCTGGATGTTTACACTTCCAACTGAGGAAACTGAGGTCTGGGGAGGAGCTGGCGAGTGCCCGACGCTACCCCACTGGACACAGGCCCTATCTGACCATGGCCAGGCTTGAGCTGCACAACCGCACTGCCCTGAGGCATTTCCTTGCTGGGCATCTTCTATCTCTCCCGTGAATAATGTGCAGTTAATATATTTAGGTTAAAAATTTTTTTCATAAGGCGGCACCTAAGGTCGCTTAGTCGGTTAAGCGTTCGACTCTTGATCTCAGCTCAGGTCTTGATTTCAGGGTGGTGAGTTCAAGCCCTGTGTTGGGCGCCATGCTGGGCGTGGAGCCTACTTAAAAAAAAAAATCAATTTGGGACACCCGACTGGCTCAGTTGGTGGAGTGACTCTTGATCTTGGGATTGTGAGTTCAATCCCCATGTTGGGTGTATAGATTACTTAAAATCTTTAAAAAAAAATTTTTTTTGTAAAGATTTCTGTTGACCTATTCCCATTCAACACTTTATTTATTTATTTATTTAAAGAATTTATTTCTTTATTTTGACAGAGAGAGAGAGATCACAAGTAGGCAGTGAGGCAGGCAGAGAGAGAGGGGGAAGCAGGTTCCCTGCTGAGCAGAGAGCCTGATGTGGGGCTCGATCCCCGGACCCTGAGATCATGACCTGAGCCAAAGGCAGAGGCTTTAACCCACTGAGCCACCCAGGCGCCTCCCATTCAATACTTTAAAAAAAAAAAAGAAAAAGTAGTGTTTTTTTTATCAAAGTGCAAGATCTCATTCAGGTTTTGGCCATGTATCTGCCCTAAAGGATCATTATAGTGTCCACTGGTACCAGCAAAGGAATTTGCCATTTTTCCAAAAATGTTCCAGTTTGGAATGTTCACATTTGTCAATAGATTTTGATGGGGGAGGGCCCTTTCAGGTATACAGTGGAGTCCTTCCTCTGAAGGGTCGTTAGTTTCTGTCTGTGTTTCCTCTTTGCTGTTTCCAAGTCTTCTGCTAGGCTGGTACCATTTATGAGCTGCCTCATGGCCGGGGCCAGGCTGAGCTGGGAAGAGAGAACACTGACTTGCCTTTTCTCCCCAGAACCAAGGACTTTCAAAGCAAAGGAGCTCTGGGAAAAGAACGGAGCTGTGATTATGGCTGTGCGCAGGCCAGGCTGTTTCCTCTGCCGAGAGGTGAGTACATCAAGGATCTGTTCAGAGAAAAGGATTCTAGCAAGTGGGGCCAATGCGTTTCCAGCCAAGACTAAGGGCCTGTAGGCTTACTCTGACCTTCGATCAGCACTGTTATTTGCTCTAGGTATTTCTTTTGATTTATTCCCCGTGTGTATTCATTTAACAACTCACTGTATCCTTGGGTTAGAAAACATACTTGACTCTCGTTTGGCGTTCTCAGGCCCTTGCGCTCTCATGGACTGTGTCTGGGGCCATCTTCCCGTTTAATCAGGGGCGGGGACCAGGCCCAATTCCGTGTTCCTGGTGCTCAGCGCAGGCACCTGCTTATTGAAATGTGGTGTCTGGATGGTTACTGGTACAGCCATGGGCAGCCCTTCCCTGTGGCGGGGGTGGGGAGCGCAAGGTCGCACTCGTGGAGTGGACCTACCTGTCTCCCTCTTCTTGGGGAGCCCATCTGGAGTCCCTGAGGGACAGCTGAGAGCCACAGATTTGCACGTGGTTCCTCGGCTGCTTCGCTATGTGATCTTGGCATTGGCAGCTTGGTGATGCCAATGGTGTGGATGCAGTTGGCGTGATTTTGGTGAAATTTGGGACTCGCTGACTGGGTGGTCACAAGGTTGGCCCCTCAACGGGAGGCCGTTGTCACGTGTTCTGTGAGTGAGGAAGGTCGTCGAGGGAAAGCGGAGTCCCGCCTTATCACTTTACAGATAGGTGAAGGCCGGGGGGTTTCGTGACGTGTCCTGTTCGCACAGTCAGTGGAAGAAGACCTAGGTTCTGAGATCTGCCATGCCTGAGGGAGAACTGGGAATGAGACAGCATTGCTTCTCACGCGGTGGCGTTGGCCCTGTCCATGTGGTCATCCTTCCTCTGGTTGTCCCCTGTGAGCCTGGGGCCTTCCTTTCAGCCTTGAGCTCTCTCTCCTGCTTGTGTGGCTGGGCTGACAGAGAATGTTCTCACATTCAGGGCACTTCAGTGCCAATTGTCCCCCCACATATCCCTGGAAAATGCAGCTTGTTTTATAGAGGAAGAAGTGGAGGGACGGAGGTTGTGACAAAGTCACACTGCTGTGGGGAGGTGTATTAATTTCCTTTTGTTGCTGTAACAAGTTATCACAGACTTGGTGGCTTTAAACAACACAGATGTATTAGCTCACACTTCTAGAGGTGCGAATTCTGAAATTGGTCTCATTGGGCTAAAATTGAGGTGTCAGCAGGGCTGCATTCCTTCTTCCAGAGGAAGAGGTGCTTTCCTTTCCTCTTTGCTGCTGGCGGCCATCTGCACTCCTTGGCTCATGGCCCCGTCCTCCATTTTTATAGCCAGTGACGGCTGGGCCGGTCTTGCTCGCATTGCATCACATGTCACTGAAAGGGCCCCTGTGCTTGGAGCCACCCAGATAATATAGGATCCTCTCCTTTAAGGTCAGCTGGTTAGCAGCCATCTGCTGCCTTTTTTTTTTCCCCAAAGATTTTATTTATTTATTTATTTGACAGAGAGAGAGATCACAAGTAGGCAGAGAGGCAGGCAGAGAGAGGGGGAAGCAGGCTCCCCGCTGAGCAGAGAGCCCAATGCGGGGCTCGATCTCAGGACCCTGAGATCATGACCTGAGCCGAAGGCAGAGGCTTTAACCCACTGAGCCACCCAGGCGCCCCAAGCCATCTGCTGCCTTAATTCCCCCTGACCCTGTAACAAAACATTCACAGCTTCCTGGGATTAGGATATAGATATCCTGAGAGGGTATTATTCTACCTGCGATGGGAAGTGAGGCCTAAAGACTCACGGCTTGTGGTTCAAAGGCTGTAATGCCTTCAAATATCAACATGGAAGCCTGTCGTGACTTGATTTCCCCAGTTAAAGCCATAAGATCCCAAGAGCAACGGCCCTCCCTAATTACAACCTGCTTATCTGTGCCCTGGTCTCTGCCTGGCAGAGCATTTTGTGAAAAACGTTTGTTGGATGGCAGTCTGTGTTATTTTAGTGGCCCAGACCAGAGGTATAGGACTGCGTTTCCACTTCATGGGTTTGTGCAGTGACACACCAGAGTACAGAGCCCAGGAAAAAGGAGTAAATCCTTTTATCTCACACACAGGTGGTCTTAGGCCACAGCAGACCCGTAGTCCTCTCTGCCGTAGGGCAAAGTTTGCCCCTCACTGAAGCTCTTGATGAATATGGATTCTGTTTCATTAGCTGTCCTTTTTGTGTGTTCTAGAAAATAAACAAAAAGTTAAATGTAGTTGCTACCATATGGCAACATATTTGTATTGGAGGCAAGTGGGCTGCTATTTCTTTAATTCCAACACCAGTCGTGAAGAATTTGTTCTGAGCAGCGAAGTAGTTTCCTTTCTTCATCCAGCATGTAATTCATGAGAGTGAGGGATGTCTGTGTTTATCAGTCCAGCTGCATTGTCCCCACCATCCACCTTCACCTTCAAATCTTTCCACCTGGCATCTAGTACCTTTCGTGTATCCAGTCATGTCCTGGGCACGGAGGATACAAGAAATGGAAAACACGGCATCTAACTGTGAGATACACTTGGGAACTTAAATGACCGTGCTCAGCTTGGTGGTCACACATAGACTCGGTTCCGAAAAGTCTCCAAGCAGAAAGACTGGATATGCACAGAGAATTGGGGCTTTACTCCAGGCTGGACAAGCCAGGGAGAACTGTCAGAACAGGGACCCCCTTCTGGAGGGTGGGATTTGAGTGGGAGAAAAAGGAAGGTTGTTGGGGGGGTGGGGAGCCAACTGAGCGAAGGTGTGGAGCCAGCTGGTCACAGGGCTTGAGTAGAGTTTGCCTCGTAGGCTGTGTTGGCTTGGTCGGGTGTGGGGGGTGGGTGGCGTCATGGCTACACGTGGAGGGCCATGTTTGGGGGCAATCTCTCAGTTACCGGATGCTCCCCAGGCCATGCTTAGGACACCCATAATAGGAGCCTTGCCTCCCCTTCCCACCTGGAGAGAACAAGAAGCCTGGGCTGAGGAGAGGACCTGACACCCTACAACTCAGGCCTCGGGCTCAGCTGGACCAGGCTTCCGCTGGGCTCCACAGGCCTTCATTGTTCTGGGCATCTTGTTGCTTTTGTTCTTCCGCATTCAGTGCCAGGCCCGCTCTGGGCCTGCGGGGGAGCGGGTGTTGGCCGGCTGCGGAACCACAGAAGTCTGTCCCCCTGACATCCCCTGTCTTCCGCAGGAGGCTGCGGACCTGTCCTCCCTGAAGCCCAAGCTGGACGAGCTGGGAGTCCCCTTGTATGCAGTGGTGAAGGAACAAATCAGGACCGAAGTGCAGGACTTCCAGCCTTATTTCAAAGGAGAGATCTTCCTGGATGAAAAGGTGCATCTCCTGTGAGCCTGTTGAGACAGCCTGGTGGGGACCGTGCTCAGGTGTGGTGAGCTCGATGGCCCAGGGTGTGTCTGGCCTAGAGCTAGAGGCTGGCCTCCCTTTCAGCTGCCCTGCATTTGGGGGAGCTCGTGCAGCCCTCTGGGCAGAGCGTGATGGGACACTTGACAGGTGTCCCCTCAGTTATTACTTGAGCCCTTCCTAAACTGTGACCTGGGCACGGGAGCCTGGGAAATTGCTGAAGCCCCACTGCGTTCTCGCATCGTACAGGCGGGGACCAGCACAAGCCCCTGTCCCTTCCTTCATTGCAGCCATATTCCTTTCCCCTCTGCTGCCCCCTGTGCAGGATGTCGGCCTGTTAGCATCCTGCCGGGCACGAGAGCCCTGTGTGTCTCTAGCAAGGGGTTGGAGGCAGAGTGGAAGGCCGCCTATCTGCTTCCCGAGCCTGGGCCCGCCCTGGGGTCGGAAGCTGGCCTGGCAGGGTTGTCTTTCCCCGGGCAGTTGAGAGTGCTCCTGAATGGGAGCCGTGTGTGGGTTAGGATGGGGGCAGGACATGAAGCAGCAGGCTTTGGGTCCTTGACAACGAATGCCCTATTAGGAAGCTTTCCTCCTTGGGGAAGGCAGGCATACAGGCTGCTCAAAGGGCCTCTGTCTTTCTTGCTCCTGCAGAAAAGGTTCTATGGTCCCCAGAGACGGAAGATGATGTTTATGGGATTTGTCCGTCTGGGCGTCTGGTACAACTTCTTCCGGGCCCGAAACGGAGGCTTTTCTGGAAACCTGGAAGGCGAAGGCTTCATCCTTGGGGGAGTTTTTGTGGTGGGATCAGGAAAGCAGGTAAATTCCCCGTGTTCATGTGTCGATCTGTGGGTGTCTGTGTCTTTGGGCACAAGACCCCAGTGTAGGGGGTGACCTTCCCTATTTGGAGTCTTGCAGCCTTCCTTCCAGAGAGCCAGGGAGTGTGAGGAAGGGGAAGGGAGGGGAATTACCATCTGTCACACATCTGCCCACAGGCCACCTCACACTCGAATCTCCTCACTCATCACGGTAATGTCCTGAGATGTCCTGGGAGTTCTGCGGGCCAGTAACTTGAGACTGAGAGTCATGGGTGAGCGCACGCCTGCATCCAGGTTTCCTCATGTCAAGTTCTGTCTTCAGCGCTTGAACAAAAGCGTCGTTTTTAATCTGTCAAGAACTTATTCCCCTGCAGTTCTCGCAGGTCTTCGGGGATGGACAGTAGAGAAAAGGAAGAGGAGAGAAGGAGGAAAAACAGGCCGAATTAGGGGGAGCAGCAAGGAGATGTGGGGGGAAACAGCACTTTTCCCTGTGGGGTGCCGCCCCGGAGAGGTAACAGACTTCTCTGCAGACAGGCTGCTCCGGGCCCTGCCTTTGAGGCTCCAGAGTCAGCAAGGGACCCTGTGGGCCCAGGAGGCAGGGGGGGCGGCTGCTCCATGTCCGACTGTGGGCAGCCTCGAGCTGGGGGGCTCCCCTGTGCCGGAAGGCAGTGCTAGCAGATGCTGGTTGGACACAGAGCAGGGGTGAGGTGAAGTGGATGCAGTTTCCAGAGCCCGACAGGAGGACCTCGAGACTGATGGCCTGACCGCTGGTCCTGTCTCTGCCAGCTTTGGACATGACATTAACACTTGGCCTCCTCGGTAACAAGACGGTATTGTTTGCATTGGTGGATCTCACTGCTAACATTAATAATTGCATATTTCTCTCAATTTGGGAGGAATAGAAATCTTTCCATTTTAAGCTCTACTTCTAGTTTCTTCCTTTTAAACCTTGGTAACTGCTGTTGCTTGTCTGCATTAGAATCTCGCATGGATTGGTGTCTGATAGAATACAAACCTATTTGCTCCCTTTCTGGTAAATATATCAAAATGTCTTCATGATCATGGCTGCCAGAGAGTGCCTGCCTTGTTCCGAGTCCTCCTGTGCACCATCTCCTATCTTCCTCACAACCAGTCTGGGATGTTAGGGATTTTTATTCCCATCTACATGGAAGGAAATGAATTATGAATGATACAAAATAACTCTGCCAAGAGCTACACAGCTGCTAAGTGGTACAACGGAAGTGGAACTCAGGAACTCAGACACGTCCTGCTCCAGAGACCCCGCCCTTCCCCTGCCTAGAGCCTCTCCTCAGCGGTGGTTCCCAAAGACCCCTTCCAGAGGCCCTTGCACTTGGGCAGGCCACTTCCGGAGAGGATCCGTCGCCCAGCCTCTTCTGGCTCTGGCGCACTGGGATTCCTTCCTCCTCCCTCGCTCCGCCTTCCCTCAGCCTCCGGGGCAGGGCAGGGCTCACCTGGCAGCCTTCTCTTGCCTGCCAGTGACTCATCTGGTGCTCACAGGCTCCCGTGGCCCGGCTGGCACATTCCCGGCGTTACTAGGTGTGTTGTTTGACTTTGTTGGTGCTCCCTGGAGCGCGGCCTTCTTCCTTCCTGGGGGCAGGTGGGCTGGCCTGGCTGACCTCAGGACTCGCCTCCAGGTTTCTGGAGAGCAGACTTTTCACAGTCCCCCTGAGCCAGCTGCCACTCAGTGGGGATTTCCTTTGCAGTAATTATCTTTAAAACACACTTTCAACATAGGAAATTTGAAAACGCAGCAGTAGAAGGTGAGGAGAGTCATTCCGTAAGCTCAGCCGCTGCGCACAGCCCGCTAGAACAGAGCTAAGCTGGGAAGCCTTTTTTTTTTTTAATAGAAAATCTCTTACTAGATATTCTTTTTTCACTCAACGGTGTATCATGAACATCTCCTCTGTCATTATATATTCTTCCTCAGTATTTTTAATGTCCGCATACTGCTTTATTAGGCATGTAAATATAGTTTCCTGATTGGCTTCCCTGGAGTCACCTCAGTGCGGTGGGACTTTCTGGGTTTTTTAAAGTCTTTATAAATAATGGTGCAGCAAACGTATTTATAGATGTTGTTTGTTTATTTGTTTTGTTAAGATGAGTTCCGTGATGTCCTGGGTCGAGGAACTCTTTCACAAGGATTCCTCGAATCTGATCTCAAACACACCATCTTATGCTTTTTTACCACTTTTGGGAACTTTAGTGTATCCTCTGTCTTAGAGCATTTTACTTCACAGTATCAGGAGTGGCCTCTGCATTCTTAGGAAAACTGAAGTCGAGAGAGGGTATGTGTCCCTTTCCAGATGGTCGGAGTGTGACTTCTGAGCTCCACTTGCACACCTCGAGGCTTTTCTCTGGCAGCTCATTCTGTGTCAACTCTCTCTGCCTGGTGTGTTCTTCTACTTCACCTCTACCCGTAGACACGTGACTGCCTTCCATGCTTTATCATCTGTGAAGCCTTCCCTGGTCACCCCATTATATCGCTCCACGCAGATGTCACTCCTGACTTCCTGCTCCCACAGTACCACAGCCCACCCCGCGTGATGTAACCTTCCCTGTTTTGCCACCAGAACTGAACCCCTCAGGAGCAGAGCCAGGCCTGACCCGCATCTCTGGCCCCTGCTGCCCTAGCTGCCACTCCGTGTCTGTCCCATGAACGAGTGACTCGGAGTGAGGACTGATGTGCCCTCTCATTTCCTTTTAGGGCATTCTTCTCGAGCATCGAGAAAAAGAATTTGGAGACAAAGTGAACCCAGTTTCTGTTCTGGAAGCTGCTAGGAAGATCCAAGCCCAGACTTCAGCCTCAGAGACAAAGTGATCACGTGAAACCGCCCCGCTCAGGGATAACTAGGGGCACTCAGCTGTGTCCTGGGACGTGTTGTGTCTCCACTCATGTCCCCAGAGAGTTAGAAACCCATTCATGCCGTATTGTCAGTAGAGATCATTAATGTATTTGAATACTGTGCTCTCTTTAGGCCCAATAAGGCAAAATAGCCCCAAACAAGACTGATAGGACTCTAAGAAACCAGTGAGGGTAATTTCGGCTAAAACCTGGAAAATATGAGGGTTAGCCTTGACTGCTGCACCTCCTTACAACATACGTGGTGTGTGAGTGCTGTTATCGAAAATGACTTTTATTTTCATGTTTTCAAAAATCTAAGAAAAGTTGATGACTGACTTGAAGATTCAGGATATGAAGGTTTGGGGCTTGTGTGTTCTCTATTAATGACCAGTTACACAATGTTAAAATAATACTCATGCAAAGGAATTGGCAGGCTCCAGATGGCTTACTAAGCGTATATTATAAAGTCAAATCTGTTTTTTCATTGTCTTCCATTCTAACCTCAGAGGTTTGTTTTTCTAGAAGAAGTGATCATCTCTGGCTCTAATAAAATTATGTATCAGAAATTGCCTGTACTACAAGTTTTTCTGATAAAGCTAACAATAAAAATATTTACCATAATGATGGCTAAATTTAAATCATTGGTGCCAAAGACATTGAGTGTGAAAAATCAGTATTCTCCATGTCTAGGAGGTAAGGGGTAGTGGTGGGGAGCTCCTCTACTTCTCTTGCGCTAAGAGGTTTGCAAATGACTAGAGAAATTCATCCTGTCATTTGTGTTAGTGATTTCGCTGTCTTCTGTAGGGGAATGGCGGGTATTTAATTGGTAGCTGCTTTCCTACTGATAGTCTTTCAGCCTAATTTGAGGTGAATGAGGAGAAGGGACAGAGAGGATGAAGTATAATTTAATTCACTGATTTGTTACATTTGAATTTTTGCCATATGTGCAAGTTCGAGATCAACAAAAGCCTGGAGGGAGGGCTCCGCCCTGGGAATGGGAGGGTGGGGATGGGAGGCCAGTGAAGAAGGGACCAGGGAGCAAGCAGACCGGCCAGGAGGAGGGGAGTCAGTGTTTAGCCAGGAAAGCAAGAACGGGGACAGTCGGAGCTGGAGCTAGGAGAGCATCAGCAATGAGCGCGGAGAGTATGGGGCCGCCAGTGCAGGTCTAAGGTCATGCCGGGCTCTGACTTAATGCAGAGCCAGCAGCACCGTGTGCCCACAGGCCTGCGAAGGGCTAGGCTTCTGCGGGCTTCGCGGCAACCCTCTTCAGTTCTTGAGCAGGGTCAGTGTAGTGACTCATCCCCCAGTAGCCGTGCTCCCAGGACTCCAGCCACAGGCAGGAGAACTCACATCAGAATTCCCCGGTGCCTGGACAACGCTTGCTTCCGAAATGGTTCTCTTGCAACTACAGAAGAGTAGAGCCTGCAGGGATGTGGCGGGGAGGGTGCATGAAGACAGGCCTTCCTCCTTCCCCAACGGCGTCACTGCCGGGCCCTCGTGTGCAGCGTGCGCTTCTCTCTGATTAGCGCCGCATCGCGACGGAGTCATGAAGCGGATTCCAGTTCCGGTTTAACTGTGTCACTGAGCGGAGCTCTGACCTTCAGCTCCTTTACTAGTAAAATGGGCATCGTCATTCCTGTCTACCACTTAGGGCTGTTTATTAGAAGTCATTTGAGAGAATGATGAATATAAAACAGCGCTTCTCAAACTTTAATGTACATGCAGAGCCCCTAAGAGTCTTACTGAGATGGAGACAGTTGAAGAAAAGCCGGATGTGCTCGTTAAAGGCAGGACAGACAGATTTATTCGGTGACCACTGCAGTAGGGGAGAGGCCTCCATATGGGACTGACCTCGACCAGACTCTGCGCAGAGGTAACCGGAATTTTAAAGGGTGATGATGAAGGAGGGGGACGGGAGACAAGCGATGCCTTGAGCAGAGTCAGAAGTGGAAAATTACTGAAAGTGGGTGGTGGGGACTGGGCAAGGTGATGAGCCTATCTGTGTCTGCTAACGGGCTAGCTTACTAAGTTAGGCTTCTGCCTTCCTGCAGAGCCTGGGAGATGGAGCCCTGTCTGTCTCGAGGGTTATGCTTCAAAGGGGTGACTCTCAGGTCCCTGGGACAGACACTCCTAGGTTTCAGGAGATGCACAGACATCTCAAAGGGATAGAGAAAGGGTTTACAATTGTAAATTTTTTTTAAAAGTAAATGCTCTAAGGAAAGGGAGGTCGGAGGGCTAGGGTCAGGTGTTTGGCTGAAACAAACGGTAAATTCTTTTGGCAGCCTTGAGTTTTCCCAGGCAGGGATTCAGGGGTGCTGGGTTGTCCCAGGGAAACAGTCTCGAGCTGCTAGAAACTGTGCTAGTGTTTGTTCAAGTCTCCTAGTTGGGGGAGGGGGGGGAGTAGACAAAATTGTGCTCAAAGTTCTACAGTTCTCAAGACTGGGCCGGGGCTGGGGTTTCTGCATTTCTAACAAGCTCCCGATGGTCTTGGCATTCTCTTGGTCCATGGCTCACACTCCGAGAAGCAAGAATCTAAAATACCCTACAAATCAAAGACATTAATACCTGTGGGTTTGGACATTGAGGCTTCAGCAGCCTTTGACAAGCATTAATTAGCAGGTTACCTTTTCTTTATTTGAAAAGGAATTGATAATCCATTATAATGCAAACTACCAAGAGATTGCAAGAAAGAGTCCTTGCTGGAAAGCCCATGGCTCTTAATTTGGATACACAGTAAGACCACCTGGGAAGGTTCAAAAAAATTCTGATGCCTGTACACACCCCCAGGCCTATTAAATCAGAATCCCTGAGCTAGGACCCAGGCGACAATATTTCTTAAAGCTACAGGATGATTCCAATATTCCAAGATTGAGAACCATCCCCAAAGAGCTCAGTGCCAAGTTTGGAAGACCAGCACTCATACATTTAGGAGAACCTAGAACCCAGAACCTAGGGGCTCCTGATAATCCTTGATGAGATTGGAAAATAGTCTTCTGGTGGCAAGGGTCAGGGATGGTTTAGATGTGGATGTGGGGGAAGTTGGGCCGGAACTGAATTTTCAAGGTGGAGATTTGAATAAAGATGTCATTTCAAACAGAAGTCAAGTCCCTGAACCAAGATGTAGCCAGAGGAAAGGTAAATAGTGGGTATGGGAGAACAGGGAGGAGTCTGATCAGTTTTGCTTACCTGACTCAACGTCTTCTTGCCCAATACATGGATTTCTCAAAAGGAGTGCCCTTTTCACATGGATGACTATTTTAAAGTAAAACTATTTTACTGGGGGTGGAGGTGGGGCCCCTGGAAAGCAGTGCCTGTTTTCCCAGAGCCAGGCATATTCGTGGTGATGGGACTGCTTGGGGGCTGGTAGAGAAGGCGAGCTATGGGGAAGAGGCTGTAGGGGGTTGTGTGTGTAGAGGGTAGATTGGATCAGAGCGTCCAGACTGAACACTACTCCTCAGCCCCAGCTACCTCTCCTCTATTCTCAGTTGCTTATGTCCCATGGGGCAAGTAGGCAGGTAGGTGAGTTTATGTTTGGGAGAGAAGGGGAAGGATAAGTTGTCTTGTTCAGGTTTAACCCCTCAAATTCTTTTCTAGGTTTACAGGAGAAGGATGTCTTTTGAGTTTAGTTTGTTTTTAAAGCAATTACCATCAAGTATGATTATGGGAGGGATCCCTGAATTTGAGGGAGGAGAGTAATCCATTCAAGGGCATGCTCTTTCCCGGGTATACCTGGTTACTCTTCTGTGTTATGTAATGGTGCTCCAGGCCAACCCAACAAACTAGTTGAAAGTAGGAGTTCGTTCTTCCCGTAATTTAGTAAGAGCACAGGGAGTGATGGGATGTATGTACTACTGGGGACAGTTGGCCAGAGGGGAACGTCTTTCATAAAATATTTGGGCAGGCACCTAGGAGAAGTAAGAAAGCAGGTCTTCTTAACCTCAAAAATCAGTGTGTTTTAATCAGCAAAAATGGGTTTATTCAGGAGTAGCAGAGAACTGCAACTCACGACACACAAGCTGTGGCAAAACCCATAGGCAAGCCCAACAAAAGAATGGAATGTTATTTTATGGAGAACAAGGAAGAAGTTGGGAGGGGTTCTTTTGAACCAAAGTCCATCAGAGGAAAGCAAGGCTTCAGGGCGACCATGTTTCTCATTGGCTGAGTTGTAAGGAGTCGTCAATTTCTTATAGGAGATACAATATACATATTTTCCTGTTGGGGCCTGAAATTGATGATTCTTTCCTGTTGTGATTTTGTTACTGACCATTTCTCCTGTAATAGACATTGAGTGCTATGGCTCCCCCTTCTAGCTTGCCCACTCAATGAGGTTTCTTTTTATTAATTTTCACTGTCTTATGAATATTGGAGAAAGAACATTCCAGGCAGAGGAGACAGCAACAACATACAAAGGCCCAGTGGTGGGAATGGGATTGTTATGTTCAAGGGACAATAAGAAAGCAAGAGCAACATGAGTAAGGGAGGAAAGGTGGGAGATGAGATCAGAAGGTGGGGAGATGGTAGAAATGCATGGCAAGTCATGGTGAGAACTTCTGAATTTTACCGAGAGAGATGGGAATCCATTGGAGGGTTTTGAGAAGAGGAGTAACATGATCCGATTTATATTATCCCGACTGCTTTGGGATAATGATTGTAGAGAATCACAGTTTCCACCAGGGAGACCACTTAGGATGCTGTTGCACAAATCCAGGCAAGATAATGGTGAGTGGAACCAGGTGGTACCCATAGAGGGGTGAGAAACTGCCAGATGCCAGATATGTTTGAAGGCAGAGCCAAGAGGAGCTCATGAACAACTGCATGTGGGATGAAAGAGAACGTCAAGGATGACTCCAAGATTTGGGGCCCGAGCAACTAATTGTAATGAATTTTGCAGGAGAGGGGATGGAAGATGATGAGCTGGAGGAAAGGCTTTAATGTGCTACAACAGTTAGAGTGAACGAACCAGAGGTATAAGTATCAACTCGGGATGCATCCAAACAGTGCTAGGGTGAAAAACAAGCTTCCCAAAGGTATACTCAATAGGATGCAATTTTCGTACGTTTTTAAGACACGTACAACAGTATTGTTTAGAGCTCCATATACGCAGTGAAGTGTAAAAACACATATGGAATGATAAATAATGTGCCGCCAGGGTTCAGCACCATCTGGCTGCTCTACACTTTAAAAAATCCTATTGCTCAAGACAGATCCTAGATTGCCTGGGGATGGACCCAGGCAGCATTTTTTTTTTCTTTCTTTCTTTCTTTTTTTTTTTTAGAGCTCCCTGGGGATTCCACTATGGAGGCAAGGTGGAAAACCACTGCCTTAAATTGAGAAATGACTGTGAATCTGAGAGGCACACGGAATTTTCCCTTTTTATGTCCATGCCTGGACAGAGTATGTTTTATTTATTTTATCTGTTTTGTTTTAAAGTTTGTTTATTTAAGTAATCTCTCAACGCGGGGTTCAAACTCACAACCCTGAGATCAAGAGTCGCATGCTCTTCCAACTGAGCCAGCCAGCCACCCCTGGACAGAATATCTGTTGCAGAGTTAGGCAGGAGACACCCCTGCCCTGATTTCCATGTTGTTCATCCAGGAAATATGAAGAAACTCTCCCACGAGGCAGCCAAGCTCAGCCTGTGGTCTTCTGATATCCAGTAGACACCAAATGGCTGATTGCAGGCTTGGGGCAGAAATGGTACAAGAGAAGCCTGGAACATCTTGTTGTACCAAATGTGAATCAAGCTCTCAAAGACCACTGCAAGCTTGTAGAAAGAAAGGACTTGGGATCCACTGGGAGGAGGCAATTTCTTGCTAAAGATGGGGCAGTTTGAGTATCGTAATTGCGATGGATTAAAACATGTCACATATGTTTAAAACCATAAGTTCATAATAACCCATAAAAAAAAAAGAAAATTTTTGGATGATGATAAGAAATCAGTTCATTTTAAAACCCGGGGGGGGGGGGGAGGCGGGGGGAAGAAGTAAGCATTTAACCTGCCCTTGTCGCTTCAAAGTAACCAAAGATTTGATGAGAAAATCTCCTCCTTATAGAAGTACTCCCTCAGGGCTGGTCTGGCGGTGAGTAGAAATGGTGTGGGAGAGGCCAAGACATGCCTTGCTGGCCCCGTCTATAGGGAAGCTGCCTAGAGCTTCCCCCCAGCAGATGAGGCCTTTATCAACACTGTTCATCCAGCAAGATGTGCTGGTCTGCTTCCTACTCTAACTGTTCCCTAACATTTAGATCAAATCAGTTCAAATCTTGATCCTACCCCTCAATTTATGGGTGAAAAACAGTTCTGTGGAGACAATATTACAAGACCCAATGCTGGTCAGGAGCAGCTTTTTTGATAGAAAGAAAAGAGCTCTAACTAAGCCTCCAGAACTGGACCATCAATTCACCATGAAACCTTGGGCTGGGCTCTTCCTTCTCTAGGCCTATTTCTCCATCTGTACTATGTAGCCACAGGCCCAGTTTCTTCATCAGAACCAAACCTACGGCCCCCATCTCTGTGTCATCTTCCCGTCCTCCATTGGATCAAGGGATTGGACATTCCAGGAAAGCAGGGAAATGTTGGTCTTGTTCACTCCGGTTTCCCCAACTGCCAGGACAGAGCCTGGCACTCAATAAATATCAGAGCTTGGATGGCATGACAACCATAAGCAAAGTCAAAAGACCAACAAACTATTGGGGAAAAACTATTTAACTGGAGCCTAACCTGATGCAGTTTTATCAGAGCCTAACTGACCCAGGGAAAGAGAAACACAGTAGTCTGCCTTATCTGTGATTTTGCTTTCTACAGTTTCATTTGCCCATGGTCAACCACAATCCTGAAGCATACAATCCTCCTTGTTACCTATCATCAAATGGTCAACAGTAACCCAACGCTAGATCACATGCCTATGTCAGGCATGTGACCTTACTTCATCTCATCGTGTAGGCATTTTATTATCTCATATCATCACAAGAAGAAACGTGAGTAGAGTGCAATAAGATATTTTGAAAGAAGGAGACCACATTCATATAACTTTTGTCACAGTATGGTGTTATAATCATTCTATCTTATTATTAGTTATTATTGTTAACCTCTTACTGTGCCTAATTTATAAATTGAACTTTATCATGAGTATGTATGTAGAGGAAAAAACATAGTATATATAGAGTTCAGTACTATCCACGGTTTCTGATATCCACTGGGGGTCTTGGAACATATCCCCTGCAAATAAGGAGGGACTACCATATCTAACTCCAGCAGGCTCTCGCTTTCCATGTATAAGAAGGGGAATATCTAACCACGACCCATTGTGGCCATCCTGTGCCATTTGTGGAGGTTGGTGAGGTTGGTGCACTAGGAAGCAGGTGCGAAGTTCACAGTCTAGAGGCACAGGCTCAGTAAAAGACTCACACTTCATCATAGGACTATAGAACACGGTCCCCTGTCAACACACACGTTACTAAATTTTATCACCTTATTACTAAAGGGCTGTTACTGCAATTCCTTTTACCCACTACATCCTGTCCAGCCATCAAGAAAAAATTACAAGTGATACTAAACGGCAAAAGTCCAAGTTTGAAGAGACAAAACGAGCATCAGGGTCGGACTCAGATATGGTAGGGATGTTGGAATTATCAGACCAAGAATTTAGAACAATTATGATAAATATGCTCAGGCTCTAATGGATGAAGTAGACAGCATGCAAAAACAGACAGACAATGTAAGCAGAGAAGTGGAAATTTATGAAAGTATAAAAATGAAAAACTAGAGATAAAAAACACTGCAATAGAAATGAAGGATGTCTCTGTGAGCTTACTAGCAGACTGGACACAGTAGAGGAAAAAATCACGGAGCATGAGGATATCTCAAGAGAAACTTTCCAAACTGAAAAGCAAAGAAAAGAGACTGAAAAAAATGGAACAGAATATCCAAGAACAGTGGGACAACTAAAAATGAGGTATAACATAGGCATAATGAGAAAGTATACAAGGAACAGAAGAGAGAAACAATATAACTATTTAAAACTATAATGACTGAGAATTTCCCCCAAATTAATGTCAGGCACCAAACCACAGAATCAAGAAACCTAAGGAACACCAAGCAGGATTAATGGCAAACAAAAAACACATAAACAATAACAACAAAAACCCTGCAACTATGTATATCCTATTAAAATTGCAGAACATCAAAAATAAAGAAAAAAACCTTGAAAAATCAGAGGAAAATACATTACCTATCAAAGAACAAAGATAAGAATTATACCTGACTTCTCTTCAGAAACCTTGCAAGCAAGAAGAGAGTGGAGTGTAATTTTCAAGTGTTGGGGTGGAAAAATACCACCAACCTAAAATTTGGTATCCTGTGAAATTATCCTTCAAAACTGAAGGTGAAATAAAGAATTTCTAAGACAAACATAAATTGAGGACTTTTTGCAAGTATATCTTCTTTAGAGAGGAGGCAAATGATATAGATCAGAAGCTCAGATCTACAGAAAGGAAAAAAGAGCATCAGAGGAATAAGTGAAAGTAAAATAAAAACATTTTTCTTATCCTTAGTTGATCTAACAGATAGGTTTGTTCAAAGTAATAGTAACAGTACATTCAATTATATATACTTACATTTATGCTTATGTATAAGTAAAATGAATGACAATAATGATGCAGTGGATGGGACGGAGGAATTAGGAGTATTTGGTTATTATAAGGTTCTCACAGTGCTCATGAAGTAGCGTAAAGTTATCTGAAACTGGATTTGTATGAGTTGCAAATGTATACTTCAAACTCTAGGACAATCACTGAAAAAAGCAAAAAAGGAATAACCGATATACTAGGAAAGAGAAAATGGAATCATAAAATGATCAGTTAAAACCACAAAAGACAAAAAAGTGGAAGTTCAAAATAGGAACAATAATAAAAAAAGCAACAAATATGATAGATAGTAATCCAACTATATCAATAATCACTTTATTTATTTAAGATTTTATTTATTTATTTATTTATTTGAGAGAGTGTGTGCACACGTGCACATGAGCAGGGGGCCGAGCAGAGGGGGAGGAAAAAGGTGAGAATCTCAAGCGGACTCTGCGTTGAATGTGGAGCCCAATGCAGGGCTCGATCTCACCGCCCTGAGATCATGATCTGAGCTGAACCAAGAGTTGGATGCCCAACTGATTGAGCCACCCAGGCACCCCTCTCAATATCCACTTTAAATGCAGTGGTCAAAAAAAACAAAAAACAAAAAACAAAATAAATGCCGTGGTCAAAATCCATGCCGTGGTCAAAATCCATCAAGAACAGAGATTGTCACAGTGGATGAAAAGACAAGACCCAAGTGTATGAGACCCACTTTAATATAAAGACACGTATACATTAAAAGTAAATAGAAGGAGAAAGATAAATCATGCTAACATGAATCTAAAGAAAACAAAAGTAGCTGTATTAATTTCAGACATAGTAGACTTCAGAGCAACGAGAGTTATTAGGAATAAAGATGGATATTACATATGATACAGACATTCTTCTCCAAGAAATCAAAACAATCCTAATGTGTAGATGTCTAACAAGAGAGCATCAAAATACATGAGGCAAACATTGATAGAACCACAGGAGGAACAGATGAATCCACTATTATAGTTGGAGACTTCAACACCTCTGTGTCAGAAATAGACAGAACCAGCAGGCAGAAAACCAGTAAGGACATAATTGAACTCAACAATAATCATCAATCGACTGGATATAATGAGCATCTATAGACTGCTTCATCAAATAGCAGCAAATACACATTCTCCCCCAGCTCACATGGAGCATTCACCAAGATAGATCACAGCCTGGGGCATAAAACACAACTTCACAAATCTGAAAGAACAGAAATTATATAGTGTCTGCTCTCAGACCACAGTGGAATTAAACTAGAAATCAATAACACAAAAATAGCTGGCAATCCCACAATACTTGGAGATTAAATAACACACTTTTAAATAACATATGGGCCAACAAAGAAATCTCAAGAGAAATATGAAAATATTTTCAGTTAAGTGAAAGTGAAAATGCAACTTATCAAAATTTGTGAGATGCAGTGAAGGCAGTGATTAGAGGAACTTTACAGCACTGAATGCATATATTCGAAAAGAAGATGTAAAATCAATTAATCTAAGCTTCTACCTTAGGAAACTAGAAAAAGAAGAGCAAATTAAACCCAAAGTAAGCAGAAGAAAAGAAATAAATATTAGAGTAGAAATCAAGGAAATTGAAAACAGAAAATGAATAGAGAAAATTAACTAAACCAACAAGCCGATTCTTTGAAAGATCACTAAAATTGTTAAGCCTGTAACCAACCAGACTAAGTAAAAAAAGAGAGAGGACACAAATTACTATCATCAGAAATGAAAGAATGGACATTAATATAGTCCCTTTGGACATTAAGAGGATAATAAAGGAATACTATGAACATCTCTATACTCACAAATGTGACAATCTACATGAAATGAACAATTTCCACCTAATACATAATCTTCCAGCACTCACACAAGAAGAAACAGACAATTTGAACAGGCTTATATTTATCGCAGAAACTGAGTTGATCATTAATAACCCTCCAAAACAGAAAGCACAAGTTTCAGCTGGGTTCACTGGTGAATTTCTGCCAAACATTTAAAGAAGAAATTATACCAATTCTCTACAACCTCTTTCAGAAAATAGAAGTAGAGTGAATACTTCCTAACTCATTGTATGAGGCCAGAATTCTAATACCAAAATTAGACAAAGCCATTACAAGAAAAGTACAGTCGAATATCTCTCATAAACATAAATGTAAAAAAAACCATAAATGTAAAATTTTTTTTAAAAATTAGCAAATTAAATCCAACAGTGTATAGCAAGAATTATACCCCACAAACAAGTGGGATTCATCATGGGTGTAGAAAGCAGTTCAACATTCAAAAATCAATTCATGTAATCCATTGCAATAGGCTAAAGAAAAAAAATTACATGATCATATCAATAGATGCAGAAACAGCATTTGACAAAATCCAAAACCCACTCGTTAAGGAAAACCTAAAAAAAAAAAAAAAAAAAAAGACAGAAAGAAAGAAACCCTAGTAAATAGGAGTAAAGGGGAACTTCCTCAACTTGATAAAACAAATCTGTTAAAAAAAAAAAAAAACCACATAGATGATCATGTCATCTGCTCTCTACTCTGTTCCACTCATCTACATGCCTGTTAATGCCAGTACTATCCTATTTTGATTATTATAGCTTTCTAATATAGCTTGAAATCAGGAAGTATGATCCCCCAACTTTGTGTTTTTTCCTTAGGATTTCTTTGGCTATTCGGGGTCTTTTGTGTTTCCATACAAACTTTAGGATAGTTTTATCTATATGCCATTGGAGTTTTGATAGGAATTGCACTGAACCTGTAGATTGCTTTGGGTAGCATGGACATTCTCACAATATTAATTCATGGGATATCTTTCCATTCATTTGTATCTTCTTCAATCTGTCATCAGTGTCTATAGTTTTCTATGTAGAGACCTTTTGCCTCCTTGTTTAAATTTATTCCTAAATATTTTATTGTTTTTTGATGCTACTGTAAATGGGATTGCTTTCTTTTTCCTATTATCATCCTTTTATTTCTAAAAAGTTCATAATAATGGTCCTTCTCTTATTTATGATTTTAATAATCTGAGGGTTTTTTTCCTTTTCTGCATGATATTGTATCCTGTGACATTTGAATTCATTTATTAGTCCTAGCAGTTTTTGGTGAAGTCTTTATGGTTTCTTATATCATGTCATCTGAAGAGATAATTTTACTTCTTCCTTTCTGATCTGGATGCCTTTTCTTTCTTTTCCTTGCCTAATTGCTATGGCTAGGACTTCCAGGGCTAAGTTGAATAGAAATGGTGAGAGTGGGTGAGTCCTGTCTTGTTCCTGATCTTAGAGGAAAGGCCTTTAACTTAATACCATTGAGTATGATGTTGGCGGCAAGCTTGTCATATATGGCCTTTATTATGTTGAGGAACGGTCCTTCTATGCCTAATTTGTTGAGAGTTTTTATCATGCAATGACATTGAATTTTGAGAAATGTTAAGCATACTTCTTTCCATTAATATATAACCTGGAAGGGAGCACCTGGCTGGCTCAGTCAGAGGAGCATGGAACTCTTGATCTTGGGGTCATGAGCATAAGCCCAATGTTGGGTACAGAGATTACTTAAATACATAAAACTTAAAAAAAAAAAAAAAAAAAAGATATAACCTGGAAGAAGTGCACATCAATTTTGCTTACATCTCATTGGCCAGGCAGGACTCAGGGCTCCACTTAACTGCAAGGGTGGCTGGGAAATGTAGTTTTTCTCAAGGATGGCTCTCTATCTGTCAAACACTGGTGACTCTATCCCTAAAAAATAGAAAATGGAATGGATTTGAGGGTTCAACCAGCTGTGTCTGCTGTAACAGATTGGTGGGAAAAGACCTGAAAAACTAGTAACAATATTTGTCTCTAGGAACAGCGTACTGGTGGCTGGGGACAGAGGTGGGAGGAAAATGTCCCTTTTAAACTTTCATTTGTTCCAGTGAATGCCTTGACTAATTTAACATTTTTAACAAAGTACTGAAAAATTTTCACAAAGTACTGAAAAAGCACACAGTACCCTACGTGCTTAGTAAACCTCAACAGCTGGTTCACTGACCAGAAGTTTCTGTGCCCTTACCCTCACCCCCTCGGAGAGGGTTACAGGTGCGGTGTGAAACGGAGGCCACAGCAAACTGTACAAAATTCGTAGGGTTTGAGGAGCCGGGGAAGCCCCGTTGGCCTGCATGGGCAGAGGCCTGAAGAGAAATGCAAATCTAGATAAACATGTGGGAGAGCTGCTTTTCTGGAGCCAGTAGACCCAGTTGGCACCCAGCCTTCCTTGTACCCTCCAGTCTGTGTTAGGCTTGCTTGGGGGGAGAGAAGGCCAGCGGTGCTGCCAAGCCCTTCCCCAGCACTGCTCATGCGCGGAGGGGGGAGGAGAACAGCACCCTTTGGGCTGGAGGGGTGGGGAAGCTGCGCCAGGAGACACGGACAGCTCCTAGCGTGGGCGGTGCAGCTTGCCCTTTGAAGCAAGGAGCTTCTGAACCCTCTGCCAAGCAGAAGTCTCAGCTGCCTTTACCTGGCTCTCATCTCCTCTTCAGGCTTCAGGACTCAAGAGAACTGTGGAGCCAACTTCAGGCCTGCATGGGGTGAGGGCTGGGGGCGCCACCAGCAGTGAACCCCTCAACCCAGTGCACGGCCCAGCTCCTCCCACTGGTCCCAGCAGGGCCAGGTGGCACCGCACAGGACAGACACCCTCCCATCCCCCAGTGCACAGACAGTGCAGGTCCTGCTCCCTTGACTGGCTCCCAGCACCCCATGGGGCTCCCCACAGCTGTTCCTTAATGCCCAAGGGGCTCCGTGCACAAAGAGAAACACATCTCGCTCTACACCTTGTCTAATGTGCAGTGGAGGAAAATGAAAACAGTTAGCATTTCCTCACATATTCACATTTGGGCAGACCTCCGAGATACTGCAGGTTTGGTTCCAGACTGCCGCAGTAAAGCAAATATCACAATAAAGCAATTCAAGTGAATTTTTTGGTTTCCTGGTGCATATAAAAGTTATGTTTACACTATAGCTTATTACTTATGTCGATGAAGGGTGCTACAACGTTATGTCTAAATAAACCAGTGTACGTACCTTAATCAAAAAAGACTTTATTGCTAAAGAACACTAACCATCATTCGAGCTTTCAGTGAGTTGTGATCTTTGGGCTGGTGGAGGGTTTTGCCTCGGTGCTTATGGCTGAGACTGATCCGGGTGGGGTGGCTGTGGCAACTTCTTAAAACAAGACGACAATGAAGTTTGTTACACTGACTCTTCCTTTCACTTGAACACTTAGAGGTTGTAGGGTTGTAGGGTTATTAATTGGCTTAATTTCAAGACGGCTGTGTCTCAGGGAACAGGGAGAGCGAGGAGGGGGAGAGAGATAAGGGAATGGCCAATGAGTGGAGCAGTTAGCACACACAACATTTATCAAGAGAGTGCTCTGTCTTGTATGGGCGTGTTTCATGGCACCCAAAACAATGACAATAGTAGCATCAAAGATCACTGATCACAGATCAGCATAACAAATACAATAATAATAAAAACTTTGAAATATCATGGGAATTACCAAATGTAGCACAGAGGATGCAAATGTGTTGGAAAAATGGCACCGAGAGACTCGCTCGTTGCACAATGGTCACCAACATTCCATTTGTAGAAAATGCGGTATCTGCAAAGCCTCACAAAGCAAAGCACAAGATGAGGTATGCTTGTATTATTTCTACAACTAATAAATTGAATTTTTATGACTTTAACAAAGTAGATTTCCCTGAACACTTAAACATTACATGTAATTGATTATGCTCTTCCTAATTCTAATGATTCAGAGTCTCATAAATGTTTCAACCGCCTTTAAAAACCGACTAGTAAGAATCCAGTCATCACAAAACCGGATCTGCATACTCATACTAAGACTGATTACAAAATGCAAATGCATGCATCTAAATTTGTTTATTATCTGTAGTCAGCAGCCCTAACAGCAGACAGGATAGACATGTGCCCATATGCCACGCATCACTGCCCTCTCCTGGGGAATCTCAGCGAGCTGGCGTGTTATACCTCCCGTGGGAGGCCCCTCACCACATCCCTGTGTCACAAACCGTCCATCCTGGGCACAGTGACTGGACCTGGGGTGGGTCGTAGACTCTAAGTCAGGACCTCACGGGCTGGCCAGGCACCTACAAGAACTGGCACAAAAGTTCTGCCCAAGAAAGGATGTGGGTGGTGACAGCCAACCAAAGCAACTCTCTTGGGGCACCTGAATGTGCCAGTCAGAGAAAGGATGGGTGTGAAAGCCAAAGTCTCACAGAGGATGCAGTGGGCAGAAGCCAGGCAGGAGCCCTGGGCCGGCGGGGGGCCAGCTGGCCAGCAGCGGCTGGAGCAGAACAGACAAAGCGAGACACCAAGGTCCGAGTTGGAATGATGCTGTGGGAGTCAGTGACATGGAGACCCCTGTAGGCCTATTCTGAAGAGCCCGACTAAGGGACAAGCCTGAGGGGTTTTCTACTTCCCTGCATCTTCACACAGTCAAAGGGAATGGACAGAATGAGTTCTGAGTAGAGGCCAGGCACGTGGGAAACAGACGTGGATCCAGCGACTCGTGGGCAGGAAGTGAGGGGAAGCAGGAGGGGGTCTATGGTATGGAGGGGGTGAACTGTGAGGTATGCCAAGGGAAGCCTCAACTGACGCCGTGGGGAGGCAGGGGCTGGGGTCACTCGTCAGTTGTCCGGAAATGAGGAAAGGGGGCTTTGGTGAACATTGGGCCCCGGACCCCTAGGGGAGGCAGCTTCCTTCTGCCAGGGGCAGTTCCCTCCTGAGCGATCAGATTCCAATGCCCGATCCCGAAGGCTGGTGTGTGCGGCCACCACCACGCTGGAGGTGGCAGGCCAGGCCAGCGCGTGTGAGGGTGGCGTGTGGTCAGAGATGTCACAGTGACCAGCCCTGGTCAGTCTCTGTAGAGCACTCAGTGAAAAGAACTTCCAATGGTTTAGGGGAGAGGGCTGACGGGATCCAATTTTCATTCTAGACTGGGGTGGCAGCTCAGGAGAGAGCAAGACTGGCGCTAAATGTGAAGTGTGGCCGGCGCACAGAAGAGATGGAAAGACACAGAAGTGGCTGAGACCTCACGGAGCCTGTGGAGGTGAGGGGGGCGGGGGAAAGGGCTCGGTGCAGTCTGGGAAGAGCAGCGACACTTACGGGGAGATCAGGAGACTCCAAGGAGTTGGGTGTGCAATAAGTGGTCTTTCCTGGGTGGGTCAATAGGAGGGCCAAGAGAACGAAAGCTCCAGGAAGGAAGACGACATCCACGTTGTCAGACAAGGACTGAGAACGCTCTGGCCTGGTCCGACATGCACACCCAGCAGTGGCTGGATAATCTCGTTTCAGCCAACTGCCCCTAGATGGCAGTGTGCGCACATGGCAGGAACTGCCCAGCAAAACTCCCCAGGGACTGACTGCAAGGCTCTCCCATGGGACCAGCAAAAAGCTGTGAGAGGGACCTGGAGGCACCCATGATGCCTGCCGCATCCGCCTAAGCTCTGCTCTGCTTCAGGGGTGTGTGGGGTGCCTCTCTCTCCCCTTTCTAGGGTTGTGAGGGGAAGGGTCCTATCAGGACTCCTCCTGGCTGGGCCTGAGCATAGAGGTCCCAGGGATGCAACAGCCCCCCAAATCCATGAGTTCATGACTCCCCAGGGGCACAGTCTTGGGTGGAAGGTTGGACATAAAGCTGATGGTTCTGGTTCTACCCCCTACGGGCTGCGTGACTCCCTGAGACTACTTTCCATGTTTGTTTTATAAATGCATGGCGTTGCGAAGGTCATTTCACATGAGATTATTCCAGAAGGAACACTTTTTACACCGTCAGGTGACTTTCACTTTCTGTGTTTGTCCCTTATTTCCAAGCTTCCAGGGACAGAGCTGGGGGCTGAACAGTCTCACGGGTCTGTGCCTTAACCTCTCTGATCTGTCCCCTCCCTCTCATGTCTCATCTGGCCATGTCTGGGGGCTTCCTCTTGGCAAAACCACCTTCTCTCATTTGAAGTGATTACGGTATGGGTGACTCACAGACGGGCAGGGCTGGAAGGGCACGGGGAGGTCACCTCCTGGACAAGCTTCTCATTCAGGTCCCAGGCCCACCCGGTAGGCCTGCTCTGGCGCTCCTTACTGAGGAAGCTGTCTTCCCTAGAGCCAGCTTCTGGTCATACGACGGCTGCTCCAGCTCTACTTCCCACACGCGTTCCAGACAGGCAGAAGAGCAAAAAGGACAGAGCAGACACACCTGTGTTAGCAAAGCAAAACTTTCCCAGAAATCCCCGCAGCCACCTGCTGATGTCTCCTTGGCCAAGTCAGGTCACATGGCAAGCCTTAGCTCCAAGGGAGGCTGGGAAATGGAATTTTGAGAAACTGGAATTATCCTGGGACTGCAAGATGTGAAGGGAAAAAGACCAAGGCAGAATTCTGATGAACAGACCAGGACGAGAAAGAGGACCGGGACCAAGGAGACTGAAAGAGCGGCCAGGGAAGTAGGAGCAGAGCCGGAAGCGTGGTGCGTGTACCAGTCAAGGGCGATGAACGTTTCAGGAAGGAAGGCGTGATCCCCAGTTTCCAGTACTGCACTGTGGAGCTCTGACCGGCCTCGCCCTGTTTACCTTTAGACTTCTCCAACACCAAGCCCTGCTTCTGCTCCAGCTCATTCCTCCCTCTT
>CM052894.1:41757579-41775116 GCA_028534135.1 Potos flavus | reverse complement strand
ACCCATATTGCTATAAATGGGTCGGGTAAAGCTTGGTGGGTCTCTATGGCAGCTGGGAATGGCCATAAGGAACTGTCTGGTGAGGCCTGGTGGGGGTGGTGGAGGCCATGGGGGCTCTGTGGGCATTTCCTTCACTCTTTTTTTTTTTGTAAGATTTTGTTTCTTTATTTGCTAAGAGAGAGGGCACACGTGGGAGAGAGGGCACACGCGGGAGAGTGAGCGACAGCACAAGCAGGGGGAGCGGCAGGCAGAGGGAGAAGCAGGCTCCCTGCTGAGCAACGAGCCCGATGTGGGACTCGATCCCAGGACTATTAAGGTCATCTAGCAATCTCTGCCAAACTCTCCTGTGATTCCACGTCTGTTTCGAGACCCCTCCCGGTTTTCCTGTTCCCTGTTAGACAAGCTGGCCAAACACGATAGCTCCACCATGGTCTGGCTCCCCATCCCACTACTCCAGGAATACTGTCCTTATCACAGTCACCAATGTCCTCCATGTTGGCAGAGTTCACGGATCCCTCCCTGTCTTCATCTTATCTGAGCTCAAAGTACCATCTAACACAGCCAACCACTCTGTTCTAGAAACTCTTTCCTTTCTCCGTCTCTGGGATATAGCATCCTCCTGGTTCTCCTCTTGCCTCCTCAGCCTCTCTTGCTGAGTCTTCTTTTCTGCTCTAGCTCCTTTGACTCCTCGGGGTTCCTCTTGAACCCTCTCTTCTGCAACTACCGGCTCACCCAAGTAACTTCCTCAGATACCACAGCCTTTACCATCTTTAAGATGACGCCTCCCAAAGCCCTACGCCTAGCCCAGGCCTCCCTTCTGAGCTCCTAGTATCCACAGCTGAATTGGTCCCTGATGGGCATCTCAAAGTCAACATGGCTAAAGCAGAATTCTTGATGCTTCTCCCTGAGCTCTAGTCCCTTTCCTCTAGGTTACCTTATCCAATCAATGAGGCCCTGTCCACCAGCTTACTCCAGCCAGAAATTTGAAAGTTATCCCTTTCCTCCTCTGACATCCATTCTACCAATATGTCCTGTTGAGTTCATGTCCAAAATAGCTTCTCTCAACTACTCATCTTAGTGTGGCCACAATTTGGTCCAAACCACCATTATCCTTGGCTGGGCTGCCACAACAGTCTAATTGTCTTCTTGCTTTTATTTCTGCCTGCCAACCCACCCAGTGTATTCTTTACGCAGCAGTAAATCAGAACGTTAGTCTTCTGCATAAAAACCCTTCAACGGTTTAATAAAAAGCCTCCATCCCCAAACAGTCTCGCGTGCCCTGCCCACCTCCTCACTTCATCCTGATCCTCCTTCACAGCCTTGCTCTTCAAGCCACACTGTCTTCTTGCAGCTCCTTCACCCGGCCAGAGCTTACCTTTTTCATGGCCTCAGCACAGACTGCTCTCAACCTGGAAGGTGTCTGCCTGGCTTTTCCCCAGGCTGTCTCCTCATCCATTTGACTTCAGCATCTCCTTCTCAAAGACACTCCTTGCCAGCTCCACAGAAAGTGGCTCCTATTCTCTATCCCAGCCCCTTGCTTTTGTTCCAGCATTCATCTCAACTTGTAATTGTCTTCCCCACTAAAAGTAAGCTTTATGGAGCAAGAGGCTTCAGCAGTCTTGTTTACTGTTGTATCCTCAGCATCAAAATAGGGCCTGGCACAGATGAGGCACTCAGTCAAGCACTTAGTATCTGCTTAAGGGTGACTGAATGGACAGGTTCCCCAAGGAGGTCCCTGAGCGGGCTGGGATGTCACAAGCAGGCTGCCTTCCCCTTAATAAAAACAATTGGGAATGGACTGAACAGTCTGCATTGCAAAATCTCCTCCTTACATAGAACTCAACCTGTTGGTTGCTTGTACTAGAACATGGCCCAGTTTTGATAGATGCCACTTTCCTGTGGCCCACCCAGCTCTCTTCCACTTGGATGAGTTTAAGAGTCAGAAGTGCGCCTGTGCCTCATTTGAGAGAGGGGGGAGGAGACCACTGAGGTCAGCCTTTCTAATGCCAGTACCGAGCCAGCAGCCTGACCACCCCTCTGCAAGCTAGCTATACCTCCAGTCTCCCTCTTTCCTCAAGAGTGCTCTCAGCCATCTCCCCAGGACAGATCTCAGAAACAAATCTCAGCAGGCGGTCCAAAAAAAGCTTCGTATTTTTAGCACCAAGACAACAAGGAGCAGGTCTTTGCTGTCCACTGTGCAAAGAAGTGCAAAATGTTAACTTACTGCCCTTCTCTTGAAGTAACCCCACTCCCCCAACGCCAGGCCAGGCAGGAGCACCTATTTTCTCTCTCTCCCTTTTTTTTAAGTAAGCTCTATGTACAACGGGGGACTAAACTGAAGACCCCCAAGATCAAAAGTCGCTTGCTCTACCGGCTGAGCCAGTCAGGGGCCCCGCCTCCTATTTTCAACACGGCCATTTTTCTAATCCTGCGCTCACCCCTACCGGTCACCCCCGTACCCCTTGAGATGTGGCCTCCCCTCGGCCCCCACAACTCAGGTTTCTCGCAGGCTCGGGAGAACCGACGAGTCTTCCGCAAGGCCGCCGGGGCCCGGGGGGCGCACCTTCATCGAGCGCTCCCCGCGGCCCCAAAGCGAGACAAAGGGGCTGGGCGGCGATCAAGCCCCACCGCCGCCGCCTTGGCCGCAGCGCGGGCGGAAAAGCCGGGCGGCTTGGGGGAGGGGCGAGCCGGGGGCGGGAGGGGCGGCCCCAGGGCGTGGCCTTCCGGGGGGTGGGGCGGGGAGGGGGCGGGCCCAAGGGCGCGGGGCGGGGCGACACTGCACGGCGCAGGGAAGCGGTGCTTTTTTCTCGGCTGCTCCTGGCGCCGCGCCCCCGGCCCCGCCCCTCCGCGCCCCGCCCCCATCTCTCGGCCTGCCCGAGTCGCGCCCTCCCACCCCGCGCCTCCGAACTTGCTCTAACTTCCTCGGCCGAGCTGGGCCGAGCCGCCGCCGCCGCCGCCGCCGCCGCAGTCGCCGCCGCCGCCGCCGCCGCCGCCGCCGCCGCCGCCGCCGCAGCCGCGCCCGGGTGAGTGGAGCGCGAAGCCCCCGCTGGAGCGTCGGGCCCTGCCCCCCTCATTGTCTGAGGCCGATCCCCCCGCCAAGCGCCCTCTGGGGACTAGGACTGCTCCCCAGGTTCGGGCTCGGCCCCTTTGGCTTCCTCGCCTCCGTCCCGGAGGCGGCCCCGCGGGCGGCGCTGGCTTTGTCTGTCCAGATCGCTCGCGAGGGGCTGGAGGCCTTGGCCCGGACCCCGCTGAGCCGAACTCCGGCGCCGGGCGGAGTGGGAGCCGCCGCGGGCGACCAGCCTGGCGCTAGGGGTTCTGTCGCCCTCGCCCTGCCCGCATCCGCGGACGGGTGCGTGCCGGGTCCGCGCCGGGGTGGGAGAGTTCGGAGAGAGAGGGGCCGGACCGCCGCCGCCGCAGCCTGTAGGGGCTCTGCCCCCAGTCCCCGACAGCGAACCCAGGGAAGGGCACTCCTTTCGGCTCGGCCAGGGACCCTCGGCCCCCTCAGAGCTCCGGCCAGGGCTAGAGGGTGGTGCCGACCTGGGAGGGGCGTCCCCTCCCCCGCCCCGGGGTGGGTGTACACCGAGTGGCTCACCCGACCGTGCGCCTTACTCTGCCCTGCACGGATTTGGGGCGGCCCGAGTTTGAGTAGGTGGTGGGTGAGCCAGCTTCTTCGTGTTAGTCGTTTGAGGTTGTTCTTGGGAGCAAAGCCCGACTCCTGACCTAACTAGAGCTTCGGTGGAGTTGGGTCTGTGGTTACGGAGTTGTCTGGTCTCGCGCCGCTCCTCCTGCTGGGGGGGGTGGGTACTGGTGCGGGGGTAGGAAGTGTGTGTGCGTGGAGAGGTGGTGGTGCCCGCTGTGTGTGTGTGTGTGTGTGTGTAAGGGTGATGATGCAATGGGTAGGAAGTTTGTGTGTGTAGCGGTGGTGGTGCAAGTGGGTAGGAAGTGTGTGTGCGTGCGCACGTGTGTAGGGACTTAAGTCCTGGGACCTACCAGACTCCCGTGGAGTTGGTCTCCTGCTAGAAGCGGTCCCTGCCTTGAGGAGTCTGCGGGAAGGCGTGGGCCCTGGTACTGGCCTGGCCAATGGCTGCCAGCTGTGATGAGTGCCGAGGTTTGTACAAACTCAGTGGCTGTCCCTCTGTGCTGGTGTCTGGGGGCTTCAAGGTGTTTTGGGTGGTGAGTGCAGGGCATTACAGGGGAGCCTCTGCTGGTGTGCTCTCTCCAGCGGTCTGCTCTCCAGAGGTCTTCCTTCTGGGATGGGGGTTGCTTGGGCTGATAGGAGTGGGTGTAGCTGCCTGCCAAATCCTCAAAAGTAGCCTTCCTCCTACCCTTTGACCTCAAAGTAAGGGAAGTTAATGCTGGCTGAGTGCTTGGGCCACCCTTCCCTATTTGTGAAGGGAAACCTGGAGTCTAGGCTATCAGAGCACCCCCGGCACCCCTGTATCCCTTCTACTTTCAACTAGCCCTGTGGTTGGCAGAGGCACCCTTCCTTCCTGGGCCCTGGCACCCTCAGAATGCATCCCCTCCAGTCTTGGCCCCATAGGCTCCTCTAGCTCCTCTTTCAGCTCTCTCCAAACTTTATCCTAGTCTAAGGATCCCTAGTGTCTGGGAGACAGGCCACCAGAGGGGTTTTTCCCTCCCCTCTTTCTGAATCATCCTTTGTTGCATCCCACCTTCAGCTGGAGAATGTCTTGATCTCTCCATCTCTGCATTTTCAAACTGCATGGCTTGGACCATCAAATGTGACCTTCAGGTCGTTTAACAAAGCATGATTGAGAGTCTGTGGGAAACTAGAGTGGCCAGGTGCCGTTTGCAGGTGCTGTTCTAGGCTCACAACTCCCTGACTGGCCCGTAAGCCCTGTGTGGTCTTAGAGCCCAGGCTGGACATAGGTAGTAGGTGCTCTCTGGTGTTTTATTGATCTGGACTTGATCTCAGCTTAAGCAGCATTATTCAGGCAAACAGGACTCCAAACCCACTGGTGCTTCTGAAGGTGGCTGCCTCGAGGAAGAAAAGGCATGAAGGAGAAGGGCCTGCAGAAGGCTGGCTGCCCAGGGAAGTTCCCCTCCTTTACCAGCCGGGCAGCTGTGCTGATCTCTGAGGACAGGTGAGGGTGCCTTCTTTCTCATGTTTGAGAATGGGAGGACAAAGCTCATGCCCTGTGTAGGAGGGGAGGGGGCCCTGCCCTGCAGGTCATGGTGATAGTGGAGGCCAGGGAGTTCTGGAAGCCGTGGGTTCTGGAGACATTTCCTGAGGCTAGATGGGTCACCATGCGCTCAGGAATGTGCCGGCTTTTCAGCTTGGCCGAGCTTACAGAGTACCATTATGCCAGTCCTGGGCAACCTGTGCTGCAGTTAAAACCTGGTGGAGGTTATGGACAAGTTTGTACCAATTCTGTGCAAGGTTTAAGAGTGTCGTAACAGTGAGTTTATTGAGACTTACTCTTTTTTTTTCTCATTTTAAAGATTTTATTCGTTCATTTGACAGAGAGGTCACAAGTAGACAGAGCGGCAGGCAGAGGGAGAGGGAGAAGCAGGCTCCCCGATGAGCAAGGAGCCCGATGCGGGGCTCGATCCCAGGACCCTGAGATCATGACCTGAGCCGAAGGCAGACACGTCACTGACTGAGCCACCCAGGCACCCCAAGACTTACTCTCTATGGACCCGTACACCAAGCGCTATCCTAGAAGCTTTACTCAGAATAACTCATTTAACTCTGGAACCGACATAATGTGTCCATCCCACATGACAGAGGAGGACACTGCTCTAGAAAGGTCACAGAGTAACTTGCTCCAGGTCTCAAGGGAGCTGCTCTCGTCATGTCTAATTTAGACAGAGCTTTCGTATGAAAGGTGTTTAGGACGCTGCACAAGGCTGGCCCGCAGTGGAGCTGGTAGGTCCTGCAGCACTGGATCCTTTGATCCCGTGCTTCCAAAAGCATCTCATCTGTCTGGGCCACGCAGCCGGCATCCCTGACCCCCTGCTGAGGGACCGCTGATGCAGCTTTTGTGTCCCTTGGGTCAGGGGATGGGAAGCCCAGTACTGCCACGCAGAGAAGATTGGGGAGTGAGTCGTGGCCTCTGTCTGTCTAGATGGATCAGGGTGTGCTGTCGGAACAGCCCCCAAATCTCCGAGGTTTAAAGCAGCAGCGGTTTAGTTACTGCTCACACCATATCCATTGCATATGTGCTTTCTATTCTCACTGCGAACCCGTGCTGATTAACTGGAACATTCCCAGACCCTCGGACAGAGGGACAGAGAGCGGGAGCAGTCTCTTTGAAGGGCAGAGGGAGGGTGAAGGAGACCGCGGGTTGGGTTGGTAATGGGTAGTCTGCAGAGGCAGCCTGCTCTCTGACCCTGGGCAAGTTACCTGAGTTCCTTGGGTCTTCTTTTGCTCATTCATGCATTCACTCCTGGGCCCAAGGACGCGTGGTGAGTCCCAGGCTGTGGATTCTTACTAAGCACATGTTCGGCTCCTAGTGCAGTGCCGAGGGCTGTGCACTGGGATGACGATCCCTGCTTTCTGTTGCGGGCTCTGGGGGCCTTTAAAGAGGGATATTAATGCCGGTGGGGAGGGAAGTGGGCTCCTGCTCCCCATCACTGCCCCGGCACGTCAGCCCTGAAGTTCTTGGACCTCCCCATGCTTTGCCTGTACGTGGCTGGTAGGGGCAGCCACCTTTTCTAGAAGTGGGAGCAGGTAGAGGCATCCCGATAGGCCTTGCCCTTCCTCTTCCATTTCGGAGACTCTGGGGCTGAGCTCGTAGGCCCGTAGGAAAGGTTAGCGAGGGCAGATCACTACAAGCTGGAAACACACGGAAAACAAACTTGATTGGGTGTGGGGCTGGGATGGTTGTCTGGCTGTAGAAGGGGGTAGAACCCCTCCATTAATTGCAGGGTTCCACTTGAGCCCCCCTTGAGGCATAATAAAGAGCCAGGCAAGCTATGGAACCGGCTTTTGGGCTTCGTCACCTGCTTGGTCTCTGGCGACGTCCAGCAGGGCCAGGAAACCCTGGTGGAGGTGGTGAGACCCCAGGTGCTTCTGTACTGGGTAAACTTACTATGCTTAGTCCCGATTCCTCCTCTTTCGGCTCCTCTCTGCTTTCCCATCTGGAATAGAGAGAGAGGTCGTGGGGGTATACAGCAATGGCCTCACTCTCGGCTGGTCACCAGAGCTCCCGGGGTCCCACGGAGACGAGCGCTGTGTGAATCTTTGGCCTAGGCAGATGCCAGTGTTCCCGGTTTATCTTACCTTGCATTACAGCAGTGTCGTCTCTGAATCAGTGTGGGGTGTTCATTATGCCCCCACGTCCATTTTCTACCTAACAGCGTATTTTTGGTTCGGACAAGGGCAGGTGCCTGTGTTGGAACAGCACAGGCCCCGGCTGGTGGTGGGGAGCCTTCAGCGGCTCTGCTGCTCAAGCATGAAGACAAATAACATTGTCCAGCTTGTAGGGTGGACAGTGGGGAGGCCAGCTTTCAGGTTGTGTTTCCTTTCTAGCCCAAGTGACAGGGACAAGTCTTTGATTCCCGCACCCCCTCCCACCCCCCGCAGGACTTGATTTTTCTCATCTGTAATGAGAGAAGAATCTGCCCATTCTGTCTCTCATGGGGTTACTGTGAAGCTCAAGGACGCATTTCAGGTGTGAGAAGCAGGACCTGAGTCCCGGAGTTGGGCCCGACCCTCTGGTCTGGGACTGCTGCCGTCACGTTGACAGCTCTCAGCAAAGTGTTCACCAGCAGCTGATTCTGGGAACCCCACTTCCTCTACTCTTGGGCTTGGTGGGGTTGGGTGGGACTGGGCCAGGCTCTGCTGTGCTGCGGTTTTCCTCAGGGAGACCTGGTCAGCTGAGCTTTGGTGGGCCTGGGCAGGGTGGGGTTAAACCCTTCCTTTCTCAAGGTCCCTTCTGCCTCCCTTGCTGAGCAGCCAGGGACAAGGCGTAGAGTCCTGGTGTCCATCAGCTGGATAAGTGGAGGGACCGGCTCCTCTCTCGGACTCTGCCAGCCCGCGCTGTATGGCCCAGAGCCATGGCAGCTGGCTCTCAAGTGGCCTCCAGGATCCTGGGTAAGAGGGGAGCTCCTGGTGCTGCCTGAGACTGTGTGTTCCCTGGAATTTGGGAGAGCTGAGACTGGGCTTTCCTGCGGGGCTAAGCTTTGGGGAGAGGCAGGCCGGGACAAGGAGCTGGGCAGGGCTTGAGCCTGAGGAGGGGTTTGATGACCTCTCTGGGTTTTCCCTGACGACGTGTACCAGCTGCTGGGACCTGTGCCAAGCTAATCTGCAGGGCCCAAAGAGCTTTTAAAAAAGAGGCTTTGAGGAATTCCTAGTCCTGACACCTAGGAAAGAGTCCCGAGCAGCTGCTGGAATTAAATGAGTGTCCCCTGAAACTCATCTACACCGGGAGGTCTGAGCCCTGAGCCTGGGAGGGCCGAGGGCCACAGCATATCCCAGGACGCATGATCCCAAGGCACGGTCTTGGGCTCACAGCCTCAGAGGCCCTTCGGGGTGCCTGAGCAATGCCGGGCTCATCGGAAAATGGCATTAAGGAAAAAAGCCACCTCGTGTTCGGATTTGGGGCTCCTGAAGAGGGGTGACTGGGCCCCACACACCTGCCGCAGTGGTTCACGCCACCGTGTGACTTTCCGAAGCAGGAATGTCGTGATCCCCCGTCTGTGGAGCCCTCGCTGTGTTCAGGACTCGGCTCATTCTGTGCCTCCGGCTGTTGTCACCAGCCACTCTAGGGAGAGGCTCTGGTTGCCCACTGAGTGGCCGTTGTCACGAAGAGACCTCCCTCATGTGTGGCCAGCCTGCAGATTGGCTGTCTTATTTCAGCCCGTTACCCCGGGGCCAGGAAGATGGCTCTGTCCCCGCGCCTTGGTGGGGGAGGCCCACCCCAGCTCCAGGCCAAGTGGTTCCCACATTTTGGGTCGGGGAAGACTTGGAGCTCCGTGTTGTTAAAGAAATAATCATTCGCACGCTTGTTAAAGCAGTAAAGCGGCCTTTCTGTAGGACCGTTGCAGTAGATAGAAGGACTAAGGCTCTGGGGTTTTGCAGTGGGGAAGAGAGGTTGGGCTCAACCTCAGATACGACCTGGAAAAGTGGAGATTAATAGCCAAGGAGCAGAACGGAGGGGGTCGGTGGGTGGAAAATCTCTCAGAGGATAGGGTGATTCTTTCCCGACAGACCTCAGGGTTCTGTCGAAGGCAGGCTGGGGTGATCCGCCGTTACCCGAGGGTTGTTGGAAGACGAGGAGCTGGTCGGACGTGGAGGGTGAGGGATTCCAGCCAAACGGACTCAGCAGGATTCTTGCCGTAATCGGACTCTGCGAGGACGGAGATGGAAGCCCAAGGTCAGGCCTGGCTGAGCAGAGGGCTCCGAAGAGCCCGACCAAATCTGGTCGAGGAGAGATGGTCTTTCAGGGTTCCGAGGCTTACAGCAGCCTGCCTGCAGCCTTGCTCCTGGTTCTCGCGCTGTCCTGAGCTCCTCACTGTTCACACTTGTTTCTCAGGAGTGGTGGCTCTCCCCTTTTCCAGAAACCTGGGTCCTCGTCTTTTCGGCATCGCCTGGCTGCTGCTTCTCGGCCTGCTGGACTGCCCCTCAGCACCCAGGAAACCGCGTAGACCTGGCGCGTGGGTTCCCTGCAGCCCTCCACCCTTGGCTCCTGCTGCCGGATCTGTTGGGTGCCAGACCACAGCGCCTGGATTCTGGAGGACGCTCCCTGTTTGACCCTGTTCCTTGGCTTCTGTACCTTGTATTTCTTGTTCTCTCCATCCTGGGCAGACCAGTCCGACAACTTTGTGGATCTCCCTCCTCCTAGGGACTGGACTGCCTCATTTGTCTGAGTTGGGCCCAGGGAGCTACTGTGGGGGGGTCTCCTCCCCCTGCCTGGACTGCGTACTCCGTGGCCTTCCGGTGGGAGCCCCCCAGCCTCCTTCCTCTGTTTAAGGCCTTCCCATCCCCGCATCCAGCCAACCAGGCACGATGCTCCTTGTTTTCTCTCTGCCCCTCCTCTCTACTTGGTCAGTCCCCACTGATGACCTTGTTTGGTGTGTCTTCTACTCCTGGGGCAGCTGCTGTCTCAACAGCCAACATTTTAGGAAGGAGGCCACCCGCTGTTGTGAGAAAGGACGGTGTGTGAAGAAAATCTGCTGGCTGTGGGTTGGGGGCCTTCCTCACTCCCGAAGGCTCCAGGCCAGAAGCTGGCTCTGTGCCCTCATCCTGCCTGCCACAGTGGCTGCCTCCTGTCTCCTGGGTGCTTCCTGTGAAATACAAGTAGTGGTGTAAACACAGATACAGTTTGAAGGGAGATACACGTTGGCGAGGGAGTCGGGTGGTGGTCGTGGTGGGGTTTTCATTCCCAGGGAGCAAGGAGGAGGGAGTGGCGCAGACCCAGGTGCAGGAGTGGCTCAGGCCCCTCTGGGTTAGGGTGGCCTGAGCTGCTGTCTTGTGGGAAAACAGATGAGGTCATGAGGCAGGTGCCAGCTCAGGTGCCCTGGGATTTGGTTTGGGGGGGATCAGTGCTTACTTGGGGCTGAGGGCCTTGCCCACTCAGGCGGGAAGATCGTTGGAGAGGAGCCGGTCTTGGTCTGATGGAGGGTTCAAGGATTCTGGCCAAGAGCCGCCGAGGGGTTGCTCCGGGCGCACTGAGAGGGGCAGGGACTTGCTTCCCAGCAGCTGAGGTCTGAGGGCTCCAAGTGCCAGCCTGACTCTGCTTGTTGTGAAATCTCATTTGTGTTCTTTAATTGGGGGGCTACCAATGGAACAGTGAGCAGTCCTCAGAGAGCATCTTATGGCGTAGGGGAGCCAAAATATACTCCCCCTCTTTCCAGCCTTCTTTTCTCGTGGCCTGGGCAGTCTGTGAGCTTGAGGGCATTAGGAGATCTTCGCTGAGGTGGTCTGGGGGTGGTGGCACTAAGTGGGGGCTTGTTTCTGCGAGGTCGGGAGAGCTCCATTCACGAACCACTCCCTGCTCTCCAGATGGTCTCACCCAAACGGTCTGGCCAGTCCTGGTTGTAATAGGCATTGTGTCATACCCTTCAGAAGCAGGCTGGGATGGTTATTATATTGCTCCTTAGGGGGACGATCACTTGGAGGGAATACATCAGTGCTTCTGAGTGCAGAGTGTTTATTGACATGCAGTTAAGGGAGGCTTTTAAACAACATATATGTATCCTTTTAGTAAGGAATAAATACACAGAGCCATCTCACGGACTCCATTTTGCAGTTCCCATTTCCCGAAAGTTATATACATGGGGTTTGGTGGCTAAGGGTTTGGGGTTTTTGAGCTGGGATTTTGGAGAAACTGTTTTTAGCTTGTACTTGGAGTTGGGCCAGGCCTAGAAATCTGTCGGAATAGCTTTCTTCAGCTGCTAAAATTGGGATGGGTTCATGCCACTAGGATCTTGAGCCTCCCCAATGGCTGGGGAGGGCCCTGAGAAGGGTCCCTGCTGGAGGCCTGGGATGCCCAAGGCTCAGCCTCCCCCAGGCCCATGCACAAGCCTGAAGCTTGGGGTCTTCCTGTCTCACCAGGGAGTAGACCTGCCCCCGGGGGGTCCTCCTTGTGGGATCACTTCGTTTCCTTTCTGCCTTTAGCAGAATCTGCCCTTGGCCTTCCTGGGAAAACTTCTATTTTGGGACCCGGGGAGGAGTTGTGAGCAGGAAGCTCTGAGTTGGTACTCTTTCTTGATGACAGAAGCTGGCACCCCCCCCCCCCCCATTTTCTCCCCTGCCGCCTGTTCTAGGGAGATACCAGGAGCTGCATGTGGACAGTTAAAGGTGCGATTTTTTTTGTGCCTTTAGTCACAAACTTGAGAGATTTTATTTTATTTTATTTTATTTTATTATTTTATTTTTAACTTCTTTTTAAACATGAGGGATTTTAAATGTCAATTTAGGTTTAACTCTTTAATTAAAAAATGTGTACATGATTAAAAAAAACACATAAAGATACGTAGTGAAAATTAGCATGTCCATGCCTGACCCCTTCAGTTCTGCTCCCCTGAGGCCTCCACTACCAGATGTGGGGTGCCTAGTCAAGCGTCTCCTCTCTGTACTCCTCTTGTTTATCCCCTTGCTACTTTTCTAATTACTCTGTGCTGTACTTAGTGATTTTTACTCTGAAGCTGATCTTGGGATTGTTGCATTTCAGCTCACAGTTGAGTCCATTCTTTTTAACGGCAACACGTTCTTCCGCTGTGTGGTAAACCGTGATTCACTTTGTCAGCCTCCTATTGATGGACATCGAGGTTGCTTTCAGAGCCAATTTTGTTTCTGGAAGCCTAAGCTGCAGGAATGCCTTGCACGTGCTCGTAGGTCTGTAATAGACGGCTGGGAGAGGGGTCCAGGCTTTGAGTGCAGACCGAGAAAAGAAGCACGTTGTTTTGATTCCAAGGGGGAGAAGGAAAGTTTCCAGGCTTTTCTTTCTCGGAGGGATCTTGTATTTATTTCTGCCCGCGGAGCCCGGAGCTGGAGGGAGCACACCGTGGGGGTGTTGGCAGCCGGGTTCCCACCGCAGTCTTGTTTTGCTTCAGCTCAGGTTAGCCCGTCTCCGCAAAGCACCTGTTGTTTGCAGCCCTTGGCTATGCCCTGTGCTTACCCAAAAGTGTGACGTGAGAGGAGGCGGCCTGAGCCAGACGAGGGCTGGGCAGGGAGGAGAGGCTTCGCAGATGGGGGTTTGAGGAGGCCCAGGAGTGTGCAGGACTTGGGCAGGGGTGTGACCCGGGAGTCTTTGGCCGAGAAACCAGCGGGGGCTGGGCATCCACTTTCTCCCTTAGTTTCGGGGGTCGTGTGGGGGTTAGGCCTCCCGTCCTGGCCTCCCCAGACCTGCTCTAGGTTTCCCCGTCTCCTGCCCGCTCTTCAGCCCCAGCTGCTTTAGGCCACTTCGGGTCTGACTGCCACCCTGTGATTTTTAAAAGCCTGGGTGGAAGGCACCTGGTGTAAATAATAGATGGGTTTTCTCAGGCGGCTTCCTTTCGGAGCAGAAGCTGGGGGTGGGGGGTGGTGAAGGCAGCTGAGATTTTCCTCCTGGGTTGGGCTGGGGGGAGGGAGGGAGGAATGTGAGGGGGTGCCTGTGGGAACCATCTCCTGGCATCCTCCTGGGACTTCTGGGAGCCCTGTCTGTTTTCCCATCCCCGCGGCCACCGTGTGCCTCGCAAGGGACCACAGCCTTTCCCTCTGTGGCTCTGGCTGTCCCTCGCCTGGGCAGGGCCAGAAGCGGGGGAATTTTAGGGCTGGCTGACAGATGAAAGGGGGCTGACACTACCCTCAACTGGTGGGTTTGATGCCTGTGGCCCTGCCCCGTGTCTCCCACCGCTGCCATCACTTGCTGCCCCTGTGAGAAGCCCAGAGCTTCCCATGCCCACAGCTCCGTCGTGTGGGGCTTGGGGCCGGGGCAGCACAGAGGTCCCTATTGTGGCCGGTGGCAGCTCGGGCTGACCTGTAGGGCTGAGGAGGTGGGGCCTGGGGACTCACAGTGGAGCTATTCACAGGCTCTGCCCTGGTTTCCTGCTGCCTCCCATTGTGGATTTTTTGAGCAGGGGGAGGGGAAGAGGAGAGGGGGCGCCCAGTGCTGCTATTGTTGCTGGCGGCAGGAGCCCTTTATGCTCCTGAAAGTCTTTTGAGAGACCGGTCTTAGCCACTCTGGGGCCCTCTTGTGTTTCATGATGCTGGGTGAGCCACCCAGCCTGGACTCTGCCCTCTCCCAGTGCCCCCCCCCTTCCAGGAGATCTAGATGGGCCCTGCTTTTGTGGTTACCTCCATTAGGATCTCCCATCCCCCCTCTCAAGTCTCCATGCTGTGCTTGGAACCGCACCCCCCCCTCCAAGAGTTCAGAGCAGCTGGGCAAGGAGAGGGAGTGCCTGGTGCCTGTCCTCTGGGCCACCTGCCTGCTGCCTCTGGGAGTGGGTGCTGCCTGAGCTCTCCTGGGCCAGCTCTGCCCTTGGGTGGCAGCCAGGTGCTTGCCTGAGATGCTGTCAGTCTCGCGGGCTCCACTTCCCTTTCCACCTGGGGGCTCAGCCCAGTGTCCCCTCTTCCTTCCTGGAGCGCTCAGCTGCACAACAGCCTGCTTGCTGCCGGGCTGGCCTGTAGCCTCCACGCTGCCTGAGCCCCGGCCATTTTCCTTTGTTCTGCCGCGTCCCGACTCTTGAATCTCAGGCGGGAGGCAGGCTGGGCGGGCAGCAGGCAGCAGGCGGCCGGTGCAGAGCACCAGCGGAAGCCCTTAGGACGTGAATCTTCCCACTGAACCAGAGGCAGGCAGTCCCCCGGCTGCTCTCCGTTCTCCCAGCTGTCCCCCCATCTCCCCAGGGATGCCGAGATCTCTCTTTGATGAGAGCCGGTCGCCCCCCTCTTACTGGATCAGAATCCTGGTGACTTGTGCAGTGGGGACCTGGAGAAGTCCCACCTGTTTGTGGCCACCGAGGGGGCGTGAGAGAAGGGAGGGGGAGAGAACACACAGCACGTGGGGAGCGCTAGCCTCCAGGTCTTTGACAGAAAAAGCTACTCCCAGGCACCAAGTGTGATCTTCTTTACCTCCTGGCCCTCCTGCGTGAAGTCCGTGATGAATTCTGTGATGACGTCCGTGGAGGATCGCTTGGCATTTAGTGGCAGGGGTGGTTGAGAAAACTTCTTTTAATTTTGGTCTCCGTATGGAATTTTTCTCCCAACCGAGGGGACCCATCCCCTGCCCCTGTGTCTCACCTCCCCCAGTTCGTGGTGGGCATAATGAGCTTCCTCCTGGGGGACCGATTTCACCCATGGGGTGGAGTTGCAGGCAGAGCTGAGGGCTACTCCCGGGTACCTTTTTCTGGAGTTGAACCTGCCCCAAACCAGAAGTCTTTTGCTTTGCTTCCTAAACCGCAGCCAGAATCTGTAATAGTCACCTGCCTTTGAAGTAGAGTTGTTTTGCATGAGGACTAGTAACTTTCACTATTTGTGTGTGTGTGTGTGTGTTTAGCATTTTATGTTACCCTTCCAAAACCCATCCATGTTTGAGATCAGCCTGGCTCACTGTAGGGGAGGAAAAATAATTTTCCCTCTGCCTTTTTGGGTTCTTGGCTGAGAGTTCCTGTAATAAAAGGCAGATTAACAGGAGAAAAACAAACAGTAGTAACCAGGTACACCTCCTGCATACATGAGACGGATCCAGGAGAACTGGAGGAACTCCCTGAAATGGCCTAAGCCATCACCTTAAATACGTGCTTCAGCTAAAGACACAAGAAAGATGACTGGGGCTGGGAGGGAAGACCAGGAACAGGGATAAGATTGTTATGCAGATTTAAGTTGGGCTCTGGCTCCGTTGATAAGAGTTTCTTGTGATTTAGTGTCACCCTCATCTTCCTATTGAGAGGAGACAGCCTTACCAGTGGAGACGCCCCTTGTCAATGTAAATTTCCCTTCAGTAACTTCTCCTTGGTTTTCAGAGCTTCTCCCCTGCCTGCTGTCTTTCAAAAATAACCAGATGAAGATAATCCTTATGCCAGAGAGGCAGATTTTGGGGTGGCAGATTCTGTTCCCCTCCTCATTAGCCAGGTCTCACAAATCAGGAAGTGAGTTCCAGCCCTGGACGGGGTTGTACTTTGGAGTGGCATCATTTCAGCAAATTACAAGACTCAGCAAAAAGAGCCAAGTTTACTTTCAAATGCATTGAAACACAGGTGCTGCTTTTACGGTAGTTGTGGTTGCGGCAGCACGGTGCTGTGGAGAAAGCAGATGGAGGTAGAAGGCTGGGGTTGAGCCCCAGCTCTGCCACTGGCTCTTTCCAGGGGACCTTGGCAATTCATTTCCATGGGTACCCGTCTCTAGAAAATCGAAGGGTTGCAAAGATGAACTTCAGGAACATTTTCTCTGTGGCTCTGAGTTCTTTGACTCTAAATCCAAAATGGTTGGTCACTACCTTGAAAGCCCCTCTTGCTAACTCAGGATCTATTGGGGGAAGAAATGTTATCAGATGGGATTGGCAGAAGGCATTTCTTCCTTAGGTTCTTGAGAGGTGGTGGTGATGGTCTCCTCCACGGATGTTTTCCACATAGAAACTCACTCACCCCAAGGCCTAACCTATATCAGTTCTCAGGGCTGGGTGTGGTACGAGCAAGTGACTCCTCTCTCCGGCCGCATTCCCCCTTTGAATCATGGGGTCAGGGGAGGAAAGTAAAGCTCTGCATTTTACCTTCCCTTAAAGTGAGGCCGAGCTGTTAAAAGTAAAAACAGAAACATTGACATAGAGACATCCTTTGTACCTAAATATCCCCTCTCCTCTTCCTGTGGGGTGGGGAGGCCCGCTAGGTTTAAATTTTGTCTCCCCGTTGTTGTGGATTTCAGAAGGCAAAACCATCCTTTCGCTGGTGCCCCTTTAGGGTTGGTTTCTGGCCCTTTATCTGCCTTTCCCCACCCAGCCACCGTCCCCTGGGCCTCCTGTGTCTGGAGGCCCAGTGGCTTTCCTTCCATTGTCTGCCTTACCAGGTCGCCCTCTGTGTCACTGCTCTAGGCTCTGCATTTCTGCAGGCCTTCTTGGAAGGTGTCCAAGAGTCAGGGAGTCCAGCTTCTCCAGTCACTGGGTTAGAGTAGCTTCCACAGCTGTGAAATGGGAATAAAAATAACCTGGAAGGATCCAGTGGGAGGCACTGAAAAACCGAACAAAGTCCAAAACTGCAGCACAGCTCCAGGAAAGCGGGATGACATCCCGGTCAATCTAGTCACAGTCAAGGTGGGTGGCCTTTCCTCCCAGGACTTGCCCTCATGGCTGTGGCTTTTCTGTTAGGCATCTCGGGGCCTCTCCGCTCAACACGCTGCCCACAGGCCTGTCTCGGGGCAGCATTGGCAACACCTGGGAGCTTGTTGAGACGCAGCATTGACATTTTCACAAAATTCCCAGGTGATTTGCATACACTTTCAAGTTTGAGAAGCCGAGGCTCAGACACCTTTGTTCCGCCCGCCTGTTGCTCTAGCACCTTCCTTAGTCTGTTTTGTGGTTTCGAAGACCTCGCCCTCTTGCCCTCCTGAAAGCTGTTGACTTCAGACAGGTCTAGCAGCTCTGACAGCCCCTGTCCTCTCGGGTGTGCAGTTTCCAGCAGCTCTCCCTGGATGCTGGGGGCGTCGGGGAGGTGGGGCTGGGGACTGAGAAAGTCCCCTGGGCCGGCAGCCGCGAGTACCTCCCCCAAGCCTGCTGGCAAGGTTAGCTTCGGGGCGCGGGGGGGTGGGGGGTAGTAATCGGAGCCCTCCTTTGTGAAAGGGTGGCAGGGAGCCTCCCTCAGCCATCTGGTCCCACTCGCCCCGCCCCATCTGTCCCAGCTGGACGACCGGATCAGAATCAGGTTGTAAATGTTGTTTTCTCAAAGAAACACAAACCATTCTGTAGAAAGATGTTATGGTGTATGTCGAAGTTCAAAGAAATCATTCAGAAAGGGGACTGTACATTTACTTTTGTAGCAGAAAAAAGTTTGCTATGGCTCCCCTGATACCAGTAGGATTGCCTGCCGCCCTCCTGCATTCTGATGGGGGTTTGTGGGCATGAGTCTGCCAGGCTGGAAGGGCCCTGGGTCCCCGCACAGCTGCA
>CM052894.1:41741450-41757079 GCA_028534135.1 Potos flavus | reverse complement strand
CCCCCCCCCCCCCCCCGCCCCAGGGGTGTTTGCATTGCTGGGAGGGAGCCAGAAGCCAGGCTCTGCCCTGGCCTTGGAGAGCTCCCACCCCCAACAGGATTCCGGGGTGCTCCCAATGTTGTCCTTAGGGTGAAGTGGGTTGGTTGTCTTAAAACAGGATATCGTAGCAGACTGCAATGTTGGGTACAGAGATTTTTAACGTTTTAGAACCATAATCTTGATGCATTTCAGGCATGGAAAATTGGAGGAAAAGGAGTCAATGTATGTAATTAGTTCTCTTATGTAGTTTCTGTGTGTGTGTGTTGGGGGCGAGGAGGACGGGGGCGGGGCAAACTCCTACAAAGAGAACATTTCAGATCTACGTGAGACATGCCGGTTAAATCCTCTCACCTCCTAGAGCCGGCCCCCCAACGGCGGCAAGACTCAGTTCTTGGAGCAGAGTTGATTTCTCCCCACAAGTGGGTCCACTCATCACCTGGAGCATCTGTGGCCTGTAGGGCCCCCGCGGTGTCTGCTCTACCGGGCAGCCACACTGGCGAGTCGTGACAGTGTCGGCAGGGCCTGGCCCAGAGCGGGGGACACACCAGGGCCATGCGGATAATCACCTGGGGGAGTTTTGTGGGTGAAACGGTTGGTGGCCGCTGTGTCGTGCGGCCGTGCGGTGTCCCCATCTCAGGGCAGGTTGGTGACGGCCTCGATGTGGAGCCCTTGTCTCTTTCACATTCAAAGCATCCTCTCTGTCGAGCATTTCCTGACCAGCTTCCTCCTCTTCCTTCCTTCCTGTGCAGGATCCTGCCTTCCAGCACCTTCCTGACTCCGCGTTTTGTAGAAGGAAGTGTGTCCCCGGTCCCCTGAGTCAGGCATCAGTTTCGCTGGGAGTGCTTGGCCCCCGCAGCCTCATTCTGGGCGCCTTGCACACAGCAGGTGTCCGGACATGTACAATCAAGTCGGCGGTGTTTGTCTCCCACCACGAAAGCCTTTTAACCAGGAGGGACTGGCCGAGCGAGTTGGCGCACTCGTGGATTGCTCCGCGTGTCGTCTCCAGTCGAGGGAGCCCGTGCCCCAGGCCCTTAGCTGAGAATTTCAGAGCGGACAGAGGGCCCAGGTAGATCCCCCTGAGGTCTGGCCTCCTGGGCTCTTGTCCCTGTTGAAGATGTCACTGTGAACTGGGCCCGGATTCTCCCCATCTCGTGTACCCCCGGCTTCTGGGTGTAGACACTTCCCGTGCACTTAGGGCTTCAGAGACGGGCCCGCCATGCTGAGGGGCGCTGGGCACCTTGGCAGCAGGGGCGCCCTGTGCGCCTGCGAGCCGCTGGCTTCACCCTCCACGGCAGAGAGGGTAGCTGCTGGGGAGACAGGAAGGTGCCCGGCCTCCTTTCGGCCAGCTTTCCGAGAAGCTGGGGGGCAGCGGCTGAGGGTGACTAAGCCCTGCCTCACCTGGGTGGGCCGGTGGGTGAGCCGCCTGGTGACTCACCCTCGCAAGCTTGCTCTTGGTCCTAATGGGGTGTTTGCATTCGTTGTTGCCGTCGTTTGTTGGTTGGTTTGTTTAAGGAAAATGGCCACAAGCTCTACGTTTTGACGTGAGGCCGGTTATTTTGTAGAATCTCCTTTAATTTGAATTTGTTGGATTTTTCCTTACGATGAGATTCATGTCTTGCATTTTCACCAGGAATACCACAGAAATGAGGTGTCTTCTCAGTACATCCCCTCAGGAGGGACCCGTGTTGGCCTGACTCATTACTGATGATGGAAACAGCAATGACTTAGTTAATAAGGCAGTATCTGCTGGGTTTCTCCTCTGCCGAGTTACTATTATGTTCTCTGTAATTAATAAGTGTCCTATGGGGAGATCCTTTGAGACCATGTAAACATGCTGTTTCTCATCAAACTTGCATCGACTAAATTTAGAGCCCGTTACTGTCTGAATGTTTGTGTCCCCCAGATTCACATACTGAAATCTAATGCCTGATTTGACTGCCCCTTGGAAGGTACTTAGGTCTGGAGGGCGGAGCCCTCATGAATAGGATTAGGACCCATAAAAGAGACCCCACAGAGCTCCCTTGCTCCTTCCACCGTGTTGGGAGAAAGGTACCGGCTTTGAACCAGGAAGAGGGCCCTGACTCAGCCTTGCTGGTGCCTTGATCTGGGACCTCCCGAACTGTGAGAAATAAATTTCCATTCTTTCTAAGCTACCCAGTCTGTGCTACTTTGTTGTAGCAGCTGTAAGGGACCAAAACAGAACCCACTGATGATTCTTGACATAAGATTCTTGACAGTTCTTTCTGTCATGGTGATCGAACAGTGATATTTTGATTCCATTAATTCCTTCTACATTTATCGTTTGGCATTCTGCTGTAAAGAAGAGCTTTCTCTTCTCCATTTGTTTATTTATCCACGTATTGGTATATATCTGAGCGGACTCACGGATTCTTATTTTATTCAGTGAGTTAAAATCCATTCCTATAATTGTTAGTCTGAGGCTCAGATTCTTCTGGATTTGGCCAGCAAGGGTCCCTTCAAACTGACTGCCGTGAAGGACAGCTCGTAAAAATGTGAATTTTCAGGTCTGTCACAGTCCTATTGAACTAGTCTCCACGTGCAGTTTGGAAAAAGCTCCTTGAGTGATTCTGATGTCCTTTGGAATTTGGGATCCCCTGGACCAGGCCCATCATTTTCAAGCGTGCCCCTCACGGAGCCTCCCCTTTCCTCCCAGGCACCTGAGACGCGTGATCTGCCCTGCCTGTCTTCATGCTGGGTTTCTGGGTCAGAGTTTCTTTGAACAAAACCTCCCATAGCTTACAAAGTAATAAAAATAGTAAGTTTGAAAATCACTGGATGAGGTGACCTCCATTCCAGGCCCAGCCCTGCTCCCGCTGAGCCCCTGCCTCCCCGCTTCCCTTCTCTGACCCACTTCTGTCCCTCTCTCTGCTTCTTTCCTGGTAACAGCTCTGAGGTAGACAGAGGTCTCTCCTCTCACCAGATCAACGAGGAGGCCCCTTGGTGTGCCTTAGACTCAGCAGGTTTTGGGTTGTGGGTTTTAGTGGTGGAAACTCCTAAGGCTGTGTTTGCTAAGTTCGGGGTTTCATACAGGAAACCAAGCACTTAGAACCCCAGGCCCATTGGGGAGCCTGCTGGGGCTCAGAGCGGGTAGCCTAGGCTTTCCTGGACCCCCACAGGGAGGCCGTCCCATGGGCCTCCAGTCTCTGAATACTGGGAACCTCCCTTTTCTCATACCTGTGTGCCAGGGGCACGGTGACCCCATGATAAGGGAGGGTGGCTCACCCTCACCCCTGTGTGGCTTTATAGTGTCTTCCCCTGAGGAAGAGTGAAACTTCTGGATACCTCTGAGTGGCTGCTGCCACCACGTCCAGTTCACACTGTTTGTGGCAGGCGCTGACTGTGAGGAGTTGGGTCCGAAGGGGCATGGCCTAGAGTGGGAATAGGCACTTTGGACGCGGAGCGTGACTCAGAGAGCAGCTGAGAGCCTGTGGATCTGAGCCCTTCCCCTCTCAGTGGGTGGCTGTACCTTGTGGCCGAGGCCACACCATTCCTGTGGGCAATGAGACCTGCCTTTGTGACCCCCTCCCCCTGAACCTCTTCCCCTTCCCTATTCACCTATCCCTTCCTAGATTCGTCGCCTTAGGCCTGCCTGTTTCTTTGGCCTGAGAATGTTCCCCAGCCCCAGTGGGCTCTGAGGACTCCCTTCTCGGGTGGTAGGGATGTCCAGGGCTGGAGGTGTGCTACCTGGAGGTGCAGCAGGGCCCCCAGCTCCCTTGGGAGTATGGCTGCCCTTCCCTGGGATGGGCCCGTGACTGGGCTAGGTGCCAGTGCCGGGAGCCTCGAAAGCCACGTGGAAAGGTTGAACCTTGGTGAATGGCCGGCTGGAGAGTGAGTGGGAGAGGAGACAGCAAGGGTGATTGGGGGGTGGGGTTTCTGAGTTATGGGTGGATGATGCTGTCCAGGTACAAGATAGTTCAGCTGGGATCTCTGCCCAGGGTTTCACATAGGCCACATCTAGGTGTTGGCAGGGTCGCATTCCTCTCTGGACGCTCTGGGGAATAATCTGCTTTCAAGCTCATGCCGGTTGTTGGCGGAATTCAGTTCCTAACCATTGTAGGACCGAGGCCCTGCTTCCTTACTGACTGTCGGCCAGGGCCGCCCTTAACTCCTGCTCCGTGCACGTGGCTCCTGGAGCCCAGATCCAGCAGTGACACACCGCATCCTTCTCATGCCTGGAACCTGGCTACTTCTGCCCTCAGCCGATAGAAAGCTCTGCTTTTAAGGGCTCACATAATTACGTTGGACCCACTCTGATCATTTCACCATTTTAAGGCCAATTGATCAGTCATCTTAACTACATCTGCAGGTTTCTTTTGGAAAAAGATGGCAATTAAAAATATTTTGAAGTCTTCCTAGAGACCTGGGTAAATTGGTGGATTGAGTGGACACACCTAATTTTACTTTATTACAGAACTCCACAGAAGTTAGGATAGAGGGAATTCGTGTTTTTATTTATTTATTTTTAAGATTTATCAATTTACTTGAGAGAGAGAGAGCAAGTGTGAGCGCATGGGGTCAGGGGCAGAGGGAGAGAGAGAATCCTCAAGCAGACTCCCTGCTGAGCGCGGAGCCCGATGTGGGGCTCAGTCCCAGGACTCTGAGATCACAACCTGAGCTGAAACCAAGAGTCAGCCGCTTAACCAACTGAGCCACCCAGGCGCCCCAAGATAAAGGGAATTTTTAAAAAGGAATCAGTCTCCTGAGGACAGGGGAATGGGAGAAGATGCAACAACAAGAAAAAATTTGCCAGCGGGGAATAGATGCATGAGTGACCCAGTTTAAAATAGAGAAGTTGGTGTCACTACATTGTTACTTTGGGGTTAGGGGGGCAGAGGAGCATCCGAGGTGGCTAAATGTAAGAATTATTGGAGAGTAGCTGATGTGGTTAGATACCTAGAATACTTTCCTTCCTCCGTGATGCCTGGTGAAACCCTCTCCCCTTTAGCTGGACATTGGAGATTTATTCTGCAGAAGGAAAAACCTTCTCCAGAAGGTGAGACTCCAGGTATTCCTGGAGGTAAAAATGGGAGATCACATTCATTCCCCCAGTTTCTACTTCCATTTGGCTTCTAGAACACTGACAGCCAGCCCCTTCCCTGCCAGGGAGGAGATTAAAAGAGACCTCTCTGTGGGAACCTTACTGGCGTAGGAGGAAAGAGATCATGATTCTGACAACTAGGATTTCCCAGCAAACGGCAGCCAGATCAGCCTACAGAGAAGCTCACCTGCCCCAGGACCCAGCACTTCCAGCAAGTTTTTAGGCATTTACTCTTCCTCATGAGGATTACTTAATTATGAGGATTATCAAGGGTTACTAACATCTGAAGAAGGTGCGTAATGTGAAAGGAAGCAAGACAAATAGAAAAAAAAAGCAACTTGAGAGAAACATCCCTATTTAGGAAGAAGAACATTTTGAAAAAAATTTAGACATTTTCTCAGAGATAAGAGAAATTTCATATCCATCAAGTAAGAACAGGATACTGGAAAAAAAGAATATTTTGAAAACAAAATGATTAAAAGTTTAAAAACTAAGGACAGGACAAAAGTATCAGAATGATTAGAAGGAAAAGTTGAAGGAGTCTTCCAGGAAACAGATAAAAAAAGGTGAAGAGATGGATAATAGAGCAGAAGCATCAGGCAGGGTTTCCATATCCACTAATAGGAGTTGCAGAAAGAACAGAAAGCAATACAAGCGGGAAAAATGACCAAGAAAAAAAATTTCCCAGAAAGATACTGGTTTCCGTATTGGAAGGGCTCATCAGTTGTCGAGCCAAGTGGATGAAAATGAACTCAGACCAATACCCTGAAATATCAGTATGCCAGGGAGAAAGGGATGATCCTACAACTTTACCGAGAGAAAGAAGCACGTCAAACACACAGCTCAGGAATCTAGCGGTTTCACGGCTTCTCGGTACACTGGAATATAGAAGATGGTAGAGCGGCGCCTTTGTCATTCTCCGTGAAATTGATTCCCAATTCTGTACACAAACTTTTGTCCAAGAATGAGGGTAGTATAAAGATGTTTTCAGACATACAGCGTCCAAAAACCTTGCCCTTTGCACAGAAGGATTTCTCCACTAGGGAGAGCAAAGACTGCATCTCTCATGGGCTGTATCCCAAATTGAAGTAAAGGAAATTCTGCACACCAGTCCAGGTCGAACTCAGTAAGCTCCAGGAGAGTTTTTTTCTTGAAGAAGAAATAGAAATAGAACATCTGGTGTGAATGAATGTACTGAGAAGAGACTTAGACGACTGGCATTGAATTCGGGGTTGAATGTTGATAAATTTATAGGAAATTAAACAAAAAAATAAGAGAATTATTAATTCCAGAGAACAAAAAGTAGGAACGGTAATGATGGTTTATGTGGCTCACTCTGATGGCTGAAGTAATCATAATCATGTAAACTCTGAAAATCACTCCAGCCATTGCTGGAGTTTAACTGTAATTGGGGTGGAAATACAGGAAAGGAGAAGAGTAATGGGTTTTGGGGGGATAAGTGGTTTCCATGGGAGTAAAGAGAGTTCCAACCTTGGGGAGCCTGAGTGGCTCAGTTGTTAAGCATTTGCTTTTGGCTCAGGTCATGATCCCAGGGTCCTGGGATCAAGCCCCACATGGGGCTCACTGCTCATTGGGAAGCCTGCTTCTCCCTCTCCCACTCCCCCTGCTTGTGTTCCCTCTCTCACTATCTTTCTCTCTGTCAAATGAATAAAATCTAAAAAAAAAAAAACGAGAGAGATAGAGAGAGAGAATTACATCCTTGCCTTCCAGAGTAGGAAGTAAGTAGGTAATACCTAGAACTGAAAAGCCAGGGGAATAGTAACGCAAGTGTATTGTATACAGAAGTTTCTAAGAGCTATTGTATGGGGTATAGGTACCAAGATCAGCTGGAAGTTGAAAGGGTTCCAAGCCATGGCCCAGGATCTGCTCTTTTTGCCAACACAACTTTTACAGTAATTGCTTCTTAGATAGTGTGCAGGCATGAGCTTGAAAAAAAATGGAAACAGCAAATCTAGAACGCACGGCACCCAATAGGGGGAGGGATTTTTTCATGAGGCTCAGTTGCGTATGCGAGTATGTGGGCACTGGCTTGATCTTGTTAGTGTGTTTCTTATTATGGGTCATGGTGAGTATGTGAAAAACAGTGTTTAGTGGTTTCTCATTGCCAGTTCACTTCTCATACTTAGGAGTTCAAATATTTTACAGTTGAGCATGTGCTGCTTTTTTAAAATTAAAAATGAATGAGGAGCTGGGGCGCCTGGGTGGCTCAGTCGGTTAAGTGTCCAAACTCTTGGTTTCGGCTCAGGTCATGATCTCGGGATTGTGGGATCAAGCCCCGTGTTAGGCTCCGTGCTCAGTGGGGAGTCTGCCTGAGGATTCTCTCCCTCTGCCCCCGCCCTCATGCACTCTCTCTCTCTCAAATAAAATCTTAAAAAAGTAAAATAAACAGAGGGAGAAGGAAGGACTCTTACAGATTAAAATGATCCCAAAGTAGACAAGCTCTGTCTGCAGTACTGATAGAGGTCATCACATTTTGGGGGCCAGTAACCTCTGAGGTAGGCCCCCCCTTCCCCACAACAATGGCCAGTTTGCATTTATAATGCAGAGGTGGTAATGGTGAGCACAACAGTGGAAATGTTTTTAGAGAATCACTTAGAAGTCCACGCCCCATGCAGCCATTTCCATACTTTTATTTTCCATTTTGGCCTCCAACCACATGCTTACGGATTGTTCCGTAATTGCAAACCATGATGTTCAGATTTCATACTTAATGTATATTCCTTTTCCTCTGTTGGTTTATTTTCTGGAGGCAGGTTTTTAGTCATGACTTTATTGGATTAAGGGTATGACTGACTTTATTTTATTTTTTTGGTTTTGAATATCTAACCATATTGCTTACCCAAGGGTAGTCACGGTCAATGCTGCTGCCAGCGACCAGGTATGAACTTGCCACCCCCACCACGAGCTTGCCTGCGGTAGCGGTAGCGCCGGTGTTTTATTAAACAATGTAACACGACATAGTGTCTCTGCACTGTCTTTCGGTTTCACGTCCAGTGGTGGACATTTTGCCATGTTAGTTATATTGTCCTTCATTTCATGTAATGTCCATATCCTTTGTCCTTGCGTCTAACACTGGAATCCTGTAAGTATGGATTTTTATATATTGTAGATTTTCACCCTTTGTCCTAATTGCTACAGCTGCTGAAAACATCATTTGTATTTTTTTCTGTTACTGTTACTTTTAATTGTACGGGGAATTTGAAAACTACTTATCTGTTCATATTGATATTTTTATACTTTGTATTTTTTCCTGTTGGGTCAAAAGCGAAGGAGACGTCCTGAAATGCTCTGTTGTGTTGTGCGTGCTTGCAACCTGAAATATTTGGATTTATTTTGGCTTATTAGTTAGCTCTCAGACTGCTAGCCAGCTCTCTCAACACGATGACACGATTCTAACCTTCCCCCTTGTTTTGAGAAGTCGATGTTTTGACAAACAACATGCCTCCTATTTGCCATGTAAATGCTTTCTTCTGTTTTAATAAGTTCTGGAACTGAGACAGTTTCAGGACTTGGAACTAAATTTTTCTGATGGTTGTTTTCTATGTATTTCTACAGAATCTGAAAGCTACAGAATAGATTGTGGAGATCCTTCTCTGTTGCCATGATAATTAGCATTTGTGAAAAGTTTAGCTATCTTTTAAGATATTTTGTTATTTTGTTAAAATTCTTTCTGTGTGTACAGTTTTAAGAGAGATGGTCTTGGTTGGGTTTTTTTGTTTGCTTTTTTTGTTTGTTTGTTTGCTTTTTAAAAGATTTTATTTTTAAGTAATTTCTACACCCAATGTGGGGCTCGAACCTACAATGCTGAGATCCAGAGTTGCCTGCTCTACCCACTGAGCCAGCAGGTGCCCCTGAATGGCCTTGGTTTTCTTTGAATTCATTAGTCAGTGGAGAGCTAAGTTCTGCCTTCCTCTGATGTGACTAGGTGGGCTGTCAGGGACCGCAGTCGCTTCACAGTCGTTTCAGCTGAATGTTGAGTCCGATCTGGATTTTAGTTTCAGCACAGGTGCATTCGTCCCCTTCTTGGGGTTCTGTGTCAGTGTGGGTGACTCTCAGGTTGGCGGCTAAGGTGTACTCGTCAGTCCTTTTTCCTTCGTGAGGCAGTGAAGCCACCCAGCCAGGCCTGGGGAGCTCAGCACTGGCTTTGTTCTCCTCCAGATGAGGGCCGAGAACCCCGGGTTGGAGGGTGTGGTTTAGGCCGGGGTCCAAACCTTCCCATTACCTCCTTCCCTGTTACCTCCTTTAGTTTATACCCTGGGATGCGCCCATGTGGAGACAGGATCTTTTCATGACATCAAAGTTCAGGATCTGCGTCTCCACCCTCAGGCCAGCGGGAGAGAGAGCAGTGCAAGGGTGGGAGGCAGCTTCTCCTCCCTGCTCCTCGGGTTCACAGGGAGCGGGGGCGGGGAAATGGGCCAGCTCTCCCCACCTCTAGGTTAGTTGAGTGCCTTATCCTCCCGTAGGGAGGAATAAACAAGTGGGTGAAGAAAGACTGAGCTGTTTCCTCTCAACAGTTTCCTCATTTGTGAGTTGGATGGGGAAATGCTGTCCCTGGGACAGCCCCACCCCGAGGCCGCAGAGGGTTATCTCGGTTCAACAGAAATGGTGTGAGCGCTCTGGGTGTGCATGGCAGATGTAGAGGGGACACATCCGAATGCGGTCCACTGTGTCGTGGATGCTGAGGGTGTTTCCGGTCCTTCCCCGGTGCGGACCTGGCTGGTGTAGTTCCAGGTGTCTGAGTTTCCAGGAAGTAAGGAAACTTCCTGGGTGTTGAGGTTCTCTGGGTGTGGGTTTGGACCCTGACGTCCGTGAAAGCAGTTTTACCTCGGTGGCTGTGTGTCTGTGGGGTGAGGCCTTCGGGGCCACATGAAAGAGGGTGAAACCTATGGTGAGGGAGGCCAGGTGCCCTGCGGAGAATCTCCCCTCCAGAGCCTGCGAGCCCGTGGAGTTCCTGTGGCCCTTCTTCCCGGCCTGTTTTCCCGGTTAACCGGCCAGAGCTGAAAAACAGGGATCTCCAAGGTGAGAGTCCCCATATCACCTCAGAGTAATCATTTCCCAAAGGCCTCAAGCAGGGGGCAGGGATGAGGTTGCCAGGACTGAGGAAGACAGACGTGTGCAAATTAGCTGGCTTCTCTGTGGAGGAAGAAGGGAGCCTGGCTTTGCTTCAAGCTTTTGAGAGAGAGCTTTAGCATGGTTAAATGATGCCCAAGGAGTACTCTCTAGGACCCCTGAACTTTGGGGTCCCGTGCCTGGGCATCCTGCCCCAGTCTCTGGGGTCCAGTTCCACGGACCGTATGGCCATCCGCCTTCCAGGTTTCTCTAGGAACCGTGAAGAAGAGGCGGCTGTGTTTGACGATTCCAAGAAGCAGGATTGTCTTGTCCATAAAAAGGAACAGGGTTTCTGCCATTTAGAACATTTTCCTGCCTTCTAGGGCGTTTCTGGCCAAGTCGACTGTTCTCTGTCATAAACTTACCTGAGTTTTAGGTTAAAAAAGGGTTTTTTTTTTAATATGCATGAGGCCTTTTTAATATGCATATAGTTGGAGAAAAACCCAGTGCTTCGGGGTTTTTGTCATGTGTGAAACACAAATGGGTGAATGTTGGTTCCCTTTAGTTAGTTGCCTACTGCCAGGCATCCCGACCCCAGCCCTGGTCTGTGTGCTGGGCTGCGGCTAGCATGGTCCTCTACCTTTGCAGGCGGCCGGGCTGACACCGGGTACATCAGGCCTGTCAGAATCCCCGGGGAATCTGTCAAACATGCCGATTCTCAGCCCCAACCCCGCACCCACTTCTCAGAACGTGCAGAGGGTAGAGCCCTGAGATCTGTATTTGGAATGAGTCATTTGATGCCGCCAGGGGGGTCCCTCAGCACCAGGGACGCTGGGGATCAGTTTTAGTTGAGGCTGCTGAGGCCTTGAGAGGGCAGGAACTTGCCCAGGGGCAGGCCACGGCTCCCTGCAGCCAGCCGGCATGGCACAGGCGGTGCTCAGGACTCCTGTGTGTCCCGTGTCCATGGTGTCCCTCGGTGCCCGGGATTGCATTCGTACTCCCTTCTTGGAAGGGACTTTTGTGGAAGGGCTGTGCTGAGGGCGGGGCCGGGGGCTGCTGCGTCGCCATCCCCTTCCTGGCTGGTTTTGGAGGCCGGACGGGCCGGATTCTCCCATCCCCTCGGAGGGAGGAGGTGAGCGAATGGCGGCGTCCAGGCTGCTGCGCCTGTCGGGGCTGCCCCGTGGCCGGGAGGGCGAGCGGTCACAGCGCCCATTCTGGAAGGGTGTGGTTTGTGCGCCCCTGCTTGGCATCACTTGCTCAGAACATTACAAGCCCGTGGTCAGGCCACCGAGGCTGCTCCCAGGAAGCGATTTTGCAGCAGCCCCTCCTCGGCGCAGTGGGAGCCGCTGATTTCTTTTTGGCAGTTGTGGGTGGGTTGTCTCCTCACTGCCTGAGTAGCCTTATCTGTTTTTGCCTTGGGCCCTGTTACGATTTGCCCCCCACCCCCAGCCCTGGGAAGTGGGACAGGAACAGGGAGCCGGGGGTGAGCATTCTCCTGGGAGCCCTAGGTCCTGCCCGCCCCCCAGGGATCAGCTTGAGACCCCCACCCCCTCCCCACCACTGAGCCACTGTTTTGGCCGCAGGGGGTGGTGGAGGAGTTAAGGGCCCACCTGGATTGCTATTGGGTTCCAGAAGGAAAGTGGTAGGGGCGCCTGGGTGGCTCAGTCGGTTGAGCGTCTGCCTTCAGCTCAGGTCATGACCCCGGGGTCCTGGGATCGAGCTCCGCATCGGGGCTCCCTGCTCCGCGGGGAGCCTGCTTCTCCCCCTCTCTGTCTACTGCTCCCCCTGCTTGTGGGTTCTGTCTCTCTCTCTCGTGTGCTTTCTGTCTCAAATAAATAAAACCTTTAAAAAAATAAGTAAAAGTTGGCATCCTCTATTCTTTTAAAAGTTCTCTTCTTCTTTTGGCTGCTTTTGGAAAGTTGACTTAACGTGATTTTTGCCCAGTCTGTAGCTGGCACCGATAGTAAAGCGATACCTGGACTCGGGCAGGAACACGGAAGCAATGTGGAGACCTCTTGAGTCTGTGTATGAGCCTCACCTTTGCTCTTTCTGGGGGAGCAGGTTTGGGGGAGAGATTTTGCAAGTGCACCTGTCATCTCATCACTCCCCTGTCTGTCCACAGATCCCGCTTCTCAGAAGATGCACTATTATAGATACTCTAACGCCGAGGTCAGCTGCTGGTACAAGTACCTCCTTTTCAGCTACAACATTGTCTTCTGGGTGAGTCACCGAGAGCGACCTCGGTCCCTCGCTTCGTCCTTTATTCAGTAGATCATGGTTCTTCACGCACTGCCGATTGCCTGGGCCCCCTGCGAGGCTCTGGGGGAGAAGGCGGGCAGGGTTAAGAGCCCCTGCCCGGGGAAGAACCAGCGACAAGTTAATTATCAGCAGGCTGTTAAGTACGGTGATGGCCGGGGTGATCAGAAACCAGGCTAATGGGCCTCTACCCCAGCCTTGGAGGTTCAGGAACACTTGGAGCTCTGGCCCCCATGCAGGTCTGTGTTCCCCCTTCCCTGCCCTTGGGGGTGCTCCCAAGGAGACCTCGGCAGTAGGGCGCTTTGTGCCCTCTTGACTGTGGGTCAGGCCCTGTTCTGCGCTCTGGGAGGTAAGAGCGCACAAGGGTAATAAAGCCCTGTTCCTTATGGTGCTTGTGTTTAACCAGTAATGACATTAGCCTCCTGAGCAACAGAGCAGGGAGGGAGAAGCTCCTTGGCTAGGGAGGTCGGGGAAGGGCACTCCAAGGAGGTGACATAAGGGCTAAGACCAGAGTACCCGTGAAGAGGCAGCCAGTAGGGGTCTGGGAAGAAAGATATAGGCTGGAAGAGCATTTGCAAAGGCCCGAGGCAGGAATGCACTTGGCATGTGCAGGGGACAAAGAGAAGGCCATGTAGCTGGAGCTCGGTGAGTACAAGAGGAGGGGTCGCAAGTGAGGACAGAGACATGAAGGAACCAGGTCATGTAGGACCTTACAATACTCAGTAAGTAGCTGGAAATATTTTCTACTTCTCTTAGTAACTCTTGGTGGGTTACACGTTTTGGAATGATTCTGCAGAGTGAAGGGATGGGTGGTGGTACCACGTTCTGAGAATTTGGGGGCAGAAGTGTTAGAATGGTCTCTTGGCCACATGGATATGTCGGTCTCCCATGTCTGCGACCATCCTAGAGATGAAAGTCTTAGCCACATCAGAGAAGAGGGGGGCGCTAGATGAGATCATGGAGGGAGAGTGTGTCGATTGAGAAGAGGAGAGGTGTGGATATGGAGTCCTGGATCGCTAGAGGTGACCTTGAAGAGGAAGGTCCGCTCCAGAGTTGGCTGTGAGTAGGTGGGCTGAGGGGAGGCCAGGAGACTCTATCACAGAAGCCTTCCAGGTGGAGAGGGACAGTTAGCTGTGCCACAGGGGGTGACGTATGATGAGGACAGAAAATTGGCATTGACTTTGACGAGGTGGAGGTTGTTGGTGACCCTGCCCAGAGTTGCTGTGTGCTCTCATTGGGGGGATGGAAACCCACCTGGGGCTGGCTGGGGGGCCAGCGGGATGTGAGGCAGTGGAGACTGTGACTCAGGACGGTTCTTCCAGGGACCTTGCCTTAAAGAAGATGAGGAAACTCAGGCACTGGCTGGAGGTGGTTAGGGCATCAGGGGAGGTAGCACAGCACATGTGTGTCACCGGTGGGCTCAGTCCAGGGAGAAGCAGACTCTGAGTCCGTGCGGGTGGGTGAGGGGACGTGATGGTGCGCCTGCAGCAAGCATTGCCGGTCAGCTTCGGGGGTGGGGGGCGCATGGAGAAGGAGGGACAGAATGTGGCCGTCGTGCCACATTTTGCTTCTGCTGCGGATGTTGGCCGGCCCTGGTTGGACCAGAAATCTCACAAACAGGGCAGATTTACTAAGATGTCTCAGCTTTTACCCTTGATTTCATACAGCGTCATCCCCTGATGATTTATCTCCAAGTTTTGGAGGGTTTCTGTTCCGAAGAAACAGGGTGGGTTTCAGTGGCTTGGCCATTCACCCCACGTCTTTTTCTTTGCCTGGACAGCCTTGTCACCAGCAATTTCATCATTTCCCTTAAAATAAGGCAATACAGGACAGTCGAGGTGGTTCCTGTGGGCTTCTGCTAATGGGAGGCCTGTGGCTGCCTCATCCCCGCGGCGTGTGGCTTCCGGGACCTGCCCTGCTCCCTCCCCGGCCCCACCTGGAGGCCCTGCGCACCGGCCCGGTGCATGGTGGAGGGTCCCCTGGCCTTGGCAGGCAGTCTGACACTTTGGACACGTGGACACCCAGCTGCCGTGTTGTTCTCTCCCACCCCCAGGCTGTGCTTGCTTGGTCCTGTGCCCTGTCCTCTGAAGGTCATCCTCAATTTTGCAGCGAGAGCAAAACTCCCCGCTGCTGTGGCTGAGGGCCCGCTAGTCTCCATTCCTTCACATTCCTTTCAGAACACATTCTTTGCTCTTGGGAAGCTTTCCCAAACTTGCCCAATAATAACACCTCGGCAGCACCAGTTTCGAAGAGTGGAGCCCCTGGATCCGGAATCGCAGCAGGTCCCCTGCGCGAAGGGGGCTGCCGTGTCACTGCATCTGCAGGGTTGACAAGCGTGTGTGGTTGAGAGTCTGTTCCTCAGTTGGTGTGCCCGGGGGCCGACCAGGAAGGGACAAAAAGGAACGGTCAGGGAAACGAGGCACGAGAGAGCTTGGTGGGGAGAATGACCCCGATGCCTCCCTGCTGGGTCCTCGGCAGTGACTGCTCGCTTCTTCTGCACCGGAGCTCAAGTGTGGGGTGAGGCCTGAGAAGCGGGGTGCAGAGCCCTCCGGGAAGCGCAGGGTGGGTGCAGCGGGAGGCCCGCACCCAGGCGCCGGGCTGGACTCGCACCCACACCGAGGGCTCCTGAGGAGTCTGCATGTTTTCATGGTGAAATGCTGATGTCACAGGCCTGCCGGCTGCCTCCCAGGGTCGCTGCAAACATACACAGTCATGCACCAATCCTCACCTCGTCAGGAAAGTTTTCTCTTTGAAAGGGAAGAAATAACCAAAGTCAAATGATCTAACAACCCCCCCAGGTTCCCATCACTTTGCTTCAACATTTATCAACTCATAACCAATCCTGTTTAATTTATATCCCCCCCCGCACCCCTTTCCATCCGTTATTTTGAAGCAAAGCACAGATAATTGTTTCGCACAAAGAGTTTTTGTATTTGTTGCATTTTGACGAAGGAACAATGAACAGAGGGATGGGATTGCAGCTTTGCGGGCAGACCTGGGCTCGGCAGGCAGGTTCAGATACACAGAAGGCAACCTGTCGTTTCTCTGACCCGTGCCGGGAGCCAGAACAAACAAGGTTGTATTGAGCACTTTGCCCCATTCAGAATTATTTACACACTGACATACTTTATAGCCAACACCTGTACGCTCTACCAGGGTTTTTAAAGCTCTCTCCCTCGAGTTTGGGGCTGAGATTTTCCCAAGG
>CM052894.1:41712208-41730926 GCA_028534135.1 Potos flavus | reverse complement strand
CCTGTGCAGGAGACGGGAGGTGGGGAGACCGGGCTCTTCCTGTCCACTGGGACAAGGGGCAGTGGAAGCTCTGAGGAGGGGACTAGACTCGTGAGCTGCGGTGCCCCCTTCTGCTCTGCTGGTGGGAGCGCACCGGGGAGGTCGTGAGGACCCGGGAGGACCCTCACTACAGGGAGGGCAGAAGAGGGGAGAGAGAAGGTGCAAGGTGGAGTAAGGTGCACTGAGCCAGGCAGGAAACAGTGGGAACTAAAGCATCCTCTTGAGCCTCAGGCCCAGGATCCTCTTATCCCTTCAGTGGAACCTCCCTTGGGTTCCGGGAGATGGAGGCAGTAGCGCTTAGATCTATGGACTTTCTTGCCATGGCCTTTGGAGCTGAATAAGTCCCGCCTTGAGGTTTGGGCGTCTTCAAGGTAGCCTGTGAACCCCTAAAGGGCAGGAGCTGAATGCAATGTCGCTTCGTCCTGCGGACAAACCCCACAAGCCTGTGCAAACCATGACTCATATCGCCATCATGTGGCCATCTCCCGAACAGCAGCAGCTCCGGCTGAGCCCTGAGCAGAGGCCTGGCTACCCGGGGGCCTGGGAGCCGCTGGGGGCCTGGCCGCTGGCTCCTTTCTCCTTCCTCCTTTGAATCCTGTAGAACTGCTCTGTGGGTTTTGGTTATCACTAGCCACGTGTGACTGTAGGTATTTAAACTGGTTAAAATGAAACACGAGCTCAGATGCTCACTAGTGCCTGGGGCCAGTGGCTACCATTTGGGACGGCACAGATGGAGAGCACCGCCCATCGTCACAGAAGGCTTTATGGACAGTGCTGCCTTCGTCTGCCTTTGGTGGGTGTTTCCACAACAGTGTGCACGCTGAAGCTCTTTTCAGCTCAGGGTAGTGGGGTTCTCCACAAATTGAGTACAGAGTAAGCCGTCACATGGCCAGAGGCCAAGGTGAGGCTCTGGCCCTTAGGTGCCTGGACCGGAGACCACAGGGTTCCCCAGGGCACCCCCGCACTCCAGGTCTGGCATAGGCACCCTGCGGTCTCCAAAAAAAAGCGTAGGGTCTGCCCGGGAGGGACTCAGAGCCAAGGCACAGCCCAGGATTGCTACATGCAAGGGCCCGGGGAGCTGAGGTGGGCAAGGATCTGTGGGCAGGGGACCCCTAAGAACAAGTGGGCAGGGGCCACGCTCTGTGCTCTGGCCTGGCTGTTAAGGACAGGACTGAGCCTCGAAGACAGGTCCTTGTCCTTATTTTAGCTCTGGACCCAACCTAGGCCCTCCCGCCCCTCCAGGCACCCTTGCTTGACTCCCTGAAGCTGATGCTTTCTCTGCCTCTTTCAGGGGGTGCTGTCTGACCTCACCAAAGTGACCCGGCTACATGGAATCGACCCCGTGGTGCTGGTCCTGATGGTGGGCGTGGTGATGTTCACACTGGGATTCGCCGGCTGCGTGGGGGCCCTGCGGGAGAACATCTGTCTGCTCAAGTTTGTGAGTAGCCACGGATATGGGGGCGGGGGTGGTGTGGGCTCTGCTGGGCAGGCGTTCCCCTTATCTGGCTGGAGAGAGTCGTAGCTCTTACAGGCCACCCCCCCCCCCCAAGCCCCGCACCAGGCCCCAGCAGTGTGGGGAGGAGGCTGCCCGCCAAGGGTAAGATTTCAGGAAACAATCGGCTGAGCCAGCTCCTCATCCCTGGAGAAGTTGGGCCCCTCTGGTTTTCAGAGATAGTTAAGCAGCCGGCTCCTGTCCCCCTCCCGTACCTCTTATTTCCCTCCGAAGTTCTAAAGGAATTGTTTGTTTGCTACTTACCTTTACCCTTCTTGGCTAAGATCAAAAGATGTTGGCGGTAAAGTTAGGAAACTGTTTCCCTCCTCCAGGGTGCGTGAGGGTGTTGGGATGCGCAACGCAAAATCCTTAATTTCCTGGCAGAACTACCAGTTACTTAGAGTTCGATTTTATATTTAGATACAAATTCACGTTGAAATGCGTTCAGTTAAAATTAAATAGCATCTGGTGGGGAAAACACATAATCGTGTTTCGCAATATATTATTTGTTGAATTTATTAGATCAAGCCTTCTCTTCCCTGGGCTTAATTTAAAAAGCAAAGCATGTGTGGTTTTTTTTTTTTTTCTCAATTTTTTTTTTTTCCTCTTAAAAATATATTTGGTATCTTCCTTCTGTGTGAATGGAGGTTAGGTTTGGAGGGTCTGTGCATGTGAGAGGTGCGTGTGTGTGTGTGCGCGCACACGCGCACGTGGGTGTTTCCCCTCGTCTTACCCTGAGACCTTGGCCTGCCGTGGCCTCGCAGCTTAGAGCGCAGGGCGACCAGTGGTGGAACGGCGAGGGGAACTCAGGCGCTGCTGGCTGAAAGTCTGCTGGATGGGAGGGGTGCAGCCGTGGGGGGCCCTTGCAGAGGGCCACCGCTGTGGTGGCCAGGGGCGCCGTGCTTCTGGAGAGGTCTTGCCACACGCAGAGGCATTCCGATGTCCTGCATGAGCTGCGTGACCTCAAGCAAGCCATGTGCCTGTGTGAGCCTCTGTTTTCTTGTCCCTAAAGTGTGGGTGACTGTATATTCATAGCAACTTGGATGGTTGTGTGTGCGAGGAGAGTGTGGTCAGTGTTGTGTCTGGGGCACAGGCCCGGCCCTAGAGGAGCCGGTGGCCTGGTGGGGTAGGTTAGCCCTTCCTTCCCAGAATGGGGCTTCCTTGTTGGGGAACGAGGCCGCCTCACAGGAAATGGGTGACACAGTGGCTTGGAGCTTTCTTATCCTTCCACTCGTCTCTTCCCAATGATGCTGTGATGTGGGTAGGGGTGCACCTCTCCATTTACAGAGGGGGCAGGGCTGCCAGCCAGTCCCGTGGGAGCCCCGGGGGCGGGGGTGGAGCTCACCCTCTTTGTGGCAGGCGTGGATCCCGGGTCACACAAGGCTTTGTGCCCAGCCGGAGGCCAGAGGTGTGATGACTTTCGCTCCCACTCTTGCCCCCACACAGTTCTGCGGTACCATCGTGCTCATCTTCTTCCTGGAGCTGGCCGTGGCCGTGCTGGCCTTCCTCTTCCAGGACTGGGTGAGGGACCGGTTCCGGGAGTTCTTCGAGAGCAACATCAGATCCTACCGGGACGACATTGACTTGCAGAACCTCATCGACTCCCTTCAGAAAGCGGTAAGCACCGCCCGCGCTGGCCCCCTGGGTAGAGCGTGGGCTTCCATGGCCGTGCACGCTGCCCGGGCCTCGGTTCGCGGGGAACCCGGGGCGTCCCTCCTCCGGTAGCGGGGAGGCCGTGGGAGGGGCCGCTCCAGCCTCTGGTCAGTTTAGCTTTGCCCGCTCACGGTCGTCTGGCCGCGTAGGCGTGTTCGCATTGTGTCCTCCTCCATTTGCATAGGGCAGGCGGTCTAGCTGCCCCCGCGGCCACCCTCCCCTAGGGGCGCAGCTCTCTCGGGTCCTGGCCATGCAGGCGGCCACAGGTCCACAGACGCTGTGGGTACCCAGGGGCGGAGCATCTCCTCCTCCCCAGCGCGTGACTCACCATCTGAGGCTATTCTTGTCCCCTTCCTCCCCGGGACCTTTTCCCCTTCCTGTTGGAGAGGGCAGAGCTGCCTGGAGGAAGCTTCCCCAGATGGGGAGGAATGTGACCTCCCTGGAATATGTCCCCAGGGGGCTGTCTAAGCCATCCCAGGCCTTGGCCTTGACTCCATCTGGCCTCCATCCCCCCTGTGTGCGGCTGCACCTGGAGGCTTGGACCACCGCCTTTCCTGCCCTGGGGGGCCCATTCCCCGCCGCCAGCTGGGGCAAGGCCGTCATGGGCTCTGTCTTTGTGCTGCCGGAAAACCTCACTTCCCCAGGGACTTCACGTGGAACACTTGGGTTCTGAGAAGAAAATAATCAAGCAAACATTAAAAATAACTCTGGTCCACTCTCATATTCACTAAAACTTGTTTACCCTTATGTCGTGTATCCTGGAATCCAGCAAAACCCACTTTATGTGACCAGAGACGCTTCCTGTGTTGTAATAGTGACCAGCACTTGTCTGCGAAAATCCCACCTCAGCCATTTCCTCCCGCCCCTCACTGAGCCTTCCCGCGGTTCCCCGCAGTCCCAGAGCCTCGGCGTGCCTGGGCACTCCTGCCCCCCGCTAGCCTCGAGGACAGGGCACTCTTCTCCAGTGCCGGCCTTTCCTCTCAGAAATACATCGGCCAGGGGCATTCGGTAAATTATGGAGATTCCTCACGTAATATTTGGGAGTCATGAAAGCAGCTGGAACCATGGCAGGGTAAAGTGGGGGACGTGGGATTTTATGTTAGAAATAGAAGAAGAGAACCAGGAACCTTGGTCGTGTGTTTGTTGTGATCCCGGCCACAGCCACGTCAGCAGCCAGGACAAGTGTGAAAACGGAGTCTGCTCCTGGTCTGGGAGCCCCTTGACATCACCGTGCTGTTTTCAGTGTTTGGTTTTACAAGTTTGTAGACGAGTGGCGATTCTGTTTGCAACTACACCAGACAGTGGAGGATGCAGAGACTCCAGGTTAGGGGGGCAGAGCCGTGATTATGTGATTATGTTAGTATTCACCCCGCTCACGATTCCGGCCTTGGGAATAGATGTACGGCAGCTGTTTTTTGTAAAGAGGCACCTAAGGGAAGTAAGGCCAGCTTGCTTGGAACTTTCTCTGGGAGGAAGCCACGCTCACTGCCCACAAGGAGGGGTTCTCTTGGAAGGTACGAGAGAACTGCCTCAGAGAGACTGAGGGTCTCCGAGGAGAGTGAGGAATCCGTTTTGGGCTGAGGCGAGGGGAAGAAGGGGAAGCTCCAGGGGGAGGAGGGTCCGACCTGAGTGCTGTGTCCTAGCGGAGGCCAGGGGACACTGCGGAGGCAGTCCTGCATGCTGGACCCGGGGCGGCGGGTGTCCTGGCCGAGGTTTCCTGATTTCCTTCTTAAAAGACTGCCTAGGTCCCTATGTCAGCATCTGTGCATGTGGGAGGTCAGTGGGGGGGCCTGGATTTCTCTGTGTGTACGTGTACGTGGAGCAGCGCTTCCCCTCGTGTCCCCGATCCCCTGTGGGGGGGTCACAGCCTTGGCTCAGAGCCCGAGCCGCTGACAGCTCTTGGGTCTTGTGACCCCAGAACCAGTGCTGCGGGGCATATGGGCCTGAAGACTGGGACCTCAACGTCTACTTCAACTGCAGTGGTGCTAGCTACAGCCGCGAGAAGTGTGGGGTGCCCTTCTCCTGCTGCGTGCCGGACCCCGCGGTGAGTCGGCCTGCCCGGGGAACGTGGAGCAGTTCTGGGCTGCGGCGGCTCCGGGCTGCTTCTGCACTCCCTCCGTGCACCATTGCACGGTCTGCAGCTCCGAAGTCCTCCGTGTGTAAATCCCAGATTTTTGCATGACCTGCACTTGCTCTAGTGTTCTGGGTGAGGCGGGAGAAAACCAGTCGTGCCCCCTCCCTTGAGGGGCTCTCACTCAGGGTGCCTGGACGAAATGCTAGAAATGTGATGAGCCCTGGGCCCCCGTCTTCACTGTCCCCCGGAGAAAATGCCCGGTGCACAGAACTGGGGGGTTCTCACTGTCTGGGGGTGGTGGAGGATTCTCGCCTTTCTTCTTCACCTGTTCTCATTCCCAGCTCATGGCCCGGGTCCCTGGGTTCCAGAAGGAGCACTGAATGTTTGCTAGAACTGAGCCCTTTATAGCTCTTGGAGTGCTCGTGGGTGCCCGGGACGGGGCCCCGGGGCTCCTAGCAGGCAGGGCAGAGCCACTGTCACACGACCCACTCCCCAGCCGAGGAAACTCTGCTTTGCTGCGGCCACAATGCCAGCGCCTGAAATCCCCACCATGACCGTGAAATACTGAGCGAGCAGAACTTTTGTCTCCCAGCGCAGGCACTGGCAAACTATGATCCGTGGGCCGGATCCAGCCTCCTCTCGTATGATCTCGTTTTCGTATGATCTGTGAGCCAAGAGTAGTTTCAGCCATTTTTAAATGGCTGACAATAAGTGAAAGGAAGGATAATATTTTGTGATGGGTGAAAGTTACATGAAACTTAAATTTCAGTGTCTGTAAATGAAGTTTTACTGAAATGTGGCCATGCACAGTCATTTATGTATCGTCTGTGTCTTTCGTGCTCCGAGAGCAGAGTTGAATAGTTGCTACATAGACGGGTCTCCCTCACACACACCCGGTTGGCCAAGCTTTGTCCTGGTGTGAAAGGTTAGTTGGCATTGGGATTAAAGATGTGAGCTATAATGGAATTTGTACAGGCGTTTGCTGGTGTTTGGTTGGGACTTTTCTAGAGCTTTCTACCACTGGCTTCCCAAGAGAACAAAATGACCAATCTTTTTCCGCTTTTCTTACAGCAAAAAGTTGTGAACACACAGTGTGGCTATGACGTCAGGACCCAGGTGAGCACCCGAGGCATGCAACTTTGAGTTTGTAGGGTTTCCTCCGTGTGGTCCAACTTCCTGATTTAGCACAAGTGCAAATTGGAGTGGGTGAGACTCGAGGAGGGGCTGTAGAAGCGAGCTGGGTAGGAGCCGCCGGCGGCGAGATTCCCGGGAACAGGGATGGGGGCGTGTCCCAGCCTGTGAACCGCGGTCACAAAGTCTAGCAATTGCTGCATTAGCGGAAAGAGGTCAGATGAAAGCTTTGGGAACAAAAGCTGTACGTGCAGTGGCTCCTTGGAGTCCCGGAGGTGTCTGTCCTAGGAGTTCAGGATGAAGCTGCAGGAGCGCAGGGCTTGGTTTAGCCGCCATGTGGAGGCGCGGTGACACTGAGGAGGCAGACGGGTCTTGGGGCGGGAGAAAGGCTCGGTCCTCCAGGGCTTTCTTCAGGCCACAGGGGGAGTGGGGTTGGAGAGAAGTGAGTGTCCCCCTCCCCCCAGGCACTGCTTGGTGGCCTTTGGTGCTATGAGTGACTGCTGTTCTGAAGGAGGGAACTTGGGGAAGCTGCGGCACCTTTCCTGTTGGCCAGGGACACCAGGGATGTGTGCGTCTGGTCTGGGAGGCCCGAAGCCCTTCTGCAGGGACCTCCGCCCGTTACACAGGGACGGGCCTGTACCAGCGTTGTCCCTTCGTTGCCGCTTGTGTCAGATTCTAGGGCTGTCGTTACCAAGTACCACAGACTGCGGCTGAAACAGCGGAAACTTCTCTCCTCGGAACTCGAGGTTAGGAGTCCGACATCGGGGTGCCGGCAGGCTGGTCTGAGGCCTCTCCTGGGCTTGTAGCTGGCTGCCTTCTCCTGTGCGTGTGCCCACTTGGTCCCCCCTCTGTCTTTTGGCGTCCTGATCACTTTTTATAAGGACGCCGGTCCTATTGGATTGGGGCCTACCTGATAATCTCATTTTAATTTATTTACCTTTTTTCCATATAGTATTTGTCTTTCTCTGACTGACCTATTTAGCTTAGCGTAATACTCTCTAGCTCCATCCACATTGTTGCAAATGGCAAGATTTTATTCTTTTTTTATGGCTGAGAAATAATCCGTTGTATATATGTAACATCTTTTTTTCCCTCAGATCTAGAGTTTGGGTTCGGTTTAGGGCCGGCATAGTGGTTAGGGTTAGGGCTGGGGACAGTGTGAAGGTATGTGCCTATTGTCCTGCAGTTCCGAGACCTCTCTGGAGGGCTAACTGTAGAGTTAGGGTTACCGTTAGGGTTAGGGGTTGGGGGCTAGGGTGAGGGTACGGGTATGTGCCTGGTATCTTGCTGTTCAGAGACCTCTCCAGAGGATTCAGTTTAGGGTTAGGGTTAGGCTTATGGGTTATATTCCCTCTTCAAACACCCTGTCTCCAAGTGCAGTCACATTCTGAATTTTTGGGGGACACAGTTCAGCCCCTCGCCCCACTAAAATGGATTACCGTTCCCTCAGTGTTGCCATGGGGGAGGCTGTATGCGGTGGGTCGGGGTGAGGGTGGGCTGTGCGTGCTGAGGGGTTCTCCCATGTGCCTGCTGAGCCTCCACTAGGGGTCAGGATTGGAAGGTGCCCGTTGGCTTATGACTGACTGGCTCCTGAAGCCAAGCTTACCTGGCTGGGGGACACACTCTGAGAAGCCACTGTCCCCTCCTTTCCCAGCCAACTTCTCTGACTCCGAAGATGCTGAAGGCCCTTCTAGTTTCTCTTTAAAGGCCCATCGTCCTTCTTGGAGGCTTGAGGCCCCTCCCTGTCCTTCAGATGTGGGCTCTGGAGGCATGCCAAGTTAGTGCCTCTTTGAGTCTCGGGAGGCCCCACCAGGAGTGGGTAAAGACCACCGCCAGGGAGCCTTCCTCTGGGCAGAGTAGAAGATGCAGACTGCCCGGGGAGAGGGCAGAGACCGAGGCAGGTGGTCCCCTGGAGAGTTCTGGCCGTCTGCGCTCCTGCCTCCCAGCCCCCTGGCTCCCCCCGAGCTTCGCCCTGCCCGCTGCGGGAGCCCTTTGGGGAGCCACGGTGGGGACGCCCCGCATGTCCTGGGCTCAGGTCGCTGTGGTGTTTCCCTTCAGCTGAAGAGCAAGTGGGACGAGTCCATCTTCACAAAAGGCTGCATCCAGGCGCTGGAGGGCTGGCTTCCGCGCAATATTTACATCGTGGCCGGCGTCTTCATCGCCATCTCCCTGCTACAGGTCTGTTCCCCCTGCCCTTTGTGGCTTCCTTTGTCCTTGCGGGTCGCACCTGTTCATCTGAACCAGATTTCACACGTGGGGAGACTGGGGGCCGAGCTGGCGGCTGCCGGGAGAACGGGGAGGGGGAAGGGAGGCAAGAACTCTGCCAGTCAGAGAAACCAGGAGTTCTCCGGGGTGCCTCGGGCTTGGGAGGAGAAGCTGGCAGCCCCCAGCAGCCTCTGGGGCGGCCGCCACCACCGTGTGCAAGGTGCACCGTCCAGCTCCGACGTTGCCGTGAGGAGGGTGCCTGACGCGGCCCGAGGGGCTGCTGACCATCCACGCACTCCTTCCTCCTTCACCCCGCCAGTGTGTGTCGAGTGATCGCAAAGGGAAGCTTAAACACGGAAGCATCTAGAAAAGGAAAGAACAAATTTACTTGCCAAATGGGCAAAGCAATCAGACTTCAGAAGGAAGGACTGGCTCATCAAATGTAAACCACGACAAGAATTGAAAGGGGAAATAAGCAAAATTCCAAGATTTCCGAGTTCACATTGGTCTGTTCCTGGTAGAAAAACAGTTCCTGGTAGAAAAACAGTGACGATGCTGTGCTGGGACGGCAGCGCAGCTAAAATCAGGGAGAACCTTGTTTTTAGCATGGAATCCAGGTTTACAGGAAACATGAAGATTTATTATTTTACATCAAAACCAGTCAGGTGACTCTGTTATTTTTGGTTTAACCGTGGGTACAAAGTGTGTCCCAGCGCGTGGTATGTGACGTGCATGGCCCTGTCAGAGGCAGGCCTTCTCTGCTGCCTGCTGTTTGCCCCGAACTTCTAGGCCCCCGGGATGGAGCAGAACAGACCCCAGGACTCACTCTTTACAGGTGGGTGGGTCTTGTTTTGCCACAGGCTCAGTCATTTCTCTCTGTGCTGCGTCCTCAGTCTCTGCGGGGCCGGCCCTGTGCACCTCGCCCTCTGCGCCCGCCCTCTCCCGTCGGGCCCCGGCGCTGACAGCCTCCTCTGGCTTTGGTTTCAGATTTTTGGCATCTTCCTGGCGAAGACCTTGATCTCGGACATTGAGGCGGTGAAGGCAGGCCATCACTTCTGAGGAGCAGAGGTGAGCAAGCAAAGCTGAGCCACGCCGTGGAGGCCAGAGCCCTTCGCTGCTGTCAACCCGACATCCAGAGGGAAAGGAGCGCACGCACCCAGCCAGAGCCAGCACCCCGTCTTTGGCATCAGCGGGACGCGACCTCCCTGTTCCTGTTTGCTGGTGCTGAAGACCCAGGAGCTCCTCTGACCTGCACGGACTTGTGACAGAGACAGCCCCCGCCCGGGGTCTACCCAGAGATGGAGACCATGGCTTTAAGCGGGGTGGGGACTCTGAGGGACAGAAGGTTCCCGTGGCTGTGAAAAGGGCCTGACTCGGTTCTACTGGAGACTAAGCGTGTCGTCGGCGCCCGCCCGGAGGGCAGCCACATCTGCTGCGGGTGGGACCTGGGTGGGGGCCCAGCAGACACGGATGAGGCTTCTCCCAGCAGCAGAAGGGCACCGCCTGGAACTGGGGAGGGGAAGGGGCACAAGTGGACCCTGCCAGTGGAGCCTATGTGTCTGCACAAGTGGGGGGGTGGTGTTTGTGGGGTCCTCAGCCATGTCCAAGGAAGCCTGAGCCATGTGTGCACGGGCGCCACGGAGTGCCTCCTCGGCTGCCCCTCCCAGGGCAAGACCTGCCTCCAGTCTCAGCAGCATTGTGCCCCGATGGCACGGGGGGAGGGGGGCACGGGCTGGGTTCTCCTCTGAGAGTCGGCTTCCCCTTTCTGAAAGTGTGTAAATAGTTTATTTATAGGGATAAGAATGTTCTCACACCATGTCTTCATTTCCTCTGGCATTCCCTCCAAGCAGCCTTACACGGTGTCTGGGACTGAAGCCATCCCTCTCAGTTCCCTCGAGTGTCTCAAGAACCAACCCCCTCAACTTCTCCTTTTCATCCCTCACAAGCCAGGTGCACACACGCGCTCCCCCTTCCTCTGTGCACCCCCAGCTCACATGTACCCACTCCCTTCCCCAGCTAGGCCTCACCGTCTTCTGGTCTTGGTGCTACTGAAACCGTCACCTGGAACTTGAATCCTGACCCCCCCCTCCCCCCACTGCAAGGCCAGGGAGCCCCAGCCAGAGACGTCCAGCCTGGAACCTGTGACCAGGGCTCCTGTCGAGGCCACATGCTAAGGGCCGCTGGCCGGCCTGCCATTTGCCTCTCCCTGGAGAGCGGAACCGTGGCCGGGCCCCTGTGTCGAGCCGGAGAGCCCAGCCTGCAGTTGGGTATAAGCTCGGGATGGTTCTTTTTTTGCTGACTTTTGTGATGACCCCCCTCCACTGTCCCCAGTCAGGATATCTGTGGTGATCATGCCCACCCTCCCTGGCCGGGCCGTCCTGGGGATTGCTCTTGGAAATGAAGTCTGTCTTATGTACTGAATGATCCCCCCAATGGGGACGGCTGGGGCGTCTGTGCGTCTTTGGCTGGTCTCCTCTCTAATGCTTCTCTGGATCTCGTACCAGTTCTGTCCTCCTCGTTCAGGGATTGAGTGCTACCTTCACTGAATTGCCGAAGTGTACATGCTAGTGTGGTGTATACTGGTGGGTGTTTGTGGATGATGTTACAATTTTTGTTTCTGGGTGTTTTTTTTGTTTTTTTGTTTTTTCTTTATAATTTTCTCTGTAGACTAGAGGAAGAAGAATGCTTGTGTTTTCAGGAAGTGTGATGCTTTTCTTTGACTGCCAAACTCTTTTATGGAATATATCTTTATATTAATGCTGTCGTCTTGGTGGTTTTTATTTTGAGTCGTCAAGATGGCATGAAGCATCGCAGTGGTGAACTCGGCTGCCAAGGGAACCGGGGGGACTGCATGTGACTAGACACGACAGGACCGTGGAGAGTACAGGCAATCCATGGGCGGCACAGTCTGAAATAACTCCCATCAAGTGATTTGTTTTAGATTCCGCGCGCCGCTTTCAATTATCCTTCGTATGGAGGTTACAACTGGAACAAGCAGGCTTGTGGCTCAGTTGCGCCCAGCTAGAAGCACGAGGCAGAACTCTGACTCTGCAGGCCGGCAGGAAAAGCATCAGGCTACCTCTGTCCAGCCCTGGGCAGTGTGATCCGGGCGCGAGAACTGGGGGACACTGGGTTGGGATCTGGGCACTGCTGCTACTCGAGTGTGTCTGGACCTGCTGGCCCATCCGTGAAGGGTTAGCGGCATTGTCCACCTTGCCGTGTGCCTCTGACCCATCCTGCCCCGGGGGAGATGGTGGCTCCAGACCCACGCTGCCAGTGCATGGGCTCCCCACAGCTTGGCTTCCTGGGCGGCTCCTGCTGGCCCACCTGTCGAGGTCGACCTGGTGGCTGGACCCCTTGTCAGTCTCTTGACAGCTCGCAGCCCAGCTCCGGGTGAAGACTAGCTAGGACTTTGTCAAAGTTCGGTTTGTTTATCAATTAGTTCGCAAAACTGGCCACTTGAGCCATCCCCTCTGACTCTGAGTGGTTGGATGAGTGAAGAGAGAGGAGGTCTGGTGGAAAGGGTGCATGCATGGCCGTCTCCAGCGAACCCGCCTCCGTTTGGAGCCACAGCGCGGCCCTCCCGGTCCTTTCCCTCACAGCCCCCGCCCTTCCCTGCGCAGCCCCTGCACTCCCCGCCCTCCCAGACCGGGTGGAGGCCGGTGTGACCTGTGCACATCCCCTCCTTGCCCCCACATACTCTCACTGCAACGTTTCCGGCTCTTCCCTTCCCTTTCCCCTGCCCCTCCTGCCCCCCTCCTTGCAGGACTCAGCTGCATCGTTGTTTTCCCACGTCCTCTTCCTTCCACACCATCACATGTTTCCCCATCTCTGAAAGCTTGCCTCGGCCCCTCACCTGCCTGTCTTCCCTTCCCTGGGGGCTCGTCTGGGTCTCTGTACCCTGCCCTCCACAGCCCACCACTCTCCTCCACGACTGAAAGCTGCTCGCCCCCTCACCAAGCCCCGTTGGCCTCTGCAGACCCCAACACTCTGGACCACCCTCTGCATCTGGGGCCCAGGCTCGCCCGGCCTCTGGCCCGCGCCCCCCGTCCTTGTCGCGCCCCCCAGCGACACCTGCCACTGCCCCGCTCACCCGTCTCCAGGGGTGCACCCTGCCCAAAGGGCAAGGCTGTGAGCTGGGCGGGAAAACCATCTGCTAGTGCCTGGGAAGCCTGTACTTGGTTTCCCTGCGTGAATCACAATAAAAATGACTTGGCTACAGAACCTCCCGGAACATAGGGAGCACTCCGGGCACTTAACAGTTAACCTCAGTCACCAGAACAGCTTGGAGGAAGCCAGTTTCGTGCCCAAAACGTGCAGCTTGGAGAAAGGGGAGCTCCTGTTGAGGATTTGGAAGATCCAGATTCAAACTCTGGAAACCCACCCCAGAACCTGCACCTGTTAAAGTAGGCCTGGCTCCTGCTGAGCGAAACCACACCGAGGGCAAGCCTGGGGAGAAGCGGTTTCCCGAAGAAACCTGGATTTGGGACAATATGGTGCTCAGCCTTATTCTAGGTGCTCAGCCTTGCCCCTGAGGCCCTGGTTTTGGGCTGCAGGCTCACTTCCCCGCAAGGCCAGAGCTGCCCTCCACCCAGGAAGCCCGCCGAGGTCTTTCTGCACCGGGTGGGACTGCCACCGGGGTGGTAATGGGGACGCATATGAGTGTGGGCCTCTGCAATCTTAGGGACCCCGAGGGGAGAGCTCCCCAGAAGAGGAGGCCAGCAGAGAAGGGAAGGCTTCGGTCTCGATAGCAGGGGCCATCTGACCGCTCTTGGTCTGCAGCCTCAGAGCACGGACTGCAGAGGCACGTAGAAAGGCAAGGGGCTATTGCAGTGGTCCCAGCACCCAAGGAAGGACCCAGCATCCTAGGAAGGTCCTGCCCAGGCGTCAAGTGCTCAGCCCCACCACCCAGAGGGGCAGGTGTATCAGGTGAGTGGAATGACTATATGGCTGTCACAGGTGGGCATTTCCGGCTCTAGGGTCATGCATCGTGTCTGTCCACGGGGCCCCAGGTTTTTTAGGTTGTCTGCCCCTAAACTGTGGTAACTTGTCCCAAATGATGGATCTTGGTAAAGGTGCTTCCACAAGTTTGTGACTATTACCCAAGAGGTCGCTGCCAGGCCTTCCAGGACCGACGGGGCACTCTGAACATCAGGGAACCCTGTAACTTCAGTGCCGTTTTAGCTCTGCCAACTCAGCGAGACCAGGCTTTTCCTCCTCTAGACGGCGGTACAAAGGTACGTTTGTTCTCAGAATGCCGTTGGGGTCTCCAGGGTGCCTCCGGAAAACCTGCCGTGGGTGCCGTGGAATAAGGACCGGGAGTGACCTTGAGAGGAAGACAAAGTCAAGGCTACATTCAAGTGGACGCTGTTCCGGTGAAGGGACTGATTTCAGAGAGCCCGGCTTTGGAGGAGGGAATGAACCAGTCCTCAGGAAGGCGGGAGACCATTCTTTCTTTCCTCCGCCTTCTTCCCGCGCTCCGCGTCTCGTGCTTTGCTGGGGGCTTTGGAGGCATGGTTTAATAACGACCAAAATAAATTATCACCTCGGACTGTAATTTTATCACCTCAAACAACTTTAAAACCAGTCATTTTATATGTATAAGCAATCTAAACGTGGGCTCGTGTAGTGCGAAAAAGTACGTTTCCCGTTCCCTAGAGGCAACCGCTCCTAAGTAACCTTCCAGAAAGTGTGGATGCATATTCACATATCTTCTTCACACAAATGAGAATCATATTTTACGTAGCAGTCAACAATTAATTTTACTTAATATTTCTCCGAAATCTTTTTCCTTGAGTGCATGCCCATCCATGGTCCCTCTTCATGGTCACAATCCCCACGGCAGGACCCGCCAGCCAGTGAATGAACCTTGCTCTCTCCAGGGGAGTATGTTTACAGTTGTGGGTAATAGAAAACCCAGTTCAAACCGGTTTATACAATGAGGGGAGGTTTTTGGCTCCCGAAACTGGAAAGTCCAGAGGTGGGGTGAGTTTCGGGGTTGGTTTGATCCAAGTGGCTCAGTGACGCCAACGGGATCTGGTTTCTTTTATGCTCTCGGCTCTGCCTTCCACGGTGTCCCCGTCGGCCGGGGCAGAGGGAGGGCAGAGCCATCACGGACAACCTGGGGCCTCACTGTGATGGGAATGGCATGGTAGTGAAGCCATGGAGGGGAGCTCCCCCGCCAGAACCCCCTGTGCTTGTCTTTCCCATTCAAACCACGCGTCAGGGCGACAGACCCCTGTGGAAGGGGGTGAACATTGAGGAGGCTGCAACAACCCTCATGCCGCTTCCATGGATGGATGTTTTAGTTGGTGTGGTGTTTTGTTGTTACAAGGGCTTATAAAAACTCCATGGTATTTTGTTGTTAGAAGGGTTTGCAAGAAAAACATGTTTTTAAAGGAGTTCTCCAAGGAGGCGGACTGACATTGTGATGATTGGGTTCTCGGGGCTGGGGCATGCCTGCTGCTGCCAGCCCACAGCTGGTATGGTGAGGGTGCCGTGAGCATGAGCACCCATGATGGAAATATGGGCTGGCTCTGGGCCGAGGGGGGAGATGGGAGGGCGGCGATGTCTCTCCAAGGACTCCTCCCAGTAGCCTGTGGCCCTCCGACAGCACAGGTTCCACGGAGAGGCTGAGCGAGATGGGCAAGGGAGCCCTAGCCATCCGCCTTTGCCCTGGGAGATGGCCGGTCCTGTGGAAACGGTGTCGTTGGGGGGCATCCTTGTTTATCAGTGAGGACAAGCCCTCAAGACCCAGGGCTGCCCCTGAGGTTGCATAGGGAGGGAGCTGCAGACTCGGGGCAGACACAAGCCTGACCCCTGTCAGCCTGGCCGAAGCTCTGGGATGCGACACTTGAGAAGTCAAGGACCACCCCTGTCTCCCTGCATGCCCTGGTTCCTTGCCCTGGGGCTCTGGGATCCAGACAGCTCCCGGCCTGATTGCCGCCCCCTGGTGGCTGGATTGATCCCGCTGCTGGAGAAGGGTGGCGCCCCCGCTGGGCCTCTGCTGCCTGCAGGGCCCCTTCCCCAGAGAGGCAGGTACATGCTGGAGGCAAAACCGAGAGAAGTGGGGAAGGGAGAGGAGGAGGTCTTGGCTCCGTGGGAGTGCAGCCCCACTGGAGACGGGGATGGGCCTTGGCGGGCTCTTCCGCTTCCCCTGCACCGGCAGGCTGCGAAACCAGTCATTACGTGAGAGGAGGGGGAGCCCGGACCCAGATTTGTTTGGGTTAGGACCTGTGCTGTGGTGGGAAGAGGCCTGAGCCTGAGTTGGAGTTTGAGCTCAACAACAACAACAAAAAGTAAACCTTAGTACCGCAGTTTCTTCAGTTTAATGATCTTTCTTTCACAAGAGGCCCAGGAATATTCCGTTCATTAGTGGAGATGAAAGAGCGCGGGAGCCCTAACTGCCCAGCCACCTGCTACTCACCAGCCGTGGGGCTTCTGGCAGGTTACTTAGCCTCCTTGAGCCCTCTGTAAAATGGGGATAGTCATGGCCTCACATGGGCTTGTCCTGAGGCTTATATGAGCTAAGGTGGGTGAAGTGTTTCACATGGGCCCAGGGCACTTAGCACATGCCTCCCGAATTACTGCTGGTGAGATTCGTGAGGAGCAGCTGGTGGTGGCGACCAGTCCCCACCAGGCTGAGTGGCCTGGGTTCCAAGTCACAGCTCAGGCGCCCCGCCAGGCTGACGGGAAACGCCCCACTTCTCTGTCCTCTCAGGAACAAGGCTTGGAGGTCTGCAGGAGAGTCAGCAGACATTTGGAGTTCAAGGTCTGTTGCTTTCTCTTAGAGGTGGGGAGGCAGGAGAGGGCATTGTTTCTCGTCGCGAGCGTCGGCCCCGCTGGAAACCAGCACAATCCCAGAAGTCTCAGGAGCCCCCGGAGGAAGCAGAGAGGCCCTCACCCTCCTAGGGGACGAGGGCTGACCGCAGAGGCCAGCCCACGGGAGCCAGTGTAGCCGCACAGCCTGCCTTCAAGGGGCTCGGGAGGGATGACGTGGGGAGAAAGGGGCTCGAGGAGCTTGGGATGGGAAAGAGGACAGAACCCGGAACCAGGCGCTGCAGGACACAAAGCCCCCGACGTGGCAGGACATCGTGTTTGGACGGGGTGGACCCCAGCTGGTCCCACTCTGGTCAGGAAAACAGACGCGCAGGGAAGTGCTGGGACGCGCCGAGGCCTCAGAGAGAGGGCCCGAGTCCAGGAGGCCATCTGGGTCCTTTCCACCTCTGACGGGTGAGGGTGTCCCTCCAGGCGGTGCGGCAGCCTCAGCAGGGCAGAAGCCAGGAGCCAGGGAGATGTGTGTGTGTGTGTGTGTGTGTGTGTGTGTGTGTAAGATAGGTGCACGGGCCCCCACTGTGCTTGCTCCCAGGAGAAAATCTTTGTGTCTAAAAACCTGTGGGAGTCCCAGGGTCAGAAAAGTTGCTGGGTCGAGGTTCTGTTCTAAGGCAGCATGAATCCGGTGGTCTCAGCTCTGCACTCATTGCCCCCGTCCGGCCGGTGGTCCTCCCTCTCACCCTCTTTGCCCAGCCCATTCAGCCTCTCAGGGCTTTTGCAAAGAGCCCAGGGCTGCTGGCCCTGCTTGAAGGTGATTGTTTGGATGCAGTCATTCATCTGTCTGCAGGGACTGGACCCAGGCCTGGTGTTTTCTTTTAGTTTTAGATCTATTTTTTTACCCTGTTTTTAAAAATGAGCACAGCTGTAGGCCTATCTGGACAGAGTTGGAGTGGCCTCTGGGAGGGACTGAGCACTCCGTCTCTGGAGGTGTGCAAGCCCAGGCTCACCATCTCCTGTGGGGGGGGGGGTGATATGGCTGGGAGCAGGTTTAGTGCTTTGAGGACCATGGCCAGTCTTCCTTCCCATCTCTGAGAGGCAGTGGTCTTGAGTGTGCCTTTTGTTAGAGATAATTTCCCGCTCCCCCCAAAAAGCATTACTTATGTAATATTACATATGCATGTGCCAAAACTTTTATTTAACTCATTAATTAAGTGAGGGAGCTGGTTAGATTAACAGTCAATTTGAAGGAGAAACCACATAAATCTATATGGAGTAAAGGGATGTGCAGACTGGCTTTTTTTCGGGGGGAAAGAAGGTCGTTGGGCTCCATTCAGATATGTACAGTTAGGCACGTCCATAGACAAGAAGTATTTGGCCTTAACTCTACAACTTAGTTGTAAAGATAATGAAAGCCTAGAATCAGATCATTGAGCGTGCTCTAAACAATGCATTGCTTTCCACTCGAGACACTCAGAATTTTTTTTTGCTTATTCCAAAAAAGATTTCCTTCCACCTCTCATCTTTCTGGCACGGCTCACTTTTAATAAAGAGGACCCAGGCAGGGAATCCAAAGGAGCCAGTCTGTGGGTTAGGGTGCCTCCCAGGTGCCCCCAGTCAAGGTCAGCCACTGCGGGAGGTGTCCTGGGGGCACCGGCTGCCCTCTTAGCAATGGATGGATGGCTCAGGTCCTCAGGCCGCGTCTGCTGCCCGGAGAGCTGGGGTGTCAGCAAAGCTGCTTTAGCCCCATGGCCACCCCTGCAGTCCCAGCAGGAGCCACATTCAAAACCGAATTTGTCTTTTTTTCCCCAGTACCAAGTCCTGCCCACACCCCAAACTTTTCCTTTCTATTTTCTCCCATCTCGGCTGAGGGCCCCGCCATCCACCCAGCAGCCAAATCCAGGAGGGTGGGCATCATCTGGGTTCCAAACATGCCGTCAGCTCCTCCTCAGTCAACAGAATGCCAAATCATCTGTTCTCAAAGAAACGTCTCATCCATCGGGAGCTCTAACCGCTTCACTCCCTGGGACCACCAACGTGAGAGATATCGGTGTCCTTCTCGCTCTCATCCTTCTGCATGATTCCTGGGATTCCCCTTGTTTGGACCCTGTGCATTTGAGTCTCTTTTCAAGTATAATTGCATTTTGAAGCAAGTTTACCTCCTCTCCCGGTTGGATCTCCCTGGGATTCCTGGAAGCTACCGGGGGTGGACAGCATTCGTCGCAGACCCGCTCTGGCAACACGGCACTCAAGAAAGAGCCAGGAACCGGGTGCCGTTGCCTCCGTAAGATGGGGATAGTTCTTCCAACCCACAGCTTGGACAGTCGTGCTGAGGTTCTCAAGGTGTGGTCCCT
>CM052894.1:41647554-41711708 GCA_028534135.1 Potos flavus | reverse complement strand
TATTCCCCATATATATTTTTTTTCCTCTGAGGGGAAAGTTATCAATGTTTTATTCCCTCTTCACCCCTTTGTATGAGCGATTTGGCCACCCCTCACTGTGGGAAACCCCAGCATGTCACACTTAAATATCAAGGGAAACCCGTACTTGACACTGTCTTCTGCAGCATCTGTGTTCCTTTTTTTTTTTTTTTTAAGATTTTATTTATTTATTTGACAGAGAGAGATCACAAGAAGGCAGAGAGGCAGGCAGAGAGAGAGGGGGAAGCAGGCTCCCCGCTGAGCATAGAGCTCGACATGGGGTTCAATCCCAGGACTCTGGGATCATGACCTGAGCCGAAGGCAGAGGCTTAACCCACTGAGCCACCCAGGCACCCCTGCATCTGTGTTCTTGATGACATAATGTGGTGGGACACTGTTGACCTTGGCATGACTTCTTCAACCTCCTTGAATTCCAACAGTTTTTCAGCCGATGCACTGGGGTGACGTGGGAGGCCATGACTGCATAGGATCACGGTGGGTAAGGGGAGAGGATGCCCCGGATTTCTGGGCCAGAGTTGGAGCTGTTGCTCAGAGCCCCTCTCCTGGTTCCCAGAGACAGAGCGGCTAGGACAGTGCAGTGGGGGGAGGGGCTGGGGAGACCCTTGCCGGAATCTCCCCTTTGGTTTCTCACAGTGCCTGCCATTAGTGCTCTATTCCTTTTGTTAAGAAAAGGTTTCCTGTCAATATGCAAATATTCAAGGAACAGTTCTGGGGAGGGGAATGTTTGATTTTGTTTCAGAGAACATATGTGATGAGGAGAGAAGGGGAGTCTGGGGTTAAGGCTGGGTGTCCAAACTCCTGTGGGGGACATTAATTAGTGCCAGGTAAACGAGAGGTAAAAAGTCCCTTGTGTCACGATAATTGGTGAGTTGGGGCTGAGTGTGGGTCTGAGGGCTCACTTAGGGGGGCAGACGAGCTGTGGGAGTGGAATCAGCTTCCTAGTGGGAACCCAGAAGTCAGGCAAGAAGAGTGTCATGAGAAGTGTATCCATGGTGACACAGGGCTTTCCATCTGAGCGCAGAGGGCTGTCCTAGCACCTGTGACCTGTAGATAGGCACCTGCAACTCGAGGGGTGTATTTGGGGGCAGGCAGACCAAGTTCATTCTTCTAGATTTTCACATCCGAAGGGATGCTCTGTTAGCTCATTTTCTGAGGTGCTCAGGGCTGGGAAATAGCAGTCACCGATCGATTCTTCCCCCTTTGGTTGGGTCGATGCTGTTTTCGAAATGCCTCTAGCATGCTGGAATGGAACCAGGTCACCTGGATTTTCATCTTGGTTCCATTTTGACCTTTGAAAGTCACCGGTGCAATGGGAATAACCACCCTTTCTCAACAGTCATTGGGAGGATTTGTAAAGCTTCTTCAACAATTGGAAAGAGCTCCTGTCGCACATGGGGCACTTAAGAGCTTAGTCCTATTCCTCTCCTTCCTTTCCTCCCCCTTCCCTCCCAATGCTGGTGGCAGATCCTCTGGGGACTGGCTCAGCCTCTTCCTGAGGGCTCCGCCACTAGACCTGCGCTGGCTGTGGGACCAGCTGCCTCATGGCCTGGCCAACCTCCGTTTTTCTGGAGTCTCAGCCATGGTGGGGGGGGGGTGTGTGTGTGTGGAGCCTTGCAGGTGTCTGTCAAATCATCATTCCTTGTGTGGTTTCTTGTTTAAGATAAATTGGAGGAAATTCAGTTATTTCACTAAAAGGCTACTCTTGGTTCTTGGGATGCTGATACGCACCTTTCCTATGGATCAGCCCAAGATGAGATATCGGGGATGCAGGACCGGTCGATGGGGAATTGCTGTGATCTGCGGACAGTTGGAGGCACGGCATGTGTAGCCTGGGACCACCCTGTTTGTGGTTGTGCGGCTGGGCGTGGGGCCTTGCCCTGGGCAAGGCAGTGGAACAAAGGCTAGGGGGCTCTGAGAGCCGTGTGTGCTTGTATGTGTGTGTGTGCATGTGCATTTTGCTGGTACTTTGGGGCATAGAGATGGGGGCTGGGGCCACACCCTTCCGTTCCACCTGCTTGGACTGTGAGACCCAACGGGGGCCTTCCACCAGTTGGTGCTCTACCCAGTTTGGTGGACTTGACTAATGGGGCCCTACTTTCAGGTTTGCTAGCCTCACGTTCTGCCGCCACGTGGCAGACGGCAGGGTGGGACGGCTGCACTGGTGAGTGAGCTCCTGGGGGTGATGTCATCTGCAGTGGGGCAGGGTTTTCCGAGTGGCTGTGAGGAGGTAGGAGCCACTGTGCCAAGTTCCGAGCCAACGTCGCATGCACAGCACTGGCTGGGGGGCCCTCTGGTTCCTTTGCGCCTTTTCCTTCCCGCCTCCCCCAAGACCAGTGGTATGGTGCTGACTCGGGCACCTCCGTCTGGCCAAGGGCGCCGGGGTCCATGGCTCCCCATGTCCCGTGCCAGCACTTTTATAAAGTGAAAAGCCCAACGTCACTAGAAACCACACCAGTGCAAATTAGAACAGGAAGATAGGCGAATATCAAAGAAGTTCGCAGGTTCCCAAAGAGCCGGGGCCCCCTGGGATTGGGCAGGTAACAGGCGGGCCAGGGGTCAGTGGCCCAGCGGAGAACTTGACTTTCCGAGTAGTTCCTTGTCCTCTCCTGGCTGCTGCCAAAGCTCCAGAACTTTGGGCGGATGAGTTTTGCTCAGCTCTGGATGGAAGGCAGCCCTTCTCATCCATGTTGCAAGGGGGATCCCTGGTGAGCGGTGGTCAGGTTTAATTTCCCTCCCTTGCCACAGGGGTGACCATGCCCGCCACCTCCCTGCTTCCCTCCCTCTCCACCTGCCTACTTCCCGGTCCTGGTGGGAGGTCAGCAGGGGGCGGTTTCTGAGACAGGCCAGCAGCTGGTTATCTCCTGGCTCCCTGTAACCCGACCCCAGGTCCCAGCTCGCCCCGGGTAGCTGTGTGCAAGTAGTAACAGGATGCAGACGGCCGCCTGTCCCTCGGCTCATCTCTCCGAGTGGCTGGCATTACTGCTTTCCAGGGTTTTCTCACGTCAAAATTAGCATAGCTTCTTAAGGTTTTCCAATTTGGAACCAGATTTTGCATTTGACTCCAGGGTCTAAATTCTTTGGGGGGGCATTTTCACACTGATTTTTCCCAGGTTCTTGCAAAATTACATGATGTTAGGCGTAGGGGCATTTATTTAATTTAATTTATTTATTTTTAAAGATTTATTTATTTTAGGGGGAGGGGCAGAAGGAGAGGGAGAGAGACTCTCAAGCAGACTCCCTGCTGAGCGCAGAGCCCTCTGTGGGGCTTGATCTCACAACCCCGAGATCACGACCTGAGCTGAAACCAGGAGTCGGACGCTTAACCGACGGAGCCACCCAGGTGCCCCTGGGGTCACTTATTTTTATCTTATCATTTCACTGATATGTTCATTTTCTGGCCACCACAGCTGGGTTCTCACGGCCAAACTCTGTGGGGTGCTAAAGATTTAGGAAGTTGGCCTGTGCCCGAGGTACACGTGTATCCCTTCATTTTACAGATTAAGTTATTTTGTGCTTCTCGTGTTGTTTCAGATAAGCATAATGGGCTGATAAGGAACACCAGTGAGACTGGGGTCCAGAGATCTCACTGGCACACTGATTGTGCTGTGTCTGAACTGAGGGGAGGTGGGGTTGGCGGTGGGGTATTGCGGCTTTCCCAGTAATAATGACACCAAGTTCCAACATACATGGGGCATTACGGTCTTGGTGGCAGATCTCAGGTTTGTCCCTTATTCTACCAGGATAGGGCAACCCTTTGAGAGGATGTGGCATGGAGCTTGGGGAGCTAGGTGAGAAGCCGTTTTACATTCACAAGGGTCGTTCTATTTTTGACTTTTGGAGGAATCTCCATACTGCATCAGTTTACATTCCCACCAACAAGGCACGAGGGCTATTTCTCCACATCCTCTCCAACACTTGTTGTTTCTTGCATTTGGACCCAGGGCCTCTTTTTTTTTTTTTTTTTTTTTTAAGATTTTTATTTATTTATTTATTTGACAGAGAGAGAGAGATCACAAGCAGGCAGAGAGGCAGGCAGAGAGAGAGGGGGAAGCAGGCTCCCCGCTGAGCAGAGAGCCTGATGAGGGGCTGGATCCCAGGACCCTGAGATCATGACCTGAGCTGAAGGCAGGGGCTTTAACTCACTGAGCCACTCAGGCGCCCTGCCTCTTTTGTTTTTATTTAAACACTACATATACAGTAGAGACCTACATTAATGCCTTCCTAAAATTTTATTCCCCATCTCTCTCCCAATATACAATCTTTATTAAATCCAATGCATATCATGCTTATATCCTTGCCATACTGTGATATATATTTTGTATTCACTATGTTGCTTAATCATTATATGAATGACATTATGCTCTGTGCAACCTGAATTTAATTTTGTGGCTTTGCATTTTTAAAAGACATATATTTATATTGTTCAAATGTATTTATTTTTCTTGCTATAGAGTATTACATTATAAAAAACATATCATGATTTATTTGTCTGTTTTTCTTTACTGGGTATTTATGTTGTTTCCAATTTTTCATATTTTGAACAGTGTTAAATTTGAATAATATTTTCTCATTCAGTTTTCTCCGGGCACATGTGAAAGAGATTCTGTAAGTTATGTACCTGAAGTGCTATTCCTTAGTAATGATGTATAGCATTTTCCGCTTAACTGGATGTTACCAAACATCTTGGAAGTGGTTGTATCAGTAACTTGTATCATCAGCAACTTGTAACAATTATTGTTGCTCTGAATCCTTTCCAACACTTGCCTCATCAGACTTTTTACAAGATTCTTTCCAATCTTGTAGGAGTGAAATGATTATTCATTCTTGTTTTTACATGCTTCTGTCTAATTAGTGACAAAGTTAAGTACCTTTAATATGTTAGTGTACTGTTTATGTTTCTTCTCCCATGAAATGTCTGTTCATATCAATAACCTGACAGCAATGTGTTAAGCTAGAAGAACAGAAAATGCCAATATCCAAGGACTTTCCTAATAGGGTTTGTTTTCCACCTAAACAGAAAAATCTAGAAATAGGCAGACTTGAACTGGGTTATTGGCTCTGTGATGTCGTTAATGTTGCTGGTTCTTCTTTCATGATCTTGGATGGTGGCTTAGTATTTTGGGTCTTCAAGCGGTTCTTGTGTTTTTTTTAGCATCACACGAAGAATAGAAGGAAGAAAGCCTGGAGGTTATTTGTATCAGGATAGCAAACATTTCTCACAGCCCTCTCACTACCTTCTACCTATAATAATTGGCCAGAACTTTGTCACATGGCCACCCTTCCCTGGGAGGGAGACAGAAAATGAGAACTTCAACCAAGCTTATTACTGTTTTGATTAAACTCTGCGTACTAAGAGCAAGGGAGCAGTGGAAGGAGGGTGGAGGGGTAACTGGAAGGTAACGGATAGCATTTGGGACAATATCTGTTGCCTTTCTTCTGTGGGGTTATCATTTTCTTATTAGTTTATAAGATTTCTTGGTATATTCCAGATACATATTACTGTTTTTAAATATTTTATTTATTTATTTATTTATTTATTTATTTATCTATCTATCTATTTGAGAGAGCGAGAGCATGAGGGAGCACAAGTAGGGGGTGGGGCAGAGGGTGAGAAAGAGTCTCAAGCAGACTCTCTGCTGAACCCGGAGCTGAAACCAAGAGTCGGAGGCCTAACTGACTGAGCCACCCAGGCACCCCTATATCAGATAGTTTTTTTTTTTTTTCAGTCAAGATTCTGTGAAAAAATTAAGCCCCGATATTCGAACAGTGATTCTTGAAGTGTGGTCCCTGGATTCCTGGAGGCGTGAGACGCTCCACATCAACTAGGTTAAAACTGTTCTCACAAGAATACTGAAGTGTTCTCTGATCTACTCACCATGTTTACACTCGGACTAATGATGCAGAACCAAGAGCCGGTAAATCTGCTGGTATCTTAGGAGCAGTAGTCGTATTTTTTCACCGTCACACATCACTCCTGGATGAAACAGTAAGCCTTGTTCATTTGATTGTCTGACAAAACGGGAAGTATGCATAGAGTATTTCTGCTGCATATTCGAGTATGATGAGCGTCTGCGGGAAAGGCGCTGTGGGATTTCTTAAGTCACGTGCTACACTGGCCTCTTTATTCCTAGAATGCCATTTTTACTTGAAGGAAGACTGACGGACAAGCTATGTCTTTTGTAAGACTTGGGTATTCGAAGTGAGTCTGTCACTTCAAGAAAAACGACTGATGGAATTTATGCCAACGATAAAATCCCAGCTTTTAAGAAAAAATTAGAATTTTGGGAAGACTTCTGTCACCAACAGTTTATTAAATTCCCAACACATAAAGGCTTTTCTCGTGAGATTCATAGTGATATTAACAAACATGATTTTCTAAGATTATAAAATAAAATGCATAAAATGCATAAAATGCATAAAATAAATGCATGCACATTTGGAATATGTACTTGACTCAGTGAACCAACATTTTTCAAAGGATCAATGGATAATATTGGAAGATCAGGCATTAGTGCATGATTCATTCGAAGCACAGAATAAACCAATGGATTTTTATTTTATTTTGCATTTTAAAATTTTAAACTTTTTATTTTAAAACAACTTTAGACTTAGGGGAAGAGTTGCAAAGTAGTTCAGAGAATTCCCAGGTAGCCTTCACCCAGCTTCCCTGAATGGTAACATCTTGTGTTACCTCGGTCCATTGATCAAAACTAAGAAATAACATGACCAATAACATAACAGAGTACAATAAATTCATCGACATTTTTTCAGGTTATATCACAACTAACTTTCGAGAACTACCATTTGTTTGAGTTTCACTGTAGTATCAAAGAAGGTTATCAATAAATATCTGGAAAACTATCAATTTTTCTCTTTTCTTCTCTTTTCTAACTATATATCTGTGTGAAGTAAAAATTTTTTTATATACTTCAACTAAAATTACATATTGCAACAGAGTGAATGTAGAAGCGACATGAGAATCCAGCTGCTTTTTGTTAAGTTGACATCAAATAGATTTGCAAAAATATGGAACGAGGCCACTCTTCTGATTAAATATTTTTGTTCTAGAATATATAGCCATTTTTCTTTCTTTTTTTTTTTTTTTAAAGATTTTGGTTATTTATTTGGCAGAGAGAGAGAGAGAGATCACAAGTAAGCAAAGAGGCAGGCGGAGAGAGGAGGAAGCAGGCCCCTGCTGAGCAGAGAGCCCGATGCGGGACTCGATCCCAGGACCCTGAGACCAAGACCTGAGCCGAAGGTAGAGGCTTAACCCCCTGAGCCACCCAGGTGCTCCTATAGTCATTTTTCATAAAAATGCCATATATGTTAGTAAGTAATGGATTTGCCATTATTTTAAATAAGCATTAAATTTTTTCTGGTTTTAGTTTTGAATATGGCAAATATTAGTAGATATGACTCAATAAATAAAATCATTCGAGTTACTTAATATTTTTAAAGAATGTAAAGGGGTCCTGAGAGCAAATTATTTAAGAACAGCTTCCGTAAAGGATCCATTGTACGTAATGGGTTAACTTTCTACAATCTTTCAAATTACATTTTATAGGGCTTATTTTTCTCACAGGACCCCGGTAGGGAAAGCTTGTTCTAGACATTAATAAGTTAATAGATGTAAAGTATGTTGAACCGTGATTAGCAGATAAGCCCTCTGTAGATGTGAGCTGTTGTTATTGCTTTAATTAATTGTTGCAATTATTTGACAGTTATGTGTATTCAAATATCTTCTCTCTGCTGGTGGCTTGATTTTTAATTGTCTCTATGGTGTGCCTTTTTGTGTAGAAATTTTAAGCTTTAATCTGTATTCAAATTTATCAACACTGTTTCTCCTCATTGTTTATTCTTTTTTGTCTTGTAGAAGAAATTCTTCCCTTCCCCAAAGTTATAATGATGTGGTTTTATATTTCCCTCTAAGAATGTCCAAATTTCCAAGTATTCCTTTTCACCAACTCATGAAACAACTCTTGTTAAGATAACCATGACCTCCATGGTGCCAGATTCAGTGGTTGGTCCTCTGTCTTCAATCTGTTGATCCATGAGCGGCCTTTGACTCAGTCGATGTTTCCTTAATTCCTGAAATTCTTTCTCCCTTTGGCCTTTGGGATATTGCTCTTTTAGGGTTATTTTCCTGCTTATAGTTTTCTTTGTCCTTGCCTCCTTTGGGGGTCTGCCTCCTGAGCGTTGAAGTGTCCAGGATATCCAACTTTGCACCTCTTCTCTTCTCTATCTATCCTCACGTTCTCATCTCGTTTTGTGGCTTTAAATATCTATACACTGATGATTCCAAAAATGTATATCTTGATTCTAGCCTCTCCTCTCAACTCTGTTTTATTCAACTGCCTCTTGGATGTCTAATAAGCATCTCAAACTTAATTTGGCCCAAGCAGAATCACTGATTTCTCCACGTTGTTTCTTCCACGGTGCCCGCCCATTCATTCTGTTGTTTCAGCTTGGAATGTCAGACTTTTCTCGTTCTTTCTTTCACAATTCATTTCCAGATTTTAAGCAAATTTTGCTTTGTCCTTCAGAATATGTCCTAAATCTGAACCACTTTGCGCCTCCTCCCACTATGTTTGGGGGCTGCTGCTGCTTCTCCGCCTTCCTTCCCACTCTCCTTCTTGCCCCCTTTGACTGCAGCCACAATGGCCTCTGTTGTTCCTTGAACTCACCAAGCGCATCACCAGCAGCTGGCCTCAGTAACGATCCCGTTGGGGCCCCTGCCTTGCCTGGAGAACCTTTGTTCCCCTTCGCCCTCTAGGAGTCACATTCTTAGTGACCCCTGTTTGCTTCAGGACCAGGTGGAGTCTAAGGCTTCAGCCCTGCTCTCTGCCTCACTTTCCTGTTTGGTATAGATTCCCTGGAGGTGTTTCTTGTATTCCTGCGCATTTTGTCTTGCGATTTTGTATCTATTATTGTTATGTGTTTGGAGAAGAGATGTGCATCTTCACTGGGACATCTGAAAGAAAAGCCTTTATGCCTATAATTTTTCTTTTGAGCTCGCTGTGATGCGTGCTTATATTTTTTGGCTACATTTCCCCCTTATATAATATGTAATTGCAATTTTGATTTTTCCTGAGATTCGTAGGTTACCTAGGAGATACTTTCTTTTCTTTTTTCTTTTTAAGGGAGAGAGAGTGAGAGAGCATGAGCAGGGTGAAGGAGGGGCTGGGGGAGAGGGAGGAGAGAGAGAATCTTAAGAGAATCTTTTTATTTATTTTTTTATTTTATTTATTTCTTTTTCTTTTTTTTTCTTAAGAGAATCTTAAGCAGGCTCCATGCTCAGCACAGAGGCTGATGTGGGGCCTGATCCCACCACCCTGAGATCCTGACCTGAGCCCAAACCAAGAGTTGCATCCTTTTTTTTTTTTAAGATTTTATTTATTTATTTGAGAGAGAGAGAAGAGATAGTGAAAGAGAGCATGAACTGGGAAGAGAGGGGGAAGCAGGCTCTTCACTGAGCAGGGAGCCCACTGTGGGGCTGCATCCCAGGGCCCTGGGATCATGACCTGAGCTGAAGGCAGACACAACCAACTGAGCCACCCAGGCGTCCCAAGAGTCAGACCCTCAACCGACTGAGCCACCCAGGAGCCCACTAGGAGATATTTTCTTAATTATTAATTTATTAATGGCGTTTTAAAATGGCTATTTTCCCATAAATTTCTAATTTTTGTGTTATTATTAGAGATTATGGCCTATAAATTTTTCTCATGATTGGAAGCTCAAAAGGAAAAACGAGTATAATCTCAAAGCTTAAAGAATAAAGCTCTGTAATTGGTAAACAAAAATTTTTTTACTGTATTATTCAAATCTTCAATATTATTAATTTTTAAAATCTACATGATCCACCAGCTTCTGAATAAATACAATAAAACTCCCCACCATATATACATTTTCAAATTCTCCTTGAATTGCTAGGAGTTTCTGTTTGATGTAGTTGTCTGCCATGTTATATGTTGTATCAAGTTTTATGACTGTTATATTTTCTTTGTGGGGTGCATCTCTTATTGTCACACAATATTCTTCTTTGTCTTTTTTAACACATTTGTCCTTGCATTAGCTTTGCCCAATATTGCCACTCCTGCTTTCTTTTTGCTCATCTTTGGATGGTCTACTGTTGCCTAACTCTTTACTTTTAACCTTTTTCTTGTAAAAAAAAGGTATGTTTTAAAAAAATATTTATTTATTTATTTTAAAGAGAGAGAGAGAGAGAGAGTGCACGTGTAAGAGCATGAGAGGAGGGAGGGGCAGAGGCAGAGGGAGAAGAAGACTGCCTGCTGAGCAGGGAGCCTGATGTAGGCCTCAATCCCAGGATCCTGAGATCATGACCTGAACCGAAATCAAGAGTCAGATGCTCAATCCACTGAGCCGCCCAGGCGCCCCCCAAAATGTATGTTTTATTTAAATAATGCACAGTTAGATTTTATTTTATTTATTTAAAAAAAAATTTTTTTTTAAGACTTTATTTGTTTATTTGACAGAGAGAGAGAGAGAGACAGCGAGAGAGGGAACACAAGCAGGGGGAATGGGAGAGGGAGAAGCAGGCTCCCCGCTGAGCAGGGAACCCGATGTGGGACTCGATCCCAGGATCCTGAGATCATGACCTGAGCCGAAGGCAGACGCTTAACGACTGAGCCACCCACGTACCCTATTTATTTTAAAGATCTATTTATTCATTTGAGAAGAGGGGGTAGACAGAGAGGGAGAGAGAATCCTAAGCAGACTCCATGCTGAGCATAGAGCCCGATATGGTGCTCGATCTCATGACCCTGAGATCACAACCAAGGATCGATGCTTAACCAACTACGTCATCCAGGTGCTTCTAGATTTTATATTTTAATCCCATCTGACAGCCTCAGATTTTTAACGGAGGAATTAATTCTGTTCATGTTTTTGTGTTAGTGAATACACTTAGGGTTTAGGGCTTTGGCGTTATTTTGTGTTTGTTATCTATATCCATTTGGGATGTGCCTGACGTTACATAATGGAATATCTGGCAAATAGTTGCTTAATTAAATCAACATTTCATGTTTATATTATCATATTTCATTTGATAATGATACAACTGTATTCTTCGAAGTTCATTATTAGTCTCAGATGGCGAGGCCTCTGGAGGTTACTGCATGGGTAGTATCCGCATAGCTGCTCAGGAAAATCATCAAGGCCCCGCATCCTTCTCTCTTTCCGCTTCCTGGCCCTTAGCTGTGGCTTTCTTCCTCATGGTGGCAAAAGTCTTCCAGCAATTCCAGGTTTCATATCTTCATTCCAGGGAGGAGGAAGGAGGAAATAAAGGAGGAAGGGCGAAGGGGTTTTTCCTAAGGAGGCTTCCTCTTTGGTTCCGAGGGGGAAAGCCCTTTCCTAGGACTTCTGCTTACATCTACTTTGTCAGAAACTGGGACATTTGGTCTCTCCTAGATTGATCCCTCGCTAATTCTACTTGCCCTTTGAGGCTGGCATAGAAACTTGCCTCTCCTCAAGCTGCAAGATCTCTATACATCCTGAGCGGATGGGGATTTTCTGCTAAGGGAGGGAGGTGGGGTGGAGGGGTGGTGGCTGGGCATTGACATTGTCTGCTCTGATAGCTACAGTGTTTGTTTTCTCTTGCCCTTTACAGAGCTTTGCAAGATTGGTAAGTGTCTTATCATTTATTCCCCCCCACTATTAATCTGGAAGTTTTATAATTTTAATAGTATTTTATCAGTCATAACTAAGCCTGTGTTTCTCTATTACAATGTTGCTTTTACCATGCAAAAAAGTAACAGTACCCTCCCATATTAGTCAGGGAAGTAATGCTGCCGTAGGCAATGGATAAACCCTGAAATTTCAATGGATTAATATAAAGAAGGTTTATTTCTGGTTTGGGTACCTCTTCTGTGTCACTGGCTTTCAAACACTGACTCATGGATCAGGCTGCTTTTTTCCTTGCAGTGCCGCCATCTTGGATGAGATGGGTGGATGAGAGACAGAATATGGAAAAGTCATACCAACCTCAACAGTCGCAGCCTGAAAGGGTACAAATCACCTTCTCTGACATCCACGGTCTAAAGTTCATTCACGTGGCCACTTGGAATTGAAGGGGAGCTGAGGAAAGTAGTCATCTGGCGGGCTCAGGGAGGAGAAATGGGGTGCCAGACAGTATGGTGGCGGTCACAGATTGTTATTCTGGTTCCGCCCACATTGTGTTCTCCTCTTCCATATAAATACACTCACCACCGCCTTAAAGGGGATACCCTCAAGTCCCATGCAGTCACGGCATCCAGCCCGAAGTCCACAGTCTGCATGGGTTCTGCATTAATCTCTCTAATGTCTGGGTGTGGCTGAAAAGGCATGTCATCTAAACACCCCCCACCTTTACGACACAGTACACAGCAGTAGAGTGGGGTGAGAATGTCCACTATGGAAAAGGGGAGAATGTGAGCCCCACTCAGTCACTAGCTGATAGCATTCCTGCAGTCCCCACAGGTCGGGCTCTGCCGTTCTCTGGCAGTGGCAGTGAAGGGACAGCCTTCCTTAAGGGTAGGACTGTGCCCTCGAGGAGCCGCCTCCCTGTTCATTGTTCCCCTTGGCCTCATCTGAAGTGGGTGTTGAGGACCACACCCTCCTTGGACCAGTACTGCTTTTGGAACCTTCCTCCTGTCCATTCATCGAGGCTGGGGACCCCAGGGTGGCTGACGTCTTGAACAAGCAAAGGCTTTTTTCAGTCCAGACTCAAAAACTTAGGAGGCTTCTGATCTGTTTGCTTCCATGTCCCTGTAACCACATCTTTTCTAGACGTATTTTGCAAGTTGACTGCCATTCTCCCCCTCTATTTCCCTATACCTCTCCTTTCAACCAAAGGGCACCTATCTATCCCAGGCTCTTTGAAAACTAACACAAGAGATTGCACTCTTAATGCACTCGTGTTAGCCTGACTCCTCGACGAGTAGAGACAGGGATGGGATTACACACAATTTAATTCAGGACTTAATTCAGGAAACTTTCCCCGTGGGAGAAAAGGGACAGAGCCCTGGAGGAGTGTGGGAGAGCCATTGGATTGCAACACAAGTCTGACCTTGAGCGAAGGAGGTGGGGAAGGCGGAGGTGTTCTGGGGGGGGGGAGGGTGGTAAGAGGGGGAGGTGTTCTAGACAGCCACGCAGCCCGAGGGAGGTTTGTCAAGGCGTCATCGATGTTGCGCATCTGAAGTCTGCTGTCCCCCAGGAATGGGCCCGCCATGGTCAGTCAAAGGCTGGGAGCCACCTCTGGGAAGCATGGCGGTGGGCAAACACGGGAGCGCAGGAACCAAAGTGCTTGCTCGGTTCAGCTCCCCTGCAGTTGGAGCACCTTCTCATGGCGGCCACAGTGTTCTGTGCCCCAGGTCGCTTTCTTCGCCTTAGAAGTTCTATTGGGCTCTGTCATGCAAACTTTAAAAAATCCCCTCTCCTGTGACTTGGGCCCTTGAAGGAGGTGGTTTTTTCCAATCCTACAAAGTCCCGGATTTCTGTGTTCCCTCTATTCCCTTTCATTTTTACTCGCAAAGCACTCAATTCTTTCTGGAACTCATCTCTTTCTCTTACCACCTTGCTGAACACTGCTGGCCAGCAACACGCACTGCCAACGTCCTGTTTGCCCATCTCTTGCCTTAGAGTGGCAGGTTTGGAAGGCGTGAGGGTCAGCCTTTCCAGTTAGAGCGACTGACGGTTTTATCAGACGTGTCGCTCTTGTGTTAGCATGGACCCCCAGCCACTCCTTCCACCTGGTGCGGAATTTCACCTTGCTGCTAAGGCAGTGACACATAGTTGATGTTTCTGTTCCAGCACCGCCCTGCTTTGGGGATCGATTTCCATTTTAGCCATGGCGATCAATGGAATCTGTTGCAACAGGCGAAGCGAGCAATCTCAGTGGCTTAATATGGCACCAGTTTATTTCCTGCTCGGGTTACGGGCTGATGTGGGTCAGGGGCCTACACTCAGTATCTTGCAACACTGTCTCCAATTCCTTGTTTCCAGCTGGTGGACAGGAGGGAGGGAGAGAAGGCTGGGACGGACACTCTGTCTTCTGCTGTTCTGTGGGCTGAAGATCTCCAAGGCTCCGAGGTGCTGGGCTGCCGACCCCGATTCCAGCCTTGGGCGCCGGCTTCCGCGGGCTGACTTGGCAGCTCCTGGAGGGAGTGGGAGGGAAAGGTAGAGGCGGACCCACACTCAAGCTGATATCTCTCTAGAATGCTTTTTGTAGATGACAACGTTGTGCACCATCGGCCAATCTAGCTCCTCCTGGACTGATTAGAACTCAGACCTGTTTCTTCTTCCTTCCTTGGTCCTCCTTCCTCTGTGAGGCAGCAAGCGACAAGCATATCCAGTGGCTCCTGGGGGCGGATGGTGACGTCTGGGTCTGGATCATGGGAGAAGGCCCCGGGGACAAGCCCTACGAAGAGATCTCTGAGGAGCTGATTGCAGAGAGGGCGCGGCTGCAGGCCCAGAGGGAGGCCGAGGAGCTCTGGTGAGAGGTGCAGATGGGAGTTGGATGGGGTCTGAACACGGAGCCTTGGCGGGGTCCAAGCTGAAAGGCCACAGGCTGTGGGTGGGAGGGAGCAGATGCCGGGCAGCTGGCTGACCCTGTTGAGCTCAGCTAAGATCAGGGGACCAAAGATCAGAGTCTTCATCAGGCAGATCTTGGAGGTTCAGATCCTGGCTCCCCCGGTGAGGAGTGAGCTGATCTGGGGTCTCAGTTTTCACATCTGTGGTATGGGCATAACACCCTTTCCATCTGGACATAGTTTGGATTGACTGAGATAATACAGATGGGGCAGTAGAGGAATTTGGAGTCACCTTTGTTGTCTGCTTGTTCCTCTTCCTTTTAGCTGCATTTCACACCCATGTGGGTAGTTGAGCCCCCGGTAAGATTTGGAGTCAGACTTCTTTCTTTTTTTTTTTTAAGGATTTTTAAAAAATTTTTTTGACGGAGAGAGAGATCACAAGTAGGCAGAGAGGCAGGCAGAGGGAGAGGAGGAAGCAGGCTCCCTGCTGAGCAGAGAACCCGATGCGGGGCTCGATCCCAGGACCCTGAGATCACGACCTGAGCCGAAGGCAGAGGCTTTAACCCACTGAGCCACCCAGGCGCCCCCAGATTTCTTTCATAAACAACTTTTAGCTTTTTTTTTTTGCCCAACTTGGAAATCCATATGAAGTTGACTCCAACATTTCCGCCCCCCCTTTTAATGACAATATTTTAATTGCAAAATTGTAACAACTCAATACCTACCACCTAAGATAATCATGGTGAGCATTTAGGCAACACCTTGATAAATTGATTAATATAGATTCACAATGTTATTTAAGATTACTGTATGGTATCCTGTTACATGAGAAACCCAACTCATTAGTCTTATTGCTGGACATTTAGGTTGTTTGCCAATTGTTAGGTTATAGAAATCCTCTGGTGAACCTCTTCTACCTACACCTTTGTGATCTTGAGTGAGAAAAAGGATTTCTGAGTCTTTTTTTCCCCCCTGGCTTCCAGAACAATTCAGGTGATTTACACTACCCTACAGGACAGTGACTATTTCCCTGCAACTTTGCCAGCATTGAGTTTTGCTGCTTTTAGATATTTGCCATTCTGATAGACCAAGAAATAGTGCTCCTGATTTTTATTTGAAGTCCTATTGTTATGTGGTCCTTCAGTTTCCCATATGAGCTCATACCTGCTGGTGTTCTCTTGCAAGGAGACAGAAGGAGGCAGAAATCACCAAGAAGTTTCGGGATGCTCTGGCCAACGAGAAAGCCCGGATCCTGGCGGAGAAGTGGAAAGTGGAGATGGAGGACCGGAAGGCTGCCAAAGTCTTGGAGGAACGGATCCGTGAGGAGTTCAAGGTGAGTCAGCGTGTGGGGCATCTGTGTGCAGCCACCGACACCAGCTCCAGGCTACTGATGCCCATCTCTGGTTGGGCCAAAGCAGAAATCTCACATGTCCGAGCAGGGAGGAATGTGACCCCCCCATTTGAGCCAATCTGCTTTTCATTGAATAGATGAGGAAACCAAGTGTTAGAGGAAGAGACTTGCCAAGGACATCGTGTAGGTGGGGACAGAAGCAGGATCAGAACTCAGACCTTCTGTCTCTCAACCCAAAGGACTTGAAAAGGGACCCAGAAAGTACTGAGTTTGTGGTCAGACCAGCCTGGGATCCAGTTCCAATTCTCCTGGTTAATCCCGTGTGACCTTGGGAAGCTTGCTGAACTTCTCTGAGCCTTTACTTTCTTGTTTATAATATTAGGGTAATAACAACACCCACCTTGAGATTTTTGGACGATTCAAGGAGATGAAAAATGTACATTTTCTGGCCCTGGACAGGGAATTGTTGGGAACCTTGCATACCTACTCATTCGGGAAAGTTTGGAGCTAGTAAAAGAGCTTTACACTGCTTGCTCTCTGGTAAGAAGCTTAGGTTGACTGAAGAAAAGCTTTTTACTGGTCACTATTTTGCCATTTATTTTTTTCTATAGGAATAATTAATTTGGGGGGGTAGAAAACTCAGAAAATACATATAAGTAAAAAGAAGAAAATAATAATCATGTTGAATCCCAACAATCATATTATTTTATGAATTGTATATTCCTGGCATTTGTGCATTTAAATGTTTTAATAATATTTTTTCCTATAATGATTAGACAATGAAGATAGTGGCCCCTTAAGATCATTTATGTTGCAGGGGTGCCTGGGTGGCTCAGTGGGTTAAGCCTCTGCCTTTGGCTCAGGTCATGATCTCAGGGTCCTGGGATTGAGCCCCGCATTGAGCTCTCTGCTCAGTGGGGAGCCTGCTTACCCCCTTTCTCTCTGCCTGCCTCTCTGTCTACTTGTGATCTCTCTCTCTCTCTGTCAAATAAATAAATAAAATCTTTAAAAAAAAAAGATCATTTATGTTACAAATTATTTTTCTCAGAGGATTTTTTTTTTTTTTGAGAGAGAGAGACAGCAGGGGGAGGGGCAGAGAGAGAGAGAGAATCTTAAGCAGGCTCCATACCCAGCGCAGAGCCTGATGCAGGGCTTGATCTCACAACCCTGAGATCATGACCTGAGCCAAAATCAAGAGTCAGACGCTCAACCAGCTGAGCAACCCAGGAACCCCTCGTACTTTTTTTCTTAATTTTGGTTATAGTGCTTTCAGGTGTACAGAAGATTAAAATTTTTATTAGCCAACTACGTCAAGCTTTAAAAAAATGATTTATTTTGTGCTAAGAAAGATCTGTGCCACGACAAGCTTGTACTAATATTACTCTACATTGCTTTATATATCATTCGTGATTATTTCTTTGTACTTATTTTCCCTGTATTTGGAGTGTGGGGATGACATAGGGCTATAACTTTTTTTCCTTCCACATGGTCAGCACAGTGTTCCATCTTTGTTTATTATACAATCTGCCCTCTCCCCTCTCATTGCACTTGCTCTATCGATTCTTCTTACAAACTTTTGGGTCTCTTCATGGATTTTTCTTCTTTGATTATTCCTCAGCTAGATTTGCTTATTTAATGACCGTAGCTTTTAAAATGAGTTTTAACATCTGCCAAGGTAAAAACTTATCATTGCTCTTCATTTTCAAAATGTCCTTGGCTGATTTTACCCATTTTTTTTTTCTACTCGAGATACATTTGAATCCTTACATCACTATCTTCCTCCCCCAAACAAACAAACAAAAAAACCACACAGTGATTTTAATTGGAATTACAGCAGCGTTACAGATGTATTTGTGGAGGATGGACATTTTTTTCCAATACTAAATCATCTTGTTCAGGATATGGTATGTTCTCTTGGTTACTCAAAGCTTCTTTTTGTCTTTGGTAGAGTGATTTTGTTGTTGTTGTTTTCTGCTTTTTTTTTTTTTAAACACCTGTAAATGCACGGACCACCCAATCCCAAACATTCACAATAACTTATATGTAATGTTGTGCTTTCATCTTTTGGACTTTGGTAAAAATTATTGTTTTACTTAAATGCTCCACATCGCTTTTCTTGTCAAACCATAGGTTTAATATTTTTTGCTGTGATTGTGAATAAGATTGTTCTTGTTACTTTAAAACCTAGTGCAATTGCTAGTTACATATTTATATTGTTATTGATCTTATTTAAGTTTTCCTTGAGCTATATATATATCTATATTTAGGAGATTCTCTTGAGTTTTTAAGGGAAGCAATATTTACTCTCCAAACATTTTTTTTTTAAGTAATTTCAAACTTGCCGCAAAATAGAAAGAAGAAAGTACTCGTAGAGTCTCCACTGAAATTCACCAGTTATTAATGTCTTGTCACATTTGCATTGTCTCTTTTCTCCCCTCCTCTAAATCTGTATCTATCTGTACACACACAGGTATATACACACACACATATACATATGTATATTTCTGTTGCGACTGCTAAGTTGTTTTGCTAAGCAATTTGAAAGGAAGCTGTAGACATCATATACTCTAGCCCAGGGCTTACCAAACTCTTTTCTGTAACGGTCCAGATAGTTAATATTTTAGGTTTTGTCAGCCACACCCTCTCTGCCACAACTGCCCAATCAGGTCATTGTAGCACAGAAAGCAGCTGCCGACAATATGTAAGCAAATAAGTGTGGCTGTCTTTTACTAAGACTTTATTTTTTTTTTTAAAGATTTTTAAAATTTATTTGACACAGAGAGAGAGAGAGCATGGGTGGGGTGGGGAAGGGCAGGGGGAGAGGGAGAAGTGGGGGCTGGATCCCAGGACCCCGGGATCATGACCTGAGCCAAAGGCAGATGCTTTACTGAGTCACCCAGAGGCCTCCATAAGAGTATTTTAAACAATAAACAGAGGGTAGATCCGGCCTGGGAGCCTAAGTTTGCCGACTCCTGAACAAACCCTGTGCATTTCATTGTGCATCTCCCGTGACCGAGGACTTTTCCCCATGGAGCCACAAAAATCATTATCACATCTGTTGAAATGAACAATAATTCCATAATAGTATAAAAATCCAATCAATCCATAGTGGAGAGATGTTTAGTTTATATCGTTGGATTTTGCATCCGATTATGTAAGTCTGCTGGAGAAGATGAGCGATACTTTCTATGTATCTCTAACAGCAAGCGTCGCCTGTTCTAATCTCTGTCTCCTTCCTCCCCAGAGGTGAGCTGAGTCCCAGAGGCTGGGAAGGTGGCTCCGTGGAACTCGTGTTCTGGGGCTCAGTTCACAAGGAGATAATTATAGAGGGTTTGAGTTCCCGGAGATTTTCTGGTTGATGATCTCCTTGAGGACCTCAGTGAGACAAAGATGATAAATTGTGGGGTGCTCCATGTCGGGGTTCATGGAGGGCTCAGTAAAGCCATGAGGTTCACCAAGGGACCCAAATGCAGGCTTTGGGTGTTATTTATAAGGAGGGCTATGGTAATACTATGTTTGTTTTTGGTTTAAAAATTAATTTGCTGGGGAGCCTGGGTGGCTCAGTGGGTTAAACCCTCTGCCTTCAGCTCAGGTCATGATCTCAGAGTCCTGGGATATAGCCCCGCATCGGGCTCTCTGCTCAGCGGGGAGCCCGCTTCCACTCCCCCCACCCCGCCCCCGCCTGCCTCTGCCTACTTGTGATCTCTCTCTCTCTGTCAAATAAATAAATAAAATCTTAAAAAAAGAATTAATTTGCCGCATGTGAACCTTTAAACTTTAATGCTCACAGTGATCCTGATTTGGTATGTCTGTATTTCGAGGAGCCTCAGACTTGTAAGTAGCATCGGTGAGGCCCGGGTGAGGCTCCTCAGGGCAGTGTCTGCTAGGAACGTCAGCTCATGGACTTGGGGGTGGGAAGGTGCAGGTTTATGGGCTGGGATATTTTCTGTAAATGGACTGCCCTTGTATTGTGATGAGCTCTTCATCCCAGGAACTGTCTTAGCATGGGCCGAAACAAGATCTGAGAAGTTTCTGTGGTGGGTTAAATACGGCTGATGGCAAGTTCTTTGTCACCTCTCTCTTTGAGAGGTGGGTTTATTTCCCTTCCCTTGAGTCGGCTCTGGCCTTGTGACTAGCTTTGATCTGTAGAATGCAGCAGGAATGACTCGGTGTAACTTTTGAGTACAGGCTAAAGGAGATTTGCAGCTTCTGCCCCTCTTGCAATGCGCCCTTTTGGAAGCTGCCCCATGAGAAACCCTACAGCCTTAGACTACCGCTCTGTCAGGAAACCCGGGCAAGCCAGGCAGAGAGAGAAAGGGGCTGTGTGGAGGACACCGAGGCACTAGGCATGTGAGTGAAACCTTGGTTCTTTTGATGAATGACCCTAATTAAGTGATTGACCCAGATGTAACCATGTGGGGCAGAAGGGCACCCGCCAAGCTCTGCCCGAATTATTAACCTACAGAACCACAAGCAAATACAGTGGTTGTTGTCTTAAGACATTATGCTTTCCGGGAGTTTGTTGCCTGGTAATAGATAATGGGAACATCTCCGTCAGAAGGATTTATGCATTGGATTAGAGATTGGTTTAGATAATTGTCATTGTGTCTTTCAACATCAAGATTCTAGCCAGATGTGAGTCTTGCATGTGGGGATGCACGAACAAAGTATATTTAATTTCGTACATTTTCCCCCCTTTCCCTGAGAACCTAAGTGCAGGTTGTTTGAGGGGGAGGGTGGTGTAATAGTCATAAACTCCCTACTCTCTACAAGCTTACGGGGTGTCGGGGGAGAGAGAGAGACAACTCTGTGAGCACCCCTGAGCCCCCAGCACGCCTGGGGGACCACAACGGAGCACCTGCAGGAGGCTGGGTGTGAGCAGAGCTGGAAATGGACAGGAGATCCGTGGAATGGTGACTGGTCTGGTGGGGGGAGAGAAAAGAGCACGTGATGGGGGAAGCCAGGCAGGAACCTGGCAGGGTGGGCTGTGGGGCCCTTGGATGCTCTGATAAAGGGGCAGATGGTTGTCTGTGGCAGAGCAGCGCTGTGAGGATCTCGATACAGAGGGACAAGGTTCGATCCACCTCCGTGAGAATGACTGGTGGCCTCGGTGTGACGCAGGTGATGAAGGCGTGGGGGGACGGAGGGGCCAGTGAGGAGATTGTTGCAGACTCACCGATGAGTCTGACGATGGCGAGATTCAGGGGGATGGACACAAAGAAACAGGGGAGGCGAAATCAGCAAGGCTTGGCATCAGTTAGATGCTGGGATGAGGGGTTGGAAGAGCAAAGGCACCCGAACTCAGGCGGAGGAGTAGGGAGAGGGCCCCACCCTGTTGCAGAGGCGGGCTGGGAAGGGGAAGGTAGGCTCGGGAGGCAGAGGATGTGCTAGTGGGGCCCAGTGGGTTTGTGTTTTGTGCCACCAGAAGTAGACTTTGGGGTGGGGACTGGAGGAGGGGGGAGAAGCTGGACAGACAGCCGGCGGGTGGAGGGGGGACGGGCTGCCTGTGTCCAGGATGCAGGCAGGTTCTGTGAATTCTCCTGGTCATAGGAAAGATAAGAGTGAAAATTCCTTTGAGGAAATGGGGGGAGAATCCCAGAATCTTGTGTAAGGTTAAAGAGGGAGCTTCAAAATAGAAGATACAGACAGCTGGAAACCTGTTTTTAAAAACCATTCTGTTGTGTCTGGCGCCCGTTGGAATGCAATTTACATGCCTATGAAAGTGTTCCTTTAGAAAGAGAGGGGATCATGAGGCTAGATAGAATTTGCATATTTTCTCTGCTTTCTTAACTCTTAAGAGTGCTTTGGGCTGCTTCTGCCTCCGCTTAAGACCATAGAACACTGACGATAAGGCTCCTGCTCTCCCCCTCGGCCGTAGTCTCCCTCCCTTCCCGGGGCTGCTGCTAAGGAACATACGCAGTTGGTACAGTTACGTGCGCCTCTGATTTTGCACCATTTCCTATTCAAGGCCACTCATTCTCTTTTGGTTTTTCCCTCCGTTAAGGCTGGAGTTCATCTTGGCCCTTCATGACATCTTGTACGATGACAGAAACAATCCCCACCTTATTTCCAACAGGATCATCAGTGGTGGGGACACTTTCCGCTTTCCAGTTTTCTCTCGAAGCTGGGAGGCTGGATCTCGGTTTCTCTTGCACGAGGCCGGCATCGACAAGACCACAAGATGTGGTTTACCCTTCCCCTCTCAAGGGTCATCACGAACCGCGGGTTACCTTCTTTTTGTTCATTAGTTCCTTCACTCCTCCGGCCAGTGTTTACGGAGCCTCTGCTCTCTGCTAGGTCCCGTGCTGGGGGCTGTCGGCGGGAGAATGACAGACACAGGCATGGCGCTGCCCTTTTGGGGTGCCTCATCTCGGAAAGCATGATGGCGTTATTACAACACAGATGGTGTAAACCGAAGGGGCTCGGGACAGCCCTCCTGCCTCCAGAATGTGCCACTTTGGCCCTCGGGCTATTTTGAGCTGAAGGCAATTGAGACCCCGAGGGTTCAAGAGAAACTATGGCCCCACCCTCCAACTACATAGAAGAACCCAAATGGGGGATCTTTTCCAGAATGGGGGTTATTAACAGAGATACATTTGATCCGAGTGACCCAGCTGTGTTGGCAGGGCAAGCGTCTAATTTCCAAACACCTGCTCTTCTCTTTATTGCCCTGTGAATTGCATTCTTTTCTTTTGAAATCTAAGATCCCTATTCCCCTTCTCCAAAGTTCAGGATGACACATAGCCCCCATTTTGCCTGACGGTCTTCCACGCCTGAGTGCTTTCCTCGGATATACACTATGACATCCGATTTTCTCCTGTGAATCTGACTCACGTCCATCTGATTTTTGATCCAGCTAGAAGGACCCTTGAAGGGGACAGGAATTCTTGCTCCCTAGCACAACAAAAACGACTGTGCCTTCCAGAAAAGCATCTGTCTTGGTGACAGTTCCCGAGGGGGTGAGGCGTGGGCTCCTGCGGTGTGGCATTACTGATGGGTTATCAGGAGAAGGGGGATTGAATAAGGCGGCCGGCTCCCAGGGCTTTGGGCCTGCCAGAAAAAGGGCATTGATTCCTGAGTTAGAAGAAGGGAGCATTTGCCGATCTGCCTCTTGGCCGTGTTGGCCTGTGGCGGCCACATTTAAAGATGGACTTTTCATCAGGGCTCACAGAGGAGCCAGAAGATTCTGAGAGGGCGCAACACAGGTTTTCCCAGGCAATTTCAGCTGTGAGGGGTGAGGCATTTCAGCAAGGCTGTGAAGGGAAAGATGCAATGCTCTTTATCTGTCGCTGCAAAATGTTTTCTTTTGTTGCCCCCAGCCCTATGAGTAGCTTGTCTTTGTCACAGTAAGTGGCTGGTTATTTTCCTCGGAGATGGAGGAGGTGGCGGGCTCCTGGTTCCCGGTGTGCTGTTCAGTCTCGCGTGAAGAGATTGAGTGAACGGAGCGACTCTGCCGTTTATCGATTTATTTATTTGTAGGTAGTTCCCCCCCCCCCCCACCAACTTCACTGAGCTGCAATTTGCAAATAAAAATTGTAAATATTGAAGAGGTCCGATGTTTTAGTATATGTAGACATGGCAAAATGATGACTGTAATCAAGATAAGGAACACGTCTGTCACCTTACCTGGTAGCCTTTTTTGTGTGTGGCAGGAACACTTAAGATCCACTCCCTTAGCAAATTTCGAGTATGCAGTACGGTATTAACTACAGGCGCCATGCAGAAAATCCAGAATGTGTTTGTCCTGTATAACCGTAACTTTGTATCTGTTTGTCAAACACAACAGAAGTGTCTGCTGACCAATGAATGGATAAATAAAATGTGGTATGTTTACATTATGTGTGTGTTGTGTGTGTATACACACATACATAATGTAACGTATATATTATAATGTACGTGTATATATATTATAATATATATATATATATATATATATATATATATAATGGAATGTTATTTGGTCTTAATAAAGCAGGACGCCCTGCCATTTGTGACAACATGGATGAACTTGGAGAGCATTATGCCAAGTGTTAGTCATGGCCCTTCTCTGGGGCACCATCTCCTTGGGATGGGCTGAACTGTGTCACCCTCAAATTCTTGTGTTGAAGACCTAACCTCCACTATCTCAGAATTTAAGTATATGTGGAGCTAAGATCATAGAAAGGTCTTAAGTTAAGAAGAGGTCTTCGCGGTGGGCCCAGATTCAGCATGACTGGTGTTAGAAGAAGAGGAAATTCGGACACAGATGTGTATACACACAGAGGACAGGATGTGTGAGACTTGGGGAGAGGATGGTCCATCTACAAAGCAAGGAGAGAAGCCTCAGAAGAAGCCCACTCTGCCTCTATAGTTAGGGCTCCGTAGCTCATACATGTGCGTGGTTTCAGCCTCCTGGTCCGTGGCAGCCTGAGCAAACCGGTATAGGCCTCCTCTGTACCAGAAGGCAGGACCGGGGGTTGAAGCCCCTCTGGCTCTGACAGGCCTTGGCTGATGGTATTTTCCCTGAGAACTGTTCCTTCCTGCCTGCCCTGGGCAGGTGCCAGATCTGAAGAGTCGGGGTGGACGCTGTCTTCGTTGGTGCCCCATGTATTGGGTGATGTGACAACCTGGGTCAGAGATGAGGGAGCTGAGGGGGAGGCAGCAGGTTTGGGAAACCCGCTGCATACACTGCGGTGCTGTGCCTGGGTGGGGCGGATTCTTGCTCTGCTGAGATGCTGGTGATTGCCGAAGGTGAGCTTTTTTTCATGGCTTTGAGCTAAAACTTCTGCTTTGGAATCAGACGGACTTTGGTTCCAGTTTTGCATCTGTCACCAACTCAGCTCTAGCATTTCCCATCTGAGCCCATGTTCCTCCTGACCCCACGTTCCCCTCCACCTGCTGCTCCCTATCTCTGTTCCTGTCTGCAGGAGATGTCCCCAGAGGGCTATCTGTGGTCATTTCCACTCCCTCCCTCACGCTGCCTGGACCCCTCTGGGCAGCTCTCCCTTCACGTCCCGAGGCCACGACCTGGCTGCTATCCCTTGTCGATTCTCTGTCCTTATCTTCCATGATGTCTTGGGGCCTGCAGCTCAGTTTACCACTCCCTTTTACTTGAAACGTTCTCTTTCTTGGCTTCCCCAAAAGACACCACCCCTTCTGGGTTTTTAGGTTATCTGTTGGTCTTACTTCTCAGCCTCCTTTCCTGGCTCCAGCTCTTTCTCTCAACTTCTAAATGATGGAGTGGCACAAGACACTCTGGTTGTTCTCTCGCTCTCTCTTTTTATTGTTATTGTTGAAGTGTAATTGATATACAGCGTTATATGAGTTTCAGGTGTGCAACACAGTGGCTCGACAGTTCTCTGCATTACGCAATGCTCCCCACGGTAAGTGGAGTCACCCACCATCTGTCACCCTACAGTGTCATTACGGTTTTATCGATTATATTCCCTATGCTCCACTTTCATCTCTGTACCTTATTTCTGGTTGTTTTCTCTGGCTCTGCATTCTTTCTTTCCGTGATAGCATTAGGTCCCGTGGCTGAGAAACATCATCCCTACGCAGATGACTTCTGAGCCAATATCTTCAGCTGAACTTGCCCTTCGGCCCCAGGCTCACGCATCCTGCTGCTAATGGCAGGCCTCTGGGATGTCAGACGGCATCTCGAACTCATCCAATACAGAGCTTTGACTTTTCTTCTTCCAACCACAGTGGGTGATTCTGTACTTAAACATGCCAAGCCCATTTGCAATGCTGGGTCCATTGTGCTTGTGCTTTTCTCTGCCTGGAAATTTCTTCTTCCCGATTCTCACTTATTGGCGTTCTTTCTTACTGTTCAGTTGTCAGATCACATCGACCCTTCTGAGAAGACTTCTGGTCACCCAGCCTAAAGTAGCCTCTTATATTCTCTCTGTCCTTTCCCCTGTTTTAGTTCTCTGCACACTGGTTATTATTTTCTGGTATTTCCTGATTTTTGTCTGGTGTGTTTCACCCCTGGAAAGGCAAGCACCAGGTGGGGCCTGCGTGTGTCTTGGCCACTGCCGTGTCCCCAGAGCCCAACACAGGCCTGAGCCTCTGCGTGCTCTGTATTTGGTGACTGACCACGTGAAGCCACTCAGCTTCTCCTGTCCTCATGCCTAACTCTTGAGAGTGACTCATTAGGAAGTGGGAATTTTGCCTATTCTTTTGGACTAAAAAATTGATTGTCGAATTAGAAGAAAATTCTTAATCTATACTGTTTCAGAACAAACAAAAAAGTTGTCTTTTTTATTAAATGAAGGATTAAAAACTTGGTTACCTCCTCCCCACCCCGACTCTTGTTGATCCATTTAAATAGTAGCAAAGGACTGAAAAAGTTCCAAAGCACCAGGAGAGAGAAAATGAGAAGCGGGACAGATAAGAAAATATTTGTCGAGGTTTGGAGGCTGGAAGACAGAGTGGTCAGGGGTTCAGTGGGGCGCCTACAGGAACGGGGTGGGGAGGTGAGCTGGCTCAGTCTGGGTCCCCATGGGCTCGGGACCTGGAGGCACCAGGCACTGTGAAGCAGGGAGCTCAGGTTGGCGACCAGTCTCTCCGTGGAATGGCTAGACCCTCATGTCCCCACTTTCACCCATGTCTCCCAGGCTATGGATCCCTCCCTCTGAGCAGAAGGAGATGGGGAGTTGGCAGAGGCTCAGAGCTCAGTGTCAGGCCGAGTGGAGAGAGCAGGAGGGGCAGATGGGAAACAGGAGGATTAAGGAAAGATCTTCGTTTTAGCAGTGAGTAGCCTGAGCAGTGGGACCCGCAGCCTGGGTTGCCTCTGGGATGCACAGGGCCAGCAAGTATTTTTGCATGGTGTCTTTGTTGATCATAAATTAGCAATTTGAGCCACATGAAATCAGGCTGTTAGGTCTTTTCTGGTGACTCAATCTCATTCAATGCTGTGATAAAAATACGGTCCGGCTGGCAGGGTTCATTGGCTTGCTAGGCCACGCCCCCTGGAACGGTGGCCTGGCCACTGGACTCTAGGATGATTCCATAAATATGAGTCCTGGAGCTCCTGGGGGCATATGGTTAACCCCTTTCATGAAGGAGAGGGTCAGAGAGCACCCAAGGAGGAGAAACAAGAGACTAAGGCTCATGCGGGACCTGGTCTGGACTTAGGGTACCTTACCTGGAGACCACTGCTGCCCCTGCCAATCCTAGGGGGACTTTTTGTGGCCCTCCCTGGGGGACAACTGTGGGGGGTGTTTGCAAAGAAGGCATTTCAAAGCATGGTGTTCCTATGAAATGTGGGGTGCAAGTTAGGGGCTCTTGCCTGCTGCCTGACTCCCTCACAGACCGGTATGCTGGTGCTCAGACCCCACGGAGGGAGGATAGAGGAGAAGACATGGGGTAATCTCAGACAAAGGACCTGTAGATACTTACACCGGAGTATAGAGTTTTTGCCTCAGTGAAATGGCTGATTCCTCATGCAGTCATCCTAGATCGAAGCCCACCTCCCAGGAAAGTTCTGTCTACGCAGTCCAAGCCTCCCATTTGGATAGTTACTCTCTGTCTTGAATATGGACAGCCAGAAAACATTGGACAACTGAGGAAAGCCTCCAACACCAATGACAGGCAACGCATATAACATACTTTAAGTGGAAAAAAAAAAAAAAGCCAAGAACAGAGGAAATAGACTTCAATCAGAACATGGGGGGTGGGGGCGGGCGGAGAAAGCTCTAAAATCCTCAGAGATGGAACATTACACTCTTGAAACCAGGACAGGGTGCCATGAAAGCAAAAAGGAGCAAGCAAAGAAGAAGAAGGAGGGCTTGGGAATTACAAATGCGATGCTGCAATAAAAAAATGTAATAGTAGTTTTAGACAATAAAATCAGTGAATCAACCAGGAATTAGAAGAGCAAAGGCAGGAGAGAGAAAGTAAGAGAGAAATGCTAAGCTTCCTAGAGGATCAAGGCAAGGAGCCCAGCATTTGACAAACAGGAGTTCTAGAAAGAGAAACAATGAGAGGAGAAGAAGTTACCCAAGAAATTCTAAGCCAAGGTGTATTAGACCGGAAAGATCCGAGACTTCAGGCAGAAAGCTCCTTGAGCGCCTGGCACAATCAATGAAGGAAAATCCCCACCAAGGCACTTCATTTAACAATGTTCAGAATATCAGTGATAAAGAGAAAAATTAATAGCTCATGCAGAAGATTGAAAATCCGAGTGGCAGTATTGGATGCTGGGAAGTAAAATCTTCCAAATTCTGCTTTAGGAAAGTGATTTTTAATTAAATTCTATGCTCAGCCAAATTAGCGGTTCTATCTGAAGGCATCATATAGATGTTTTCAGACAAGACTCAGAGAGTGTCTCTCTGTGCGTCCCTACCTGAGGAGTCCTGCTAGCTATGTTGTTGCAAAATGATGAAGTGGCCAAAAAAGAACATGGAACAAAGAAACAAGAGCTTCAACTCAGGGAGGGCTGAGAAACGAGTCCCCGGGTGGATGGATGGACAGGAGGCCCAGGTAACGACCAACAGAGATGGGAGAAGAAAGAAAGCTGGCATCTGGGGACAGTGGCGACCCTTGAAAAAAGATAACTGTTACTTACCTGTTAATAAACACAGAGAAAGATTTATGACAGATTTTAGAGAAGTTGGGAGAATTCAATATGCAACCTCAGGATAAAACAATTATAATGTCAGGAAAGAAAAAGCCATCATACTACCATATTTTACTGAATATAAGATGCCCTAGTAAGTATTGATTTATTAATCATTATTTTAAGGAGAAAGAAGAAACCGTTGCCTATTAAAAAGGCAACTTGCGAGTCGTGAGACATACCCATGTTTCAGAGATACGTTAGGAAATTACAAAACGTGCTTCTTATACTTGGTGAAAACAGCATCCTACTTTGGCTTTGCAGTGAACCATATTTACACCGATCATTGATTTCACCACAAATTGTGATGTTGATATGGTAAGGATGAGGAGAGGAAAGGTCTGGGCATGTACCTGTGGGCCAAACATAAGTGCCACATACTCATGTACCAAAAAAGAAAGGCAGTAGTTTAAGGTCTAGAATTGATAAATCAAAGCATTCTGCGCATGATTCAGACAGACTCACCACATGAGGGAACAGCTAAAATAATTGAGAATGGTGGCCTCCGGGCACGGGTGAGGGTGGGGTAGTTTGGGGTGAAGTGGTCTGGAGAATTGTTGGTTTTGAAAATGAGCCTTTGGCATATAATGCACGTTTGACAGCTGCGGGTTACTTTGAGGTGAACGAAGATAGAGGGAAATACACACACACACACACACACACACACACACACACACACAGCCTTTTTGGAGCTTCAAAGTGGGACAACTGGAGATGTGGGGCCCCCAAACCTGCTTGTCTTGGAAATATCTTATCCAGACAGGAGGTTAAGATATGATCATATCCTGCTTAATTGGCCTCCAGAAGGAATGGTACCTATCCTCCCTCTCCCCCAGAATGCAAGTGTGGCCAAGGGTGGCCCAGCGCCCTCCTATCTTTGCAGAAAGCTTTGGTGTCTACGAATTATTCCACCTATATATTTTTAAGGATTTATTTATTTATTTTGGGGGGAGGGCAGAGGGAGAAGGAGAGAATCTCAAGCAGACTCCTCACGGAGTGTGGAGCCCAACACAGGGCTGGATGTCACGACCCGGAGATCAGGACCTGAGCTGAAACCAAGAGCAGGTAGCTTAACTGACCAAGTCACCCAGGCGTCCCTGTTCCCCCTATTTTAACCCGTCTGATCCTTATGGCAGCCTTGATCAGGCCTGACAGAGGCCTACCCGGAGCCAGCACTGGCCCACCGCACCCCGCGACAGCACAGCCCCGCCCCACAGAGGCAGCGGCACTTCTCTCCCGTGACCTAATGTCGTTCTGTCCCCACGATATTTTAGAGGAAAGAGGAAGAGGAGAGGAAGCGAGGAGAGGAGCAGATTCGCCTCCAGGAAGAGCAGAGGGCGAAGGAGCTCTACTGGAGCCTGAAGCAGGCCCAGCTGCAGAACCACGCCAGCGAGAACGAGGAGCGCGAGTGGGAGGAACAGCGTGAGTAGCGCAGTCTGCCTCCCCACCCACCCTCCTCCCGCTTGTGTGTCTGCTCCGTCATCCTTCCGGTTCACGCGTTGGGCCCCGAGGCCTTCACCCAGGACCAGCCGAGCTCGGGGCCCAGCCAAGGACCCAGGGGGTAACGGCTCCACCCGCCAGGAGCTTATTTCTGTGCCTGTAGAGGAGATTTCTTACACTAAAAAAGAAAACCCTGCATTGACTGCGTTACCAATCCTTCGCTGGTTCTGTGCTAGGCGCTGGGCACCCAGAAATGAGGGATCACGGTGCTTATCTTGGAGGAGACAGACACGCAGGCTCCCAGCGTTGAGGGAGAAAGTACCAGTACCGTTGGAGTACAGAGGGACTATCCCGGTGGGCTTCCGGAGGAGGCAGCGTGAGAGGAAGCGAAGCTTCACGGGGGCACAGGAAAAACAGGCGAAGAAGGGGAGAGGGGGAGGGTGCGCAAGACCCAGCACACTGTACATAAGGGCATGGTGATGGGAATGGGATGTGCTTAGGAAGGTGGCGATGTATGGGGCCGGCTACAAAGGCCACAAAGCTTGGAGGGTGTCGGGTGGAGAAAAGTTAGGGGCGGGGGAAGAGGGAAGGCGGAAGCAGACTTGAAGGATGTGTTTCAGTATGTGCTCGGGCTTTGTTTGAATCAGGTGTGGTGACCCCTAGATCATAGGGATAGTGTGGAAATGCCGACCTTGCCCCAAGAAGTTTTTACTCCTGGGGGCAGGGCACGCCCCGCGGGGCTACACCGGGGACCACCAGGGTCGATCAGGAGGCGGAGGGAACCGGGGGCACAATGCGGGCAGGAGCCTTTCTAGTGGTTTGCTTGGGGCAGGTAAGGCCAGGCAAGGGTCAGCAGGCTTGGGATTGGCTGGTTTGAATAATGTCTGCAGGCTTGGGGGCACAGGGGCTCTTGAGTTGTCTGACGCCGGGCCCTGGGGTGATGAGGGCCGGTGGACAGTGCCCCAGACAGTGAGAACTAGATAGAGGAAGTGATCCGAATATTTTAGATTGGCTGGTTTGCAAATGAAAGGCACACTTGAGGGTGAGTCCTTTAGCATTTTTAGGAATTGGCCAATCCTGGGAGGGCCAATCCTCCGGGACCTCGGCTCAGCAAGGTCCCGGAGGTCAAAACACGGAGAAAATAAAAAGGCATCCTTCATGCAGGTGGGCAGTGGAACACTTGTAAAGGTGGGTTTGGGGGTGACAGAGAGGAGGGGGCTGTGGCAGTGGTGTCCCTGAGACATGACTGGAACCACCCAGGGCCAGGGGAGTGCAGATGCTATGTGACTTCTACTCGCCAGCCCTCTGGTCCTCAGCCTTTCTCAGCTACATGCCAGATTCACTCAACAGACTTGGAAAAAAAAAGGAAATACAATTTACATAACATAAAATGCACCCTTTGAAAGTGTACAGTTTAGTGGCTTTTACGATATTTACTGCCTTATGCAAACCATCAGCGCTGTTACTCCCAGACATCTCCTTACCACAGAGAGAAACTCTGTCCCCATTGGTTATTCTTCTCCTGCCACGCCTCCGGAAGCCACTGATCTAATTTCTGTCCCTATGGATTTGCCCATTATGGATATTTCATATAAATAGAGTCATACATGATGTGGCTTTTTGAATCTGACTGCTTTCATTTAGCCTGCTTTCAAGGTCCATCCCCACTGTGTGTCAGGACTTCATTCCCTTTTATGGCTGAATGAGACTCTCATGTAGGCATGGACCACCATTTTTGTTTATCCATTCATTAATTGATGGACCTTTGGGTTGTTTCCACTTTGGGGCTATTATGAATAATGTTGGTCTGAACATTGTTATTGTTTTTTTTTTTTTTTTTTTTTGTGGTTCTTGAATGTGTTTTTTACTGAAAAAAATCATTCCTAAATTAGCAGACAGAAATGTACAAACACATGGGTAAATAATGTAATGATGAAGGACTATTTTTGTGAGAAGTGTTTTCTTTTAAGTGTTTTTAAAACATCTTTAGATTTCAGTGCAAAAATGTACCCCTAGCACCTCTTAAAACATAAGTGCAAACTCAAAGAAACGTAGTGGTGGAAGGAAGTTCGCTACGTTCCATGTCATCGTCAGTGGTTACATCTCCATGAGCAAGGTATGAGGGTTCCAGGTTCTTCCCATCCTTTTCAATGCTTGGTATCTTTTGTCTTTTTTTTTAATTCTTTTTTTAATTTAAGATTTTATTTATTTATTTGGCAGAGAGAGATCACAAGTAGGCAGAGAGGCAGGGGGAAGCAGGCTCCCCGCTGAGCAGAGAGTCCGATGCGGGGCTCAATCCCAGGACCCCGAGATCATGACCTGAGCCGAAGGCAGAGGCTCTAACCCACTGAGCCACCCAGGCGCCCCTCTTTTGTCTTTTTGATAATAGACGTCCTAACGGGTGTGAGGTGATGTCTCCTTGTGGTTTTGATTTGCATTTCCCTGGTGGTTAATGATGTTGAACACTTTTTCATGTACCTGTTGGCCATCTGTAGGTCCTTTTGAAAAAATATCTATTCGGGTCCTTTGCCCGTTTTTTAAATTGGGTTATTTGTTTTTGGCTATTGAGTTGTATGGATTCCTATATATTTTGGACATTAACCACTTATTGGATATGTGGTTTACAAATATTTTCTCCTATTCTGCAGGTTGCCTTCTCGTTTTTTGATGATTTCCTTGACTGTGCAGAAGGTTTTTAATTTGACATAATCTCACCTGTTTATTTTTGCTTTTGGTGTCATATCCAAAAAAACATTGCCAAGACCAATGTCAAGGAGCTTTTTTCCTATGTTTTCTTCCAGGTGTTTTACAGTTTCAGGTCTTATATTTAGGTCTTTAATCCATTTTGAGTTTATTTTGTGTTTGCTAGGAGTTAAGAGTCCAATTTCATTCTTTTGCATGTAGATATCCAGTTTTCCCAGCACCACCATTTTTTTGAAGGGCCTATCTTTCCCCATTGTGTATTCTTCACGCCTTTGTTGAAAATTATTTGACTGTATTTGCATAAGTTTATTTCTGAGCCCTAAATTCTTTTCCATTGGTCTATGTGTCTGTTTTTATGCGAGCACCATACTGTTTTAGTTACTATAGCTTTGTAATATAACTTGAAATCAGGAGGTGAGATGCTACTAGCTTTGTTCTTCTTGCTCAAGATTGCTTTAGCTATTTAGAATCTTTTGTGATTCCATACAAATTTTAGGATTATTATTTTTTCTATTATCTGTGAAAAATGCCATTGGAAATTTAATAGGGATTGCATTGAATCTGTACATTGCTTTGAGTAGTATGTATATTTTAACAATATTAATTCTTCCAATCTATGAACACAGGATATCTTTCCATTTATTTGTATCTTCTTTAACTTCTTTCATCAATGGCTTATAGTTTTTAGTGTCCTGGTCTTTTGTCTCCTTGGTTAAATTTCTTGCTAAATATTTTATTCTTTTTTTTTTCCTTTCCAAGTTTTTATTTAAATTTCAGTTAGTAGGGTGTCTGGGTGGCACAGCTGGTTAAGCGTCCAACTCTTGATTTTAGCTCAGGTCATGATCTCAGGGTCCTGGGCTTGAGCCCTGCATTGGTCTCCATGCTCAGTGTATGCTCTCTTGAGATTTTCTCTCTCCTCCTTCTGCCCCTCCTGTTCATGCTGTCTCTCTCTCTCTCTAAAATAAATAAATAAAGTCTTGAAAAAAAAATAAGTTCCAATTAGTTAACATACGGTGTAATATTAGTTTCGGTTGTGGAATTTAGTGATTCATCATTTACATATAACACCCAATGCTCTCATCACAAGTGCCCTCCTTGATACCAATAACCTATTTCACCCATCCTGATGCCGTTATGAGTGGGATTGTTTTACTAATTTCTTTTTTGGATATTCATTGTTGCTGCATAGAAACACAACTGATGTTTGTATGTTGATTTTGTATCCTGCAACTTTACCAAATTTGTTTATTAGTTCTAACAATTTTTGGGCGAGATATTTAGGGTTTTCTCTATGTAAGGTCATGCCATGTGTAAACAGAGACAGTTTTACTTCTTCCTTTCTGATTTGGATGCCTTTTACTATTTTTTTTTTGCCTAATTATTCTGGCTAAGACTCCAGTATCATGGTGAAAGAAATGGTGACAGTGGGCATTCTTGTCTTGCTCCTGATCTGAGAGCAAAAGCTTTCAACCTTACACTGCCGTGTATGATGTTAGCTATGGGCTTGTCATACATGGCTTTTATTATGAGGTTCATTCTTTCTATACCCGATTTGTTGGGAGTGTTTATCAGGAAAAGATGCAGAATTTTGTCAAATACTTTTTCTGCATCTCTTGAGATAATCAGATGATTTTTATGCTTTTTGTTAATGTGGCGTATCATAGTTACAGTTTTGCGGGTGCTGAACCAGCCTGGCATCTCAGGAAGCAATCGCACGTGATCATGGTGTATAGAGCCTTTGGAAAGGCCCTGTGGAGGAAATGGCATTTGGTTTGGGAAAAGTGGGGAAGTCCAGAAGCAGGGCAGGGCCTCACAGCAGAGGGAGCAACACCGAGCAAAAGCAAGGTCATCGTGTGTGTAGGATGCGGTACATGTCTCCATATGGCTGCAGCCTGAGGTTCACGGTGCACAACGGTGAAAGTGATAAAGGTAAGATGGGCGAGAGCTAAAGAAGAATTCATTCATTTAAATTCAGGTTGGAAGAAGAGATAGGAGAGAAAAAGGCAGGACAAAGCTTTACACCAAAGAAATAGTGAGCAGTTACAAAGCGAAGTCACATGAGGCAGCTCTAGCGTGGGAGAAGGAGCACTGGACTGGGAGTCCTGCCCTCACTCTGTCACTGACTCGTGTGACTGTGAGCAAGTTTGTGCTCAGCTGCGTGGTTTCTTCATTTGGAAAATGGGGGTAATCATGTTGAGTTGAGGCTTGTTGGGAGGGTAGAGTAAGAGGGTACAGTAGGAGTCTTTTTAGAGTGACACGATGAGGTGGACCGTTAGGGGCCAGGCAGGTGTCTCATTAGGGATGCAGACTGGAGATCATCCAGCCCAGGTGCTGCCTGACCGCTAATTAATGCGGCGTGTGGCAACGGAAGTGGAAAAACCTCCAAAAGACAGAGAAAAGGTGATAATGCAGGCCCCACGATGCTGGTTCCTTGTTTATGCTTCTTCAAAGAATGATGAGCTAAACTCTGGAGGCTGTCATTCGAAACCAGCAGAGCCATTCTGCACTCAATTAATTTAATATGATCGATTATAGTGGGCCATTAATCTACTGGGAGCAGCAGTTTTTGATAAAACACCTAAATTAAATTCTCCGAGTTAGAAAAAAAAAAGGGAGGCATTGTTTCCTTTAGTATCACTCGAATACAGAGTTCGTTATTCGGTTCAAATAGCAGAGCAGGCTCTGGCCTCTGAGAAGCTCTGAAAATCCCAGGCAGAAATTCATTTAATTAATTCTCAACTGCAAACTTATAGCAGTGTGCAGTTAGGTGCTGTCTAGTTGCCCAGAGGTTTGGAGAAGAGCCAGCATGACTTGGTAAATGATACTATTTCCAAATATCGGAACTTGTTCCCGTGAACCCCTCCCCTCCCTCCTTGACTGTGTCATTCTGGTGTGACCCCTACCCCACAATCTGCACTCTGCTCGTCTCACCCTTTGCCGTGTGCTCAGAGCCCAGGGAGAAAAATGTGTGCTCAGGCCCAGGAGGGAGTCCAGCGAAGTTGGTTCTGCTCTCTTCGTTCATAGAAAGGAGAGCGCTCTGGAGTCTGGGTTTAACGTGGGTGAGTCTACAGTGCCGTGTGCTGGAGACAGGCAGAACCGGAAGGGGGGATGCCGGGCCATGGGGAGATGGGGTGGGGCCGAGCCGAATGTGGGGCTGGAGGGAAAGGTAGCACAAAGCAGGGTCTGTCCTATGCACGGATGGCCTGGGAAATGGTGCAGCGTCTCTTTGGACAGAACCCGTTCTGGCCGTTCCTCCAGCTCTGAGTGCCACGTAGGGTTGGTTTTACAACTCAGAATAATGCCAGCCGGAGTCCCCATGTGCTCGATTCATATCCTGCTTGGGCTTTCTTTCTCCTCTTGAATTGCTCAAGAATCTGGGGGTTTTCTGTTGTCCCAAAGCAGAGTCCTTCCCAGGTTCACATTGGTGCTGGGAGCACTCTGGTCGTGAGGAACCTCTGACGTTGCGCCTGGTGGCCACAGGGGGTCACTGTTGGCAGCCATCAGGAATTGCTAGAGGGGCTTGGTTGACCGTGACCTCAGAGGCCCTGGAGTCAGGGAGGAGAGAGCGCTCCTTCCCTTGGGCTACATTTAGCTGTGGGTGAGCCTCACTTTCCCGGAGGCTCATCTCCCAGGGTCCATTGTCTTGGTGCCAAACCTACCTGCGAGTTGAGTCCCTAGGGGTCTGTGTGCATAGCCTTCGCTATCAGGATGGCCTGTTGTCCTTCCCCCGGGGTCAGGAAGCCTCCCTGGTTCACAAAATTTTCATTTTCCCCATTTGCCTGACCAGAGCTGCTGACACTACCCAGCCCCTACCCCATACCATTTCCCCACCTCCACCCCTTTCTGTCTTAAGTGGGATGGAGCCTTTCTAAATAGATGATACTTAATGAACTTATACCCTGTGCCAGAGCTGTCCAGGACCCTTCTATGTAATATGTCGTTTACCTCATTTACAGAGCAACCCCATTTTACAGATGGGGAGATAAAGTGTAGATATTAATTCGAGTTGTCCAACATCACATGGAGCAGAAAATGGAGAAGTTAAACACAACTGCCCACATAAACAATTTAAATCTTTATGGGTGCTTTTTCATTTATATATGTATATATATTTGTGTGTATGTGTGTGTGTGTGTGTGTGTGTGTGTGTGTGTGTATATGTTTGTATAATACATATGATTCACTAATTTTCAGAGACCTTATATTATTCACCCAAGGCATGACTACACACTGATACTGCTTTGAAGCATTGGGTTTCTCTGTGGATGTATCCGGATCATCTGAATTCTATAAAGCACCAAATCTTTTCTATCTGGGCAGAGGTAGAAGGGCCCAAGGAACCACGGGCAAGTTCTCTAGGGAGGGGTCTCATGATGAGCAGCAGCTAATGATCTTCTGGAACCCCATGTCCTCCTGGGATCCCACAGGCACCTCCACCTCGGCACCTCCGAACCTCAATCCCCCACTTCCCCCAACTGGCTTTATCACCTGGCTGCCAAGGGCGGAAGCTTGGCTGTCATTTTGGTCTCTCCCTCTTGCTCATGGTCAATCCTCAAACTTACCAGGTGGTAAGGATTCTATTTACTTACCATTCTTTGAATTTACCCCCTTCCACCCCAATGTCCTGGTACCATCTGAACTTTGACCCCATGGCTCTTTACCTACATTTCTGTTTTCCAAGCCTTCGTTCTTGTTCCTGTGGGTGGGGCTTCCAATCACCCTTTGGTAAAGCATCAAAATTAGTTAGCCAGTATTTACTGGTCTCCTAAATGGCCTTCTCTGTTTCTGCATCTTCCCCTCTTGCCGGGTCTGTAAGGGAGCTGCCTTCCAGCCATGCCCACCCACTCCAGGAGGGATGTCTGAGCTCCCTCTTGCCCCTCGGCCTCTGCCCCCCTGAGCCTGCTCTGCCCAGAAGACCCTCTCCTTGGCCTCTATTGGTTGAATCCCATGTGTCCACCAGGCATCGGTTTAGAAGTCGTTCTCCAACACAGCTCCACAGTATGCTGGCGTGGTCCCCTTGCTAGACGGTCATCTCTCTGAGAGCAAGGACTGTGTCTTGCTCATTGCTGTACCCATATCTCCTAGCATCAGCTTGGCAGCCAGCTGTTATGCTGACCTTGTGAAAATTAGAAGACGACGCTGCACTATATCATCTGCCAGAAATTGTTACATATGTCCAAATCTATGATGATCACACAGAGACCGTGCCCCCTGGAGGTGTGCAATGCGCGGCTTTGGTCAGCGCAGCACAGAGTGGGTCCTAACCACACAGGTGCTGAATGGCTGCCCGACTGTGTTAGGGTGTTAAGAACTCTGCCTCTTGAGTGACCGGCAGGGCTCAATGTCTGGAGCTCTGCAAGTGGTTGCAGACTCTGCCAGGAGGAAAACTAACTTCTTTTGCTGCACTTCGGTGTTAGAGAACTGAGCAGTGTTATCTTGAGTGTTATCTTGAGCACAGATAAGGAGACGATTGCAGACCAGCCTGGCAGTTTTGACAGTTGTTGGATAAAGGATGGTACTGTCTCCATGGAGGGAAAACTAAGACCCAGAGAGATGAAAAGTTGTCCTGGGCTAGACAGTTCAGAGTAAAGCCAAGCAAATGCCCAGCTCTCTCTACACCCCTGAGCCTGCAGCCGCTGAAGTTTCCAGGTCTGATCTGGGAGAGGTTGGACTCCAAAATCTGTGGGACTCCTGGTTTCTTTCTGAGCAGGAGGGTTCCAGGCTGGACAGTCCTGGAGAGTGGTGTCTCAGTTCTGGGGAGGCGGTCCCAGGCCAGGCAGGTGTGGGTGCCTCCCTGAGATAGGGGGTCAGAGCTGGAAGGGACCTTCCCCTTATCTGCATGGGAGAGAACTGAGGGATGAGGCAGGGACACAGTTGGGTACACGTCTCGCTGATGGAGACACTTAGCTATGCTCTGGCTGCTGCTGCTGCTTTTTTTCCTTCGAGGTTTATGTATTTATTTGAGAGAGAGAGAGTGAGCATGAGCAGGGGAAGGGAAAGAGGGGGAGAATATCAAGCAGACTCCCCGCTGAGTGCAGAGCTCCACATGGGGCTTAATGCGGGTCTTGACCCGGGGCTCAATGCCACGACCCTTTTGAGATCATGACCTGAGCTGAAATCAGGAGTCAGACGCCCAACCCACTGGGCCACCCAGGTGCCCCTATGCTCTGGCTTCTTAATTCTCAGCCCAGTGCTCGCCAACCAGAATGTTACAGAATGTCCATTTAAAAAAACTGTGGTAAGATATACAACTTAAAATGTATCACTTTACCCATTTGTAAGTGTAGAGTTCAGTGGCATTGAGCACGTTCGTATTGTTGTGGTACCATCAAAACAGCCCCCACCCCCCACCCCGTTTCCAGAACTTTTTCATCTTTCCAAACTGAAACTCTGCCTCCATTGAATAGTAAGGGCCCGATCCACCCTGTCCCCAGCTACCTGGAACCACCATTCTACTTTTGTTGTGTATTTAACTATTGTTCAGCGCAGTATCAGTGGAATCCTATAATGTCCTTTTGTGTCTGGCTTATTCCCTTAGCGGACTGTCTTAAAGATTCGTCTACGTTGGAGCAGGGATCAGAATCCCCTTCTTCTTCTTTTTTTTAAAGATTTTATTCATTTATTTGAGAGAGAGGGAGCGTGAGCAAGAACACGAGCAGGGGGAGCAGCAGAGGGCGAGGGAGAAGCAGACTCCCCACTGAGCAGGGAGCCGGATGAGGGGCTCCATCCCAGGACCCCGAGATCATGACCTGAACTGAAGGCAGATGCTTAATCGACTGAGCCACCCAGGCGCCCCAGAATCCCCTTCTTTCTTAGGGCTGGGTAATATTCCACGGTATGTGTATATCATAGTTTGTTTACCTGTTTGTCCTTTGATGAACATTTGGGTTGCTTCCACATTTTGGCTATCGTGAATCATGCTTCTGTGAATATCGCTGTACAAAAACGTGTCCGAAGCCCTTCTTTCAATTCTTTTGGGTATATTTCCAGATGAGGAGTTGCTGGCTTGCGTGGTAATTACGTGTTTAATTTTTCTGGAACTGCTATCCCATTTTCCACAGCAGGTGCCCCACGCTGCATGCCCACCAACAATGCACCAGGGTTCCACTTTCTCCGTACCCTTGCCGACACTTGTTTTCTATTTTTCCTAATTAAAAAAATAGCTACCCTCCTGGGTGTGGAGTGGTGTCTTACCGTGCTTGGTCCACTGTTGGCTCTCTCAAGTCAACCTCGCTTCTGACGTTGTCAGTGTTTTCCCACGGTCCCAGTTGTCTTTAAGGTGTTGCTGGGAGATAAGCCTCAATCTCCCGCGGGCAGGAGAGAGGAGGCTCCGGATCCTACGTCAGGAGTGAGGGTGGCCACGCTCCCCCTTCATCCTGTGCGCAGTGTGGGTCCTCCCAGTGCCTGCTGGACAGGCCCGCGGGGCGGCATCTCGGGCCAGAGTGCGGCTGGGGGAGGAAGCAGGTGACTTGGAGTGGGTCCTCACCTCCACAGGGGGTCTGCTGGGCCACTGGAGAGTTTGACACTTGCTGGCTCAGGACAAAAAGATGCTTGTGGCGCCTCCTATGAGTTTGGGTTATTTTCACTGCGTTAGCAGGAAGAAACCCCATGAGTTTCGGCTGAGGGTTTTCATGACAGATTCATGCGATACAGTCTGAATCCGTTCCTGATTCCGAGAAGGAACTAAAGCAACCTTCGAAAATTTCAAAGTGCAATTTAGGGTAAGCTGCTTGACCCAGAGCAGGTTCCTGGTGATTGACCGACAAGGGTTTCTCTTCCTGGACTGGCCGTGAACTCTGGTTTGGACCTAGTAATACCAGGGCTAATGAAAAGAAAAATTTTAACTAACCCTTAACCGCGGTGCTTAATATGTCCCCAACATGGTTGTAAATGGCTTACCTCATTAGCTGTATATCCTACCAGCTTTAGGAGGTAGGGACTACGGTTAGCTCCATTTTACTTAGGAGGAAACGCGGGCCCAGGGTGATGAAGTAACTTGTCCAGTGTCACACAGCTGGGATGTGGAGCTGGGATCTGAATCGAGTCAGCCCGGCTCCAGACTCAGGCTTTGGGACATCGGAAGAAAGGACCAACATCAGGGGCCTGACCGAATAAGACACTGCCTTTCCAGAACACTTCAGAGTTTATGGTGTTTTTATGCTTCATTTACTCTCCGTGACCACTCTGTGAGGCAGACATTTGTGTCATTCTCGTTTTGCCAGAGGTGGAAACCGAGGCCTAGAGGCGTTCAGGGCCTTTCCTAGGGAAGCGGGTTGGTGTGTGGCAGGCACGTGCGGAAAAGGACCCCAGCGTGCTCCGTGGGTGGGAATGTAAGTCGGTGCAGCCACCATGGAAAACAGTATGAAGCTTCCTCCAAAAATTAAAAATAGAATTCCCCTATGATGCAGCAGCCCCACTCCTGAATATCTAGCGGAAGGAAACGAAAGCAGGCCTTCGGAGAGATACCTGCCCTCCCATGTGCTTTGCGGCTTCATTCACAGCAACCAAGATAGGGAAGCAACCTCAGCGTCTGTCATTGGATAAGTGGATGAAGAGTGCGTGTGTGTGTGCGTGTGTATGTGTGTGTACACACACAGGCACACAGTGAAATATTATTAAGCCATGAGAAAGAAAGAAATCTTGCCATCTGCAACAACGTGGATGGACCTTGAGGGCGTTCGGCTGAGTGAGATTAGTCGGACAGGGAAGGATAAATACTACCTGATATCACTTGTATGTTGAGCCTACAAAAGCCAAAGTCACAGCAGCCGACTTGAATGGTGCTTACCCGAGGCTGGTCGGCAGGGTGGCGTGGAACTGGGGAGGTGTTGGTCCAAGGGCACAAACTTGCAGCTGGAAGGTGAGTAGGTTTGAGAGACAGAACGCCCATTACGATTATGGTCAACAATGCTGTGTTATCTACTTCAAAATTGCTAAGAAGCTAGACCTTAGATGTTCTTACCAAGAGAAAGAATGGTAATTATGGGAGGTGGTGGAGGTGTCAGCTAAGGCTGCGGCGGCGATCCTCACAATATATGAATTTGCCAAGTCAACACGCTGTGTACCTTAAACTTACACAATGTTAGATGTCAGCTAAATCTCAAAAACAGAATAAAAAAATGCCAGGGGAGGGCGCCTGGGTGGCTCAGTGGGTTAAAGCCTCTGCCTTTTGTTCAGGTCATGATCTCAGGGTCCTGGGATTGAGCCCTGCATCGGGCTCTCTGCTCAGCGGGGAGCCTGTTTCCCCCTCTCTCTCTCCCTGCCTCTCTGCCTTTTTGTGATCTCTCTGTCAAATACATAAATAAAATCTTAAAAAAAAAAAAAAAAATGCCAGGGGAGGAAACAACCCAGGAGAGCTGTCTCGGAGCTGCTCTTGACCCTGTGTGTCTCTGTGTGGGTGCCTTTTCTATAACCGGGGCTGGGCAGCAGGTTGGCTTTGCCAAGGCCAAGGCACAGCCCCCGCTTGCTTCCCGCTCTCAGCCTCAGCCGCTCCGCCCCCACCCCCCCAGAGCTGTGAGTGCTGGGCCCCTCTGGTGGCCCTGGCTGCTGGTTCCTCACAGCTGCTCGGAGTGGCTGAGCACAGCTGCCCAGGGAAGGGTCCGCAGAGTGTGGGGAGCACGGGAGCCAGAGCGCAGAGCGGGGAGGAGCTCAGAAGCCGTTGGGCTGGGGAGGAAAGTGGGGCGGGCAGGACACTTCTTAAGGGCTGGAGGAGAGGGGGGTTGTCCTTTATCCGGGGTGCAGTGGGGGTCCCTGAAAGCCTTTGAGGAAGAGAATGGCTGGATTAGAGCTGGCCTTTAGGAAGCTGGGTTTAGCCTCAGCGTGTCTGATGGCTCAGGGCCTCACCTGGCTGAGTTCCAGGAGCCTGTCTTCCTAGTCGGCCTGTGGCTTCCTTCTGCAACCTGTCACTGAGTGTCACTGTCTCTCAGGGGCCGTAAGCGCTCAAAGGTCGCCGACTTTTGTAGGCCGCCGGCTCCTATGCTTAATTTGCTGGCTGGTGGCCGCAAAGCCCACGCCCGGGCCTCCTGGCCTTCTTTGACCCTCCCACGGCAATGCGAGGGCGGCATTCTGGTGTTCGTGGCGTCTGGAATGTACAGATGAACCAGCTGGGCACAAAAGCTAGATTTTTCCCTGGGATGGCTTCTTTTCTTTGGAAAACTCCTACTGACCTTTCCGGATGCTTCCTCTCCTGGGGTGGCTGTTGGTTCCCTCACAGAATATGTAGGCTGCTGCCCCTAAACCCTGACAATACTTTATATCCATCCCAGATTTCATCTGCCTTATTTTCTCAGGGAGGCTCTGAACGCCTCGAGGGAAGGGTCTCGTCTTTGTTATGTGTGCACCCAGCTCAGAGTTCAATTCTTAGCTGGGCACAGCCATCCGAGAATAGGTATTGCCTGCTGAATGACTCTTGTGTATGTAGGCGCACTGAACACAGCAGGGGACGTCCCCCACCTGCCCTTGGGGGGCTCAGCCTGCGGGATCCCGTGCATGTGACCTCCACTTCCGTAAACCTTTCCAAGGGACAGACTTCAAGCTGCCTTCCTCAGAGCTGGAGAAATGTTCTATTATGTTACAAGAAAAGGCCTTTGACAACTTGAGAGGTAGAAGTGCTCTCTTTCAGGACAAGGGCTATTTCCCTTGTATCCTCCAAGCACAGTTCTCTGACGTTGGTCGGTTGTAGGTGTTTGCTACATGTGTGGAAGGGAGTTGGGACAGGAATAGACTCCGAGTAAGAGTCGACTCCGGGCGGGGAGGGGACGTGCCCGGGCCCACGTGGTCACTGGTCATGCGCGAATGGAACCTGTCCAGCTCCCGGAGTTCTCTACAAAAAGAATTAGATTTTAGAGGCGGATAGGAGCCTGACGAGATGCAATCAGACTACAAAAGAGTTGGTTTTAATGCTAGACCTCGCCTCCAACAGGTTGTGTCCCCGCTCTTGGCATTTCCCCAGTTCCAGGACTCCCGTTTGTGTTTTAGAAGCAGCAACACATAGATGTCTTTCCGAGGCCGCTTGGCTGAGACCAGGCCCTGCCTTGGGAAACACAGAGAGCTGGAAGGCTGGAGAGGGGGGCATCTGGAGTTTGTGGTCCACGAGCTACCAGGGGAGCCTCTCTGTCCAGCACACTCACCCGGCAGCTGTCAGGGCCACCGCAAACCAGAGAAAGGGCACCAGAACCAGGACACCAGGGCCTCCAACAACTCAGCCTGTGGGACCAGCAAAGATGGCTCCTGGCTTGGCTTGGCCACTGACCCAACTGGGCGAGTTACTGTCCTTCCTCGGGCCTCAGATTCCACATGAGCAACACGAGGAGGCTGGACTGGAGGGTCTTAAATGCTCTTTTGGCTTTTTGTAGGAAGGAGAAGGGGGCTGTGGTGTCAGGCACACCTGGGTTGCAAAGGAAGGGAGCTTGAGAGGTAGGATGCAGGTGGGGAGAGGGGCTGCATGGGTTTTAGAACCAGCCGCACTCGGGTTCCAACCCTGGCTCTGCCCCTTGTTAGCTCTTTATTTGGGGGCAAGTTATGTCACCTTCTGGACTCTGGGTTTCTGATGCAGAAATAGTGATGGGCCCTCCACCCTGAGGGATTGGGGGAATCATCTGTAATGAGACATTGCAGGGAAAGCAGAGAACAAGGGCTTGGGGCAGAGAAAGCCTATCATCAATGTGGGGGATGGCAGTAGTATTTGGAGATGCTGACCACCTCGACAGGTGTCCTTGAGGCTGGCTGGTGGCCACGTGGTTTGAGAAGCTGCTCTAAGCTGGGTACCCCCAGAAAGAAGCACATATAGAGATGTGTATTTCCATCCAAAGGTTGCTTCCTCATTCTGGACCAGGGCCGCAGGAACAGGCCAATGGCCCTAAACTGTCATGAATGTCTCTTCCTCCATGGCGATAGGCAAGCCCAGGGCTGCTGGTCACAGCTGGGCCTGCCCAGCCATTCCTGGGCTCTGAACCTCCATGTAGCCCATGGGGGTGAATCCAGGTGAATCGTGGGACTCTGGGTGAGTCCTGGGGCTCCGGGCCCAGTCCTGGCTTGCTGGGTGTATGGCCTGGGGTGTGGGTCTGGGTGAACACGTTCTCTGCCCCTTTCCAGTGCGCAGGTCCAAGGCTGCGGACGAGGAGAGGAGCCGCCGAGCTCAGCGCGCCAGGGACGAGTACCGACGCCACTCGCTCCGTGCCATCCAGAAGGGCACGGTCGCCGGCCTCAGCTCCATGTTCCAAGAGCTTGGCCAGAGCCACGAGCAGGAGGCCAGACTCTACCACCACCTCCCAGGCCCTGGGCCTCCGCCGCCCCTCGCCATACCTGTCAGGTGGGTCTGGGGGACTTGGCAAATACAGCATGGCTGGCGGCTGCAGTCCTTGCTCTGCTCCAACAGCTATGAAATTTGGAGCTAGTCATTTCCCCACTGTGGGCCTCAGTGTTCAAGTCTGTGTAATGGGGCCGGGGGGGCAGTGAGGAGTCTGGTTGGAGATTTCTAATAGCCCCAGAGTTCTGCGAGTCTTAACATTTTGGGGTCTAGGATTCCTTTGAGAATCTAAAGAAAGTTGTGTACCCTCTTCCCTCCAAGATGTGCATATGAAAATACCCCAGAAATGTTTGCATATAGTTTCAAGCTCTTAAAGATCCACAGACTCCAAGAACTTGTAATATAAGACCTCAAATGGGTTAAATATGGTCCAGCTGCTTGGAAACCAGGGCTGGCTGGTCTTTCTAACCACCGGAAGTGCTGGTGCATCCCTGGCTCTGATAACAGGCTTGTAGATGATTGTGGTTGAGTCCTGAGGGTCCTTACACACACTGGTGTCTCCACAGTGGTTTGGCAGGGGCACTTAGGTGACTGCCCATCATTGCCAGGACCCAGGGTCAAGGAATTGCCTGCGGCCTCTCCACTTTCCACCTGTGCCCACCTTAGGCCAGCCCCAAGGTTGGTCCCCCACACCTCCATCCTTGCCAAGCAACTACTGCCCCATGAGGGTAGGTGGTGAGTGCCTGCTGGGTCCCTGAACCACGGTTAATCTGTATAAAGGTCTGTTCTGAGTTCTGCTTTAATTGGGATTTAGGATTATTCATAACGCCCTTCGTCCTCTCCCTGGGGGCTAGGGAGGGCTGACCATACCTGCATTTCTTCCTTCCTTTCTTCTCCCTTTCCCTCCCTCTCTCCCTCTATTCCTTCCTTCCTTATCATTTATATGATTCACAAGCCAGGAGGTTTAAAAAGAAATATGGAAAATGGCTGCCTCCCATTCCTGCCTCCACCTACTTGGATCTCCCTGGCACCGTAGGGGAGCCCTGTCCTCAGTGTCTGTATGCCCCCCACCTCCAGTTCCTTTGTGTAGTTGGTGACACGAAAAGTCATAGCTCTCTCTGTTTTTCCCAGAAAAGATTGCATACTATATACATGGCTCTGTGTCTTGACTTTTATTTCCATTTAACTGTATTTTGGAGGTCTTTTCATATCAGTTCTCAGCTATTCATTTATTTTTATTTTTTTAAGATTTTCTTTTCTTTTTTTTTGAAGATTTTATTTATTTATTTGAGAGAGAGCACAACCAGGAGGAGGGGCAGAGGGAGAGGGAGAAGCAGGCTCCCAGCTGAGCAGGGAGCCCGATGCGGGGCTCGATCCCAGGACTCTGGGATCGTGACCCAAGCTGAAGGCAGACATGTAACTGACTGAGCCACCCAGGCGCCCCTAAGATTTTTTTTTAAGTAATCTCCACACCTGATGTGGGGCTCGAACTCACGACCCCGAGATCAGGCGTTCCCATGCTCCACGGACTGAGCCAGCCAGGCACCCTGGTTTAGTTTCCTTTTTTTATAGCTGCATTGTATTCCACTCCACAGATGTGCTAGAAGTTATTTATCAAAAACTCTGTTAATGGACATTGGAGTTGTTTGAAATCTTTGGTTATGACCAACAGTGCCCTTGATGACTAACGTTGTAGATGTTCATTTTACACACAGGCCGCCCCGGGAGGAAGGCTGACGGGCCGGCCTCTCCGGGTGCCTGGGTCTGCACCCTGGTGTACGAGAGTCTTCCTTCATGGATGCTGGTGTTCGTGCCTTGCAATTCTAGAGGGAAAGATGCCTTTTCTCTCCCTCAAACATCCCCTCCTGTCCTCTTTTCCATTCCCAACCTGTGTGGCTTTTTTGGAAGCAAGGGATAACAATGGTCTTTTGGGAAAAATAATAATAGTCAGTGCATTAGCATCTGCAAAGTGCCTTCATGCACCTCGACTCACTGAATTCTCTCCAGAGGCATGAGTGTGGTCATCGTGCTGATTCTTTCTCACAGTGGCCCTCCCTCCCCTCTCCTCTCCCTCGCTTCCCCTCCCCCTCTCCCCGCCTCTCCCTCCACTCCCACCCTGACTCTCCACACTTCGTCTCTCTTCTCAGCAAGACCTGGGAGCGCCCATTGAGACCTGTCTCCAGAGAAGTCATAGTCCGCTGGTTTAAGGAGGAGCAGCTGCCTCGCCGAGCCGGCTTTGAGAGGAACACCAAGTCCATCGCCCCCTGGTTCCATGGTAGGACAGCTTTCCGGGCCCCTGGGGCAGACACCACCTGTCTGCCTCCTTCTGGGCTTGGGAGGAGGTCCTGAGGGACCGCCATCATCAGGGGGAGTGGAGGACTTTAGCCTTTGCTACTTCCGCGCCGCCCCCACAAAGACTGGCCAGTCTCCTAGCATTAAGGATCGGCTCTCCCGGGTCACCTGGGGAAGAGTGGCCTGGAGGCGGGTCCCATGGCTGTCCTCTGTTTGCTCGTTGAATGTACTCAGTTCAAGGCACAGATTTTGATTTCTGCAGGCCATGAGCTGAAATGCTGAGTGGCATCCATCAAAACCTTAGGGACTGAGGCAGACATCTCCAAGCAGGAGCCCGGGGGAGACTGGAGGTGCTGGGGATTCTGAATGTGCACTCATTCCCCTCTCTCTGCTGGGGAAGGATGACCACGATCTTGCCCACTGCTCCCACTCACAGCCCGCTTGGCCATCAGGGGCTCCAGACGTCTTCTCTATACTCACAAGATGGGGAGCTTTCCCTGCACTGGGAGCTCCTGGTGGGCGGGGCCTTCATTCCGTGGTCTGAGCCTGCTTCCCAGATCCTGACCATAGGCGGGCACCCAGCAGGCTCGGCACAAACACTTGTTGATTAGATGACAGAATGGCTGAATGAAGAGGTCGGAGTCACCCAAGCATAGAACAGGGAGCTGGAAGGCTCCTTGGAAGTGTCTGACTCCTCATATTTCAGATAAGGAAACAGGTCCAGATTGGGAGAAAGTTTCATCATATCACCGATAGCCTTATAAAGTCAAGTTCAAGAATGAATCTCAAGCTCATGATCCCAGTCCAGTGATCTGAAACAGGATTGTGATTCCAGCAGAGACTTGCACAGTGAGATAGGAGTCGTTTTTGGCCAGCAGCCTCTTCTGTATCAGTTAGATAGTGCGACATAACAAGTCACCCCAAAACTCAGGAGCTGAAAACAAATAAGCATTTATTGTTTACTCATAATTTCTTGAATCAACTAGGCAGTTCTTCTGGGATGGGCCAGGCTCAGATGATCTGAGTTGAGCTTGTTCACGTGTCCCCATCCAGCGGGCTGCTCTCCTGGGTGCTGGCTTATCCAGGAGAGATTTGCCCGAGACCTCTCCTCTCTGCTCCAAAGCTCTCTTATTCTCCAGCAGCCTGGCCAGACTGCCAGGTTTCTCTGGATAAGTTGCATGCTGGCCTTGCTCCCGGAGTCTTCCCTCCCTTATCCTTGCTGAGCCCAGGTTTGTCTGAGGACTCCCCTGGTCAGAATGGATCTTTTCTGTCGCAATTAACATCCACCAGACCCTGACCTGCCTTTGCTTCACTTCTGCCTGCCTCCCGGGAGCTCGGCCAGCCTCCACCTTGGCCAGTGTCTCCCTTAGCAATGCGAACTACCCCCCTGCTTCCTGGCCAGCCTCCGTGTGTTCTCAGTTCCATCCGGATGCACAGCTGGCCTCAGTGTCATCAGGGGCACTCAAGACCGTGCGTTCTTACGGGCTAATGGGGAGGCCGGCACAGGCAGGTTGTGGGCGTGGCTCCCGCTCCAGGAAAGGCAGCTGGAGTGGAATCATGCAGACATTATACAGGGACGAGCAAGGCCACGTGCACCTTCTCCCCATCTTCAAGAGCCCGAAGAGTTTGTGAGCTATCGAGTGCAAGTGCTAGCTGGACTACAGGCGGGAAGACTGAAATGGAGCATTGTTCAGGGACTGTCCAAGGTCATAAAGGTCACAGAGACACCACCCAGTTCGTGCCGGAATGTCTTCACTGGTCTGCGTGTTTCACTCTGGCCCCTCTACGTTTTATCCTTCACACAGCATCCTGGGACTATTTTAAATATAAATCAGATCCTGTCATTCTCTTGCTTAATGCTTTTATATTTGCAATGAATTTCAAACTCTGCTGGGGCCTGCAAGGGCCTAGATGATGGGTCCCGCTTCTTGTCCAGCCTCCTACCACAATTCTCCTCTTGTTCACCTTGCTTCTACAGCTCTGGCTTTTCCCTCTTCCTCAAGCCATTTTCTTTTCTACCCCAGGTCCTTTGCACTTGCTTTTGATCTGCTTGGTATTGCTTTTTTCCTAGCTTTTTGCATGGAGGTTGCTTTCTTATTTCTTATCCCAAATACCCCTTCTCAGATAGGCCTTTCCTGAATCCTTACCTAAAGCAGCCTTTGCCAGTTTCTCTCAACTCACTATGCTCATCTCTTTAAGAGTGCTCACCCAGTTGATACTTATCTTGTTATTTGCTTTTGTCTGTTCTCTCTCCTGAACGTAAGCCTGTGAAACTAAGGACCTTGTTCATTTTCTCTGAATGCCTAAAGAATGGATGAAGGTGGGAATGGAAGTGCCAGATTAGATCCAGTCTTCCCAGTCCTGAAGAATAGCTATTGCTTCTCCACACTGGACCCTGGTAGGTCTGGTAGGTGTGTGGGTCTCCTGAGGGTCTGATGAGTGACGTTAAGTGGGAGCTGTCCACTTGCTATCTCTGACCCCCCCCCCCCCGCCCACCTTCTCCTACATATCCTACAGAAGGATGGAGAGGCTCCTTATGGCCCAGAAAGAAAAGAGTCAACATTCATGGGTTACTGAGCCACACATCCCTGAAGCCGGTGCTGGGGGATTCCCTGCTTCTCACTTCTGTCCCAGTTACGTAGCCCTGAGAGCACTTCCTTTGAATTGCTGCTTTCCTTTTCGTTCATCAGTTAGAAGCAGAGAAGGACATCAGCAGCATCTCAGGCGCCTGCGTAGTGCGGCTCCGAAGTTCTGAGGAGGAGGGGGTGGGGCGGGGACCCCGGGGGCTCCCAGGCGCTTGCAACAGTTGGGGGCGAAGGCATGACAGAGGTGCTCAAATTCATCTCTAGCTTTCTTTTCTATCCTGATGAAAAAAAAATGTAATTTTTATATTGTCACAGAACAAACAGAACCATGATTTAAGTCTCATAATTTATGTAACTGATTTCATGTTCTCTTGACAGTTCTATCATAAAACATGCGGGAAAGTTGCTAATACACAGACTGGAGCTATTTAGTGACAAAGTTTTTGTTGATCTGTGACAGAATGAAAGAAAAAAGGCTTATGGACGGAGGGTGACCAACTGTCTTCGCTTGGGAAGGACTGTGTCGTATTCTAAGATGATATCCTTTCCTCAATCGTAGTGTGAAAATGTTCTGTCTTTTATGAATTGGTGGTGATAGTGAGCGGGAGTTATTTTTATATATTGCCTTGGCTCAGAAAAGCAAAAAGCTAGCAGCCCCATGTTGATTTCTAAACTCTTGAGAGTAACTTTGCTTCATACCTAAAACCCAAAAGTATGGTCCAACCTCTTCCCCCGTGGAGGCATTCCCTGACAGCATCCTTGAATGCCCCCCCCCCCCCCAAATCATTCCAGAGACAGAGCTCCTGCTCATACTGCCCGCAGGCAGCCTTCACCCTTTTAACCGTGAGGGAGTCTTTGCCAAGGTTGGCTCGGGGCTCTGCTCTCAATAGCTCTTGGTCGGACATGTCAGCAGGGGCGGCTCTGCTCCCCGAATCTCCCACGCTCCCCCCAGGACCAGTAGGCTCGCCCCGGCAGGCTCTTCCCAGGGACCAGAGAGCAAGTGGCATCCTAGGCTTGTGAATCTAGTCTTTGAAGCAGGACACTGTCAACTTTCACCTCAGAACATTGGCCACGAGATGTCACAGAGTTCAGGGGTGGGAAAGTATATTCTGCTCCTTTGCTGTGAACTACGAAGCTGTGTGTTGAAGGGTGTGAAGTCAAGGAGGGAAGGAGAATTTGAGCTGATAATGTAATCTATTTCAACCCCAATATACATCTTTAATTTCCTGGGTAAAACATTCCTTGTTATTTTGGCTGGATTTTAAACATTTAAAAAAATATACTTTATTTATTTATTTTAGAGAGAGAGAGAATGTGCACAGGAGAGAAGGGAGAGGAGGGGCAGAGGGAGAGGGAGAGAATCTCAAGCAGACTCCACACGAAGAATGGAGCCTGACATGGGGCTCGATCTCACGACCCTGAGATCATGACCTAAGCCGACATCAAGAGTTGAACGCTTAACCAACTGAGCTACCCAGGCGCCCCAATTTAGCTGGGTTTTAGGTGGAGGTTAAAAATGACTACTGTGAAAAAAAAATGACTACTATGGGGGCGCCTGGGTGGCTCAGTCATTAAGCGTCTGCCTTCGTCTGGTCGTGATCCCACGGTCCTGGGATCGAGCCCCGCATGGGGTTCCCGACTCAGCAGGAAGACTGCTTCTCCCTCTCTTCCTCTACCAGCTATTTTGCCTGCTTGTGAGCTCTCTCTCTCTCTCTCTGCCAAATAAATAAATAATAAATCTTAAAAAAAAAATGGCCACTGCGACTCCTACCTAGTTCCTGCCCTTCCCTCAAACACATTTGGATGCACTGTATGCTCCAAAGAGTAATGTGCATGAGGAGTCTGAAGATGTGGGGCCCACTCTAGAATCTAGCAGCTCTGTGACCTTGGCATGTCTTCTAAATCCCCATCCATGAAATTGGGATTTTAACATTGGTTTCACAGGATTTGTCCACCATAATGAACCATGTCGGTGTGAGTGCTGATGACTCTTAGAGTCTGAGGTGGGCCACCAGACAGCCTACCCACTCTGGGAAACAGAGTGCAGGGGGGCGGAGAGGAGGGAGGGAGGACTGGTTTTCTGCTGGGACCAAGGAGTTCTCAATAGTCTCGTCTGTTAAGAAGAGAAAGTGGTAAAGTTATTCCTCCTTTTGCCTTTGTTCATTGTCATGTTCCAGGGGTTATAAGAGAGACTTCTCGTTCTGCAAAAATCCTCCCGAGAAAAGCTGGTGCATAGGAGCTTGGCTTTGGGGGGGAAAATCTATTTTTGGACTTCAACATGTATCTAAAATTATTAAGAGTATTCTCTGTCTGAACATTGGCTCAGTCGGACCTCACTTCTCTCGCTGTGCTTTACTTGTAGAAAAACAGTCACAATGTGATCCATGGTTTATTGTTTTGGCAACGACCCACTGGCTGTCTTGCAGCTTGCCCCTGGGGCTTGGTGGGGGAACGGTGCTAGGCAGTGGCTGATGTGGTTGATACGCTATTCCCACAGGACCCTGTTCAGGTCCTGGGAGTGGATCTTGAGCGCGGCCTCACCTGCATTCAGGGGGGGTGTTATGTACGAGGACAAAGTGGGGGCATCCCCGGGGAGGAGGTACTCCCCCCCCCATCTAGACAGTGTAGTCTGCAGGGAGCCCAACAGTGGGGGTGGCTTTCCATGCAAAGCTTGAGCTCCCAAGTGGAATGGGCTCTGCTTCCTACCTTTCCACACTGTGACTTCAGAGCATAGTTAGAAGACAGGAATGTTGAAGGTCCTAGTGCTGCGAGGTTCTAGAATGGCCCAAAGCTTCAGCCTCCGTGTTCACCTTGCTCTTGATCACAACGCATCTCAATGTGTTTGAGGGAAGGGAAGGAAATAGAGGTCATTGTGGTCATCTTTGAGTGACTATCCGGGGAATGTTTGTCTTGGAAAAGCCTCGGTGTGGGATGGATGGGAGAACAAAGCCACCACTTCTCAATCTCTGGAGTTCTGTCTTGAGAAGAGGAGATTTTTCAAGAGGACAGAACCAGAACTGGGGTCTAGGACTTACAAAGAGAGATGTTTCACGTCAAGAGAAGAAAGCTTTTTGGTGGTTACAGCTTATTATTGGGCAGTGTGGATGGCTAGTGGGGGAATGGGGATTTTAAGCTTTCTGTCCTTGGCACCTGAGACGCAGTGTGATTCTGAGCACTTGTTCTGCTGACATTGCTCCAGGACCACAGGCTCTGCTCCTGCTGAGCCTCTAGAGTTTTCTCTCGTGCTCTGGTGCATTGCAAACTATGGCCGGGGCACGGAGCTGACCACTAGGGGGCGCCTGGGAGTCTGCGGGCTGAGAATGAAGGGTGTTCTTTTCCTGATGACTGTCAGGTTCTTCACCTTGCTCATTTCTCTGTTGCTGGTGATGTTTCTGGTGTAGGAGCTGAGGTACCGGCAGTGGGGACCCCTTCTGGATGGCCCTCCTGGGAGTCCTGCAGGTGAAAGGCAGACTCACCAGGCTGCCCTGCAGGGGAGGCAGTTCCCTGCAGTGGGAAAGATTGTGTCCAGAAGGCAGAGGCCAGGTGGGAATGGAGTGTAGACTCAGCTCCTCCAGCTGCGTGCACTGGGAGGCCCCTCTTCTCTGAGATGCACAGAGCAGGAGGACTTGGAATGGCTGACCAGTGCTGACCGTAGGTGAACCTCCTGGCATGACGTTGCTGTGCAGTCATGTGTGTTTGCGTGGCGGTGTAGACGTACGGGGTGGCTTGATGGGCATCCCCTCACGGGAACTCTCAACTGCTCTTGACCCAGTCACGGTTCGCTTTTTACAGGCGACCATATACTGAGGCCCAGAGAGCTTGAGAAACCAACCCCTGTCACCCAGCAGTAAGCACAGCAGCGGGAACGAGATGCAGGGCTTCTGGATCCTGGCCTTTCCTACTCCATTTTGGCAGTTCCTTGAATACCCTCCTACCCCGGGAGGGAGACTGGGGCACAAAAGTCTTCCCTCTGGATTCACTGTCCTTTGCTGTATATTCATTTGAATCTGTTCTTTTTTTTTTTTTTTTAAGATATTATTTATTTGAGAGAGAGAGTGAATGAGAGGGAGAGGGAGGGAGAATCTGAAGCAGACTCCCTACTGAGCACAGCCCGAAGTGGGGCTCGATCCCACAACCGTGAGATCATGAACTGAGCTGAAACCAGGAGTCGGATGCTTAACTGACTGAGCCACCCAGGCGCCCCTCATTTGAACCTCTTTTAAATGCAGTCTGAATTCTTTATTTTAAATCTCACCCCCGCTCGTTCTGTGACCTTGTGGAGTGGAGCTGCCACTGGTCTCATGGCCCAGCTAGAGGGAAAATCTGGGAATGCCCTGTTTGGCCTTTGGGATTACTCTCAGGAGCTAGCATTTCAGGGGCCCAGATGGACACAGGGAGCTAGCTTGGGCTGCATCCTTGGTGTCCAAGATCAGCGGGAGGATAGGGAACCATGGTGAGGCTTTGGAAGCTGTCGTGAGGTGGCAGCCAGCACGGGGGACCCGGGCAACAAGGACCCAGGCACTAAATCCATGCTAAGCACGGAAGAGCTGCAGAGAAAGTAATCATACTTTCTGGTGGTCGTGTTAGGAGGATTAAGTGTATAATATTTATAAAGTGTTTGGAACATTCCTGGAGTAAAATAAATGCTTCCATTTATTATACGGAATAAATAAACATGGTACCCTTTGGAGATGCACATCAGGATTTGAATATGTAAATGGTGGCCTCCCACCCGGAGGCTAGGCCACTACTGTCACTTGGAAGTAAAGGAAAAGGTGACATCAAATGATTGCATAAAAGAAAGATGATACTTATTTAGCCTCCCCCCCCCCAAAAAAAAAGCACAAGTCTGAATTTTCTTACATCATGCCTACGATCCCCACCTTGAATTGTGTTTTGAAAGCTTTGAGGATGATACAAGGGTCATTGGGAAGGATGACTGGCATGTAGCAGACCCATCATGTCAAGTCAGGTTGCTGAGTTTCCTCTCCTGAGCAGAATGTGGAGTGGAAATTTTCCATCAACTCGGATCCCAAATGCAAAAATTTCTAAAGAGGGGAAAAAGTAGGTCAGTTGACCTACTTTCCTCTTAAGTTCTTGCTTAAGCTGTTCCAACTAAGAAATAAAGGAATCTTTTTCCTCCTTTTAAAGAAAATTGTGCACTAGCTGTAAAGTCTCAAAAAAGGATTACAAAAGAACAGCAACATTATTTTTTGCTTTAGGAAAGCATAGATTGTAATGGTGTTTTCAAGATGTTAACTCTTTGCTTTCGGCTGTCTGTAGCTCTGTGCTTTTGATTTCAGCCTTTTGTGTCTTGTCCACCTAACACTTTCATTTTGGTGGTTTTGGTGAGATCTTGTCTTCTGAGCCACAGATGGGGGTAACTAAAATGTGTGGGAAGGGACAGGGCTTGGGCATTCTAGCTGGATTTGAGAGAGGTGAATTTTTCTTTTCTGTTGGATTTAAAAGAAACAAAGTAACCGCAAACCATGATGCGTGTTGATGTAATTGATTTAATATTCTTCTGACAGTCCCATCTTATTTCTGGTGGTGACAAAAGATCCCTCTTATCTTCCTAACTCTGGGAGTTTCCTATCATAGGTTAGATCCATCTTCAACTCCAGCAAGCTATTTTGGGGTTTTCTTTGCTCCAGGCTCTGTAGTCTAGTTTCCCACCAGCTCATCCCAGCCCTGGCACCCAGTGCCCAAGCTCATGCCAGAGCCATTGGCCTCCCATTTTCCTGAGGGCAGGCACGGGGCTGGGCAGGAAGATGCGGTGGGGGTGGGGTGGGGCACAGCTGCTGTCTTCAAACCACTAACATCCCCTAACCTGTGAGAGGCCTCAAGGTCGGGACATGGAGCACGAGGTGAAAATCACAAGGGCTGACTTTGGCACAGTCTGATGAACTTTTCCGCGGTCAGTTGTCCTGAGATGGAAAAAGCTACCTCCAGGAGTCCTGAGCTACTGCTGGGGCATGTAAACAGAAGCCAGACAGCCCTTCAGTCGAGACAGTAAGAGCACGGATGGTCCCGTCCGATGGCGATTACGTCATATCACGTGACTCTTCTCCCCTCACCTTCCCACCGTAGGCTGTTCTCTCTCTGCTTATCTGAGAAACCAATATGGTGGCGTTGACATTTGCTAGGGAATAAAGTCTAGTCACTATAGTAGTTGAGAAGCCTTTCTGGAAATAAAGACTCATTAATATTTATGCATAATTATTAACAGTTTATCAGACTGAAATTACCTTCTGCTCCATAGTTAAGTTCTTCATAGATTTCATGCCAGAGCATTTGCTTACAGGTTTCATTTCAAACACTGCTGCTGCTGTTGGGTGTTGTGATTCACACTGCGTCTCACCAGCCCTCGGGTGCACAGGGTGGGAGGGTGTTGGCTCCCCATGGGACAGTCTAGAAATGCTTTCTGGAGGGGAACAACCTGGCTTGCATATGCAATCAGTGTACGGGTCCTCCTGTAATTGGCTCAAATACACCGCCCCCTGCAGGCAGTGGGGCGTTCCAACACTGGCGCAGTCAAGTTGCAAGCTTCTGCCTACAAAGAAAGTGGAATTCCTTTACTTTTCTCTATTTCTCCCTGTCCTGAAGTTATCACCCTCACCCCCCTTCTTCCTTTCTGGTAGTAGGGGGAAAAATAAACTCTAGTCCATTTTGTTTAACTTCGTCCTATTCAGTGGAGTCATCGTTTTCGGGAGACTAGGTCTTGAGGATTTTCTCCCCTTTCTGCTTCTCTCCAAGAGGGCATCGGAGTATCTGGGGCTTCTCTTCAGGGTGAGGAGGCTGTCGGGGACAGGGCTGCCGTGCAGATGTTCACTCTTTGTCTTGCATGAGGATAGATGGCTGAGGGACAAGAGAGGCTGACCCCTGGGTCTCTGCTGCTGAGCCCTGTACCGTGTAAGGGGCTGCGTCCATCTGGAGGTTCACAGAAGCACCGCTTGGATCGCTGGCATCCCTGGAAAGGAGGCACATAACCTTGAACTGGTCCTCAGAGGTGCAGTGCTTGTGCTCCATGGGGTGTGGCTGGCCGGCCTCCCCTGTGGGGTCATGCTGGTTTTTATGTTTTAACAGATAATTTATGAAATTTTTACATGGTGCTGTTTATGCCAAGGAAACATGTCCTTGACTCCTCGCACTGCTCTCTGGAAGAGGAATACGGGCAGGTAGGGAGGTACACAGTGTTTATAGTAGGCCAGATGCTTGCTCACATTCAGCGACTCCTTTAATCCTTATATCATCGCTGCGTGCTTCCTGTTAGCATTAGCCCCGTTTCACAGACAAGAAAGCTGAGGTACAGAGACTGGAGGCCACTTTCCTGAGGCTCACTGTTAATAAGTGGGGGCCGTGGGGCTCAAACCTTGGGGGTCCGGCTCTAGAGTCCATGCCCCTGTCTGTGATGCAGAGCCGTCTTGTCGCCATCTCACAGGTGAGGAACTCTGTTATGTAACTGCCCTGGGGGCTCCCGGGACTCAGGGGAGGCAGTTCCTTTCCAACCCAGAACACCTTGAGGAGGACGAGATGGCTATTCCTTTAGGAGACACCCAGCATCTGTGGGTCGTGGGGTCAGCTGTTTCAGCTACCAGGCCTTATTCTTGGCTGAGGCAAGTGTCTGCTCCTTTCTAGGCCAGCGCCACCGTCTCACAGAATGCCTGAAGGGTGACCTCCAAGTGTCGTACAGTCCGCAAAGTCCTCGTGCAATAAATGGAGTAAAACGGAATTGTCAGTTTTGGGAATTGTTACTTGGGCAGGGGCACGAGGAGGCAGGCTCCCCGTGTAAGGCATTTCTGTAATTAACTTATTGATGATTAATATGAAGCTTCTGTTGTGTTAGACACTGGGCTAAGTAAGTATAGGGCATTTGGTGGTGAGTTCAGTTGACAGCTTCCCTGCCCTCATGAAACTTATACTCATTTGCAAGTAACAGAAAAAAAAAACCCTGCTATAATGAAGAAGAGAACTTTTTTTATCATGTGACTGAAAAATCCAAAGGTAGGGCTTGCTTCAGGCTTTGCTTGATCCAGGGAACTTAAGGTTTCAGCATCTGGCTTTTCTCCATTTCTCAGCTCTGTTGCTTTACACGTTGATTTCCTGCCTAAGGAATGCATCAGCTTGTGGTTGCCATGTCCCCTTTTGTTTAGGTTGAAGTCCAGCAGACAGAAGACAAGCTTTTTTCTCAACACTCCCAATCCTACTAGTCCCCACATCCTGTTTTGTTGGGTCTGGTTTGGTCACGTGCTCACTCCTGAACCAGTCACTATGGCCAGAAGCACAAGACCTCTCTGATTGGCCAGGCATGAGTCACATGACCTTCCCTGGTGAGGAATAGAATCCATCCCATTGAGACGGCATAGACGTGAGAGGCGTGGCTTCCCAGAAGGCCAGCATTCCCTTGCCAGAAGGAGGGCAGCTGGTCCCGAGTGGGCAAGACCAAACGATGTCTACCGTAGAGAGGAGGACACCCGTCCTTTGTCCTCGTGAAATTGTCAGTCCAGTCAGCAAAACTGGCATGAAACGAATAATCAATTTATACTTTCAGTTGAAGCTGGTGCTACACAGGATCCTTGGGTAGCCAGTTTCAGAAGTCCTTCTGCTGCGTGGTTGCCATCCTCTGTCCCAGCAGTGGCGTCAGTGATTTGAACCTGGCATGGCAGCTTGGAGCAGGCGGTCGTGGGCATGGGATATTGCCTCTTGTGCATGGCTCGATCTGGAACCAAGAAGATTGTCCAGTGAAGCCCTTGTCTCAGCAGTTAACTGTGGTTAAATTTCATTTGGAGTTATAAAAAATGAAGGCATGTGGACTCATTCATCACAATTCCTGGGGTTTTAGGATGCTTTAAGAAACCGTTGAGAATGAAGAGCTTAGTAATTCCAGCCTCTTTAATGATGTCGTCTGGAAAGTATGGCAATAAGAAAGAAAAGTCACAAAAATGAATGAGAAATAGCTAACCGGTTGATGGGGGAGTTGCCGGCCGGTGAGGCGTAGCTACAGTGAAAGCTGTGAGAAATATGCCCATCAGATAAATTGAGACCCATAAAAAGTAAAACGTCGTATCTGGCCCGCCTGCATTTCGTTCTTTTCAGAGAGAAACCCTAACAGAGAAAAGGAGCTCATTTGGTTACTCAGGTTGATTTCCAAGCCAGTGATTTCAGGGACTGGTATGGTGGTGGAGGAGAGGCTGGGAACCGAATCCAGGATTTGCTAACATATGGATTTATGAGGTCCCTTAGAGCCAAGCATCTTTTGGAGGTGTGCTCAAAGTGCTTTTCCTTTCCTGGGGCTGCCGCCACATAGCGTGGATGGAATCAATATTTTGATAGCAACTTGAAGTTGTTGTTGGTGTTTGAGAGCATCTACATGGGATGCAGGGAGATGATTAGGTGAGCCTTATTGAAGGTGGCACGGGGATTTGTGCTCCGTACAATAAGAAGGGAGTCAGGAGCTGCTGACGGCACCTCGCGGGGGTGCTGGCTGCAAACGCCTGCCTGCGGTATTAATGTGCGGGTATCAGACCAGGGAGAGCAAGCCTGGACTTCTTGGCTATGCTGACCATCTCCGCTTCCGCATTCCCTGCTTCTTACCCTCCCGCTGTGCAGTTGGGGATGGGGTGGGGGAAGGGGAGAGATGCCCCAGAAGGCTTCTGTCCCCTGACCTTGGCCATAGCTTTTTATGCAGATGCCCAGCAGAGGGCGCTGTAGTTGGTTGGCTTGTCTCTGATGTTCAGCACCCAGAGGAGCCCTGGGCTCCTTTGTTACAACTTTTGTCGTTGTTATCAGTTAGAGATTTTCCGGGTCTATCTGCATGTCAGTGGTTCTCAACTTGCCAGGGATGATTGTGCCCCGTGGGGCAGTTGACAGTGTCTGGAGACATATTTGGTTGTCTTTACATCTCCATCAAACTTTTGATTTGTTGCTAGAAAGGTAGATATACAAGTGTAATTTCTTGTTTACTTGTTTTTATAAGTGATCTTACCTTGTCAGGACCTTTGTGTCCTGCTAATGCCTAAAAAATAACCCTCAAAATTTTCAATTCCTTTGGTTTTAAGAGTCTCTTTCAGTTTAACTCGGTTACATTCTAGCAAATATTCAATATTTCCAACATCACTCCCCTTCCCCAAATGGCATCTGAGTGTAGGGGGAGCTCATGGCTTGGGAGGGAGCCAAAGAAAGGCCCTGGCTGGTCCCTCATCTCTAGACCTGTTCTCTGCTTTTACGAATCTGATGGTTCACCGCTGCTAGAACCATCTGTGAGTGTTGGACACTGAACATAGCTGGGGGCTGGGGGTCCTCTTTCCCACACTGATTATCCCTCAAACTTGACTTGGCCCTACCCTGGCTCTTGCTGAGCCTTCTGAGTTTCAACAACTTCCATCGATTAATCGTTAAGAGAAGACCATCTACCCCAAAGCCTAGGTTCTGGGGTCACCTTGCCTTTTTTCTGGGCTAAGCTCTTAATGATGTTTATTTTCCAAAAAAACCCCTAAGTCCTAAAGGTTCAGTTCACTGGCCACTTCTTCCCTCCCTTGTCCTCATATCTTATTATCATTATGGAAAGAAGCCATGCTGTCCCTTGTTTATTTTCTTACTCTCCTTTATGCTCCACCGACATCCCCTTCCTCCTCAATAAGGAGCCGTCCTGATAATAATGAGTATCTGTTTAAAGCGTCCTTTTATATATATTGTGTATCGAAGGAAGTTATTCTCCTTATTTTCTTTTTTTCTCATGGTAACGTTACATGTGATTTGACCTGGATGCTTTTCTGTGGCTATTTTTTTTTTTTTAAGAATCTATTTATTTTGAGAGAGAGTGAGAGAGAGAGACAGTACAAGAGACAGAGGGAGAAGCAGACTCCGTGCCGAACAGGGAGCCCGGTGCGAGACTCGATCCCAGGACCCTGGGATCATGACCTGAGCCGAAGATAGTCTGAGTCCCTCGGGCACCCCTTATGACTAATTTTTTTAAAAATGTTATTTATTTGAGGAAGAGAAAGAGAATGAGGGGGAGGGGCAGAGGGAGAGGGAGCAGCAGACTCCCCACTGAGCAGGGAGTGCATTGTGGGGCTCGATCCCGGGACCCTGAGATCATGACCTGAGCTGAAGGCAGATACTTAACTGACTGAGCCACCTAAGCACCTCACTTCTGCTGTTTTTGTGATGTGTCCACAAAGAGGGCAGCTTGCTTCCTGGGGTAGCCAGGCTCTGTTCCCCTCTCCCATGTGGGTCGAGACCGTCTCTTTCTTCCCTTTCTTTTCTCTTAACTTGCTCTATTTTGATTCCGCTCCCAGTGATCAAAGGTGGCCCCGGAGGGTGTCACCATGGTCCTCTGACCCTTCCGCAGAATCGGGGAAGGCACATCCTCCCCGAGTTTCAGCTGCTGTGCTTAAGCTGGCTTCCTGCTTTCCAGTGAATTCCTGTTGACTGCTCTCAGGTCCCGTTGGTCACCCTTGCTTCTTTCTTCTTCCTGTGGAAACACTGTATCACGAAGGTCTTGGGTCGATTGTTCCCACTTCCGTTTGTATCTGGGGTTCATGGGACTACCTTGCCATCTAGTTTTGTGGGAAATGTAGTCCACGGACTTTGGGTTTTGTTCTTGACTTGTTCGGCTTGTTTCTCTTTGGGGACTTGGAGAGACTGGAAAATGCTGCTGCTGCCACTTCTTCTCCTACTCTGCACTTAAGTACATTGACACGAAAGGTGAGGTGCTTTAAATATCATTTGTGTTTCTCCCTTTATCTCATGGAGCCTAGGTTACGAGAGCCGTGCTGTTTCTCCCTCTGGCTTGTTATTTCTAATTGCTGCACAGTATTCCACCGGGTGCATCTACCTAATTTGGCTCCTCCATCCTCGAGTCCTGGACTCCCACATTGCCCTCAACTAATCAGCGCCACAAATTAATCTAAGAGCCAATTACGTTTCTTGCCCTGGACCCTTACGGACCTGTGTGAGGACTTCTTTATAATATATCTCAGGAATGGCATTGTTGGACCGGAGGGTAAACGTGCAGTTAATCTGATTAGGGGTGCCCGGGGCTCTCCGGAAGGCTGATCCAGTCCTGATTTCCAGTAGCCATCCATGACGGTGGCGCTCCCTCCGTGTTCCAAATCCCACACCAGAACGTTTTAGAAGGCCAGGCTCCCTTCCAGGACTCACGGGAACTCGGGGAGGCTGGCAGCCGCCATCTTCAGGTTCTTCTGTCTCCAAATACACCATTCTGCCTAGTTGTGGCTGCCTTATGTGGGTGCACGGCACCTGTTCGATTCTCCACAAAATCGGGGTATGGGACTCCTCCAGTTCCTCTGTGGGGTGCAGGAACATGAGTGGGGGCCTTCCCTTTAGTCCCTCTTCCCCTCAGTCCCACCCCAGCCGAGGGCAGCGACTTCTCATGGGACCTACCTATGTCCCCTCTAGAGTAGGTCTAGAGGTAGGTCTATAAAACTGCCTTCTGACCTCCAAGTACTCCTCGAAATACAGAGGGAGTTTGGAGAACGTAAAAATCCACTTTTTACATCTTTGCCAGCCGTGGCTGGCAAAACTGTTTACATTCTAGCTCAGTGAGTCTCAAACCTGGCTGCATATATTGGAATTACCTGAGAAGATTGTAAACATTACTGATGCTTGTTGTACCCAAAATGAATTAAATAAGACTCTGTCAGAGTGGGCCAGGCCTGAGAACCATGCTGTAGGGACTCCAAACTGCCAACACTGACATTTAAAGCTCATTAGTGATCCTTTTTTTTTTCTGGGTGATAACCTCCCCAACCCTCAAAGGACATTGAACGACTTGGAATGAATGTCATAGCATGACGTGTGGGGAGGTGCAGAGCCATGAGATTTAAATCCTTAAAATATTAAACATGGAATATACACAGTGTGTGCAGACACAGATATGAAAGGAGCTTCAGAAGTGGAGACATGATCCATCCCGGAAGCACCTGCGTGCTCCTGACCTTGGTCGCCCTGATACTTCCACCAGACATGATCCCCCTTCCGAGTATCTGCTCTATCAGATCTTTGCTTCATTTATTGTTTATATATTAATCTCCAAACACCATTGCCTTTAGCTTTGTGAGCTTTCCGCTTTCATACCAACGGAACTATCGTGTCGTTATTTTTTAGTTATTAGCTTGTTTCCTGCTTCATTGGGAAAGAAACCTGTCCTCGTTGCATTTTTCTACCTCTGCCGTTTGGAGCTTAGACTGCTCTCAATGCCTATCTCTTCGTGGTTAAGTGAGAGGGTGTAACATGCATATTTCCCATATTCTCAAGTTGATACATATCTTTACCCTCTTCCGAAACACACAGAATTTTTATTTTATTTTTTATTATTATTTTTTTAAAGTTTTATATATTTAAGTAATCTCTACAGCCAATGTGGGGCTCCCACTCACGACCCTGAGAGCAAGACGTGTATCCTCTTCCAATGGAGCCAGCCAGCCTCCCCCTCAACACGCAGAACTTTTAAAGTCCAGTGATTCTACTCTCAACTGATCAGATGTTGTCAATATGACAGTTCTTTTTTTAAATCCTCAAATTATCCATTATTAGTATTGTTTTCTAAGTCAACGTATCTTTTTAAATTCACCTGCAGGATCTATGCTCATCATTCCTTCTAGCCCCTCAGATTCTCTGTCCAGGATCAAATTTCTTCCACCTGAAGTATGTCCTTTAGATTATCTTTGATAGTCGGTTTTCTCAATTTTTTTTTTTTCTGAAGACGTCTTTATTTTGTCCTTTTCCTTGAAAGATAGTTTCATGAAACGCTGTTATTTTTTTTTCTCAGCACCCGGAAAATATTATCCCATTGTTCTCTGGCTTCTACTGCTGCAACTGAGAAGTTAACCATCAGTCTAATGGTTCATCCTTTGGAGATAATCTGCCTTTTCTCTCTGGCTGACAGAATGAGACACTAAGTGGCTTTGTGCGGGTTCACTGCGATGTCTTTGATGAATCCCCAATCATTCAGTCTTTAAGTATGGCCTCCTCTCCTTCTCGCCTGTGTTCTCTGGGGTCTGAATCGCACATGTGCTACACCTTTCAGCCCATCCTCTGTGTCTCTTCCGGTCCTGAGACTTCGATTAACCTTCTCTTATGTTCCATTTGTATAAATGTGCCATGGGGGCGTCCTTCTTAGTCTTGGCTGTGACTCTTCACTCATTGCGTCCCCCCCCAAGCCATCAGCTCTGCTTACTGCTTGCACCCAGAATCTACTCAGCCCCAGAGGCCCCGCTTCACATCCCCCTTCGTTGCCGCGCTCAGGCCTGTCCTGACTTCTCCAGGTCGCGCTATCTCCTCCTTCTGTGTCTTTCACAGCAGCACTTACTGTCCTGTGCATGAGATAACGTGGTGTGGAGCAAAGAGC
>CM052894.1:41616237-41647054 GCA_028534135.1 Potos flavus | reverse complement strand
AGGCAGAGAGGCAGGCAGAGGGAGAGGGGAAAGCAGGCTCCCTGTTGAGCAGAGAGCCCGATGTGGGGCTCGATCACAGGACCCTGAGATCATGACCTGAGCCGAAGGCAGAGGCTTTAACCCACTGAGCCACCCAGGCACCCCGAACCTTTTCTTTAAAAAAAAAAGAAAAAAAATCTGTTGATCTTAGTCCTGTCCAGAGTCAAAGCTTCTGGAAGGCAGGAGCAGTTTTTCATTCAGTGCTGAATCCCAGGTACCCAGCATGGGACCTGACTCCTAGAGAGTGCTTAATACATAGCTATTGAAGGGAGGAAGGAGAGAAATTATAGGAAAAACTACATTTCCCATTGTCGACAGGTACGCATTGGCTCAGAAGGGGCCTACAGTTGCAATCTGCAGTCATCATTCCAGAACAGCTACCGTGGAACATGATGTAGGAAGGCCGCCAGGCCTGGTGGTTGGCAGAGGCAGAAAGTTCCCATGATCCCCGGGGGGCAGTGTGCTTGCTCCCCAGTCAGGAGGGGCGAGGTGAGGCGCACTCCCTTCTTTCCTTAGCCAAGAGGTCATAGAGTGTTTAGAAGGGGCCGAGGTGGGATGGGATGGGGTGTGATTAGTGCTTAGTTCCCAGTGCACTTGGCTTAGAGGTGATCTAGGGAGAGAGAGAGGGAAATGAGGAGGGCAGAGTGTGAATGGGCAGGAAAGTGTAACAGCTTCTCCTTGTAAGTGTCCTACAGGCCTCCCAGCCACTGACTGATTCTCCTGGGGCTCAGGTTTTCTGTGGAATGGTCTATGCCATCCTGAACTCTGAGGCTGCATTACATTTGGTTTTGGGCCAAATTATAATTTTGATTTCTAGGTAAGTTTCAAAGAGTGAGGGCAGAGTTCACAGATGTTTATTATCCCAGACACCTGGAAAGTCTGCTGGGGATGGTGCAGCTGGGGCCCAGGGACCCAAGCAGTCCCCATCAGAAGTCACCGTCTACAGCCTCCGGAGGGACTGGGTGCGTGGGCGTGGGCGGCACAGCCTGGCAGTGCTGTGACCATGGCTGCCCCCAGGACGAAGTGACGTCCCCCCGTGGCACAGGAGCAGTACCGTTGGGGCAACCGAGACAAACTATGTGTTATGTGTTTATGTGTTTTAGATCGGGGATGTGTTCTCCGGCACTGTGGCAAGTGTGCTCACACATTAATTTAACGTAGACTCAAACAACCTTACTCCGTAGGAAGGATTAATGTTACCACTTAATAGATGAGGACACAGCTCTGGGTTTCAGAGAAGCTTGAGTAACCTGCCCAAGGCTACCTATTGAACAGGTTCCTGAGCTGTGCTTTTATTTTTATTTTTTAAAAGATTTTATTTATTGGAGAGAGAGTAAGCAAGAGAGAGCATGAGCAGGGGGGAGCTGCAGAGGGAGAGGGAGAAGCAGACTCCCCGCTGAGCAGGGAGCCCGAGGCAGGACTCGATCCCAGGACCCTGGGATCATGACCTGAACTGAAGGCAGGCACTTAATCAACTGAACCACCCAGCTCATTGCCTGAGCTGTGATTTTAGTCCATGCTCTTGATTACTGCTCCAAACAAGCCCCCCCACCCCAGCATTCTAGGTGCTTGGGGCACAAGGGTCCGTGTTCAGTGTCAGTCTGGGTCTTCCGGGAAGCAGAAGTGCAAGCGAGTTCCTGGAGGAAGCGCCCATGAAGGATAAAGAGGAGCCGGAGCAGGAGAAGGTGGGGAGAGTCTTCAGACGAGGTGCTGCGGGTCTGACAGCCATGAAGGGAGGGCGGGGAGGAAGGTGCCTGGGGAGGAGGAGCCTGCTACTGGAGCACAGCTCAGGGAGTCTCGCTCCGGCTGATGGGAACCCCAGAGCGGTGACTGCTCCCTAGAGGAGTGCCCCACGGGTTAGGGACGGCGGCTTCCATAGCCTCGTGCTCCGTCATCGAACGCTCTGTGCTCTGAGTCAAGGGCACTGGGTCCTGTACCCCCTCGTGCCAGAAGCGGCCGAGGCAGAACACACTTTGGCGGTGGATGCTGAGCAGCAGCTGGGGGCTGTCGACTCTGGATACTGTTCCTTGCAGCAGAGCCTCTCTTGAGAGAAGCCTGAGCAGCGGCTCCCATGGTGGCCACAGGCTTCATCCTTGAGCCCTTCACAGCCTGTTTACTAATACACTGTAACCTCCGGGCGGGTGTTATGAAAGCTCAAAGGTGGCTATCCCTCCCGTGCAGCCTCCGGGGATAGCGATGTTTCCTGACAGGTAGACCAGGTTGCGCACTGAATAAAGGGACCCTGCCAAGGGGTAGCAAGGAGGAGGGGTTGAAATGCGGAAATGTGAGCTTGGCCATTTGGGCCCAGAGAGACACCCTGTTCAAATTCCACCACTCAGAGGGACCTCTGTTTCTCACTTGCACAAAGGTAGAGTGTAGGTGACCGGCAGCCTGGGCTTCCCAGGAGAGAAGAGGAGGAGTCAGGGTCTGCTGGGACAAAGGGGGCTGGGGACCGGCAGGAAGCTTCTGCACAAGGGGGGCTTGTGGTAAGCAGCTAGCAGTGGTGCACGAGGTGAGCGAGGGAGTGGGCCTAGAGATGGGATGGGGGTGGGTCCCAGAGCCCAGTGTCTCTCGTCCCCGAGCCTGAACCCCAGAGACCAGGGAGGCTGTTCAAAGGTTTTGGATGGCAGATACATGACATTGTCCTTTTGGTGTTACTGGTCACTTTCAGATATTAAAACGTTGAGCCCTATTCAGGTTGGACTGTTCAGTCTCCTGCCCTGTGCAACAATTCCCTCCTCCCCCATTTCCAATCTGGTCTGGGCTTTAGCGTGAGGTGGGTGGAGTGGAGATGGGAGTGACATTTTCTGGTCTTTCTTCCTCCCGGGCCTTGACTCTACTCTGTCTCCTCTTACTTTTCTCCTTGCCCCAGCCACCTTTAGGGTCTAGGTCTTCTGGCACTGGGGCAGGGAGGTGGGTGAGGGATGCTGCCGAGTCTTCTGACAGATTCCAGGTGCCCATCTTGGTCCTCTCTCGGCTGTCACAGCTTCCCTGGCTGAAGGCACGGACATCCTCACCGGGGCAGCCCCAGCGTGCATCCTCCTGCCTACGGGGGAATTGCGCGTGATTCTTCAGGTGTGCTGTGGTACAAGGGCTCCGCACTTCCTTCCCCCTACCCTCGGCCTAGTTTCCTACTTATAGAGCCTGGCTGGGGAGAGGGTGGCTCGCTCCATTGCCTCTTGATACGTTCTGGGCAAGGAGGATGGAGGTGACCCTCAATTGTGTTGGCTGTCTTTAAAAGGGGGACATGTGACGGTGTGGTGGCCTCTATGTCCTCTGCTTTGGGCACAGGGAAAGTCCTGCCACACATCTCATAAATAGGAGAGCAGTCGCAGGGGTGTGGGGGGAGCAGGGAGTGCCCACAGGAAAGCTTGAGAGCGGCACCAGGGTGCAGGGGGTCGGGGAGAAGTCACAGTGTGCAGTCCCTCTCATGGTCACAGGGACCCACAGCCCAGCTACCTTCTACCCCTTTGCTATGCGACTGTCAGTAAATGATCCCACTGAATGAATGCAGAGGGTAACCAAGGGAGTGTGTGAAAAGGACCGTGCATTTCTCCTCTCCCCCCAAATACGGTAACGGTAGTGAACACTTCCACAGCGTTTCTCAGTTTATGAAATGCTTTCACATTCTTTATCTGACTTGAAAGTCATAATGTGCCCTTGACGTAGATGGATTAAGATGATGAATCACTTAAACGTCAGAGGACAATGGAGAAGTCAAGGAGTTGGCTGAGCCTCATGTCGCCCCAATGAAGGCAGGTTGAGCGGGTCATCTAGGCTTTCTGGCTCCCGCCCTCTTCCCGCTGCCCTGCCCTGTGAGGCTGCTTCCCCCCACCCCCCTACTGGCTTCCTGTGCTCTACCCAGATAACAGCATCTCCCTAAAAGCCTTTCTGGGGATTGCCCCTGACAAATAATCCACTCCAGGGCCAGACCCGACTTCCATACTGTGGTGAAACCACATCATCATGAAGGACTGCAGAACCTGAGAAAATTTTGTCCTTTGAGCTATTTCCCTAATGCCCACAGGTGGCCAGAGGAAGTCTGTTTACTTCCTAAGAGGACCTGCTGTTTCCAGGTGCTCATTCATGGTTCCCTGCAAGATAACTGGGGTCGTAATCGTGAGTCACTCCGCTGTTGTCATTAAAGCAGGGCTCAAGGCTCTCCACGGGGCAGTGCTTGCTGACTTGTATTTATAATCGATAGATGCTCTAATTCTGGCTCATTGCTAACTCTTTGCTTACCCAAGTAATCCAAATTAGTGTGGCTTAATTTGGAGGAAAGCGCGCTAAACTCAGGTCCTAGTAGAAGCCCTGCCCGCAGGTTCACGGCTCGTTGCTCTGGGCCAAGATGAGTCCTGGGTGGAATGAGGCCAGTGCTCCCAAGGCCCCCTCTTTCCCGGCACCGTGGAAGCAGGATGAGGGGCAGGGGTGAGTCCGGGACAGTGGCAGGGGAAAGATTTGCTGAACCTACTGACTTTCTTTTTTCCTTCTTTTTAAACCAGGAATTATTAGCCGAGAAGATGCAGAAGATCTCCTTGAGAACATGACGGAGGGAGCATTTTTGGTCCGGGTCAGTGAGAAAATCTGGGGTTACACCCTGTCCTATCGCCTGCAGAAAGGGTTCAAGCACTTTCTTGTGGATGCCTCTGGGGATTTTTACAGCTTCCTGGGAGTGGACCCCAATCGCCACGCAACGCTCACGGATCTCATTGATTTCCACAAGGTATCCTTCAGAGGGGTGCTGGTCAGGAGCTAGGACTGGTAGGAGCTGGAGGTGAAGGAGCTCCAGCCTGCAGGTGTTGTAAGGGATAGGGTGGAGAGGGAGCAGGCAGCCCCAGAAGGTCCGTAGGATCACAGGGCTATGGAATATTGGGGTGGAAGAGAGCCGAGATTGTCTAGGCGGGCTCTGGGGCCTGCTGCTCATCTCTCTGGCTTCCCCACTACGGCAGGCACCTCCAGCCCTGGTCCCTAAGCTTCTCCTCACCTCAAGTCTCTGAGTGCTCCCTATTGCCAACGCTTAGGGACTAGTTGACCCACCTTCTGCCCAAGCCTGCAACCCACCTGCAGCTCATCCCCAGGGCGTCCTGCTCGAGGACATTCTAGCTAGGCCTCTGACAGCTTTGTAGAGTTAGCTGAAGCCTAGCTCTCTAACCTGTGGCTCGAGAAGCTTTTCTAGTCGAGTTACCACGTGTCTTGTTCCAACTACAAGGATACGTACGCATGTGGTACGTATGTGACTTTGGGCAGGTCTCACTGAACTTTACCATCCTAACCAGGCAAATGGATGTAAATAACAGTTCAGATCCCATGACCGTTAAATGAGACAATGTCCGTAGCAGCACTCTGTAACTGTGAAGTGGTGTGGAAGTTCTTGTTTTCCAGAGCTCGCTTTGTTATTTGTGCCCCTACTGTAGACATCTCATGAGGAAAGCGGTTGCCTTCCATACAGCGTATGGACAGAAGCAACTTTTGTGTTAGCGCGGCTGTCAGCACAGTAGTAACTGGGAGAAAGCCAGAGGTGGACCTCAGTGAGCCACGAGGGGGGAGAGGGATGCCGAGAGACAGTCACGAGCACTCCCCGTCTCCCTGAGCATTGCAGCTGTAGCAAGATTCACAGAATTCCTGGACCGTCTCACTGGGTTTTGCTGTGATAGGGACTCTTGGATTGGTTTTGCTTTCTCTTCATGGATGTCCCCAGGGCTCTAGGGACAGCTCTTGACTTGGTCTTCTAAGTAAAGCACATAGAAAATTACCCATTTACAAATGTGTAGACATTGGGTGGACAGGACTCCTGGAAAACTGGACTAACCAGGTTTAGGGCAGATTTTTACCTGTGTTGGGAAGAGCTTTCTAACAACTCTAGGAAAGAGAAAGGGAGGGCGTGTGTGGATATGGGCACCTTCTCTGTGTCAGGCATTATGCCTAGTGCCGTCCATCCACGTCCTCGCTTCCTCTTCATTATAGCTCCGTGAGGGAGGCAGACTAGTCCCATTTCACAGATCAGGAAACCAAAGCCAGGGAGCTTGAGTAGCTTCCCTAAATTTTGATGGCTGGCACCACAAGGCCCAAGAGTTAATCCTCAGGCCATTTGCCTCTAAAGATTGTGCCTTTTCCTCTATGCCATGACGTTTGGTTTTCCTGCCCACTATAAGCTACTGTGAGCAGTGATGAGCTTCTTGTCCCTGGAAGTATTCAAGCACAGGGAAAAGGTCCATCTCTCAGAGATGCTGTACCATGGTTCCTGCATCGGAAGGTTAGAACAGATGACTTTGAAGGTCTTTATTCTCTTCCAAATCTAGGGTTGGAGACTTCTGATGTAGTTTCTTATACTAAAGAGGGGGTTCATCTATGCCCATGTGGTGATCTGGTGGTCAGCGTGTATAAATTAAAGATTTAATTACACAATTAATTTATAATTACATTCTAAGAATAATCAAGGACAATACAAGGTGAATGCCTTGTCCATTTCAAATCTCCTTTCCATCCTCCACCTTGAAGTATTAGTTTGCCATGTAACTATCCAAGTATTTCCTGGACATTAACACAGAAATTTGTGTACATAAGGAAATACATAGTTTTGTTATTTTCCACATAAACAGGACATAGTTTTATTTTCCACATAACAAAAACAATTAATTTTTCTAATTAAACTATAAATTTAATGCAATTCTCCATCCAACAAATATACCAATAGGATGGAGATTAAAAAAAAAATTGATAGGATTTTCCAGAAAAAACTGAAATGTACTAGCCAGGGGAATTCTAAAAAATAAAGATAGTGGGGTGAAATTAAACTGGACAATTCTTTACCGATTGCTCAGCAATTTGATTTTTTAGCAGGATCAATATATCCTATGCTTTTTTCAAAGCATGGTTGCTGGAAGCAGGCTGCTAAATTTTAAATCCCAGCTTCGTTGCTGTGTGCGACTTTGGGCAACTACTAAAATTTTTGCGCTTTAGTTTTCTCCCCGATAAGATGGCTTTCAAAGCAGCACTCACCTCCTTAGGGTCCCTGGGAGGTTTCATGGAGATACCACTGTGGGAAGTGCTGCAAAAGTACAGCTGGCATTTGTAAGTTATCAGGACTTTGGCTGTTATGGAAAATGCGTGCACTGAGTGCATGTACCAACCGCATCCATACACGTGCCCCATGGTTTTCCATGATGGCCACTTACATAGCTTCCAGGTTTCCATCATCACTAACGGGGCCACAGAGCTTTGCTTGTCCCTGTCCCTTTGGGCACAGGCACGAGTATTTCTCTAGGATGGATCCATCGTACTGAATTGCTGGATAGAGGATGATGCACAGTTTCATTTGAAAAGATCTGCCAGATTGCCCTCCAAAAATGGAGCGCCAACTCACGCTTCTGCCAAAACTAGATGAGGCTGTTTCCCCATACGGCTGCCAACCCTGGGGATTATCAGTCATTTTAATTTTTTCCCATCAGATGGGCAGATGCTGTATCTCACCGTTGTTTGGCTTGCATTTCTCCAATTACTCCTGACACAGAGGATCTTTTCATATGTTTAATGGCCCCTGGGATTTCTTCTGTGGATTGTTTGTTCCTATTCTTTGTCTATTTTCTGTTTAGATGTCTCCTTTCTTACTGATGTGGCAGTTCTTCCAGCAGCTACATGGAGCCTTAGTTATGTCTATTCTGCTTTTGAGGTCTTCTATTGAAATTTTTATTTTTATTTAAATGGGCACTCTTTTCATTTACAGTTCTTTAATTTAAAAAAGTAATAGCTCATTCTTTTTTTTAAAATTTTTTATTTTTTATTTGACAGAGAGAAAGAGATCACAAGTAGGCAGAGAGACAGGCGGAAGCAGGCTCCCCGCTGGACAGAGAGCCGGACGCGGGGCTCAATCTCAGGACCCTGAGATCATAACCCGAGCCGAAGGCAGAGGCTTAATCCACTGAGCCACCCAGGCGCCCCTCTTTTTTTTTTTTTAAGATTTATTTATTTATTTTGAGGGAGAGAGAAAGAGAGAGAGCATGAGTCGGAGGGGCAGAGAGGTAGGGAGCACTGAGTATGGAGTCTGACACGGGGCTCGATCTCACGACCCTGAGATCATGACCTGAGCTGAAGCCAAGAGTCCGACACTTAACAGGCTGCCCCACCCAGGTGCCCCATAAATAATAGCCCATTCTTATTTCATGGATGATTTATCTTCTTATTCCACTGCAGAGATGAATACTCATCCCTCGAAGGCTCTTTCAGTTTGTTTTATAAACTTGATAATTTTCTTTGGGGGGTCAGTTCTATTGTTGAGTTTGGCATCTTTCTTTTATGAGTATGATTTCCTGTAAGTATGTACACATTTTGAATCCGTAAGTATGTACACATTATGAGGTGGTGTCTGAACTTTGAATTTCCTGCTTATCCATCAATGGATATAGTCCCTGTTTCCCGAATCCATTCTCTCCATGCTGTAAGGGCTGCAGTTTCGAGTGAGTAACTCATGTTTGGGGCATGGAATATCTGAGCTTTTGTGGACTCTTTGGCCTTCCAACGAAGGTTGGCGCCTCTCCTCACTTCCGGTCTGCTGGAGGCAAAGGCCTCTCCCGTCTGGGGCTCACCTCCCGTCTGGGGCTGCCTCACCTTCGCTCCTCTGACAATTTCATCCTGCGGGGTCTTTTGGTTTTCAAGTATTTTTTAACATCTAGCTTCGTTGATGGCCTTCCTTCTTATTTTCCCGTATTGGATTTATTTCCATTTTCCCAATATGGCTCTATTTCTTTTTTAAAAGCAGATTTTTTTTCTGTCATTTCTATAAATTTGAGTGAGGAGGAGGCAGATACATATTCATAGACTTTCTATCTTGAACTGGTCTCTCTCTGGTGGATGTTTATTTCCCTTGCTTGGTTATAAGTAATACTTCCTTTTTATTTTTCCTTTTAGGAGGAAATTATCACTGTTTCAGGGGGAGAGCTGCTGCAGGAACCCTGTGGGCAGAAGGACAGCCCACCAGACTACCATCTGTTGTTTGAATGATTTTTTTTCCCCCTTATCAATGGACTTCTTTGGGCATCCAGTTTTTGAACCCAACTTAAGAACTTCCCGGCTCAAATCCTTATGGCCTTCTGGAAGATCCACCACCAGCCAGAGGATTAAGTAGATTAGTATGTCTCAAGGGATATGAAATGTATGTGCTATTGGTCCCCATCCCAATGCCCAGGACAGAAATTGCTATTAGCTGATGCAACTCTTTCAAGAAGAGTTTAGTTATGACTTCAGAGAATGAAGCCTATTTGCCATGGCCACCCTAAGCTGAGCCCCCAGAGCACATGCGCCATGTTTTAATAATCCAAAATAATTCCAGTGCCGAACTCTGAATTTAACCTATGGTAGACATTCAATAAATGTTTGTCGAATATATGCAGTTCTTCGGAAAGTCTTCCAACACTAATCAGCAGTGTTTTCTAGTAAGTTATTTCCTACCTGTTCTGTCTATAAAGTCATGGAGAGTATAGAAGAAATATTGCAAAGGATTTATATGGAAAATATAGATGCTGCGTCTTTAATGATGTACCTTATTGCCCTCATTGATTTTATCATTGGATTAATTACCTAAGGCTTCTGAGACCCAGCTTCCAGAATAGGCAGCTGATACTGCCCTGCCTTCTTCATTTACCTCTTCTTCTGTCATCCATCCTTGGTCTTGGAAGCATACCTTGATCCTGGTTTTTTGCAATTTTGAGGCAGTGGTTTTGTGTATTCCCTTAGATGTGCCGAAAACCTGGGATGAATTATAAATCCAAGAAAGCCTTTGCTCTCTAGGATTTGGCCCTCTCGATGCAGGTTACCCATGATTACTTCTGCCTTCATGGTCCTTTTGAGTCTGATCCTCGTGTTCACTTAATCTGAGTATGGTTTTCATATCAATGAGATTCTTCCAGTGACTGGTCAGTAACTCTCAGGGAAGTATCTTCATGCATATTCAGGTTCTCACGTTTATAGACACATACAGAGATAGTATGTTATGGTGGGAATATTACAGTGGAATCAAGCAGACTTGTGTTCAACTCCTCCTCTCTGGACTTACTAGTATTTTAATGTTGGCAGCACCATATTTGGTGGGAGTGAAGGGATGGATGGGCTCCGTGCCTTGTCAGTGGACAGGCGTACCTTACTTGATAGTCATGTCCCACATCTCTTATGCTCTCCTTCACCTCCTGCCTCCCCTACTCTTCACATCCTTGGCCACTTGCTTCGCCATGGTCACTACCACTGCAAGTCATTCTGCATGGACTCTGTTCTCCCTTACGGGGTGCATCAGCTTCGTGTGAGCTGAGCCAATGCCACCTTGCCCCATGGGGGGCTTTGGGCCCCTCATCTATTGCCGCAGATGCCGAAGACATGGTGCAACCATCAAGAACAAGGTCACTAACTCTGCATGTGGTGAACCTTGGATCAATGGGAGACAGCAGCTGGTAGATTTCTTCTCCCCCCTTCCTCCTGCTGGGGGGCTGTTTTGGACAGGCAGTTCTTCCGACGACCTCTGGGAAACTGACCTGCAAGACAGAGCAACTCATCCTGATGAAACCAAGGAGTGACCAGATGACGTCCACCCCCTCTCGTCTGCCCCATCCTCCTCCTCTGCCCCCCTCTCCTGCTCCCGTGGGCTGGCCAACCCTGAATTAAGTGGCAGCATACAGGCGCTTGCTGCAGGCTCTGCCTTTGGGGGAAGCCAAGGTAAGGACCCATCATCCAAGTGTGTTCGATAACATCGGCCTTGCAACCTGGTTTCTGTCTTGCTGTCTCTCAGGGCCCCCGAATGAATAAAACAAAGAGCAGGGGGGAAACCTGCTTCTTGAACACTATAAACACTTTAAAACTATAATCGATAATGGTTAAATTTTCTTCTAATAGGCTTCTATTCTAGTAGCCCCTGAGGAACCGAATTTTAGTTTTAGCCATGCTGCTTGCAAACTATGTGACTTTGTTCAAGACGTTCGACCTCATGAATTCTCAGTCTCCCTGAGAACAGCATTTTCTGTGTGGCCGCCACTAGTTTTTTTTGTTTTTTTTTTTGTGGGTCAGTGAAATGAGCAATATGAAAGCTCTGTCTAAATGGGAGGCATTGCTGATAACAGCCACAGAAACAGCAGCAATTATTTCGGGCTTGGCAGTGACGTGGCAGGGGAATATGGTGTGATGATTTTTAAGGTGTTGGAAGAAACTTCTTATTCCAAGCACTAGCAGCAGCTTGCAGAGCCAAGCAAGCCGGGTTGAGAACCTGGGCCCCTGAGCTGTTGTTCCTGTCACCCCTAATTAATATGTGAGAGACAACAGCTGAGTTTCCTATGCCTAACACATTTATTTCATTTTATTTGGGGCCTGCACTTTCTGCATGTCTCATATATTTTAGGTTTTACCTGGCCTTAAAATAAATTCCTTGTAAGTTGTCCTGCAAATGAAATTACTGTCTGGAAAACTGCAATTTCATCTTGAGAGTTTTATTATGCTAATAAATGTCAGGATTCTCAAATCAAGGGATTGCCTTTTCTTTTTTTTCCCTGAGCCCTACAAATATAATGAAAAATAGTCAGTCAGCTACAAGATTCAGCAGAGAGAAAATTTACAGTCTAGAACTAGAAAGAGAAGTTGTAAAAAACACTATGCACATTAATGGAAGATAAATGTCACTGACGGAAGGGTAACTTGGGGTCCTGGGCAGGGAGAGCCCTGAGTGGCAGAGCTGGGGTGCCGGGGTCTAAGGGGCACGGGCTGCAAAGCGGCTCCTCAGGGCTAGAATGGAGCCCTGGACAGGAAGACCTGGGCTCCTGGGGGAGTGCAGCTCCCTTCTGTACCCTTGAACCCTTCCTTAGCCTCAGGACTCAATTCGGAGCCAGAAGGACCTTCGTTTTGTGACCCTAGGCAAGTGTTTTTGATTTTCTGGGCCGGGTTTCTTCTTTCAAATGGGGTAAACCATGCCTGTCTCAGGCGGTGGCTGAGAAATGGAACCATGTAGAAATGGAACCATGTACACTCGAAAATCCACATGTAACTTTTGACTCCCCCCAAAACGTAACTACTGACAGCCTACTGCTGACTGAAGCCTGACTGATAACATGAACGATTAACACCTACTTTGTGTTATATGTACTACACACTCTAGTCTTACAATAAGGTAAGTTAGAGAAAAGAAAATCTTACTGAAGAGAAAATGCATCTACAGTACTGTACCGTGTTTATCGGAAAAAAATCCACATCTAAGCAGACCCGCGCAGTTCCAACCCACATCATTCAAGGGTCAACTGTCACATAATGTGAGGTTTTGTAATAGTAGTGACAACTACTGTTTAAGCTGCGTGTATGTGGGTATGTCTATGTCATTCTCGCAGTCATGCCGAGGGAGACGAGACTATCCTCTCCACCTTGTGCGTGGGGAAACTGAGGCACAGGGAGGTTTAGAACTTCCCCAGGATATGCTCTCGGGGAAGTCATGTGATGGAACTGGGATTCGCCAGTTTGGCTTTGGAGTCTGTATAGACCTTGAACCAGTGCTGCTCAAACTGGGCTGCGCAAACTGGATACAGAGAGGGTGTTCTTAAAATATAGTTTCTTGTTTAGTGGTTCTGGGGTGCGGCTGGAGGTTCTGTATTTTTTTCCTTTCTTTTTCTTTTTTTTTAAGATTTTGTTTATTTATTCGGCAGAGAAAGAGAGAGAGCACAAACAGGGGGAGCAGCAGAAGGAGAGGGAAAAGCAGGTTCCCTGCTGAGCAGGGAGCCCGAGGTGAGGCTTGATCTCAGGACCCTGGGATCATGACCTGAGCCGAGGGCAGACGCTTAACCATCTGAGCCGCCCAGACATCCCAGAGGTTCTATATTTCTAACAATCTCCCGGGTGCTGCCGACGCTGCCGGCCTGTCTGCCACACTTTGAGAAGCAGGCTTTGAAAACGGGGCGAGGCCAACTCCAGCCGCCGGCTAAATTCGGCCTGCTGCCCTGTCTTCTACGGCTAGAGAGCCAAGAGTGGTTTTTCCATTTTCATCTGATTGGAAAAAATTAAAAACAAGAATAATATTTTATGACGTGTGAAAATTATATTACATTCAAATTTCAGCACTATAAAGAAAGTTTTATTGGAATATAGCCACGCTCATTTGTTGACACCGAGTCGTCGGCTGTGGAGGGCCTGCAAAAGCCTAAAATATTTACTATCTGGCCCTGTACAGAAAAAGCTTGCTGACCCTGGTTTTAAATTATGTGCATATGTTAGGAATTATTTTGCCGTCTTGCTCTGCTTGATCTAAATCTACTCTTAGGAGAGATTCTAACACCATATTTATACTTCAGAGAAGCTGAAGTGAATGCGTTACATTTCCGGTAGTGTTTCCATTCTAAATATGATACATCTCACCCTGTCTCGAGTAACCAAAAAGGAGGCTCTTTTTTTTTTTTTTTTTTGGTCAGAGGATATTTAACCCAATGTAAGCTGGTCCTATCACAGTTATATAGATACTTTATATGAACATAGAGTCATTTGCTTTCTAGGATTTACCATGTGTCCTACACTTAACTGTGTATTAATCTGTTTTGCCCTTCAATCTATGAGGTCCCGGAGGTCCGACGATGCCGTATTTACTGGTGTGTTTTATCACGCGTGCAGCAGTGGATGTTGTCGAGTTGTGTTTGTGAGAGATTAGGGACAAATGGACTTTGCAGGTTTCAAAGACCTGCTTTACCCTTTACGGGAGCCCCGTAGCCGAGAAGCCCAGGCTGAGCATTCTGGCTGCTTTGGGTTGGAATCTCGAATCCACCCTTTCAGTCCTTAAGCGGAACAAACACACAAACAAGCCAAGGAGACTGGAGACGCCAGAGGTAGTTCTGCTACCAGCAAGCGTGAGATGGGCGCGCTGAGAATTGAACCAGAAATCACATCTTGGCAAAGCTGTTCTGTGACTCGCGAAACAGACAGGGAGGCCATAGCAGGCAAGAGAAACCGAGCTCGAACTCTCCTCGTCAGTTTGCGCAGACCCGTGCGTTCTCGGAGGACCTCGGACGAGCTGGTCTGGCAGTAACGCCGCAGGACTGGCTTTTATTGTGGGAAAATATATGTAATATAAAATGGACCATTTTAATGCAATTATCGCCACCTGTCCACGGAACACTTCATCTTGCAGAACTGACCCTCGGTACCCATTAAACAATAGCTCCCAATTCTCCCGTCCCTCTGGCTCCCGGAAATCAGCATTCGACTTTCTGTCTGTATTAATTTGAGAACTCCACGTTACTTCTTTCAGTGCAATCATTCCCGATTTGGCTTTATGTCACTTAGCGTGTTTCTTCAAGGTTCACCCGAGTCGTGGCATGTGTAAGAATTGTCTTTCTTTTTCAGGCTGAATAATAGCCCCTTGTGTGTGGATACCACATTTTCTTTATCCACGTGTCCCTCCGTGGACGTTGGAGCTGCTTCTGCCTTTTGGCTGTTGAGCATAGTCCCGCCATGAACATGAGTCTGTGTTTGTAGAATCCATGTTCTCTGCAAGTCCCTAGTTTACAGATTCTGACCAATCTCTGCCAAAGCCATTCCTGATCTCAATAAGCAATCTTGCTTAACTCCCACCTTAGGAGATGATCCACGATTCCTCTGGTATGTGCTCTCCTTCTGCAACAAGCTAATAAACCTAACTTGGGTTATGTGTGTGATCTGGGTGGGCTTTAAAAAGATGATCTCTGGAAAGCATGGGATCTATGATAAGCGCTTAATAAGAGCCGAATGCCTTCTCCCCTTTGACCTCACCGATAGCAGCTGCGTAAGGCCCTCTCGTGAGTAGTAGTATGTGCATTCACGGCCTCATCTCAGAGAATGAGCTCACGCCTGCCCGAGCTCTGAGCTTGTCCCCCAGGAGACTGTGTAAAGTGGGAGATGGTGAGCTTCCCGGGTCAGAAGCTGACTCAGAAATGGTGTGCCAGCTGCTCTTTTGAAGGGAAATTTCTTGCCCCAGGGACACCAATGCCAGAGGCCCAGCAATCAAAGGGACCCCCTCGAGGGAAGCTGGAGGAAAGGAGGCCTCAGGAGCCCCCATGCCCTACAGAATGGGGAAAACAGCAGAGCTCGACTCTGGTGGGCCCTTAACCCATTTGCTAAGGGGCTTCTTTCCTCCCTGGACACCTCTCCTACTTGCCCCCCTCCCCTGCCCTGCCAGCAGGAGGAGACAGCAGCAGAGTTTAGTGGGAAGAGTAATTCTTTGGGGTTATCAGTGTCAGAAGAAGAGCAGAAGAGGCTGCCACAAAGAGAAACCAAGGGGCACCAAGCAAAGGCAGAGAGGCATGAAGGTGCGTAAGTTTCTGCCCATGTGTGTGTGAGGCTAAAAGCCTTAAATACGATCCACAGGGGTGTTCACACCCAAACATGGGCTGGGTGTGTGTGTGTGTGTTGTGTGTGAATGAAGGCCTGATAGGTGCCCTTCAGCATACTATCCTCCACCCCTCCTTTATCATACTAAACATTTGCACAACCAAATTCATTATAAGGGACACATTCTGCCCAGATTCTCAGCCACCAGCCAAGCGCCTTGGACGCTTCTGCGAGCCTATGGGGCAAGAGCAGTTCGTGCCTATAACTTGGGTGTTGACCAAAAATTCAGCGTAGACCTTCCTTATATCTCTCTTCCTGCATCTTTTCATCAATAGTGCATATTGTTGACTACCTTTCATGTCCTCTGCTAGCATGTCTCTGGGTAATTTCTCATTTATTCTCATATCTTCATGGAGTTTTGGTGGGTTTTTCCACTGGGCTTCTTCTGATTGGCTGAGATGACTGTCCTTCATGATGGTTCTCCCCCCCCCCCCCCCCCCCCCGGGAAGCTGCTGGGCCATTTGATGAGAGGAGGGACCCACCCCCTTATATGCGGTGTAGGTGTTCAGCCTCATACTGGTTGCTGGTTGTTGAACACAACTACAGAAAGTTCTTTGGGGTAATCAAGCCTCTCCCCTCATTTCCAGTTTCTACGGATTTATGAAAAATAAGACACACTTCTAAGCCAACAAAAACAGAATGGCCAAAATATTGCAAGGAAATACAAAAATTAGTATTCTAATAAATAACTAAGTCCCAAAAAATAAATAAATAAATAACCAACCCCATCTGTGAGCTAGTCGCCCAGAGTCTGACTCCAGCATACTGTTTTAGGAGCAAATCCGACACCTCCCCAAGTCTGCCTAACAAAATACCATTTTCCATTAGCAGCTTAGCAATTTGTTCGAGAGGCATGGAATCCCTGAACAAATGGGCCATCAGGAAACTAATTAATGACACTCTGCATTAGACACATTCTTAACCTTAAAAAGCAGACACTAACTCATAGCTGAAACAGAAACGCAAAATCATTTTAGGAACAACTTAACTTTTATTACTTAGTGCATACCAGGGGAGGAATACTTTGCGTTAAAAGCACTTACCTGACACGTCTATAAAACAATGGAGCCCAGGCTGGAAGATAGAGCCCACAGAGCCCTTAAAAAGGAACTGTCAGTATTCACGATAGAGATTTATGTTCTCAATTAAGCAATTCAATTATTGGTTTGAGGGAGGGACCATTTGTCCCCGCAATTTAAAAAGCTCAGAACACTAATTTTTTAGCCAATTGTACTCAAAAGTACAGTGGGGGCTCAAAAAAGAAGAAAAAGTTAGAGACATATTTCATGGGCTTTTTCTCTTGTCTCTGTTTGTTACTTCTTCAGGTGGAATCATTGTTCGATGCCACTGAGTATGCCATCTGTCTCTGTCCAGAGACCCTGAGAGTGGCCAGGAAAAGATGTAGGGGATGTTGGTGTCTCTATTAATCAGAGCCCTAATAGGGAAGAGGGGGGAGCCCCAACACAGGGTCATTTGATGAGGTTCATTTGCAAAGGTGGGGGTGCAGGGGAGTTGTACTGGAAAGTGCAGTGGCCTGTGGCTTAGTAGCTTCCCAGCTGTTCCCCCTCCCCTGCCCCCCAATGATGGGGAGGAAGCAATCGCACCGTGAGGAGGGAGATACACATGCAATTGGCCATTTTGAGAGTCAGGACTGTGTCCAGGGACAGAGCTGACCTCAGGTACCTTGAGGATAGGCCGCCAGGGCCATAAATAAATACCCTGACTTCACTCTCCTTCCTCTTTCTAATCTCAGCAGCCTGCCCAGTGGCTGAACCGGCCTAATGCCAGAGGATCCGAAATTCTTGGTGAAATCTACCCAGGTGGGCGTCCCAAGGTAGAGGGCGCCGAAGGTCCACCCGGGGTGCAACGTTAGTCCAACATTGTCCCAGCTTTCCTTACCAAACTCGGGTCCTCTCACATGCTCAGAGATCATATCTCTGCCTGCTCTCTTGTTCCATCAGCCTCTGTCAGCTTTGCAGTTCCTCATACAGAGTCTGTTAATGGGCCTCTTCATCCTGCTTTGAGGGCCGACGCCATTATCTCATTACTTAACTTCCGGCTTTTTAAACGTGGCTGTGGTGTTTCCGTGCGGGTGACCCTTACCTTTCCCTCCACACCTGAGGAGAGAGGCAGCATGGCAGGGGTCACTGGACCCCGGGATGGCGGGCTGTTTCATCCTCTATACTCTGACACGCCCATTTTGATGGATTTTCCAGTGAATTTCGTGTTCAGCAATGAACTCGTTCTTAGCATGTGTCTGTCCTGGCTGTGGCCATTTGACCCCTTTCGGGGCCTCCAAAGACAGAGTAACAATGGGAGATTTGTGAGGCTCATCAGAAGTACACACCTGGAGAGTACACTCTGGGCATCTCTAGAGGCTCTTCAGCTGAGCCTGTGGCTGAGGGTTCCCGGGCAGCTCCCTCCAGACCCTGCTGCTGGGGCAGCATGAAGTCTGGGGCCCACCCACCGGGCAGCTCTGTCCACCTTCTCCGTGCAGTTGTTTTACAGTTTCGGCGAGACAAGGGGATGCAAAATATTGTTGTCATTTCCTCATTGGCTCATCTGAGCATGGGATGAATCACTAGCGTGATTTCTGGAAAATTAGAATGAAGTGAACTTTCACTATAGTTTGGCCTTCTGGCTGAGCCTGATACAGCTGTGTGTGAAATTCGGCCACCACGGAAGGACAGAAAACATACAAGCAACGAGGGGAAAGAGTCTCAATTGTCTGCTTATGTCTGTCCAGCCAGTGAGTTGTCTAGACGCAGGATTACATGCCAGGCATGAAGAGGAAGGTCTAAGATAGTTTCCAACGGTACTCATGTGACAATATTCCAGGGATCTTAAAAACGAACAAACAAACAGACAGACAAGCAATGTTCCTGCTCTAGAGATGCTGATAATGTTGATCTGGGCTGGGATCTCTGTGTCAGTGTATTTTAAGAAAACGGGAACTCTATGTGTCAGGGGTTAAGTGTCCCCTTTATGGGGCACAGGATAGTGTGGACACGCTGTCCTGATGCCACTTCCAATCTTCCTGACTTCAGGTATCTGAGCAAGCAATGAAACCTTCATTTTCTGTAATTGAGACTAGCTTATGTCAAGTTCCCATTCTGCAGAATTAAACTTGGTTATTTCAGGTTAAAATCAGTCAATTCACAATCCTGTCATCTTCGTTGGGTGGATTTACAACATCAGGGGGTTGGTGACTCCTCCCGGTGTGGGCTGGGGCTGGCTGGAGATGTTCTTTCCCAGTCAACACCTACCAGATGTAGCCCCATCTGATGGTGGGGTCTGTCCTGCTTTCCTGCCAGACCCTGGTGAAAGTTCCCATCTTGTTCCCAGCTGTGAGATTCACACTGCCTCTACTGATAGGCTTGTTCTGGCTTCAAAGCCCGAGCAGGTCCACATTCTCTCAATGTCACCCAAGAAAAAATTTGTCTGCTTTCTGAGTTCTCTATATCCAGATGCATGGAGACTCTGCTCAACCTCCTGGGTCCATCCTTCTAGGTATATTCATGTGGCCTCTCTCTCTATATATATAAATCTGCAGCGTTTGCCATTGGGATGGAGGACCTGGGAGGAACCTGAAGTTGCAGTTCAGTTGAAAGACTGCCTGGTGCAGAATTCCCTCTTGCTCAGGGGAGGTCAGTCTTTTGTTCTATCCAGGCCTTCAACTGATTGGATGAGGCCCACCCTTATTATGAAAAACTTTATTCAAAGTCCTCTGATTTAAATGTTAATCTCATCAAAAACACCCTCACAGAAAGATCCAGAATAATGTTCGACCACATATCTGGCACTGTGGCCCCCTCAGTTGACATATAAAAATAACCATCACAGTGGGCCTGAACTCCAGAAACCAATGGCACTGTTAAAAGCATTGACTTGCTGATGACATGACTTGGACCATGGTGACCCTACAGAAGGCCTTACTTTGTGGTTCACTTTCTTGGTGGTTTGCCACATCTGTGCCTCAGACTGGAAGGACCCAGATCTCTCTAGCATCTAGAATCTTGCCTTTGCTAAATCACCCCACCCTGCTTCTTCATCTTAAAATGGGTGAGAGAGATTGCCCTGGGGCCCTGCTCTTTCTCTGAGGTTGCCAATTCAAAAGCATAGGATTAAAAATAGCCCTCTTACCAGAGTCAGCCTGGATGAATTCCTCCGGGAGCTCTCCCATGAAAGCGCATCTGTCAGGGGCTTATGAGCCTGTCCAGTCCTGTCTTCCACTCGCTAGTAGGTAAAGAGAAGCGAGCTGCTGTAGCAAATCTCCTGTGTCCTTTGGGTATTTTATGTGACTTCTGGAAGCCATCTGCATTAGCTCCAGCTTCTACTCTCCTCCTAAGAGGGTGGGTAGTTGTAGGCTAGCTGTATCTGAGAATTCAATATGCTTGTTCACCTTCTAGAGTGAACACACCTTCCAGGGTATTCACTCCACACTGGATCCTTTCTAATGACAGGGGTTCTTTGACCTTGGAAACTCCAAGAATTCTTTCCTTAGACAGAGACCGTGTGGCCAGGACTTGCAAGATAATAAAGGGAATGTCAGTTCAGATTAGAATCACTGACCCGTGCTCGCTTGCCCCCTGTCTGGGCCTGTGCTCATCCCTGTTGCTTCATTTTGCCCCCCAGAAGCAAATATGCCCATTCTAGCCAGCCTTTATCCACTTTTTGGACATTTCTAGGATGCCTGCTAAGCTCCTGCCCTGTGTGGGGTACTGGGAGCAGAGGGACAAATCAACCACAGGCTGCGCTTTCAAGGGGGCTCCTAATCTACTGGGGTCATGGGAACAGACTTTGTCAGATCTCTCTTCTACCTCCTTGGACCCCATTTTACCATAACTGCTCTCAATGGCATGCTTTTAAAGCTTATACCTGCTGCTTTTTTTTTTTTTAAAGGTCTTATTTATTTGAGAGAGCGAGAGAGAGTACATGAGCTGGGAGGAGGGGCAGAGGGGGAGAGAGAAGCTGATTGCTTACCGAGAGCAGGGCTTGACCTGGCGGGGAGCAGGGGGGCCCTCGATCCCAGGACCCTGAGATCATGACCTGAGCCAAAGTCAGACACTTAACTGACTGAGCCACCGGGTGCTCCCTGCTGCTCTTTTTGAAGGACTCTAGTAGGTAACTGGAGTCACTTTGCAAGGATGCGCCTTACTTTATATTCCCACTTTCCTTCTCCCACCCTGCCTGCCACTAGTCAATGCCTGTGGGGCATGGAGTGTGGGAGCCCAGCCCCTTGTCTTGGGTTGGGACAATTCTGAGGCTTAGATTACTGTCCCGAGTTCCCCTGAGGGTCAGTCTGAAGCCACCCTCTGCTTCACTTTTGCCTGAGATCTCCTCCTTGCTCAGCTTCCTCCTCTTCCTGTTCTGCTCCTCCCTTCTCCCCACACCGATCCTCCCAGGAGAATTGCCTTTGTAAATCACTGGTACCCGATTCCTCTTCTTCAGGTCTACTTCTGGGGAGCTTGTCCTAAGGCAGTCACAGAAAACTAGTCAGAAAAAGACAAAACCAAATGATTACGTTTAAGGGGTGGTGGGAGCACAGCTGAGGGACTGTGCGTGAATGTGTGTGTATGACACACCGGGGAGAAGAGCGTGTCTGGGAAGCTTTGGTGCCGCCATGATGTTCAGGAAGAGTTGTGGTGTCTCTTGTCTTCTGGCTGCCCAGCATCTGAGCCCTTTACCTGCGTGGGTCTGGCTAGAATTCAGGCTGCATGTCTCACCACGGAAGTTGAAAAGCCCAATTTAACTCCCTCAGACCAGCCCAATTGGACAGATCTGTCTGAAACTTGGCACGGCCGCCGAGGAGCCACATTTCTTGGACTGGTGTTGGCGACAATGTGGGGGCAGCAGAGTCAGCCTGTGGGGGGTGGTGGTGGCACTGGCGGGGCGCACCCCGACGGCTTCTGGTGCCTGGTGTTGGCAGCCGAACGGTCACCCCTGAGCTGTTTGGCACTGCGATCTTGGCCATGGTTCTGACTGTGCTTTCCTTCATTCCCAACCACCTGCCCAGGTTTCTCGGTGATGCCGGGAGCTCCCCAACACCCTCTGATAGGCTGCTTTCCTGCTTAAGTCACCTGGAGGCAGATTCTGGTGCAGCCTAGAGCCCTGACTGGTCCTTGGGTCGAAAGTTCAGGGAGGATGGAGGGCAAGGACAAGGGGGTCATGTGAAGAGCCATGGAAGTAGAAAGGGCACCAGGAGCTATGAAGTTTGATGTTTATCGGGGATGGAGTCAGAGATGAGCGCAGAGGCCAGTGCAGAAGGATCTCCTGGGCTCTGCCATGCAGATGGGCCTTATGTTTCTGTTGCTTTTTCTTCCAAATGTAACCCAGATGGGGAGATGGGCCTACAGTGCTCAGTGACCTAAACTCTTTAGCCATAAAATAAATTGTAATGTATTTTATTTTCAAAGAACATTCTGTCACATCTACTGCCCCTAACCTCCTGGATCCTTGGGTCCAGAACTAACTGTGGAGAAAAGGCCCTGATTTATCTTGAATTCCAACCCCTCTGACATAAGAGGAGCCAAGGCAATGGAACGGGTTCATTCTTTTCTTTTCTTTTCTTTTTTCTTTTTCTTTTCTTTTCTTTTCTTTTCTCTTCCTTTTCTTTTCTCTTTTCTTTTTCTTTCTTTTCTTTCTTCTTCTTCTTGTTTCTTTTTTAAAAAATTTATTTGAGGACAATCATTTTCAAAGCAGTTCCCATTTTATGCCTAATGTGGATGCATTATGTCCATCATCTCATTTTACGGACGAGGAAATGGGGCTCAGATGACTTAAAGGTTTCTGAGGTGGCCCAATGACAGAATGTGAATGCTGCGATGTGAACCCAGGCCTTCTAGCTCCACAGCACTGAGACTTTCCCCACGGGCTCCCTGAGGATTGTATCTGCAGGTCACGTTCCAGTGTCTGCCTGGAGCGCATGTGAAATACAGCTCACCTCCAGGGTGCTGATGAGGCAGCAATCTTATTTCTTCTGTGTCTTTCCAGTTTGGATGTGGGGAAAGGTGTACATTCATCAGGGACACCTGAGACCACTGTTAAGGACCCAGCTCTAACTGACCCAAAGCCTCAGGGCTCGCGGTTACCAGTGGATCTAATCTCAGCATCGAGGGGGCTCATAAATGACGATGACATCATCCATAAGTGTGAGACGCTATGATTTCCATGTCTGTGTAAATCAAAGCTTTTTACTAGTATCCATGGTAGTGAGTTGCTGAGGACATGAACCTGCTGGGAGAAAATTCACGTACTAGTCCTGGTAATAGTCACCATTTACCGAACGCCTGCCATTCCATGCCAGATACCATCCTAGGTACTTACATGTACGGTGCCCATATGATCCGTACAAAATGCAGTGAGGTAGGTGGGGACATGCCCATTTTACAAAGATGGAATTCAAGGTTCAAGGTGGTTAAGTCCTTTGTCTGAGGCCATGCAACTGGTAAGTGGGAAAATTGGGATTCAGACCATTCCATCTGACTCCAAAGTTCATGCCCTTTCATCCACAATCTTGCTACTTTGAGCGTGGTCCTTGAGGCAGCAACAGTATCGCCCGGGAATCGTTAGTAATGCAGGGTCCCAGGCTCCACCCCAGACCCAGCTAATCAGAATTTGCATTTCAACAAGATCCCCAAGTGAACAAATCTGTTCACATTAAATTTCAAGGCACTGCTCAGGGCTACACTTTTTTTTTTTTAAACTTGTACTTATTTGTCGGAGAGAGAGAGAGCACAAGCAGGGGGAATGGCAGGCAGAGGGAGAAGCAGGCTCCCCACTGAGCAAGGAGCCCAATCCAGGGCTCAATCCCAGGACTCTGGGATCATGACTGAAGCTGAAGACAAGGGCCTAACCGACTGAGCCACCCAGGCGTCCCCAAGGGGATTGGGGGCCAAATCAGTAATGGGGACCGCCGCCAGGCCTGTTTTATTCGGTTTAGCCAGCAGGGGGCGCCTGCAGCCTCTGCCAGCTTCTCTAGCTGCAGGGAAGACAGATGGGAAGCTCAGACCCTGGCAACACGGAGTGTCATGGGTGGAGTAGATCAGGCCAAGGTGGAAAAGCCTTGCTCTCTGCTTTCTCGGCCTGGGGGACCTGGCTCTGTAGCTCTGTGGCGCCGAGCTGGAGCGGGGAGGGGGGGGGCGTCTTTTGTCAGTGTGCGTATTTCTAAGTAAACTATAGGATTAATCCCCGGAGGAGCCCATGCCTCCTTGGAAGGCTGTAACCCCGCAGGCGGGCAGGAGCTTGTCGCGGGCAAGGGGCCCGGGTTCTAACTCGACCTCTGCCACAGACTCTCAGTGTGATTTTGGTTCCAGGTTCCTTCCTCCACCTTGGTTCCCCCAGCTCTCTGAGGACTCACCTGGAAGGTCTTTTCAAGCTGTAGCATTCTATGAAGCCATAATTAAAAAGCCCCAGGAGAACACGCTCTCTATTTCAAGGAATTTTTTTTGTTAAATGAAACTGTGCAAAGCTAATTATCACTCCTTAATTCATCTATTTTATAGTTTTCGCTTTTTTTTTTTTTTGCCTAAGTTTTTTTTTCCAGGTACAAAAGTGAGTATTTAAAATATGAAAAGAAATCACAACAAAACACGAATTTGAACAAGTGGCCAAATACCACAGACTCCCTCAAATCTAGAAAGATGCCATAATGTTTACGAAATAATTGCCTAACACACCTTTACAGTACTTCACATCGTCCTACTTTTTTTGGCTTCATATTCTTTGATTATCTCTCCGTAGAATTGTCATTTCTCATACAAAGAATTAAAAGGATAATCTATGGTTTCTGCCAACAGAGTTGATCAAAATTTGAGGTGTATTCTTGAGATGTGCTTTATAGCAACCATGTGACCTCAGATGCACACGAACTCATTGTTCGTAGTATTGCTACAGGATTGTGCTTTTCAAACAGGAAATCCGAAGATATTGTTATTTCACCCAATTCCCATCAGCACAGAGAAAATACATGGTGCATTTATAACTCCATACCCTGCACTCTTGAGTATGTTTTTGAAAGGAGAGAACATCCATTCTGACGAAATGTCAGTGAGCATTTTGGCTTCTTCCAGCGTCACTGGTATACACGTGATGGCTCGAGAACTTTCTCCCAGGTCGACTTCCAGCTCAGCACCTTCAGACCTGTTTCTCCTCCATTCTCCATTGAGTCTCCTGCCACGTGCCGTAGGACACGTTCACAGGGTGATGGAACGGGCGGTCCTCCACCTTCATGGGAGGACGTCACGTGAGTCAGCACGTAGACCATTCTGGAAGGCATTCCTGCCCTCTTGCTTCTCCAAGGCTCTGGGTGAACTCCGGGCTGACATTCTATCATCAGTGCTGCAGAAGGTCCGCTGAGGGGGCAGTGCAGGCCACTGGCCATGGCTGAGCAAGGCTTCGATCTTCCCCAGGGAAGGTTCCAGGGGAGGATGGGGCCACTGGAAAAGCTTCTTTGTACGGCTTTCATTGTTCACCTCCTTTGAGTGGGTTCAGACCCCAGTGTCATTCCCCTTCTATCCATCAGATGTGTCCTTTCTTCTCACTAACTCTTTTTCTCACCACGTGCACAAAGTCTAGAACTGTCAGTGGGTTTGGGATGGAAACGGTTGCATCCCACTTTCCCTCTGTCTTCAAACCACAACTTGAAGGATCAATATAAAAGGAGGCCAATGTTTTGGTAATTCTGTTCTTCTTGAGAGTATTTCCCAGTTAGGTCTTCCCGCTTCTCACCTGTGCTGGTGGTTTTTTGCCTGTTTTTTTTTTAAATTAAAATTCTTATAAGGATGTAGTAAGCTGAATTCAGAATGAGGGAAATGCTATAGGATAAATGACCTGCCTTCTTTGAAAAAGAAACGGCATAAAAAAACTGGGGTGGGGAAGTAAGTTTTAGAGGAGAAGAAACTTAAGAGACCGATCAACCGAATGCAATGCGTGGACACTGTTTGGATCTTGAGTTGAACAAATCGCCTATGAAAAGGGTGTTTGTGAAACACGTGGATGGGACATTTGGACGTGGTCTGGAGATCGGCTGATGCTAAGGAAGTTTTGTTAATCAGGCTAGATGTGCTGATAGTGTAAATGGTGGGTCAGCAATGGGTCACCTCCTATTCTCCCCATCCCCCAACAGTTGGGGGATCTACAGGGAGGGCGGAGGTGCACAGATCCCAAGAGGAGAGCATGACGTTCCCAGCAAGGGGGTGGCCACAGGGTTAGTGGGAAGGGATGACCCACAGGACTGTTTTCTCTTTCCTTTTCGCCTATTGTCTCCTCCCCTTGAAGGTTATACCGTTTCTTGCCCTCAGCCTTTGCTTACTGTATTACCTCTTCTTAGAAGCCTTTTCTTTGGCTTTACCCTTCTCTACATCGCATCCCATCCCACCTTTGGCCTGCTTCCTCCAGGGAGCTGCCTCCACCGTCAGCCCCTTCCCTGAAAGCCCGTTGTGTTCCCACTGAAGTTCACGGGCATTGACGTGCAGGTCAGCCCTTGGTCACCTGCTCCCCTCCAACTGGGGGCTGGGTCTGAGGCATCCCTCCTAGCGTGCATGTTTAGAAAAGGTTTGCTGACTGAGCACACCAAGCAAAGACAATTTATCCTGGAAAATGCATTTGCATAGAGATGGGGATGCCTGTAACCAACGGAAGGGGAGAGTGAAGGCAGTGAAAACGCCAGGTGGGGACCTGCAGATACCCCGGAGGATAACGAGTCACGTGGCTTTATATTATCCTGTCTCCCCCCCCCCCCCCCCATAGTGGCACTTCAGAAATGCGCTCCTCAGCAAAGAGGCAAGACTCCTGGCAGAGAAGAGGTTGATCAGCTCCGTGGCAGTGGTTTTCAACCCTGGTCACGGGTCGGGATCCCACGGAGGGAGTCCTCAAAGGCAATCCTCATGCATGGCGCGCCTCACCTCTCGCAGACTAATTACAACAAAATCTCGGGGGGTGGGGACCTAGGCATCTTCTTTTTAAAAACCCATCCAGGTGATTCCATTTGCAGCTGCGGCTGAGACACGCTGGGCTATGGGAATCTTTGCCCCACGACAGAGCTGGGATTTAATGGAGTCGTTTACAAAGCTGCCAGCTGTCACTTGTTGGCTGTGCCAACAGAGAGAACAAGCTTAGAGTTTTTTATTTCTATAAAATACAGTCAGTAGTCCCAACAGTAAACAAGGGAAGGTTCTTAAAGCCAAATGCTTCCGGAGAAGATTGGGGTCTGGGCTTAGGTGCCAAGAGGAGAAATTCAGAAGAATGGGATGGAAATCTCTTCGCAGAAGAAAAAGGGGCCAAGCAGTCATTTCAGATGTTTTAAAGTCCCTTGTTCTGGGAGGGGGGCTGGAGCATGGGGTGGGAAGGGCAGTGGGCGAGAGGGCAGGACGCAAGGGAGCTGAGCGAGTGAATCTACCCTGGGATCTGGGGTCATAGGAAGAACTCTGATTATCTGAGGGGGACTCGGCTGCCTGCAGCTCAAGGTTCTTACCTTCCACTCCCCTCTACTTTGGGGTAAAGTGTCCCTCTCCCCGGGGGCCCTGATGGCCCTGTGTACCACTGCCAGCCCTTGCCAAGCAGATGTGACTGGGCAGGGCATGGCTGGGCGCTGGGCAGGATACCTATGGATGGCTGAAGTGTGCCAGAAAAGGGAGGCGAGTACTAGCCAGCTTGGTGACAGTCCTCTGCTGCTTTGGCAGGACAAGTACCCTGAAGCTTTCATATCCACTGTGGTTGCTTGTTTCCCTTTCTTTTTTTAAGATCTTATTTGAGGGAGAAAGAGAGAGAGAAAGAGAGAGAGAGAGAGAGAGAATGACAGAGAGCACAAGCGGGGAGGAGATGGGGAAGCAGGCTCCCCGCTGAGCAAGGAGCCTGATGTGGGACTCAATCCCAGGACCCCGAGATCATGACCTGAGGCCAAGGCAGACACTTAACCGACTGAGCCACCCAGGCGCCCCTGCTTCTTTGCTTCATCTGCTAATGACGTTGCAGTTTCCCTGGGAAGTCCACTGTGACGATGTTCTAGTTCCCAGCAGGAGCAGAAACCCAAACCCTTTCCCTTAAGGCATCTGGTCTTGAATCCTTTTTCAACGGAGTCAGGACCTCATCTTAGACTAGCTGTTCTCACCTGGATTTACCTGCGGAACTTGAAACACGACTGACGACCGGCTCTTACCTCCAGACTTCCTGATTTAATTGGCTTAGATGTGGTCTGGGCATAGTGACTTAAGAGTTCTGGGTGATTCTAACCTGTAGTGAAGATTGAGAGCTGCCGCCAGCCCGATTCCTCCTCACTGAGCATAGAGAAGGTTCACAAACCCAGCGGCAGAGAGGGAGTGGTTGACGTTAACACAGGACCCCAAGTCTCCCATCCGCCCAGATCCGGTGTCTTTTATTTATTTATTTATTTATTTATTTATTTATTTATTTATTTATTTTAGATCCGGTGTCTTTTAAAGCTTTGTGCAGGCTGGAGACAGCGCTACAGGGCAGCCCTCAGGGGCCAATGTGAGATCACCTGCCCAGATTTTTGGACACGAAAGCTTACTCATGCACTCATCCGGTGGGTAGAGGAAGCCCAAGGCTTCAGAAGGAAAGCCCTGGTTATCTCTTTGGGGGAATAAGACAAAGTTATTTCTAGACCGGGTTATAGTGTATTTCTGACAAATATATTCTGCTATGCCAGTTTGCTTGTCTGTATTTGCCTCGAGCAGCACTTCCCTGAGACTGGTGACGAGATCTGGGAATTTGCTGCTCTGTCCGTCCTTTATAGGAGAGAACCTGGCACTCAGCCGCTTGTTGCAAGAACAGAGGCATGTCTCAATGGATGGACGGCTGGCTGGGTCATGATGAGTATGTGGCCAGAAGAAGCAGAATCACTGCCCCCCTGAGAGGCTCCAGAGACCCAGCCCTGCACTCAGGGTCTATGGTTCTTTCCAAAAGCCAGAATGGGAGAGACATCTGAAAGCAGAGAAACCTATAAATTCAATTCTTAAAAAGGCCAGAACCTCAGAGTCCTGGAAAGTTTTATTTTAGCTATTTATGTTGTTGCGGAATAAGTTTTTATAAGAGGACCCACTGCATCTTGGGATCTGCAGACCCCACAACTGAGGAGGGGAGAGAAAGCACTTTCCTAGGGAAGCCATCGGTCTGAAAGAGTGACCTTTCAGATACAATTTATCAGAGAAGGGAGAAGATGCTACAGTGAAAGGACTATGATTTCTCTCTTTCATTCTTTTCCAGCTACCTTTATTCCTGGAGGAACGATCTTTGAGCTGCCTTTTATTCCATCATTGTGAAGGCCTTCTCTCTTTAACCTGTGCAGAGGGGATCCCCCAAGGCGGAGACCCCTCTGAGCTGGCAGAGGGCGGGGGGTGGAGATGGGAAAGGGTGAGGTGGCTTTTGTCAACTCCTGTGCTCACTGGCTTTCATTCCATCCGTGTCTAAGCAGCGGGCAGCCCTGCAGACTTCTCACCTGTCTCAGTGAGGAGAAAGGAGCCCATGTCCCTGTGGCACAGTCTGCCTTCTGCTGGGAACATGGGGCCCAGACCTGTCTGGAGGACCACGTCTTGGGTAGCTCGAAGGTTCTCTTGCTTGCCCTATGGAAGCTTTCAGAACCTGATGTTGGTCAGGTCCATGGACAGAGGGATGAGCTACTCAGTAAGAACCCCTGGGTCAGCAGGCGTGTTCTACACCCTGATCAGCAATCATCTCTGACCCTGATCCCTGCCTCAGCAGGGACTGAGCCCACCGAACCCTGTTTTTGGGCCTTGTCATGAACTGAAAGCCCATCCCTGCAGAGGAGTCAGTGCTCTGCCCCTGTCTGAGGTAGGAAATGTATGAGATGACGGTGAGGTGTGGCAACCCTGAACTTTTCTACGGAGGGACAGTCAGCTGCCCTCCCTCAACCCAGACGGCCCTGGATGCTAGCTCAGTAAAGGACTCAGTGAACCCATGAAGCACGCATTATTTGGAGGATGTGAACTTTCTTGTTGGGGTCCTGCTCTGTGCCAGGCTCTGTGCTTTACACATTTTGTCTTTTTGATCCTTAAAACAGCCCTGCAAATGAACATGATCTTCCCCATCTTACAGAAGAGGACGCAGAGGCCCAAGGCCATAAAACAAGTAGGTGAAGGAGCCATGTTTACAATCTTGGCCCGTTTGATGCCAAGCCCAGTGGTGGACATCAGAGGCCTCTGCAGAAGTTCCTGAGGCTCCGCAGGGCACATGTAGGAAAGGTGGGCGGCGGGGCATGGAGACAGAGCCTGGCCTTGCCAGTGTCAGGGTGAACAGAGCCCTGAGAATCTGAGACTCACAGTGAATGGCAAGGGCAGGTGGGCTCAAGGGCCTATTTAATTTTGTCTGGAATCAATTGCTCAAGGACAGGGTTTGCCTGCCGTTTGGGGCAAGGTGGATAGATGGACTGAAAGAGCACTAGTTTGCTTTCTCTCTCTGGGGGGAGCATCAGTTCACGTAGAGACCCAGTTTGGATGGGAGAACCAAAACAACGGATCATTGAACAGACCCTCAGAGACCAGCTGTATCATTTAGATAAAATGAAATGAGTTTTAGATGAATAACTCCCAAGTTCACTATTCAGTCCTTAACATCAACTAGACAGGGTACGGGTCAGTCAGAAGAGGCAGAGTTTAGGTTCTACCCAAAAAAGGCTGAAGGGTTTTAATCTCCATGCTCATCAGATCACGGGCTCTGCAGAAATAGAGCAGAACCAGGGAAAAGATGGGTGTTTTTGCTCTATGGGGATCTCATCTCATGGTGTGTGGTCAATCAAAGCATTCATTCAGATTCTGGTCCAAGATGGAGGTATAGGAAGACCTTGAACTCGCCTCCTCTATGGACACAGCAAATCTATAACTGTTTATAAAGTGATTCTTCAGGACCCCTGGGTGGCTTTGTCAGTTAAGCGTCTGTCTTTGGCTCAGGTCATGATCCTGGGGTCCTGGGATCAAGACCCACATCCAGCTCCCTGCTCAGCGGGGAGTCTGCTTCTCCCTCTCCTTCTGCCCCTCTGCTCATGCTCTCTCTCCCAAATAAATAAAATCTTAAAAAAAATAAAAAATAAAAAAGGGATTCTTCTTGAAGAAGATCTGAGGGCTGACTGAACAACTTCTGCACAACGAAAGATAGAATGGCAAGAGAGATGGGGCAGCCCACCTCTGACACTGGAAAGTGCGGTGGAGAAGGATAGCACTGAGGGAGGGGGCACATTCGTCTGCTCTGAGGCACAGGAAGAAAGCTATGGTTTAAACGAGCAACTAGCATATTAAAGATCCAGCTCCAGAGCCCTGCCAGGTGATGGAGGAACTGCTGGAACTCTCTCTGGGGTGGAGGGGCTGACAAGCGCCACGGTTCACATTCCCCCTTGGCCTCGATAGAGCAGACAGGAGCAAGGACCATAGCCTGTGGG
>CM052894.1:41603696-41615737 GCA_028534135.1 Potos flavus | reverse complement strand
TCAAACCCCAGCTGGCCTGGCCCCAAAGCTTATCCATGTAACTGTATATAACTGCCTGGATGCTGGGGTTACGTTCCTTGTGGTTGTCCAGACTCCCGTACAAGCTGTCTGGTCAACCTCATTGGTTCATTATGGGATTGCTGTGTTTCTTCCCTTAAGCCATTAGAGAGAAACAACTATCGATGTTTTTGTGAAGGTCCAATAGCAGATACGTCAGCTCTTTCTGAAGAATAACAGCTAAGGAATATGAGCTGAGGACAAACGTGGGTTTTCCTTGAACATCAGCTCTGGGCACTGGGGGATAGACACCCCGCCCACGTCTACAACCCCCAGTATTCATGCTGAGTCTGACACTCAGCCAGATCTCAGGCTGGGAGGTGGATGTGTAAGGGTGGGTGTGTGAGCGCTCACGTCTAAATAACCGAGTCTTCCAACTCATGCTGTTTTTTGCTGATGATTTGTGACCAGAGCCCTGTTCAGTCAGCAAAGTGTAAACGTTTATTCCATAATCCCAAGTGATTCTCCTATCAAGCCCAGAGGCACCCAAGACTGTGCCATTGTTCCCGTTTTATAGGTGAGGAAACGAAGACCTGGAGAGTCGGAGTGAAATGCCCCAAGTTACATAGTGGGTTCATGGCCGATTCCCACCTGCGTTCTGCTCTATCAAGCTGCCAGCCAGCCTTGCCCACTGGCCCAGAGATGGGAGTCCAACTTCCTTCCAGAGTGGAGAGGTGAGTGGGGAGGAGGAAGAATGGAGACAGCAGCTATTATGTTTCTTTACGAGAAACATTCTACAAAATTTGATTCTTTCCAGATCTGAACCAACCGTGGCAGCTGGGCTAGTACCTAATTCTTAGGCTTGACCATGCATGGAGGGAAATGGGATATTGAATGCTTATAAGGTGTTATTGTCGTGTTAATGCGGGAGCTTGGAGTGATTACACTGTGAAATTTACCTGGCAGCTCAGCAGTGAAATTGCAGCTAATTAATTTTGCTTGACTTGATGGAATCCTCCTTATTCTTAATCCTCTCTCTGCTCTTTGCCAAAAGATGAATGAGGGGAATGCAGATGAAATGTAACTTGCAAAGTAGCTTCTATGTGTGGCTGCCTGGCATTTCTCCTGTAGCCCACACTGGGTTTTCAAGCATAGAATTCTCTTTTTGTGGAGTCTGGATGGAAAGAAAGCTGGAGGCTATTAGGTGGTTTCATTCATTTCCAGCAGAACTTCAGAGGAATTGAAAATGAGGAGTCTGAAACAGGGAGAAGGAGATTTGAGTCCAGCTTTGTAGAGCTGGTGGAGAAATTCAGAGAATTAAAAAAAAAAAAAAGATTTTATTATGTATTTCACAGAGAGAGAGAGAGCACAAGTAGGCAGAGCAACAGGCAGAGGGAGAGGCAGGCTCCCCGCTGAGCAGAGAGCCAGACCTGGTGCTCGATCCCCGGGGACCCTGGGATCATGATCTGAGCTGAAGTCAGACGCTTAACCGACTGAATGACCCAGGTGCCCCAAAATTCAGAGAAATTTTTAGAGCTGTGAGGGCTTGCAGAAGTCATCTATTCTATTCTAGTGCTCTCTTTTACAATTGTGGCAATCGTTGAGTTTGTTGAGTTCGTTTGGACTAAACCTTGGGAACTTGACCTGAAAGAGGCAAGCTTGGATGAAGACCCATGGCTATTGTCTGTTTGGGATGGCCAGCCCAAGGGTTGAGGGTGATCTGAAAGTGATCTGGGGCTGCAGCCATGGGGAGCAGCATCTGATCCAGGCAGCTCTTTAGAGACGACTAAACCATGATTGACCGTATCTCGATGCTTTGGATGGTGGAGGGATCCCCTGTTGGGCCAATATTGGGGTTCCAGCCTGGGCTTCTGCAACTCTGTAGGCCTCAAGCTTAGGGTGCTGAGCAGCAGATGTCCCTACAGCTGTGACTACATGTTCCCAAGGAATGCCAAGCCTCCTTTTGGGGAATGTTTTGCTGATCAAAAAGAGGGCCCTTCCCAAGCCAAAGCCATTCCTTTTTTCTTTCTTTCCTGAGCCCTATCTTAAAGGGTTCCCACCCGCATTCTGTTCTGTAGCCTGGATAAGTGATGAGAATCAGGCTTCCCACCTCTCGCTATTCTTGGTGCCCTGGCCCACTGATCTCCATCCCCTGGGAATGCCAGTGTACAAAGAAGGGCTGCATTTCCCAAGATAAGGGACTTGAATTTAGAAGTGTTGGGGAATCACTGAAGGGTCCCCCCCCACTAGATTCTTTTTAATTTAATAACTTTTTGTTTTACAGTAGTTTTTAGACTTACAGAAAAATTGCCAAGACAGCAGAGTATTCCCATAGACCCCATACTCAATTTCCCCTATCATTAACATCTTATATTAAAATGGTATATTGGGGCACCTGGGTGGCTCCCGTGGGTTAAAGCCTCTGCCTTTGGCTCAGGTCATGATCTCAGTCAGGGTCCTGGGATCGAGCCCCGCATCGGGGTCTCTGCTCAGTGGGGAGCCTGCTTCCCCCTCTCCCTCTGCCTGTCTCTCTGCCTGCTTGTGATCTCTCTCTCTGTCAAATAAATAAATAAAATCTTTAAAAAAAATAAATAAAATGGTATATTGATCACAATGAGTGAACCAATATTGATATATTATTAATAACTAAAACTCATACTTTATTCAGACTTCCTGAATTTTTACCTAAGGTCCCTTTTCTGCATCAGGATTTATTTCATCAGCGATATCATGTTACATTTAGTTGTCATGTCTCCTTAGTCTCCCCCTGGCTGTGAGTTTCTCAGAGCTACCAAAGGGTTTTAAACAAGGGTGCTATCTGGTCAGATTTGAGCTTTGGAAAATTCTGGGACTAGAGTGATGGAAGGTGGATGTCCTTTTAGAGATGAGCCTTGGGGCATAAAGGATGACAGGTGGACTTCTGGTGTCTGGGCTCAGACCCCTTAGTCTGTGGGGCGGGGGTCTGGGGAGGTAGGCTATGCTGCTCACTGGGTCAGACCCATATTCTGCTCCTGCTGGAAGCATTGTCAAGAAATCTATTCCTTTTATCTCAGTTTTTGAGATTTATTGATGTGTAGTTGTTTTGTTTATTATCATTTTATTTATATTGTGCCTGTAGGTGTTTCCTATTTCATTCTGTCTTTGGTTTATTTTTATTTTTCTCCTTTTATCCCGAGCAGTGTCACCAAAGTTCTATGTTGTCAATTTCTTTAAAGAACTACCTTTTCGTTTTGTAAAATGTCTATTTTTTAATTATCAATTTCACTTATTTTTGCCTTTATGGGTTTTTTTTTTTGCTTTTTATTTATCTTATTTGCTCTGTTATTTTTTTTGCAATTTCTTGAATTGAATGTTTTCAATTTCTGTTTTTATTTTTTTGATGAATTTATGACTATCTGTGAAAAGTTCTGCTTTAGCTATTCCCACAAATTGTGAGGTGGAGTGTCTTAACTGTTACTGAGTTTTAGAGCATTTATTAATTTCAGTTATGATTTGTTAGCTCAAAATTATTAGTCGTATGTAATCCTATTTCGTGGTACATAGAATTTTGAATTTAATTTTTTGTTGGTAATTTCTAATATTACTGGAGTATGAGCAGAGAACATACATAGCTCTGTGATACTAGAACATACCTCTTAGAATTTATTGACAGTTCCATGGTCTTATAGAAGGTCATTTGTGGGTGTAGGTTAAATATGTAATTAGAAAGAATGCATACTCTGTATTTATCCGGTGTGAAGTCCTCCATCTTCAATAATTGCGTTATTCAGATAATCTCTATTTTTGCTCAATTTTTATGGCTTTATTTATCACTGTCTGAGAAGGGGATATTAAATTCTCAACTGTAGTTGTTGACGTATGTATTTCTTCCTACGTCAGTTACAATTGCTTTATATATTTTGAATTATTATTACAATTATATCGTAAGGTACATAAATGTTCATAATTATATATGTTTTTTTACTATTTCTTTTGTTCAATAGGTAACATTATTCTTTGGGCTTTGAATTTCATTTTAGCTATTGGCATTCTTCTCCCAGCTTTCTCTGGCTTCATATTTGTCTGGTGTATCTCTCTCCCTTTAAAAATTTTTTAGCTTTTCTCTATGTCTTGGCTTGAAATGTGTCTAAGACAACTTGTTGGTGGATATTGTTTTCTTTAATCCAATGTGGGAGTCTCATTTTAAATTGGTAAGTTTACACCATTTGGATTTTTTGTTATTATTTGATTAGAACTTATCTCTGCCATCTTATGTCCTATTTTCCATTTGTTTTGTGTGTTTTTTCCTCTTTTCTGTTTTTCTTTGGGTACATTGAGTTTTTCTCTGTTGATGTAAAAACCATACATTCCATTTTGCTCTTATTGAGATTTCCTCCTCCTGTCTAATCGATTGGCTGTCATCCCTCATGGTGTTAAGAGTAGTAAAAATGGGTGTCCTTGCCTCGTTTCCAACTGTAGAACCAATGCCTTCAGCAATTCTGCATTAAATATGATGTGTGCTCTGAAGACCACATTTTCTCTATTATCATAATTCATGGTAAAACTCACTTTCCCCCTCCTGACTTGACCCCAAGGCATGAGGAGTTTAACCGTCATTCACTTTCATACTTTCTTACTTGTCAGGCTTGTTAATAAAGGTTAGGGTCCTTCCGAATGAGCACACATTCATATATAAATGTACACTTGTTTTTTTTTTTTTTTTTTGCAGGAACAGTGGTGTATTCATACAATAGCAGTTTTTCTAATACCTTTAATATTAAGTGCTTGTGGCAGAGGCAGTATATGTTTACCCTAATGCCCATTTTCCGTTTCACAAAACCTTTGATTTTTACTGGGGCTCACGGCTGCCTTGAATGAAGACTCCATTTCCTGTCTTCCTTTGCAGTTTCATGAGTCATGTGAGTCATGTAATTAGGTTCCAGGCAATAGGGTCAAATGGCATTCATAGTAGCGTTTGGAGTGCTTTGCCTCTTCATCCTCTCCTTCCTTCCTTGCTTCTTGGAATACGGATGGGATGGCTGGAGCTTCATGGTGGGACGTGAACAGGAGGGCTGTCCCCTAGGAATGGGAGGGACCAGTGGTTCTGCAGACACTAACCCAGCCCTGGCCTGCCTACCTTCAAACTTGGAAATAAGACCAACATAAACATCCACCTGCATTAAGTCACTATCGCTTTGTGTCACTATTAACTGAAGCTAAATTTAATCCTAACTGCTATAGTTAAGATTTTTGCGTGTTCATTTTTTATTGCCCATCATTTCATATCATGATTTTTATGTTCTTTATTTTGATTTGACATTTGATCTGGGAAGCTTGTCTTCGAACTGATCAGATTTGAATTTAAATTCTTGTTTTGTGGTTTGTTAGCCTAAAACTAGGACTATTTTCTGTATGTAACCTGATTTCTTTATTTGCAAATAGTTAAGAGCATGCATCTTGCATGACTGCAGAGGGAGTCAATGTTTATAAAATGTTTAACAAAATGCTTGTCCTATAATAGAGCTACTTGATGCAGTCTTTTTGGTCATTGTCCTCTTTACTCCCCATGTTGGGGAATCATATCCTGCTACACAGAAAAATATTCCAAATAATTCCCATAAAAATTGTTATATTTTGGCACCGGGTGACTTGTTTCCGTGATCGCTGATCCACTCAATAGCTTTCCCCTGTTTGTCTCAGGGTACCCTGTGCCATTTGCCAGTGCCTAGGAGGGGAGTGAGTTATTTTACCTTAACTTAAAATATGTCACCATCTATTACTTTTAAATATCATTTTCAGGGATGATAGAGAAGCACATACTTAGACCCTTTACATGAGGGGATGAACTTCAAGTTTTCTGCCGTGACTTGGTGGATCGAATTGAGTTCCGGTCATTCAGTGGGACAGGCCCTCCGGATGTGTGACAAAGAAAGCAAGCCCTCGGCTCTTGAGTGCTTCAGGGAGACAGATAGGAGGTAAGCACATTTGCTTAAGGATATAAAGTCTGTAGAGGAAGGACTAATTAGTGCTAAAGGGAGATTGGAGGTGGCAGGTAAGTCAGACTCTACCTGAAGAGCACTTTGAAGAGGAGTAGGGATTTCCCTGCAGGTGACTGGCACTGTGTTAGGGAGACCAGGACAGGGGGCTTTAGATGAAGAGAACAGACCCCCTGAGGAACATGGGTGCGAACTAACATGGCCGCCTGTGCGCCTGGGGAGTGGCTCTATCTTGTCGAGTATGGGCGGGAAAATGCTTCCAGTCTGTGCCGCTCTGGGGCTGGATGCACAGAAAGCTACTGAGGTTAGAGTCTGCATTTCCTGAGGACCCTTGAGGCAGCAGAGTTGGGGGAGGATTGGATTTTTCAGGGGGCAGCCCAGTGAGGAAGCCAATGCCATCATCCACTCGGGGGGTGGGGTGGGGTGAGAAGGGCTGAAGCCAGGGAATGTCATCGAGGGAGAGAGAGAAAGGGGCACGTTTGAGGTGTAACAAGGGGACAACATTGACAGCACTTGGCTGCTGATTGGATGTAGGAGCTCAGGGCTGTGCCCCACGTTCTAGACTGACTGACTGACTGACTGCTGGGTCCATTAACTGGGACAGAGGAGAAGGAGGCAGAGGAAGACAATGAGCTCAATTCGGGGCATGATAAGATGGTATTGCCTTTTCAGAAAACTTTACCTGGCCGCTCAAGTCCTGTCTTGATTTTTATAGGGTGCTTCTTGAAGCCAGCTGTCATTTACCTGCCTCTGTGGTTGGCACATAACAGCATCCCAGTTTCAAGTGTTCAGTGTTTGAAGGAAAGTACTTGGCACATGAGGAGAAAGCTGGAGAAACGGCGTAGGAGTTTGAGAAAGCAGACTCAGCGCGCTATGAGTCTGTGCTCAAATCCTTGGGGAGTTCCTTACAGGGAAGGTAAGTGAAACTGCAGGAGACAAAACCTGAAGACTCTCTGAATTATGGAAAGCAAGTGGGAAGAGATGAAGGAGGAAGTGTGGACAAACCCATGCATAAGGGGACTGGGAAATGGTGGGAGTCCACTGACCTGAGCTCCATGCCTGGAGGAGGCCGGCCCCGGGGGTAGGAGGACTTATTTCTCCCTTCCAGCAGCTGAGTGGGCTTGTGCCCTCAATGTCCTCTCACTGCCCCTTTTGGCCCAGAGGACAAGGGCAGGGGTGTGAAGAGTGAGAGGTGGAAACACGAGGAGAAAGGCAAGGCATGTCTGTTAGGGACCCCCTGGGATGACGTCCTAGCGCATTCTGCCCCGTGACCCAGATTCTTTGCACCCACCCTGATCTCAAGTTGGCCTCATCTGCTACTTCCCTTCCCTGTTTCTCTTCTCAGTGGAAAGTAAGACTGTAGGAGGGAAGATCTAAGAAAGTCCGTGCCACTGCCCATCTGGAAAATGAGCTAAAAAATCTGAGTTTGTAGCAGGCATAATTTTTTGTAGTGGGCATAATTTGTGTCTTAATAAAGTTTCTCCCAATACGATTTCACAATGACCCTTTCAATTTCCAGTCAAACCCCTACAAGTTTGGTGATTTCAGGTACTTCTATGATGTGGAAGGGCATTCAGTCCTGTCTCAAGATGTCTCTGTTTGGGCTAATGCACTTGTTAGCTTTTATAAATTTTGTGGTTATTCAGCTGGGAATTTGTGTGACATCACACAGGGACAGCACGGATCAGCTATGCCGAGGGCTGTCCTCGGCTAGCTGGAAGTCTGGAGTTAAAGCACTCTTTGCTGCTCATTATTTAATTGATTGGGGAGGTAATTTATTTATGAGGATTGCAGTAGCATGAGGACTGGTTTTCTAATGAGACAGTCCTAAGACATCGAGTTTTCTACATGGCAGGGCAAGGTGGTGAAGGGCAAAGTCATGAGGTTCAGATCCTGGTGACCTATATTGGAATCCTGCCCTCATTACCTATTTGTAGGGTGTTCTTGGCAAGTGACTTGACCTCCCTGTATCTCAGTCCCCTCATGTACAAAATAGGAGTGATGACTTCTGCATCGCAGGGCCACTGCAAGGATTAGACGAGATGAAGGGTGTAAGGCAGCTGGACCAGAGCATGCACTTGACAGGTGCCTTTCCCTCCCTCCAAGAGAGGCTGGATTGGAGAAGCACAGCAGCCAGGAGCAAAGGACCTGGATTCAAACACCACATCCGATCCCCTCAGCTCCGAGAAGCTCTTAACTTTTCCGAGCCTCACTCGCCTCATCTGTAAAAGAGGATTCATATAATTGCACTCTCTAATTACTTCTCCCTGATGCTACGAGGCCCTCAACTGTATTGTTCAAAGTCCTTTAAGAGCCATGAAGCCTTCTTAGTTGTTGTGCTGTAAGAGGATGTGTATGAAGGGTCAAGAAGGAGACTGGAGGGAATGTCTTGGTCTGTATAGGATTTGTGTGGGGAAGACATTCATTCAATATTCAAGATATATGTGTTGGTGTGGGCTTAAGCTATGTCTACGCTAAGAGTCAGCCTGGATTGGAAGACTGAATGGAGGTGAGATTTGACGCTAGCATTGATTCGGAGGAAGGCACTGGGTCTCTCTCTTTTTTTTTTTTTTTAAAGATTTTATTTATTTATTTGTCAGAGAGAGAGGGAGAGAGAGATCACAAGTAGGCAGAGAGGCAGAGGCAGAGGGAGAAGCAGGCTCCCCGCCGAGCAAGGAGCCCGATGTGGGACTCGATCCCAGGACCCCGGGATCATGACCTGAGCCGAAGGCAGCCGCCCAACCAACTGAGCCACCCAGGTGTCCCGGCACTGGATCTCTCTTGACATGAACTTTTGAGAGGGGAAGACAGCCTCATGGTGCATATGCATGGCTTCAGGCCAAGGGGGTCCTTTTTGGGGGTGAGGTGGGATTCCAAGGAAGACAGTCCTTCACTCCAGACACTTTCAACAGATGTCTGAGCCTTAAAGGAAGTGAGTGTGAATGGGTTGTATCTTAATGGCCCTCGTACCACGCAGATCCATAGTAATCTACATTGAATGAACAACTGTGTTGACTGTGTCTCTGTAGGACATAGAAAAGATAAGGCATAGATAGATTTGGAATTGGGGATGGCAGCAACATTGACTTCTGGTGCACTTGGCATTCAGTGCCTAATAAGCAGCAAATGGGCCGTGCTGGGCCCTGGGCCATGGCCCCGCTCTTTGAGTAGTTAAAGGAAAGAGATATTGTAACGGCTCTCAGAGGACAAGAAATAAATTGCATATGTCTCATGGTAGCTAAGAGGTCTCATTCGCAAAGCTCGTATAGGAAACCTCCTGACCAGTTAGAGAAATTGGCTGGAAGGAAGTTTAGAGGATTCAGAGTTTTCATGGAATGAGTGGGGCTGTAGTCAGAGAAACACTTTTGGAAGCCCAGATGGATATGTTGTCATCTATGTCCAAGGAATCGTGGATAGAAACAAAGAAGAGTGAGCTGGAGTCTCAATTTCTCATCTAATGATGAAGTACCTGCCTGATTTAGAATGGAAGGAAGTAACTAGGGTTGGGAGAGAGGCCAAGGACAGGTGGCATGAGTACTCAAGGAAGACGAGATGCCATCTGGCTCAGGACAGCAGTCTAGGGCTGGGCTTTGATATGGGTTAGACCAGGGAGATGAGGCACAGAGTCACTGAGACACCAGTTCTGAATCTCTGTGAGGGATAACCCAACTGTCCCCACTGGTGTCATGTGTGCGTGCTGTTCCTCTCCATAGGGCCAGGAAGGTGGCGTCATGAGAGGAAGACATGACTGTAGGGCCTGCACTTCTCATCCCTCCACTCAGATCTTGGAGGTACCTTCCCAGGTACCCAATATCAGAGCTCTTTACAGCTCGACGCTCACAGTCCGTCTTCCACAGGGCCACCTAATTCATCTTTCAGAAGCATGACTATTTATGTTATGACCCTGCTCTAAAACCTTCGATGACTCCCAATTACCTCTCCAGTTTTTTTTTTTTAAGCTTTTTGATGACAAGAATTACTGGAATGTCAGGACTTTCCCCCAGAAATTCTAAACCAATCTGTCTAGGTTAGGCTCCAGCAACCCATTTCTTTGGTAAGCACTCCAGATAATTCTTAAGCTCAAGAAAACTTGTGAAAACCACAGAGTAAATTCTAAAGTCATGAGCCTGACTCTGGGGAATACAATAGCGTGGTCCACAGAAGGAGAGAACATATGGATCCAGTCAAGTCTGGAATTAGCATAGTACTAGGTTAGAAGTCGGGCTCCTGGTCTGGTCCCAGCTCTGTCACTGACTCACACAGTGGCCTTGGACACTACTTTCCTCTCATCCGGCCTCAGAAAATACTGAGATACAGGAGGTCAGGATCATAACATTGGCTCCCACTCAACTGGTTTTGGGAAGGTTCCATGGAAAAGGCAGAAGTCTTCTCAGAAAAACATACCCCTTTGAAGTTCTAATGTTGCCAAGCACTACTGGGGTTTGCTTTCCTATCCTGGGACCTGGGTAAGGCTGGAAGAGGCAGGGCCTCGTGGACAAGCTCATGGTCAGAGCCAGATAAGATTGGCCTGGGTCACCCCCGGGCAAAGTCTGTGGCCAGCATGTACACTCTACCCTGCATAGGGCTAAAAGCACAATCAGTCCTGTGATTCAGGGTGAGCTCTGAACCAGAGGTCAGAAAGCCAGATGTCAGAAAGGTAGGATGCTGGGAAGGGTCCACACGTCTGCCAGCATCAGGTGGGGCCCTCATCTGGGCTGGGTGCCTGTGCAGCACACTACTATGGAATGCTTGAGGCCAGATGGTTTCTGGTGGTTTCTGGTTGGAGGTTCCTAGGAGCTTTAAAAATCCTTTGGCAATTCAGGGCATAGACAGTTAAGACCTGCCGAAGATGTCGGATGTTGGGAGATCCCCTCGGTAATGTCAGGCAGGGGTGCTGGGGAGGGAGCTTTGTTGGCACGCCACTTTCCCCTGCCTCCCCTCCTTCCCAGCTCCTGCTCCCCAGCTCCTGCCCAGGACCAGTGATGTGTGTGTGCACGCTGCCATCCCAGTGCAGGCGCAGACGAAGGGGTAGCAAAGCAACACCATTTGCTTTTGGGGAAGCAACAAAACTGAAAATCTTGTGTCATTTGAACAAAGAAGAAATGAAACAGCAGGCAGTTTGGCAAGAGTGTATCAATTAGTGAGCTGGAAAAGTGCTTTACAATATCTTGATGATTCAACACTGTCAAACAAAAACAAAATTAAAGAAAAAAAATCCCCTCAAAACAAATACCAGAAAACCCACAGAAATTGTTAAATAATCCCTTCATTTAAGTGCACTTAAAATATTTGGAAACAGGAAAAAATGGAGACCCATTCATAAGGATAGAGTTAATGCAGGGTGATCGAGTTCCCTGTTTGGAAGGAATATCGTTGGGCTGAACCCCCCTCTCGAGCTCCCCTCTCAACAAGGGCTCCCTTTGACCAACAAAGTGCTGTGGTCTTCCATCCACTCTCCAGCTTAGGAAATGGAGGAAGGAACAGACAAGGCACAGAACACAGTCCCTTCTGGGGTCTGGACCCCGTGTCCCTCCTCAGCCAGGCCAAGAACTGTGTGAAACAAGTCTTGTGCAAATCCGTAGACGAGGAGGAAGAATGCATTTTGCTATGACCTGGCTTTTGGGTTGATCCCAGCTTTGACACTCACTGGCTATGGGAGTGGAGGGAAGACAGATCAGCTCCGAGGGTTTCTAGTGGTCCCATTTGCAAGTTAGGGTAATGATCCCTATGTCACAAGGTCATTCTCAGGATTAAACGAGAAAATATATAAAAAGTTGGTGACATATACTAGCTGCTAATCACAGGCTCTTTCCCTGTCCTCAGAGCTTCAGTGTCAGAGATAACCAGGATCTCCAGGAGTGCCAACACATGCCAGCATTTTCCATCCCAACTGGCTTTGTGAGTGAAGGAAAGGGCCCTTTGGCCACATGGTTACGTGCGGCCATGCTGGGTGCCAGGCTTGGAAGATTCCCTGGAAGGTTTGTAGGAAGTTACCTTTCTATAGGGACCACTTCCCTCATTTTCCCACAAATGTTTTGTCTCCAGAGGAAGCCCATACAAAGGAGTCTG
>CM052894.1:41488476-41597232 GCA_028534135.1 Potos flavus | reverse complement strand
AGTGTTTTGGGTTTTCCACATAAGGTATGATATCATCTGCAAAGAGTGAGAGTTTGACTTCTTCTGTGCCAATTCGGATGCCTTTTATTTCTTTTTGTTGTCTGATTGCTGAGGCTAGGATTTTTAGTACTATGTTGAATAGCAGTGGAGAGAGTGGACATCCCTGCCATATTCCTGACCTTAGGGGAAAAGCTCTCAGTTTTTCCCCATTGAGAATGATATTCGCTCTGGGTTTTTCATAGATGGCTTTGATGAAATTTGGTATGTACCCTCTATCCCTACATGGTGAAGAGTTTTGTTCAAGAAAGGATGCTGTACTTTGTCAAATGCTTTTCAGCATCTATTGAGAGTATCATATGGTTCTTGCTCTTTCTTTTATTAATGTAATGTATCACATTGATTTGCAGATGTTGAACCGATCTTGCAGCCCAGGAATAAAACCCACTTGGTCGTGGTGAATAATCCTTTTAATGTGCTGTTGGATCCTATTGGCTAGTATTTTGGTGAGAATTTTTACATCCATGTTCATCAGAGATATTGGTCTGAAATTCTCCTTTTTGATGGTGTCTTTGTCTGGTTTTGGGATCAAGGTAATGCTGGCCTTATAAAATGAGTTTGGAAGTTTTCCTTCCATTTCTACTCTTTGGAACAGTTTCAGGAGAATAGGTATTAATTCTTCTTTAAATGTTTGGTAGAATTCCCCCGGGAAGTTGTCTGGCTCTGGAGTCTTGTTTGTTGGGAGATTTTTGATGACTGTTTCAATCTCCTTACTGGTTATGGGTCTGTTCAGGTTTTGTATTTCTTCCTGTTTCAGTTTTGGTAGTTTTATACTCTCTAGGAATACATCCATTTCTTCCATATTGTCAAATTTGCTGATGTATAGTTGCTTGTAATATGTTCTTATAATTGTTTGTATTTCTTTGGTGTTGGTTGTGATCTCTCCTCTTTCATTCATGAGTTTACTAATTTGGGTCCTTTCTCTTTTCTTCCTGATAAGTCTGGCCAAGGGTTTATCAATCTTATTAATTCTTTCAAAGAACCAGCTCCTAGTTTTGTTGATCTGTTCTACTGTTCTTTTGGTTTCTATTTCATTGATTTCTGCTCTGATCTTTATTATTTCTCTTCTCATGCTGGGTTTAGGCTTTATTTGCTGCTCTTTTTCCAGCTCCTAACCTTAGGTGTAGGGTTAGGTTGTGTATTTGAGACCTTTCTTATTTCTTGAGAAAGGCTCGTACTGCTATGTAATTTCCTCTCAGGACCGCCTTTGGTGTATCCCAAAGATTTTGAACAGTTGTGTTTTCATTTTAATTTGTTTCCATGAATTTTTAAAATTCTTCTTTAAATTCCTGGGTTGACCCATTTGTTCTTTAGTAGGATGCTCTTTAGCCTCCATGTATTTCAGTTCTTTCCAACTTTCCTCTTGTGACTGAGTTCTAGTTTCAAAGCATTGTGGTCAGAAATATGCGGGGAATGATCCCAATCTTTTGGTACCAGTTGAGACCTGATTTGTGACCAAGATGTGATCTATTCTGGAGAATGTTCCATGTGCACTAGAGAAGAATGTGTATTCTGTTGCTTTGGGATGGAATGTTCTGAATATATCTGTGATGTCCATCTGGTCCACTGTGTCATTTAAAGCCTTTATTTCCTTGCTGATCTTTTGCTTAGATGATCTGTTCATTTCAGTGAGAGGGTATTAAAGTCTCCTACTATTATTGTGTTATTGTCAATGTGTTTCTTTGCTTTTGTTATTAATTGGTTTATATAATTGGCTGCTCTCATGTTAGGGGCATAGATATTTGAAATTGTTAGATCTTCTTGTTGGACAGACCCTTTAAGTATGATATAGTGTCCTTCCTCATCTCTTGTTATAGTCTTGGGCTTAAAGTCTAATTTGTCTGATAAAAGGATTGCCACCCCAGCTTTCTTTTGATGTCCATTAGCATGGTAAATTGTTTTCCACCCCCTCACTTTAAATCTGGAGGTGTCTTTGGGTCTAAAATGAGTCTCTTGCAGACAGCATATTGATGGGTCTTGTTTTTTTATCCATTCTGATACCCTGTGTCTTTTGATTGGGACATTTAGCCCATTTAACTATTGGTAACTATTGGTAACAGGGTAACTATTGACAGATATGAATTTAGTGCCATTGTATTGCCTGTAACGTGACTGTTACTGTATATTGTCTCTGCTCTTTTCTTGTCTGTTCCTTTTAGACTCTGTTTTTGCTTAGAGGACCCCTTTCAGTATTTCCTGTAGGGCTGGTTTGGTGTTTGCAAATTCTTTTAGCCTTTGTTTGTCCTGGAAGCTTTTCATCTCTCTTATCTATTTTCCAATTTTAGTATATGCGCTGCTGAAGTGAGCACTCTCCATCTATTTTCAATGACAGCCTAGCTGGATATAGTATTCTTGGCTGCATATTTTTCTTGTTTAGGGCTCTGAATATATCATGCCAGTCCTTTCTGGTCTGCCAGGTCTCTGTGGATAGGTCTGCTGCCAATTTAATATTTCTACTGTTGTATGTTACAGACTTCTTGTCCTGAGCTGCTTTCAGGATTTTCTCTTTGTCACTGAGACTTGTAAGTTACTATTAGATGATGGAGTGTTGACCTATTTTTATTGATTTTGAGGGAGGTTCTCTGTACCTCCTGGACTTTGATGCTTGTTCCCTTAGCCAAATTAGGGAACTTCTCTGCCATAATTTGCTCAATATACCTTCTGCCCCTCTCTCTCTTTCTTCTTCTTCTGGGATCCCAATTATTTTTATATTGCTTTGTCTTATGGTCTCACTTATCTCTCGAATTCTCCCCTCGTGGTCCAGTAGTTATGTCTCTTTTTCTCAGCTTCTTTATTCTCCATCATTTGGTCTTCTATATCACTAATTCTCTCTTCTACCTCATTAATCTTAGCATTAAGAGCCTCCATTTTTGGTTGCAGCTCATTAATAGCTTTTTTGATTTCAACTTGGTTAGATTTTAGTTCTTTTTTTTCCCCAGAAAGGGATTCTATAGTATCTTCTATGCTTTTTTCAAGCCCAGTTAGCATCTTGATAGTAGTCATTCTGAACTCTGGTTCTGACACTAATGTCTGTATTGATTAGGTCCCTAGCCTTTGGTACTGCCTCTTGTTCTTTCTTTTGAGGTGAGTTTTTCTACCTTGTCACTTTATCCAGATAAGAATAGATGAATGAGAGAACAAAATATCAAATGGGTAGCAACAACCCCAGGAAAATATACACTAACCAAATCAGAAGAGACCTGAAACTGGGAGGAGAAGTGAGGAGGGAAAAAAAGAAAAAATATATATATATTAGACTGGCAAATAGGACAGAGCCACACACTTGATTTTGGGTATATTTTGGTCTGTTAGGAGAAATTGCCTCCCAAAGTTTTAAAGAAAGAAAAACTTATATATACACAAAAATAAGGGTAAACACGATGAAGGGATGGAATATGACTGTAAAGATGAAAATTAAAAAAGATTCTAAAAAAGGAATTGATAAGATAAGAAGTTGGTTGAAAAAAGAAAAAAAAAAAAGAAAAAAGAGAGAATGTGATCAGGCTGGAGACTAGAACAAAGCCATATGCTAGATTTAGGGTATATTTTGATCTGTTAGAAGAAACTGTATCCCAAAATTTTAAAGAAAGAAAAACTTATACATATACAAAAAATAAGGTTAACTACAATGAAGGGATAGAATATGACTATGACAATGAGCATTAAAAAAGATTTTTTAAAAAGTATTGATAAGATAAAATAGTTTAAAAAGGTTAAAATAGGAAAGAAGAAAAATTTAAAAAGTAGAATAAGAAAAAACAAAATTAAAAAATTTAACTTTGAAAGATTAAAGAATCATGGGAAAAAAGCCAATCATGGGAAAAAAACCATCTATGTGGTATATTCCCCTAGCTCTGAAGTTCTGCAGTTCTCATTGATTGGTGAACTTGGTCTTGGCTGGATGTTCTTGCTGATCTTCTGGGGGAGGGGCCTGTTGCAGGGATTCTCAAATGTCTTTGCCGGAGGCGGAATTGCACTGCCCTTGCCAGGGACTGGGCTAAGTAATCTGCTCGGGTTCGCTCTCGGGAGGTTTTGTTCCCTGAACGCTTTCCGTACAGCTTTGGAGGAGGGGAATGAAAATGGCGGCCTCCTAATCTCTCCCCGTAGGAGCTAAGAGCTCGAGGCCCCACTCCTCAGTGCGTCCTCAGAGAAAAGCCGTCAATCCCTCCTGTCTCCCTGGTCTCGGCCGCACTCCGAGCTCACATGGCCTGTGACTGAGCGTTTCTATTTCTGGCGCACGGCCCCGTTTGGAGTCTCCAAACCCAGCAGATTCCTGCAGTGCGTTCCCACGCCACTCCTCCCGGAGGAGAAAGGGAGGGGGTCTCCCTGGATCTGCCATTTGTGGGGTTTCTGCTTGAAGATTGGTGGCCCTACTGTGCCTTGGTTTAAGGTAAGCCCCAGCTGAGAGCTCAGATCTCGGTTCCTTCTCTGCAGCTGGCTTCCCCTCTCCGATACCTGGGGGCTCTGCCACACTCAGATACCCCTGGTCTTTTTGTGACCCTGCGGGTCCTGAGACCACACTGTCCCTGTGAGGGCTCCACCCCCCACTTAGCCTCTGGAGCAACGTCCCTCAGTGGAGCAGACTTCTAAAAGTTCCAATTTTGTGCTTCGCTGCTCTACTGCTTGCCGGGAGCCAGCCCCTCCCCCTGTGGTCTATCTTCCCATCACTTCGGATTCACTTCTCCGCACATACTACCTTCCGGAAAGTGGTTGCTTTTCTGTTCCTAGAATTGCTGCTATTCTTTTCTTTGATCTCCTGTTGAGTTTGTAGGTGTTCAAAATGGTTTGATATCTATCTAGCTGAATTCCTGGGACCTGAGGAAATTTAGGTCTCCTACTCCTCCGCCATCTTGCTCCTCCCCTCCAGGAATGACAGTCTTATTCCACATTTTAGATGGAAAGTTTCTTTGTTCTGCATTTCCCCAGATCTCACTGTAGTGACAGTCTACTCATTCCTTTAGTCCACTGGCTTCGAAATACTTGATTGTCTCCACTAGCCGTTTCTTACAGCCCTTTCCAGAAATTTTCCACATGATTAATGGTACATTTAAAAACCTCCACTTTCGATAGGCTTGTGGTAGATGCCACACAGCTGTAGCTGTCAACAGGTCACGCCGCGTGATAAATTAGCCAAACAGAGCTCTGGAAATGCTGTCACTTTCCTCCATTAATGCAAGAGCCATGGATGAGTCCTTGCATTAACACTGTTCCAAATTACAACGGGGCTCAAGAGCTCTGTGTGTGGAGGATTCTCCTGATGTGAGTCCCAGACACTTGAGGGATGGCAGGTACCAGTGGAGCTCCTCACAGAAGACTGATTCTCCTCCATAGGGGTTGGACGACAGTGGGACCCTAAATCACTTCTTGGTTACAGGCTTCTTTTTCCTTTCTGCCACTGTTCATGCCACATGTTTCCATTTTTCTAGATGGTGCATTTGAATATGGTGTGGGGAGATTGCCTTCATTATTTTGAGGGTAAGTCTGGAATCATTTCACGGTGAGTCATGGTGTCTGGAGGTCATCCAGAGGTCGCCATCTCTGTGTTGACACAGATACAACCCATTCTTAGGTTATGGTTGTGGATCATGACAGCCTCTCCTTGGGGCTTGCCTGGGCACTCTCTTTTTCTGTCTATTTAACACCAATGCTCTGGGCTTTTATCCCGTGCTGTGCGTAGCACTTTTCCAAAGAGGGGGCAAGGAAAGTTTCTGCTTACTAAATTATAATCACAGCTGTTTTTCCTTGAGGGGGCTCCCGGGATACCTCGGGTAGAGTCTGGTGGTTCATATATTCTTTGGTCAAAGTCTCTTGGTTTGGTCCTGTGGATGGCCTGTCATAGTGTTTGTGATGGTTTAATCTCTGGAGGGCCATCTTATTCTTCTATCTCCTGGTTCCAGGGCTTTTCTGACCCTAATGGGAAAAGCAGATTCCATTTCCTTTCCATTTGTGTGTGCAGTTGATAAGGAGGGCCATGGAAGGCATCCATAGCTGGCCTTCAATTCCTGCTCACTTGGCAGGGGGAATCCATGATTACACAGGTGTGGTCCACTGAACAATGTCCCTACATGTCCAATGGGACTTCATTTAAATCAGGCCCTTCCTACTTATACCCTTGGGGAGACCTTAGAACAGTTACCTTTCCTCTTGGCCTGGCCCTGAATGCGTGCTCTCTCTGTCCACAACTCATTCTGGCCACTGCTCCCTAGATTCTCCGCCTAATAGGGTGATGGGAGATTCTCTCTGCCCCTTGTGGACAGGAAGACCAGTTGTCTGATTGACATGGAGCTGAAAGCAGAGCCTTTCGGAGCAGAAACCAGGCTGTCATGACCATCCCATCACTGGTACTCTATGAAATAGCAAAGAACTATCACTTCTGCTACCTGGCTGAAGCAGTCTCGGTTATATAGGTTACTATTCCTTGGCCACTCTTGAGTGGGCTGTGCATCAATGAGGTAGATGTTTAAAATGTGGAGAATTGCTGGTGTTTGGATGTGGCTGAATGGAAAGACCAATGCTTGTCACTAGAGAGACAGCCTCTGCGGGTGTGGTGGATCCGGATGGCCCCACTGGAGACACTGGAAGCAGAGCTCTTGCTTTCTTTCCACTGGTGGCCAGATAGACAGGCTTTGACTTTCTCGGGGGAATTGCATCGGTGGGCACTTTCTAGGAGAACACATTGGCCTCTCCATGTCCATGACTACAACTCTGGTCCAAGCCACCTCTAGGACTACTGCATGGTCTCCTAAACTCGTTTCTCTGCAGCTAATGGCTTTGCTCCTTTTTGTCCATTTTCCACTGGGTAGCAGGCATTCTGTCAATGAGACATGCCACTTAAAATCCTCCAACTGCATCCCTGCTTCTTATGACCCTCCGCTAGTTCATGAGTTCTTCCCTGCCTCAGGCCCTTGGTACTTGCTGTTATCTCTGGCTGGAGAGTTTGTCACATATTTGGAGCTGTTTCATCCTTCAGATTCACTTCAATGTCCCCTCTTCAAATAAACCTTGCTTGACCCCTATCTGTAGCATCCCTTACCCTACCCCTCCCTAGGTATTCTCTACAACATCATCTTTTCTATGGTCATTAGAGAACTGATTATCTGGAATTATCTTTGCTGTGATTGTGACTGTTGCTCTTTAGGAGACCATCATATCCACAAAAGAAGGATCTCATCTGCCTGGGTGAGGACTGCTTCTCATAACTATTCCTGCTGGTAACCCAATAGCCCTTCAGAATATACTGTAGAATGAATCTCTCTGCTAAGTTTCAGGTTTGTGGCTATTTAGGTACAGCTTCTAGAATCATTCCAAAGCCCCATGTGGTCAGGAGTATGACAATGGAAAGAGGCTCCTCAAAAACGTTATCTGTATATAGGGCACCTGATGGCTCAGTTGGTTAAGTATTTGACTCTTGTTTTTGGCTCAGGTCATGATCTTAGGGTCTTGGGATTGAGCCCCAGATTGGGCTCTGTGGTCAGTCTGCTTGAGATTTTCTCTCTTCCTCTCCTTCTCCCCCTCCACATGCCGCACATGGGTGTGCGCTCTCTCTCTCTCTAAAATAAAAATAAATCATAAAAAAAACAATCTTCTCTCTGTATATTTGGAGTTTAGTTATCTCTTATAGGCCAGGGTCTGTTTTCCTAGCTCTAATAAGAACCATTCGAAATGGATTGGGAAACTTCTTATGATCTTTCTTGCTCTGAATTTTGATGTTTTCAATGTACGATCCTCTGTCTCTTAAAGATCTCATCCTCTCAGCTTCTAGAATGAGAATAATTGCACACAGATATTTACGGCATTCCTGTGGATGATGTGTATTTATGACATGGCTGTATTGACTAATCTTTTTTTTTTTTTTTTTTGGTCTTGGAGGAAAAGTTATGTATGATGATTTAGAGAAGTTTAAATTTCTTTTGAAGAGTAAAGGACTTGTGTGTGGAGTGTGTCAGCACTGCATTAAAGAATTGTGAGCTGTTTTCTCTTAGAATGTGTGGCAGGTTCCATCTGGTCACATAGGGAGTGGGAGCGGCCCTTCCCCTCCTCTGCTCTCACAGGCCCGAACCCGTGGGACAGGAAGCTAATTATCACCTCCTAGGGTGCTTGGAACCTTGTCTCAGTCTTGAAAGAACTGTCCTCATGCTGTCCTCAGAAGGGAAGAGACCCACACAGACAATTATTTCCTTAGCTCCACGCCACTCTGTGAGCATATGTGCCAGACATACTTGAACTTTGATCATGAGACTCATGCAGAATTCAATGTGAAGAGAAGTATTGGCTGAGGAGGACCCAGAGCCCCCCTACCCTACTTGGTGATTATAATGAACGTGGGTGTCCACCCTGTGCTGCGTCACTGTGGGAGCCAGGTGGACTTTGGCAAAGGCCACCACATGGAGCCCTCTCCCAACCGTTGTCAAGATCAGACTCTCCAGAGAGAAGGGGGTGTCGCGGATGAAAAATCCCCACTCTGCTATGGCTCCTCTCATCCCACCAGGCAATCAGCTGCAGCAAGGCCGAGAGGAGGCGGTTCGAAAGGTCTACCCTGTGTAGTCCAAGTCCTGGGAGGATGTGAGGGGGGATGCCTGACAAGATGGAAGATGCAGAGCCCTCGTCAGGACAACTAAAGTCGCTTTCTCACCTCACACAGAAACTCACACTCGTGCTGTGCTCTGTGCCAAGTGGTCCACATTCTGTGTCTCATTTTGTCTTGACAACATCATGTGAAGCAGGATTTTATTTTTACATAGCTATTTTGTAGAAAGGGCTCTTTAAAAAGGATAGCTGTTTTGCCCAAAGTCACATAATCAGTCCCTAGAAGTGAGATGTTCTGGTTTCCTTTTGCTGGGTAACAAGCCATCTCCAAATTTAGTGGTATAAAATGGCAACCACTTATTACACTTACAGATGCTGTGGGTCAGGACTTCGGAAAGGGCACCATGGGATATCTCTGCTCCACCAAGGACTCCAGCGACTGTAGGTATGCCTCGTTGTAGAGATGGGGGCTCTTTGGAAGGCTGGGGTCTACTGGAACTGTTGCCAAGAGCACCTTCACGTGGCCTCTACATGTAGTTTGGGCTTATCCAACATGGTGACTGGCTTTGGGAAGAAGAGTCCCAAGAGGACCATCAGGGCCCAAGCATTGCTAAGGACAAAGTAGGAGCTCTAAGGCTTCTCCTGACCTAGCAAATCACCCAGCTACCTCCTCCCTCCTCCCTACTCTATACACGGAAGAAGTCACAAGTAAGTCCCATTTTTTTTTTTTAAGATTTTATTTATTTATTTGATAGAGAGAAAGAAATCACAAGTAGGCAGAGAGGCAGGCAGAGACAGAGGGGGAAGCAGGCTCCCTGCTGAGCAGAGAGCCCGATTTGGGGCTTGATCCCAGGACCCTGAGTACATGACCTGAGCCGAAGGCAGAGGCTTTAACCTACTGAGCCACCCAGGCGCCCCATGTAAGTCCCATTTTACGTGGACCCTCTCCTGCCCCCCATGGAATGGGTGTCAGAGAATTTATGGCTACGTTTTAAGGTGGCCACAAGGATTTGAATCCTGGTTGTACAACCATTGCCCTTCCCATGACATATGTTGCCTGGGTATAAGAAGCAGTGTGTCCTCAGGGGAAGCTTTAAGAAGGACATGGAGGATATGTCTTTAACATGGCTGCATCACTAAGTGCCTATGGCCCTTGAAGAGAAAATGCAGCAAGTAGCAGCATGGCTTAGGAGGCAGCAGTGCAGGGTAGGGGCCAGGGGCCCCAGCGGTGCGGCTGTGGATGACCTGCTCCAACTCTCTTGCTTCAGGCCCTCCTCCATGTGAAGGGGTAATCACAGCATCTCCTGGCCCATCTGTAGGGTGCAGTGCCCAGGAGATGTGCAAGCCTCACGGATTTTCCAACCTGCTCTTTGGACAGGAGGAAGGGCTCTGGGTCCACAGGGAGGCCCTGCTACTTGGTCCTTCAACCCACTGTTCTCAGACACACTCAGGGGACAGGCCAGCCTTCTATACCCAGCCCGAATCCCAGAAGCCTCACCAGACCTGCTCAGACTACCTGGTCTTTCCCTTCCCCGACCATCTATGTATATTGATTCGGTTACTTTGTTCACTTGCCAATTCCTCACATCCTGGAAAGGATAATAAATGTGGAATCACAATTGCCTTTTGAAGTCTTGGCTCCACTGGGTCCTAGGTGAGTAACCACAGGCACATCACGTAGCCTCTTATGACCTTTCTGCAAATCAGTGATCCGTCTACCTGTTTGAGGAATGTTATGAGAAAGTGTTTTCTGATCTGATAAGCATAACACATGCTTGGTGTTTTTAACACGATAATCTCCTCTAGCACTTAGCAAGCAGGGTACTTCACCCACAGCAGGTGCCTAATAGATATGTGGACTTTAGTCTTGATTTACACCAGATCCCAAATGAAGTTTGTGTTAGAAGGAGATTGGAACTTTAATCTTCTGTCCTGGTCAGAGACATATGTCACAGAAGCCCTTCCGAATGAATTGGCCAAACTGTACTTTTTCTTTCCCTGCCAGGCTTGAAGAGGGATCACAGGCTTTTGTAACTGACATAATCACAGCATTGATTAAGGAGAAATAACTGACTCCATCAATTTAATTAAAGAGCTAAGTATATGCAACCCATTCTCAGGCTCTCTGTGTCAGTGCAAAGTCGGCCTGGGAAGCATCCAGGCACTCCTCTTACAGGGGATTCTGGAAGCTGAATAAATTTTTGCGGCAACTCACTTCATCCGTCAGAGATTCAATTACATTAGTCTAGGAAATGCATGGAAACAGTTCTCCCCATGTCAGGCTTCTGCAAAAAGAGTGACCAGAACAAACTCCCAAGAGACAGATCTTGGTGCATGGCGTATTTCTTGTAATTTTTAATCTGCTCTATTTTTATTGTGATAAATGGGTCTGTGTTTTAAACATCAGGCATTTATTAGGTTCCCACTGTGTGCTCTGTGCTATTTTAGAAACTATGAGGACTATAGATCAGAAGAAGCTGTCCACGCATTTATGACAGTTTTGTGGTGTGTGTTCTGAGAAGAGTGTGCAGAGCACACCACTGAGTTTATGTGATGACCAGACGGTGAGGCTGGAGAGAAGCGGTGGGGCTGGGCTGGGCTGGGCTGGGTTCTAGAAGGGCAAACAGTATGGGCACCCAGCATGTGAGTTGTATTTAGTTCCACTTTTTTCTAACTAGCTATGCAACGTCGGGCAATTTGCTTAAACAATTTGAGGCTCGGGTTCTTACTTGTTAAATAGGTCTCATACAGAAGGAGAGAAGCCAGTGAGATCCATAGAGTAAAGCTTGAACTCACTCAATCCAGTAAACAGTGACTACGCTCATTCGAAAGGGAGGTCAAGGGGAACTGCCTTGGAAGGTTTATTGATGAGCTATTTCTGTCTAAAAACTACCTCCAAACTTAGTAGCTTAAACAACAACCATGGTAGCCCACAATAACATGGGTTAACTGGGGCTTAGCTGGCTGATTCCTCCACTATTTCTTTCGAGATTTCTCAAGCACTTGCAGTCAGTTGGGGCTGGACCGTTGGTGTTACTCCATGCAGCCTCTATCTCTATGTGACATCTTGTCCTCTGGGTCGTCTCCAAAGGGCCATTCTCTCTGTTCTGGGCTTTCCCACGGTCAGCTTTGGAGATCCAAGTGGAGGAGTTGGAAATGGTTGGGTTTCTCAATGCCCGGGCTTACAAGTCTCAGGACGTGATTTCCTCCACAGTCTGGTGGTCAAAGCAGCCACAGGCCCGCCCCAGACTCCAGGTGAGGGGCAGACGTTCTGTCTCTTGAAGGGAAGGTGGAGATGTTTGGGGCCATCTTATGCATCCAACCCCCCAGCTCCAGAGCCCTCCCCCAGCAGCCTCCTGGGGTTGGGAGGTGCAAGTCGCAGTTTCGGAAGACCCCCTGCTGACAGGGAGACAGACAGGTGGAATCAGCCACAGAAGGGGGCCTCTTCTCCGTGCGCTTCTTTGGCATGCAGACCTTCAAATTTGACTTTGTCTGGCAGCTAGCAGTTTTCTGGGCTCTCAAGGCTTTGTTCATACAAACAAGCTTCACAGGGGACTGATGTGTAGCTTAGGCTATTGATGTGTTTATTTACAAAAGCCCATTTACTTTTCCCTCAGTGAATCATCTGGGAGGCTGAATTCTTCATCAGAGAGTTTCAGCCCTGGGCTCAGGTGGAGGGATTCTTGAGGGCTGTCTTTCCAAGGTAGGAAAACATTGGAGAACCATCTCAACTTAGGTTCTCCTGGATGCAGCTGACTTTTGGCTTTTGCACTCTTTTTCCCAAAGACCATATAGATCCTGCTTCTGATCATACATTTTCCCCCCATCTACATTAATACCATTAATAAAGGTATAGACTACCATGTTGAGGCAGGTCTTGATCAGATTTGAATATCTTATCCTTTCTGTTTTGACTTGAGAGGATTCAGACATCTGATGGTGACCTACAGATCACTCATATTCTCTGTCCATTGTCAGCTTCAGTAGAGTAACTCATTGCCAAGTTCAGGGAGTGAGTGTGAGCTGGGAGCGCTTCTTATACATTGACCTTGAAGGAGACAACAATGCCAGCAAAATGCCATGGCCAAGGGTGAATGTGACAAGTGCTGCCCCTTGACAAATCCCCTGCCAGCATAGCAGGTGAGAAGGGCACATTCATTTCAAGCGGTCAGACCTGGGAGAACTTTGGTGAGGACTGTTATGGAGGAGATCGGGAGACAAAATAAAAAAAAACCTGGCTTTTTGAGGGTTATGGAAAAGTGCAAAGAAAGCAAGGAAGTAGAATGATACATGGAATTTAGGGAATATAGTAGATTGGTATGAACTATAAAGGGCCATATATAGGCAGCTTGTGATGATTGGTGTGATCATTGATTATGTTTTGAATTCCCCAACTAAGATAGATGTTCTTTGAAGGTCAGGACCATTTCTTATGCTAAAGGCTTTTGGCACTGACTTATGAGATTAGATAGCAAGGTGATGGACACTCAAGGGGAGAAAGAAGGTGTAGTAGGCAGACTCATGACCCCTCGAGGATTCCACCTGATTCCTGGGACTGCAAATGTGATGGGATACCTTGCCTACAAATATGTTACCTAAAAAGGAAAAAGAAACATTACCGATAGAACTAAAGTTACTAATTAGAGACTTTATAATAGGATGACTAATTATCCTGGATCACCTGGGTGGACTAGGCAGTGGATGGAGGAGAAGTCAGAGATTTAAAGCCCAAGAAGTCATGTTGGCCTCCCATATCAAGGAAACAGGGATCAGTTCTACAACCACAAGGAACTACCGGTAACCTGAATGAGCCTGAAAGTGGGCTCTCCCTCAGAGCCTCCAGATAAGAGCCCGGGCTGGCTGACTGATCCCTTGACTTTGGTCGTATGAGACCCTAAGCAGAGAACGCAGTCATACTGGGCTGGATGGATATCTGACCTGCAGAAACCATGAGCTAATAGACTCGTGTTGTTCTGGCCACTAAGTTAGTTGTAAACTGTTCTCCGCAGCCTTCAGGGGGAGGCAGATACCAGAGGGGGGTCACTGTCTAGATCTAGGAGGCAGTGGCAGCCTGATCATTTGAGGAGCTGGGCTAAATGCTGAGTCCCAGGATGCTAAGTTAGCTGGTTGGAGATTGTCGGGGAATGGCGTCTGCGGGAAGACTCCTGAGCTACTTTCATTGTGCTCTCACCACCTGGGGGTGTCTGAGCAGGAATCAGTGCTCTGGGTCCCTTTATCATCCTTCCTCCTCGCCCCTACCTCTTGGTCACTCTACCAGCTTTCCCTCCCACGAAGGGCCTTGAGGATGAAGTGGGATTTGTCACTCATGCATCCTTCAGAACATTCCCTGGAGACCGTCTTGGCTCGGTTCTGGTCAGATTTTGGGAATTGACACTAACATCTGAATGCAGTTTATTGAGTTCCGATAGGGAGGATTTGCAGACCCCAAGAGGAAGTTTGTTAACTCTACATTTTTCATTTCTTACACAGGTAGAGGATGTTATTTATTCCTTCCTTCCTTTGGTTAACGGGGAGTTTCTGTTCTTTGCCTTTTACAGAATATCACCCCACCATGTGGTCAATGCGTTCCTTGCGGCACAAAGCCGGTTCCTCTGGCAAATCTTTCTTGGTTCCCTGCAGTTTGCTTGTCACTTTCTCCTATTTTTTGCACATCCCACATGTATAATCCTCAGCAGGCTGTATGGAGTTCTCTGCTGCTATGTCCCCTTCTGGACCGTAAGTCCTTATGTGTCTGTCTCCGTAGCACCTGGGATAATGTTGTGGGTGCCCAGGGGTTGCTTGGTAAGAGTATGGGAAAGGAGCAGGGAATGCTGGAGAAGTCTGCTGAATCACAGACAGATGGGACCTTGCCGGATTGCAAAAAGCAGCTGGGTGTGAGGCATAAACACCAAGGCAATTAATTAAAAACATTTTTATTTGTCCTGATTAAAAAGAAGTTAAAGCTGCGAGAAGTTTCTGCTGAGGAATTAAGGAGGGAGAGGAGACTGGTGGAGGGGTCATATGTGCTCAGGAAGGAGGAGAGCCTAGGGAAGCCAGGAGTCCTTGGCTGGAGTCTTAGAAGGGCTACTAAGTCATGGTGACCTTGGACTTTGGGCTTTCCACCCAAGGTGATGAGGATTTACATTCCTTGAGTCCTTAGTGCTCTTCCAGCAAGTACCAAATGGGCTGACTGAGCAGGTCTTGACAGTGGGCACAGTTAGCTTTTGTGTCTATGCCAGACGGAGCCTCACCCAGGATCAAAGGAGGGGAGACGGGAATTAAGGCCCCACTAATATTTTCAAGTCACACAGTGAGTCACTCTTTTTACTTAAAAGCATGCCCATTATGGGCTCCAAGTTTCTGTATGGGGAACAAATGCACCTTCCAACAGTTATTTCCTCTCCCTCGAATCCCTGTCGCTGTGTTTGTTGACATGCCCCGTACCTTTAGGGAGAGAACGGGCCATCTAACTTGGCTTTGCTGTAGTCCCTAATGATGAGAAAACCAGCTGAGTTGGAGCCAAGCAGAGCTCGCTTTTCAGAGAGCTGACAGGGAAGCAGCCCAGGCTTATTTGTGCCTTCCTCCTGAAATTGCCCCTTTCTATTCCTCCAGGTGTAGAATTCACTCACGGGAGGGACTTCACCTGCCAGAGAACAAGTAGGATGTGTCCTTCATTTTGCAGGTGGGGGAAAACTGAGGTCCTGTGAGGGAAACCAAGTAGCCTGACTCCAGAACAGCCAAGGTTTTATTGCATGTGTCTTTCTGTATCAAAAGGGGATGCTTTCTCACAGTGACACCTCATTGGGCAAAGAAGCAGCTGAGGTTTCTGAACCCTGCTTGGTATGGTGGGTCTTAGACTGATGAAGGATATGGGAAGGTTTTTTGCTTTGATATTGGGAGGAGAAACAGTGAGACCAGAGGTACATAGTACCTGGTACTAAAGGGCCTAAGCAGGTGGAGAAGTATAGGAGACATTAAGGACATCACCCCAACTGGAGCTAGGAGGTCTTTGTGAGTTGAAGTGCTTTGTTTTAGAGCAGGCTGCAGATTAAGTAGATAACTAACAGCATGTAAGACCTTGTACCTGGGAGCCCAGAATTGCTTCTCTTCTGGACATCAGGACTCCAAATTCCTTGCAGAGCTTTTCTCCTAGGCACAAGGACGCTTCAACATTCTTCATCTGACTCTGATGAAGCTTCTAGAAGCTTCATTCAGCTAAATACCGTTTTTAGGAAGCATAGAGACCAAAGGAACACATTAATGATACCACAGTAATGCAATCAGCAAAGTCCAAAGTGTAGGAACCTCTACAGGACAAACCCTGGTTTCTATGGAAAAACAAAATGATGACAACAAAAGTATGTAAAAAGTTGAAGGAAAATAAGAAAAATGGAAGGTATCTATAAATTACAGGAGATTTAAGGTTTATATCAACCAAATTGACTTCTGTTTCAAACAAAGTAAGGTGTTTTGTTTTTTTAACAAAAAACAAAGTGTTTTTTGTTTTTTTAACAAAACAAAGTGTTTAACACTTCAAAGTTTTTTTTTTTTTTAAACACAACTGATAAAACTTTTAGGGAAATCTGAACACTGTAGATGTATTTATGCTAATGAATTATGATGAATTGTTTTAGATATGATGTGGCATTATTGATAATTCTTCGAAAGAAGGGTCACCTTTTAGAGATACATAGTGAAACGTTAATACTTACAGATGAAATGATACCCCTACTTTTGTACAAATTTAAAACATTTCATAATAAAAAGATAATGAGAACATAAGTGACTTCTAGGCTATTAAAAATGCAAAGACAAATGAAAATCTGGCTGTAGACTATGGAGGACAGAAACAACTGAAAAAATAGTGATCAACATCAAGAGGACAATCTTGGATTGATCTCCCATTGTACCTAAGTAAAGCACTTATCATGGTTTCTTGAAGACAGAAGGAGCTTAAGCTATGTTTTTTTCTCCTCCTCAAGGTTTACTTTTCTGCTTCATTCTACCCCAACCAGAGCTAGAGCACAGAGGAATCGTATGAGAAATATCACATGGCAATGATTTCTGAGGGATGGGAATCTGGTTCACACTCTTCACCTTTTTAGTACAACCCTGCTGAAAAGTGAAGTTCCAGGAAAATAGATCACTTTCCAGTGGATCTGCAAGTAAGATGATCTGGAAAGCTTGTACCGGAAGACTGTGACATCAGGAATATCACGAAGTCTATATTTATTCTTTCTTTCACATTTTTCCTTCCATTCACTAATCGACACCTGAAATCTTTGGGATTTGAGAATATAATGTTATTTCCTCATGCATAAAATCTCAGTGGCTCCCTTTGCCTAAAAATAATGTGTCAAGTCACGTATACAGCAGTTGAACCCTCCACCTTACCAATGCTACGATTCTCAGATTCCTCATCATGGATGCTCTTCATCTCTACCAACCCAATCCTATCCATTTCTCAAGATTCAACTCAAATGTCTCCTCTTCCATGTAGATTTCCTTTTCTACTTTCATACTTCATGAATTCTTTCTTCTCCCTCTCTTTTGAACTTTTACAAAGCTTGATTGGTATTTTAAAGATGATTCACATCTTCAGCCCTGTGTTTAAGTTGATGGCTCATCTTTCCTCCTAGGTTTAGGCTTTTGCATTATATTATTTTAGTGTACCTCTAATAAGCAGCATATATGTAGATTAAAAAAACCCCCAATCATATAATTGTCTTTCTTCTAGACAAATTTAATGCATTTATATTTTGTGTAATTGTTGAGCTGTTCACTCTTATTTCTACATGTAATTTTTTTTGGCTTATCATACTCTTTTTATCTACTTTTCTTCTGAACCGACAAAATTTTCTTAATTCCCCTTTATTTTCCCTTTTGTTTGGCAAGCCAATTAGATTTCTTGTAATGGTTATCCTTAAATTTGAACATATATATTACTTGTATATTTATGTAACATAGTATCTCTATTCTCTTTCAAACATAAAAAAGTAGAACAATTCTTCAGCATGCTTTATTACAAACTGTTCGTTGATTCTGCCTCTTTCATTACTATCACCTAATGCTTTGGTTCCATATTTTTGATACAAAAATCTTAGTTTTATTACGATGTTTATGGACAATTTTTGGCCACTTTTTCTCTACTCTATTGCTCTTTGCATCACACATTTCCCTCTGCAATTATGTTTTCTTTTTCTTGTTGAAACATATTTAGTAATTCTTTCAGTGACAGTATGTGAGTGGTAAATTTTCTGTCTTGTAAGTCTGAAATGTACTTATTTTGCCATAACTCACCAGTAAGGATTTGTAAATATCTACTTCCTGGTGACAGTCATACTCTATCAGCACTGAGTGTTGCCATCCCGTTGTCTTTATGGCATCTCTGTTGTTTAGGAGAATTTGAGGGTAATGGAGTCATCTTTTGGCTTCAACACTTTCTCTGTGTCCTTGAGTTTCACATCATCACTGCGGCTTATTTACTTGTGGATTTATTTCTATTTCTTCTGTTTGGCTTTTGGTTTAAAAGACTTCTGCCCTTTTTAATGCAAGAAAATTCTTGGCTATCGTTTCTGTGTATATTGCTTATTGCTTCTCCTCTGTTCCCTCTGCTTTTTACTTGGGAATGCTTATTAGACGTATGTTGGAGCCTTTCGATCTTTCTCCAGATCTCTTACTTTCTTCTTCATGCTTTTTAATCTACTTTCTCTCTGGGTAAAATCCTCAGAGAGCTTCCAATTCACCAATGTCCAGTTTAATTTTCCAATCCAACAGAACTCTGTCCAGTTTAGATTTTATTGAACCTGTCCCCATCCATTTAAAAAATTTCGATGACCATATTTTTATTTCCCAGGACTTAAAATTGGTTCTTCTTTAAAATAGTAATCCTTCTGCCTGTTTTTTTTTTTTTTAATGAAAATATTTACTCTTCAGTTGATTACAGAAAACCTCAGATGAAAACCTTGACCCAAAGCCTTCATCATGGATCCTGTGTCCTCTCTACAGCCTGACTTGGGGCCATCCAAACTATGTTGTCACTGCCCTTCTGGTAGCCACAGCAGGGTATGGGCACCAGAGTATGAGAGTCTATTAGTCATGCTCATACTCTGGCAAAAGGGTACACGGAGTTGTCCATGGCCACCAAAGCAACCCATACATTTTGATAACTTTTTTTTTTACTCTCCTTCATTTTAAGAAGTGTGCTTGGACCACAAATATTAAAACTATGAAAACTCCAATCCATAAATCTATTTTTTCTGTTATTAGGTCTCATACTGTTGTGTATTAATTTTATCTATAGGTATCAAGTTTACTAGAAGCCAAATTATTTTGTTTAAATTCCTACTTTATCTGTCAATTAACTGAAAGATCATAAATAATTTTTAGTAAGTGAAACACATCTACTGAAGTCAGATTTCTTAATGGCAAGAATGTTATTGGAAATACATCTATAAGATTTAATAAAAGATTATATATATTTATGACATCTAAAACTACTAATTGCCTCTGAATTAACCTTGTATTATTTTCAAATAATTTAGAAATAATTAAGATTGTTTGTGAAAGCCAAAATTTTGGTGATAGTTTGAATCACATTTAAGTTCTATAGCTCATCTGGACCTAAGCAGGTTCTTGTTGCCTGAAGTCCTCCTATTAATTTATACTGAGGGCTGTATGGTCCCAAAATATTCTTCACTCATTGCACACATGAATAAAGCCTAACTTTCTACATTGTATTTTCTTTCTTTGCTTGGTACAGTTCACTCTCTGGAAGTATCAAATCATCACAATCTTTCCCAGTTGCTGACTGTAAGGAAAGGTAACTACAGCAGACAATATTTGAGCTCTGCCTAAATCCCTTGAGATGCCTTTTACCTTTTCGGTGGCTCCCTTCCCATAGGCAGGGAGAGAGGCCAGGGCTTGGGAGTTTCTGCCAATGATCAAGAACAGGGGAGTGTGACAGCATAGTTCCCCTGCCTTAGGGCAGGAAAACCTCTTAGCTGCAATTATATGAGAATAGGCTGAGATATAGACACTCTGCCTGAAATTGGACCCTTGTATTGTGTCTTCTCGTTTCCTATCCTGCTCCCCGCCGCTCTCTTATGGGGTCTCCTTGGAGGGGGTCCTGACCAAATCACTTGTGTATGATCCCTATCTCAGTGTGGGCTTTAGGGAACCATGTCTATATCAGTAACCGTTCTGAGTGCAAATCAGGTGATACACATTTCTCTTCGTATTTAGAACATCCATGTTGTAAGGAGAAGGGTGAATGTGTTCAGATTTTTCTTGCCCATGAAACAAAAAATTCAATCAGGTGAAATTTGGCACCACTGGGCTGGCCATGATTTTTTGAGAATGTCCTTTTAATTGCTAGGCTGGGCACCACGTGGGGTGGGAGCTGCAGCAGCCCTGGACGGAGCTCAGCTTTATCCACGTGGGCTAGGGAGGTGTTGTGTTTTCCATGGGGACTCTGAGCCACACACAAGAAGACCCTTTGCTTGGGCACTTTCTCCGGGTCCTTGTCTGGGGGGACCCGATCTGTTTTGTTTTCATAATTTTTTTGTTCTTTTAAAAGTATTCTTGCATTACCTCTTCAAGGATCTTAAACATACCAATTGTAAAGCCATCTCTCCCTATTGCTAAATGTATAGAGCTAGCATCACATCTTGTAGTAGCTCACAATAAAATACTTATGGAATAAATAATTCATCTTTGGATTGTTGTGTGCTTGGGTGGTTTTCAAACTTAATCTTCAGCATTGGAACTTTCTTCCCAAGTAAAGTCTTACATACAATTCCCCAGTATACAAACATGTAGAAGTGACATTTTATTAATATACGTTATTTTATGAAGTTCACATTTATGACATTTACTTATTCTAAAGTCAGTTATTGAATTCAGGGAGACTTTGGAAAAATGAACATTTAAAAAATTTCTATGGATAAGAAAACCTATTGTCTCACTTTCCAATTTCTTTTTCTTTGTTTCATTCTTTCTCATTCTTTTTTACTTTCTTCTTTCCTTTCTCTTTTCTTTTCTATTCCCTCTCTCCCCCTCCTTCCCTCTTCCTTCCTTCCTCTCTCCCTCCCTCCTTCCCTCTTTCTTCCTTCCTCCTCCCTCCCTTCCTCTCCCTTCCTTCCTTCCTTTCTCCCTTCCTTCTTCCTTCCTTCCTTCCTTCCTTCCTTCCGTTTCTCCCTTCCTTCCTCCCTCTTTCTTTCTTTCTTTCTTTCTTTCTTTCTTTCTTTCTTTCTTTCTTTCTTTCTTTCTTTCTTTCCTTCCTTCCTTCCTTCCTTCCTTCCTTCCTTCCTTCCTTCCTTCCTTCTCTTTCTTTCCTTCTTTCTTTCTTGTTTAGTTCTATTTGTTTTTCCATCGTCCCCAAAACATGTCTACAAGTGGTAGGGTCTATTAACCAGCTACTGTGTGAAACCCTCTGATGTAGTGTGGTCACTTGTGACAGCAGTTAGTGCCTTGTTTTCCAGGCCACATTGTCAGCGTCAGAGGCAGAGCCAGATCTGGTTTTCTGGTCTCCTTCCCACATGGGAATCTTTTCTCTTACTATGGTGTCATTCCAAAAAGAGACTAAGCAGCATTGGGGGTAGGGAGCAGGGGTACCACCTATCTCTGTCTCACATGACCAGCCAAGCCACAGGCAAGTAAAGCCTCTCTTTTCCATGCCTTTCTGTTCTCACTTTCCTCCAAGACTGTCTTGCTTGGTGTAGACACCAGGAAGGAGCTGGAACAAGAACCAACAGTTGCTGTCCTCAGATGGTGGCCTGGCCGTGAGTGTCACTGAAGGATCACTGCGGGGCATCCTTCATGTGTAAAACAGACCTTGAACAGACTTTGTGGTTAATGACCAGTGATGGGGTCATGATGGTCATACTTTCTTAACATTCTTTGCTGCTTTCTGAACAGATTTTTGGATGCAAATATCTAGGGGAAGGAGATGTGAACCTCTCATTCCCATGGGCTTATAGCTTTGAGAGCAGCAACCAAAGCACCAGTGGTGTGCTGGTAAAGGTTTAACAACTGGCTCTCTGAAAACAAAAGGCCTGCGTTGTAACATTTGTGTTTCTATGGTGTAAATTCTCCCACACAGCCAATTTCAGGCTACCAACCATTTAACATCTGGTTTGCAAAATTCCTGAAATTTGAACCATCAGTTTTCTCACACTGGTACAAGCTGGCTCTAGCACACCACTGGCCGGGAGACCCGTGGACAAAGGGTCTATGGGGACTAAGGGACTATGTTCTCAGGGCTCTCATTGTGGTGCTTCAGATCCATGTGTGAGCCTCTTGTCCTATTATCAGACTCTGTTCTAGGATGACCAGTTGGTCCCAGTCTCCTCAACCTTTGTCCCCTGCTGCTGCTCTGCTTTTTAGTCGACCTGGTGTGACCTTCATCATTGGGTCAGTTGTGTTTACTTGAAGATTCACGGTGGCAGGTGTCTAGATAAGGAGTCATCACAGTTGAAGCTTGAATCTTGGTTTGTCTGCCATTTGGAAAGAGGGAAATGACTCATCATGAAGGGAAGCCTTGTCTTTATTCAAGAACTATTTAGGAAATGGTGAGAATAGATGAACTGATGGCTGCCTGCTTGGATTACCCATGATTATATCCTCTGGCTGAGTAACATGGTGGAAGGAAGAGGGAGGGGAAGGATTAATAATGTCTTGTCACTCTGTAAAGATGGCGTCCAAGCTCAGCAATGGAGAGAAAGTTTGACTAAATAGGTGAGTAACACTGCCTTGGGAAAACGTTGCACTTCAGCAGTTTCTTTTCTGGTTTTTTAAATTTTATTTTTACAGAGAAAAACAGCCACAGAAATCCAGCTGTTTTGGTCATTGCACGATGGAGCCTCAAGTAGAGGCAATGACTCGAAAGGAGACAATTCAGGAACGAAAGCAAATGATGGCTCAGATGTAATCAGGCAATAAGTCTTGAAATTCATTTTGCTTTTGCCAGTGCAGGTCGGTCCAGGGTAAGGTCTTTAAGTGAGGAAAGTATATTTGATTGTTGGCAGTAGTGACCAAAGAAAGCCCTGATGGCACCTGGATTCCTAAATTTTTGTGCTGACTTTAAAGCAGACACACAGCATATATTTATTAAAATTTTGAAAGGATAAAGGAGAGACCTGTACTGTAAATCCTGTAAGATAACAATGGGCAAATTAGCTCATAACATTTCCTACATGGCCTCCACTTTGGAAATTAAGAAACACTCTGATGATTATTTTTATTATCTTTTGTTGTTTCATTTTTCTCATTCACTGGCTGCAGATGCTATCAGCGAAATCATAAAATACTGAGATCTCAGAGTTGTGAAGGAGAAGGGAGTGGGAGGGAAATGAAAAGAGAAATAAATGATTATTTATTGAGCAACTCCTATGTTCCAGGAACTGTAGGAGGCACTTTTACAAATTGAATTCTCACACTTGTGAAGGAGATGTGGAACACTGTACTACTACCTATTCAAAATATTTATTTCTTCTTCCCCCTCCCCTGAGGCCAGTCTCTGCAAGGACCTTCCTGGACTTTTCCAAGGAAAGGGTCTTCTTGATTGGTTCTCTCATTGAAATTAGGCTTGACCATATGACTTGCTTTGGCAACTGGAACTTGAGTGTAAATGATGTGTGCCTTCTCCTAGCAAAAGCTCTGCCAAGTCATTGGTGTTTCTGTCCTCACTCTTTTCCATCTGCCTGAGAACAGCAGGTTATAGATATAAGGGCTGTCCTTCAGCCTAGATCCTAGAATGAAGAAGACCTGGGGAGCAGAGCCACAGCTGATCTACAGCCAATATGGACATGAATGAGAAATAAACCCTTGCTGCTGTAAGTGCCTGAGGTCTGCAGGTCTGTTATGGTAGCAAAACTTAGCAAAACCTTGACCGGTGTAAAAATTGGACCAGAAAAGAGGTGCTCCGTAACAGCAAAAGCAACAACCAAATCTAAAATATATGGCAATGCTCAAACACTTGGAAATACTGTTGCCTACAACAGATTGTGTTGGAGGAGGTCATTGAGAAGATGTGACCACTGGTTGACCTGGGAGCTAGATTCTGGCAATTGGAGGATCCTCATCCCCTCTCTGTCCTTGGAATGTCTGTTCTGCTCACAGTTCCCATGATGGGAGCCCTCTCAAGGACATGGTTGGAAAAAATAAGATCTTGTTGAGACCAACTGGATGATACATGTGAATGAACCCAAGTGAGGCCTCGATATAAACTTTAAGAGTGTGACAAGAAGTATAGACTTCTGTTCCTCTTCCAGTTGCCCAGGACAAGCCTTATAAGTTAAGTTCCCTTGCTCTTTAAACCTGCCATCTACCCATCTGGAGGGGCTTGCTTCTATCGTCGCTCTCTCTCTGTATGGGGGCCAGTTTGTGAAACAATAACTTAGAAAGTAGATAATGAATCAAATGGACTCATGGTTTTAGGAGAAACTGTGAAAACAGAATGTGAGTTGGCTGCTATTGGAAATATGCTGAAGCAAGATAAGAATTGGCCAATCCGTAAGCAGAATTGAAAGGGAATATAGAGTCTAGAAATTCCAGGATGTTCATGGTTGAAAGATGCGCTTGGTTTTCATTTATAAAATTGAGACATGCTTTGGTATTTCTCAAAAAAGACTTGTGGGTGCCATTTATATGTGTTGTCAATCAAAGAAATAAATAGCTATGTTTTTGGGAGTGTCTTATTGCCAAAAAATATATCAGCATGGATTAAAGAGAGTAAGACCTTTGAAGACTTAAAATGGCCTTAGGACACCTAATCTTCTATAAGAAGAAATAGCTTTTCAGCCCATGAGAGGGGCATATTCTCCAGCACCATCCTCAGAGGTGCAATTGAAAAGGGAGGCTTTTCAAGAGGGCACAGCTATGAAGAACAATGGATTCCCAATCTTAGCTTAAAGGGCTTTTTAAACATCTGCCCCATAGGACTTCAGAATTTTGTGGACCAGTAACTGATATGTGTCTATCCTTTCCCTTTCCACTTGGGAGTATTGGTTTTGGTTACCCTGTCCTTCTTGACCCATTGGATGCTGCGGGTATTTGAGCAGGTGTATGTGTGGTGGTGGTAGTGCAGGTAACTTGTCTCTAGTTCATAGTTTTCCATATCAGGAGGAGCCACATGGACGAGGTGCAGAAACACTTCAAAAGATATTTTGGACTTTGGGTCTGAAGCCATTATTAGATAGGCCTTTGGGAGAAATTTTTCTTTGGGGTTTGGAGGAGTGTATTTTTCATGCAAAAGAGAGAAAAGTGAATATTTGTGATCAAGAGAGTAGATCATGAAATATTGTATAATTTGTTCATAGTATTTGCTCTTCTCTTTTCAGACCGTGTATCAGAGCCCTCTCTTTGTACTCTTCTATTCACTTATATCAGGCTTGGAGGCATGACTTGCATTGGCCAATGGAGCATAACTAGAGGTGGTGTGTGCTGCTTCGTAGCAGAGACTTTGAGAACCGTTGCTGTTTCCAGTACTGGGCTTTTCTTTATGACAGATAGCAACAGATATGTTGCTTTTCTTTATGACAGATAGCAACTCCCTATTAGGAGTCTGGAACCCAGAGGGAGGGAATTTGGAGCAACGCCATGGCCAGTGCACAGCTGAAATGTACCAGGAGTAACAAACCTTAATTGATGTAAGCTATGGAGATTTAGGGGTTGTTTATGACCGCAATACGACCTAATGAAAGCTGACAGACAAAGAAAATGAGACTCATATATGTGACAGTTTTAACTGCCAAGAGCAATGTGAGAAAGCACTGCTATAATTGTACTCTTGCCAACCTTGGCTTTCATTCCATTTGTTTTCGTATTTAACGTCTTGATAGCCACATAGAGTATTTTATCCCAGTAGTCTCCATTTCCATGACTATTAGAGAAGTCAACAGCTTTTCCCATATTTGCATTTGAATTTGGGGAACTTATTTTCTTTGCGGACTATCCATGTTGACTTCCCATTTTCAATTACTTTTCCTTTCCCCGTGAATCGTAAGATTTTTTTTTTAGTTTATTAAAGACATCTTTTCTTTACCATAGACATTGCAAATAGCTGTTCCTAGTTTGCTTCTAAATATTGCACATGATGACATTCTATATGTTTCAACATCTCACGTAGTTCCAATGCATGCGCTCAGTAGTGCCGGTAAATATTTGTTTAATGAATCAGTGAATCAATAAATAGCTTATTTCTTTGCTTTTATGTATTTAAAATGCCCCCCTCATGTTGACATGAGAAACTATTTACCAAAATTTTCCTTTTATTTTATTTCATATGTTTTGTTTCAACCTCTGGATTAGGAGTTCCAGCTCGAGTTGCATGTTGGCATCAATAATAGTTGGGGAACTTTTGAAAAGCACAGCTTTCGTACTCTCTGAGGGTATGATGTGGGATCCTGTATTTTCACACAGCCCCCCTTTTCTTCCCCACGGTGTTTGGATGTAGTTAGTCTGCATTTTGGAGAGCGCTGTCAAACACGTTTTAGCTTTGATACAGTCCGATTTACCTACTTTCTCTTTTCTTGTGTGTGCTTTTGGTGTAATATCAAAGAAACTTTAGCTTAAACCAAGATTAGGAAGATTTACTTGTATTTTTTCTCCTAAAAGATTCACAGTTTTATCTCTTACATTTGGGTCTATGATCTCTTTTCAGTTGACTGGTGTGAGTTAAGGGTCCAATTTCATTTTGTGGATAGTCAGTGGTCCCAACATTATTTTTGGAGGATATCATGCCCCTCGCCCCTTGAATTGTCTTGGCATGCTTGTCAAAAGTCAGTTGCCCATAAATGTGAGGGTTTATTTCTAGACTCTCAATTTTGCTCCATTGATCTATTCATCTACACATATGCCAGTATCATGCAGCTTGATTAGCGTAGCTTTGTAGTAAACTGTACAATTAGGAAATGTAGGTTCTTCACATTTGTTCTTTTTATTGTTTTAAATATTCTATTTACTTATGTGTCAGAGAGAGAGAGAGAGAGCAGAAGCAGGGGGAGCAGCAGGCCAAGGGAGAAGCAGGCTCCCTGCTGAGCAAGGAGTCCGATGTGGGACTTGATCCTAGGATGCGGTGATCATGACGTGAGCTGAAGGCAGACGCTTAACCATCTGAGCCACCCAGGCACCCCCCACCTTTGTTCTTTTTAAAGATTATTTTGGCTTTTCTGGGTCCATACGAATTTCCTTATGGATTTTAGGATCAACTTTTCAGTTGCTGCAAAAACCACTGATAACCCCCCCCCATCACAGCATTCTCCTTTTTCCCTGGCCACAGGGGTGGTCCGGTCTGACACGGTTTTTACTAACATGAATTGTTTCCGAAGTAGATAGTGAGGTTAGAATAGCTTTGAATTCCACAGTGTTATGGAAAACCTAAAGACTTAATCTCTCAGGACTGAATTCTCCCTCTATAACGAAGAGGTGGGAACAGATCAGTAAGCCCAAATGCCTGTGTGCACACTGACAGACTAGTCAGAGATTCACTATTTGTTCCTTTCTACTCAATTCAGTGGTGATTCCTGGATATGCTGCTCCTTCTTTTTTTTTCACTTTTCTTCTCCCTGCATATGTGCTGATGTCCCCTGAACTAGATCTTTTCTCAGGTGCCTTGGGCTTTTTTTTTTTTTTAAAGATTTTATTTATTTATTTGACAGAGAGAGAGACAGAGAGAGAGCACAAGCAGGGGCAGAGGCAGAGGGAGAAGCAGGCTCCCCGCCGAGCAAGGAGTCCGATGTGGGGCTCGATCGCGGGACCCCAAGATCATGACCTGAGCTGAAGGCAGACATTCAACGACTGAGCCACCCAGGCATCCCTCCTTGGGCTTTTGAGGACTGTGATTTGATGAAGAGGTCAACATTCCCCATTTCTCAAGAACTGAAAGTCATTTCCAACTACTGGGTCTACACAGTTTGTTCCAGCGTTATATTGCTTGGAGGCCTGATGTGTTGGCTTCTATGGAAATGGTCATTAACTAAGACTGTGTTTTTGCCTTATGGACTTTAGTTATATCGTGCATCATGAGTAGAGCAAGTGTCAAAGGATAATATTTTATTTTATTTTATTTTTATTTATTTTATTTTCCTATTGCATGCTAATTTGCATTATTGATACTAGGTTGTCTTTGAATTACCATAACAGATTTAAATGTAAATGAGATTTGCCAGCTCTGAGAAAGGAAGGAAAACAGGCTCTAAGCGTATCTTTTTAGTCTGTTGGTGGGCGGAAGGGCTCTGTACCATGGAATCTGGTCTCTAACCACCCTGAAGAATTCCTCTAGCTTTGGACCTCTTGTCTAATTTTTACTTCTCCATCTGTGACAGCACAGTAGTATTAGTGCTTGGTATCTAATAGGAGCTTAATAAATATTCATTGGATGAGTAAATGGATGATTAATTCTGTGATTGAATCTTGCATTATGCCAAGTATCATGCCACACATATTTCACTTAACCCACACTATAACCCCATAAGTTCTTAATCCATTGACTGATATTAATATTTGTCATCTGGACAACACTGCCACATTCCTTATATTCTTTAACTGTCATAATATCCTGAGATAGTCACAATTGGTTTTATCCCTATTTTACAGATACAGGGTATAGAGACACAGAAGATGTTTAATGCTTTAAATCAGTATTTCTCCGCTTTAAATCAGTATTTCTCCCCTTTAAATGTTGTACAAGCCAGCTGAGATTTTTTTTTTTTTTAATTTTTTTTATTTATTTGTCAGAGAGAGAGAGAGCACAAGCAGGGGGAGCAGCAGACAGAAAAGGCAGAGGGAGAAGCAGGCTCCCCGCTGAGCAAGGAGCCCGATGCGGGACTCGATCCCAGGACCTTGGGATCATGACCTGGGCTGAAGGCAGTGGCTTAACCGACTGAGCCACCCAGGCGTCCCGCCAGCTGAGATTCTTATTAAAATAGAGATTCTGATTCAGCAGAAGATCTGGGTGGGCCTGAGAGTCGTAGTTCTAATGAGCTGACAGGTGATGCAGTCGCTACTGTCCTATAAATTATACTTTGAGTAGCAAGGCTTTAAATAGAATTTTTTCTTTGCTTTTGTGAAGATGAGGGATTAAAATAATAAATAAGACAAACAAACATTATCTCCTCCCATGCCAAAATAGAGCTAGGAACTAAGAAATCTAAAAGCAAGGTATATTCATAAACAGCACTCAAATGAAACCCTAAAGATAAGGCTTGATAAATCAGCCATTCTTTGAGAGTACAATATACTAGAGCACAGAAGGTACTGCAGACTAACAAAGTTGGATTCATTCTTTCAATTTCAACATGCACTACAAAGCTACTTTTAAAATCCAAAACCAGGGGTACCTGGGTGGCTCAGTCAGTGAAGTGTCTGCCTTCGGCTCAGGTCATGATCCCAGGGTCCTCGGATGAAGCTGGGGCTCCCTGCTCAGTGGGGAGCCTGCTCCTCCCTCTCCCTCTGCCTGCCTCTCCCGCCTGTTTGTGCTTTCTCTCTCTTTCTCTCAAATAAATAAAATCTTTAAAATAAATAAATAAATACATAAATACATAAATAAATAAAATCTAAAACCAAAGCTACAAGCAGGAGTGAGAAGACCCTTGACATTGTCTCTAGAAAAGATTGGTTTTGACCGACATAATGCAGATCAACTCCATAATAGGCCTAGATACTTCCTTATAAAAAGGGACTTGAAAGTTGTATATAGTAAAAACTGTTTGCTTATTACACGTGGAAAGAGAAACACTAACATGACTCTTAGGAAATCTTGATCATCTTCATGGGTTGCCTAAGAAAGCAAGGTTGTCCCAAAGCATGAAGATAAAGGCTTGCTATTTACGGCCGTGCACGTGATCAGTTACTGGAGCTTTCTATGTGGGACTCAATAGACATTCATCACTACTGCTACCTCTCATTATCAGGATACTTCATCTGCCTAGACCAGATAATTTCATATCTCTTCGTGTACTAAAGAGCTCACCATTTTCCATGGCTTTTGCTCCTTGAAACATGTAGATGCTTTGGGAAGTTAAGAGCAGAAGGCAATGAGAAGTGGGCAGCGGATATCCCAGTCCTGGGCTAGTAGGTTATAGCAGAAAGCGGAGCTCTAAGTGACAACTACTGGACTATTGGGTTTTGCCTACCGTGCAAAGATTTTTTATTTTTATTTATTTATTTTTTTTAGAGAGAGAGAGAGAGAAAGAGAGAGAGAGAGCACGTGCAAGGGAGGAGCACAGGGAGAGGGAGAGAGAGAATCCTAAGTAGGCACCACACTTAGTGTGGAGCCTGACACATGGCTTGATCCCATAACACTGAGATCATGACCTCAGCCAAAATTAAGAATCAGATCCTTAACCAATTGAGCCACCCAGATGCCCCAACTGTGCAAAGATTTTAAAGCTAAAGGTCATTGTGTCCTTTTTTCCTCATAATAATTGCTAGAGTTTTGCAGCTAGTAGGCACCCATGTTCCAGATCATGGGTATGTCCCTGAGTGAAGTAAAATGGGGCAACCCTTAAAGGTACTTGGGATTGAAAGATTTGGAAGAATTATTGGCTCTGAGAATTCAGAGGGAAGAGCATAATTAGAAATCAAACTTGAATGTCTAGTTTAAGATGGCATATAAATCCCACAAATGAATTCTCCCTGAATCCTGAATTCTATCGCATGACTAACAGAACACAGGAAACCATCAAAAGGTGCTGCTCATTTGCCAGAATGTTGGATATTTTTTGCATGATAAGGTGTAGCTAAGACCACACTGAGTAGAGTCTGATTAATTTGTGAGATGCTGCATCAAAAATAAAATCTGCCCGAGAATTAATGGATGGTATTTCTGGTAGAAGCTTTCTAATGTTAATGAGAGATGAGAGCAGAAGGGCTAGAGGTACCTATTGTGTGTGGGGCACTTGGAGGTAATTTTCAACCCTACTTGAAAATCCTAAGGCAGACTTGCACTGACAGAGATCCCTAACATGGCTGGATTTGGTGCTTACTCTCAGTGAGACCAGCTGAGTTCTCTTGAACACTTGGCTCAGCTGGGGTTCTCTGTGAACTGGAGGCCACAGGAATGGCTAAATTGTCAGAGAGGTCATTGTCCAAGTTCAAGAAAGACCACACTCATCTTTGGATTGCAGTGATAAACAAGGAGAAGTAACCTGCTGTACAAAGGAGAAGAAAAATGTCCTCTAGCTGCCTCTTTGGATGCTAACTCCCTTCCCAGAGAAAAGCAGACTTCTCATCTGACAAAGTGCAATTACAGTTTTTGAGTATTCAGCTGGAGATGTCAGAGGGACAGTTGACTATGTGAATCTGGGCCATAGAGAGATCTGGGCTGGAGTCAGGAGTCCATGGGTGGTGGTAACTGAGAGCATGCTGTGGGCGAAGTCATTTGGGGAGGGAATAGACTCTGGAAAGAGAGGGCCTAGAACTGACCCCAGCAGAATTCCAGTATTGAGAAGGATCTCTCTGAGCTGGACTGAGGGGAGAACTACAAAGCACTGTGAGGACAGGCTCCAGAGAGGGAGGAGGGGAATCAGGATTATGGATGGAGTATTTTGGATGTCCAGACATGAGTGTTTTAAGAAAAGAGTGGTCATTTGTGTTAAATGCTACTGGAAGATCAAATAAGTAGAATCTGACAAATCTTTGTATTTCACAGCATCTATGTCTATGTGAAATAAAGAATTGGGTCATCTGAAGAGAGAGTGTGTGTGAAGGATGGTAGCAAGGAGTGGGGAGGATGGTTGTAGTAATTAGAGCTCTCCAGAGAAACATAGCCAATAGTGTGTCCCTATGTAGAGAGACAGAGAGAAACAGAGACACAGAGGGAAACAGAGAGAAATCCAAAATCTGCAGGGCATGCTGGCTGATTGGAGACCTAGGAAAGAGTGGAAGTTTTACCCTGAGTCTGCAGGAAGTCGGCTGGTAGAATTTCCTGTTCCTCTGAGGACTTCAATCTTTTCCTTTAAGGCCTTCAACTGATTGGATGAGACCCACCCACATTAAGGAGGGTAATCTGTATTGCTCAAAGTCTACTGATTTAAATGCTACTCTTGGGGCACCTGGGTGGCACAGTCAGTTAAGTGTCCAACTCTTGGTTTTGGCTCAGGTTGTGATCTCAGGGTTGTGAAATCAAGCCCCGAGTTGGGCTCTGCTCTCAGTGTGGAGTCTGCCTGTGACTCTCCCACTCCCCCATCCCTCTCGCTTACTCCCAATGCTCTCTCTTAAATAGATAAGTAAGTAAGTAAGTAAATAAATAAATAAATAAATGCTACTCTCATCTAAAGAATACCTTCACAGTAGCATCCAAATATGTCTGACCAAATATCTGGGTACCATGGCCTAGCCACGTTAACACCTAAAGTTGGCCACGACAGTGGTGCAGTTTGGATGAGGGTGGAGACGTTCTGAAGTGTTCATGGAAGAGACGCTGGACCAGAGTAGTGTAGAAAGAGAGCCTGGAGTGCCACGGGTCCACCTGAGGGAGGCAATCATGAATTTATGGCCGTTCCTCTTTGTCCCGGTGTCTGAGTTCTCAGGCAGCAATGAGCCTCCTGAGTGTGGGGCCAGAGAAAAAGGGTTGTCACCAAAATAAAAATCAAATTTTATGCTTCGTGTGTGGAGAGGAATTTATCTTTTAGCAAGTATGTCATCTCATGCGTGTGTGTGTGTTTACTCATCTGAAAGCCTTTTTTTCCGCACTGATTACAATGCTCTTGCATCTTGTTTCTGCCCTGTTGTTATGTCTGGTACTTTCCCCCTTTTTTAACTGTGTCTCCATTGCCTTATCTAACGACTCCTTGCACATCTTAAAGCACACCAAACAGGTATTGCTATAAAGTCATAAAATAAAACCTGAAAGTCTAGAATAAAACCCATATTTACCCAGCCCCAACTCTTCCCCCACCACCCCAAATCTCTGCTTCTTTTTCCATGTTTACTTGTCACACTTTTGGGAGGCAGGCAGGGTGGGTTTTCAGGGTGACAATAGTTCCCAAGGTAAGCTTGTCCATAACTTACCTACAATTCAAATCTAGGGATCTTGGCCGTAAATCTTTCTATACCACCCCAACATCTTTAAGGTTTATTAAAAAAATTAAACACTGCAGATTCGTTGATCTTGGGAATGAAAGGTACAGGAATAAAGGAGAAAGAAAGTGGATGAATTTTCCATTGTCTGATGACGTATTCAGAGCAGTTAGCTCCACAGGTCTCCTAAATCCCGTGGAGGCACCAGGGCGTAAGGACCGTAGAAGGCTCTCTTGGCGGTAGGGTTTGGGCACAGCTCCAAGTCTAGGTTCTGCGACCACCACGTTACAAGTGAATTCATAGGGAGGAAAGTCTTACAACTGTCTTTTTTTCAGATAGAAAACAATAAAGGTTTTTAAAGGACAGTAAAGGTTGATATGGGCCAATTTTCTTTTCTTTTCCTATTGAGTCTTGTGATATTTTGACAGAAGTAGAAAGGAAAAAAAAAAAAAATTGAAGGAAGGCTATTAACATTCCCTTCTCTGTTTCTGTAAAATTCACCACTGGTCTGAATGCCGCAGTGTCACAGTGACTACTCACGTTTTGCTGGAACATTCCTTGAAGGAATCACAATCTAGGACACCCACTTCATCCTGGAACAGAGCTTCCTACTCAAAGGAGAGACTACATCATGACTGACATAGAAACATCCTACTAAAAAAAAAAAAAAAAAGAAACATCCTACTAAATAAAGTTGCATATTTTTTCATTTTGCAAATATTTTAAACTGTAGAAGATATATAAATGGTACGCATACATGCATACAGTTTTCTTTAGTATTTCTAAGTAAACCTCAATGTACTAGTGCCTACTTTGTTTTCTGATTGACTAATTTATTATGCTTTTGATGGTGAAAATCTTAGTTGTGGCCTACTAGATATGGACCAAAATGTGAAAGCAACTGCTTTACTGTCTGAGTCTCAGTTTGTCCATTTGTCAAATGAGGATCACTCTACGGAAGGTCTTTGATGACTGGGCCACATGGTAAAGCTATAGAAGTGTGGGAATTGTTTTCAGGCACGGCACCAGGCTCTCAGACTCATGTTATGGTCTGAATGTTTGTTTCCCTCTGAGATCCACATGTTAAAAACTAAGCCCTGAGTGATGGTGTTAGGCGGTGAGGCCTTTGGGTCAGGTCATGAGTGGGGAGCCCTCCTGAATGGCCTTAGTGAGCTCATAATAAAAGCACAATAAAAGCACAGCGAGAAGATGGCTATGTAGGGGGTCAATTCTCACCAGGCATCAGATGTGTTGGTGCTTTGATCTTGGACTTCCCAGCCTCCAGAACTGTAAGGCACAAATTCCTGTTGTTGATAACCCACCAGTGCCTGCTATTTTGTTGTAGCAACCTGAATGGACCTTGAGACTGACAGCAACTGGGGAGAGTGCTGTCACCTGTTTGGCCGATTGGAAGGCCACTGCTGTGCCGGCAGCCGGGGGACACTCTGTGTGGTGTGACACAGACCCTGGGTCTGGATTTCCCCCAGCGAAGAGGTTCTGGAGGAGTGCAGGATGATGAATGAGGTTGACACTGCACGCTCGTCATGGAATCTAGCCTCTGACCGGGGCAGCCATCCGTGGCGCCGTGTAAAGGAGGAAAAGGAGGAGGCTGGGCCTGCCCTCCTCACCCTGGCTTGCCTTGGCACTTTGAAAATAGAAAGCTCATTTTCTGAATCTTTCAATGTGCACTGCTGTTTTGTTGCATTCATTCCTCTACGAAAATAAATTGTCTTTCACAATATTTACTTAACTGAACATTCATCTGATCTAGCATTAAAACGTGGGTAGAACAAACCAAGTCTCGAGATAATTTCCAGGCCGGGTGCTGAGCTCCTTGTTGACGGATGACGTCAGAAGCAGTATGCCTTGCCCTTGCCCTGTGGTCTTCTTAGATGTGAGGCCCCATCCAGAGAAACATACATGCACGCAGCCCTGCTCCCCCTGTCTTTGCTCTTCCCCGTGCACCCTGGCACACTGCACTGGAGAAGTGGACCCCTGGGCCCAACGTGTCCCCGAGTCTCTGCGCTATGACCTCCACAAACATACCTTCTCTTGGGAGTTCATTTTCAAGTGCTCCAAGCCTTAACATAACCAGCAGTAAATCTTCAAGCTGTGTGACATGGAGGTAGAACTTCCCCCTAATTTTGAATTCTGGAGCAGGTTCTCCAGTTTTTCAGCAGGTTTGGTCCTAGCATTTATCTTGAGGTGCAGAGGGCATTGGAACACTATTTTTTTTTTAAGTCTCATGGGCCTCTCATGGGCTCATCTCTCATTAGAGTTTTGTGATATTTCCTTACCTGCACCTCTATCCCAGTGCACTGTGAGATCTCATGGGCAGAGGCCCAGGCTCGTGCATATCTGACACTTGAGTATACATTTATTAAAACACATACGGCACTTGTATGCTGAAAACTACAAAATCCACTTTTTATTTCATTCATTTTCTCTTTTATCTCTCTTTTTTCCCCCAGTTTTATCGATTTCTGCTGTTTATTATTTTCTTCCTCTTCCTTTCTGTGGGTTTATTTTTGCTTTTTTTTTTCCCTAGGTTCTTAAGGTGGGACTTTAGATTATTATTATTATTTTTAAAAATTTATGTATTTATTTTAGAGAGCGAGAAAGCATGAGACCATGTGGGAGCGATGGGGGGGGGGCAGAGATTGGGAGAGAACCCCAAGCAGACTCCCTGCTGAGTGTGGAACCTGAATGGGGGCTGGATCTCACAACCCTGAGATCATGACCTGAGCTGAAATCAAGTGCCGGATGTCTAACCCACTGAGCCACCCAGAGGCCCCAGGACTTTAGATTATTGATTCGAGAATTTTCTTCTTCTTCTTCTTCTCCTTCTCCTCTCCTTCTCCTTCTCCTTCTCCTTCTCCTTCTCCTTCTCCTTCTCCTCCTCCTCCTCCTCCTCCTCCTCCTCCTCCTCCTCCTCCTCCTCCTCCTCCTCCTCCTCCTTCTTCTTCTTCTTCTTCTTCTTCTTCTTCTTCTTCTTCTTCTTCTTCTTCTTCTTTTTAATACATGCATTTAGAACTGGGATTTCCTTCTTAGCCATACTATGGCTGTGTCACACAAATTTTTTTTTTTTTAAAGATTTTTTATTTATTTACTCAACAGAGAGAGATCACAAGTAAGCAGAAAGGCAGACAGAGAAAGAGGAGGAAGCAGGCTCCCTGCTGAGCAGGGGGTCTGACGTGGGGCTTAATCCCAGGACCCTGAGACCAGGACCTGAGCCAAAGGCAGAGGCTTAACCCACGAGCCACCCAGGTACCCCACACAAATTTTTATATGCTGTATTTTCACTCATTCAGTTCCCCATATATATTTTTAAATTAGCCTTTGACCCATGGATTATTTACAAAGGTGTTGTTTAGTTTCCAAAGTATCTAGCAACTTTCCTATTTTCATTCAGGTACTGACTTCTGGTTTGATTTCACTGTGGTTGGAGAACACACACAGTATGATTTCCATTCTTTTACCTTTGCTTTTGGTTTGTTTTGTGGCCCAGGATATGGTCTATCTTGCTATGCATTTTGTGGGCGCTTGAAAATAATGTATATTTGGCTGTTGTGTGATGGTGTGTTCTGTAAATGTCAACAGGGTCTTGTGGGTTGATTGTGTTGCTGGGCTCTGGATCCTTGCGATTTTCCATCTAGCCGTTCCACCAATTGATGCAAAAGCAGTATTGATGTCTCCAACCATAATTCTGGATTTGTCTGTTCTCCTTTCGTTCTATCAGCTTTTCCTTCACATATTGCCTTGATGTTTGGTGAATACGCATTAAAGATCACTACATCTTCTTCATGAATTGACCCTGTTATCATTCTATAACGTTCTTCTTTTTCTCTGTTTATTTTTTTTGTTCTGAAGTTTACCTTCTCTGATATTAGTACAGGCATACCTGCTTTTCTTTGGTTAATGTTTGCATGAGATACTTTCCCCATTCTTTTACTTTCAACATGCTTGTATCGTTATATCTGAAGTGATTTTTTTTTTTTACAGACAGCATAGAGTTGGTCATATTTTTAAATCCACTCTACCAATCACTAAATGGGATGTAGAAGGATAAATAATGGCATGAAAATGTTCAAAATACATTAAGTTTAAAACAGCAAGTGAAAAACCATGTTTAGAATGATTCCATTAAAAATATTTGAAATGGTGCATATAGGGGCGCCTGGGTGGCTCAGTCGGTTAAGGGTCCAACTCTTGCTTTTTGGTTCAGGTCATGATCTCAGGGCCATGAGATGGAGCCCTTTGTGGATCATGCTGGGCGCGGAACCTGCTTAAGATAGGATTCTCTGTCCCCACCCTCTGCCCCTCCGTGATTGTGTGGACTCTCTCTCTCTCTCTCTTAAAAAAAAAAAAAAGGTGCATACAGATCCAATTTGACCTACGACGGGGTTATATATGTCCTGATAAACCCAGTGTAAGTTGAAAATATCATTAAGTCAAAGTGCATTTAATACACTTAATCTACCTAATAGCATAGCTCAGCCTAGCCTACCTTGAATGTGCTCAGAAATATACATTAGTCTACAGTTGGGCAAAATCATCTAACAAAAAGGATATTGTATAAGAAAGTGTTGAATATCTAGTAATTTATTGAATGCTGTATTGAAAGTGAGAAATAGAATGGCTGTGTGGTTGTAAGGTTAGTGGTTATTTACCCTTGCGATCTCATGGCTATCAGAGAGCTGTGGCTCACTGCTCCTGCCCAGCAAAACAATAGGATCGTGCTGTATATCGCTAGCCCAGGAAAAGATCATAACTGGAAATTGCAAGTGCAATTTCTACTGAATGCATATTGCTTTCACACCAATCATACAGTCAAAAAATGTTAAGTTGAACCACCATAAATCAGAGATTGCCTATATTGGAATCTTAGCTCCATTGAAATCTAGCTCTGTCATCTTGGGCCAATTATTAATATACTTATACTTCAGTTTTCTTTTCTACGAGATGGGGATGGTGATAAAATTTCCTTCATGAGGTTTTTGTGAGAAATTAGTGATTAATATTCATCAAGATTTTAGAATAGTTCCTGGCACAGAGTAAGTGATACAAAGAAGTTAATCATTATTCCCATTGCCTCTATGATTGAAAGGTATAGTGTAGGTCAAGATGTTTGACAATAGTTACAATGACCTGAGTGTAAGATTTCAAGGTGTTTATTTCTTTTTGTACTTATTTGTATTTATAAATTGTTTACAAATGTTATAAGAAAAATTCTTAAAATAAAACAAACATGCATATATCTACCAATATTGGAGGAAAATACTGGTAAATGTTATATAATTGTGCTTGTAGGTGTGTGTGCACACGTGTTGGAAAATTAAAAATCCAAGTCACTCATAAATCTTAAAGTTTGTTTCACCAACCCTTACCCTCCCTCTCTCTTATTTTTTTCAGATGAATGTCTGTGCATAATTATATGAATGAATATGCAGAGTGGGTGCATATTAATCTTGCTTTCTCACAACATATTATTCATATATTTTAATGTTGTTAGAAAGTAGACACATGATATTTTACATAATAAAATAGTAGTTTATGGAGTAGATATAGCATACACTAATCTTATAGACAGGCTTCTATTATTATTGTAATCTTTGGATATTTCCAATTCAAACCACTATAATTATCTTATACGTTTTAGCTCTTTCTGTCTTCTGAATACAAAGAAGTCAGATTATTGGCCCAACTCTAAGACTTAAAAAAAAGCTGTGAAATTTATTGCCAAATTTCTTTCCAGAAGCCTCTATCAATTTATACCACCTCCATAGAAAGTAGGAGTGTCCTGAATGTTCCACATCCTCTGAGAGCCTTGGATATCTTTTTTAAAGTTTTGCTAATTATTAGGTGAGAACTGGTAACTTGTTATTATTTACATTTCTGTGCTTCTCATGGGGTCCCCAACTTGTTAGTTAACAGGTTGTATTTTCTCTTTTGTGAATCTCCTGCTGATGGCCATTTATCTTGATGTTTTTCTTATTGATCGGCATACCAGATAGAGACTATTTAATAAGGGCACTTACCCTTGTCACATTTCCTGTGAGCATTTCCTGTGAGTCTGCTGTTTGTCTTTATATTTTAGTTGCTTTTTATGCGCAGAAGTTAAATTTTTTTTTCGTGGTCATATCCTTCAATATTTTTCTTTGTTTTTTTCTTGTGTTACTGCTAGGTTTAGAAAATGATCTTTTTTTAAGAGCTTTGAAAAATATGTCACTCTGTTTTCTTCTAGTTTTTTCATTGATTTTTTTCTTCAAGGAAAATATTTAACTCTTTAATCTACCTGAAATCTGTCTTGATGAATTGAGAGGGGTGGAGAGCAAGCCTTTTGAATGAACAAAGAAGAATAAAACCTTAATGAGAATGTGATAGTAAATGAATGAGAAATGTCTTCCTTGGATACTGCCCAGATCTTCCTTGGAGTGCTGTTTTTATTTCATTCTAGATTCGTTGGCCCGAGTTCAGAGGAAAATGCCTAGGATGACAAAGGGAACACAGTGTATGTATTATGAGAAAGAGTTTGAAGGCCCTAAAACCAAATGATGGTTGTTTACAAATGGCTGCTTGCCAACATGTTGTGTAGTCTTTGAGAGCCGGTGCTCTCAGGACACAGGGACCTGGACGCATGTCCCAGCTTTGCCACTTATGGGATATATGCTTTAGGGATAGATGCAGATCCATGTTAAGCCTCAATTTTTTCATCTCTTAAATGGGAATAATAATAAACCTTCCTCACAGTGATGGCCATTATAAAGATTAAACGAGAAAATTCAGGTAGGCATCGCGTAAGATGCTTGGCTCAGAGAAGGCACTCGAGATACTGGTTGTCGGTATCATGAATTTTGGTTTTTATTTTGTTTTGTACAAACCCAAAGAAAAGAATGAGGATGAAGAATGACAGATTTTAGCCTGTGTGAGGCAGGATTTTATGAGATCCTGGGTTGTTTCAGGAGACAATGGCCCTTTTATCATGGCTCATTTCCAGGCAATGGCTGGGATAGGGCCAAGGCTTTCGGAGAGTGGCTAGGTCATGTGATTTTCCTGAGTCTTCCATGCTACCTCAGTCTTCCACGCTACCTTTCTGTGAGGCTGTCTTCACCAGAGGCCCTGCAGAGCAGTAGGAAGACTTGCTTCTTCCTGCCCCTGCATTCCCTTGGCATGTTAACTCAGGGATATAAATGAAATTGAGGCTCAGACCAGCCAGTGCAGAGTATTGAATGCTAATTAGCTTGTCAACACTGCAGGTGTTTTTGAAGAGAGGAAGGTATGGTGCAACCTATACTTTGGGAGGAAGACACAGGGTGGGTTGCTTGGGAGACAGATGTGAGGCCGAGACACATAAAGAAGGTGCTTATTCCATTGGTGGCAGCTGTGAAGACTAAGGGGAGAGGGCAGAGGTGAGGCTTCGGGTCAGGTACACGACATAATGAAGAGGAGCCCTGACAGAAAAATGAGGGAACAGTGAGGGGGAGTGAGCTGGGCTCGAGAAGAGCCAGGGAAGTAAACAATCACAAAAAGCCAGTTGCAAGGTGGGTCAGCGTAAGTATGACTAGACCAGCTAGGTCGCTAGCAAGCTTATCTAAGTTAGGATTCTATCCTCCCACAGAGCCGAGGACACAGAGGCCCCATCCTTCCTGATGATTGTGTTTCAAAGGGATGACTTCCAAGTCCTTGAGAAAGAGGATCTCAGGTTGTAGGAGACACATACATAAACATCTGAGAGGGGTAGAGGACAGATTTATAATTGGAAGCTTTATTCTTTAGATAGGAGAGTGTCGGGGCCAGGTGCTGGCTATGGTCAGGGGCTGGCTAGGACAAAATAGGCATTTTTCTGACAGCCTTGAGCTTTTTTAGACAAGAACTCGAAGGAAGTCTCAGCCATCACCACGGGGATGTGGCCTTGGGCTGGAAGAAGGCATGCTAAGTCCGTCAAGCCTCTTAGTGTGGCGGTTTGGAGGGGGTCACTGTGTGGCAAGAGTTCTTGTGTGGTTCTCCACACTAGGGTGTCGAGGAGCCCTCTCCCTCTGCACAGGGCACGGGGCAGTACAGATGGGTGCCGGGGTGGAATGCTGGGTGCTACTCCTGTTTCTGTGATTCCTGAGTGAGAAAAACATTGCTTGCCTCATGTTGGGATGATCACAAAGGATAATATATGTGAGGGGACTTGGAAAATCGAAGTCATTAATTTTGATACTGGAAATCATAACTGCAGAACTTGGATCCCTCTCGGATGGTGAATGTATGTAGCGGCAGAAATAGCCAGGGCCTGCGAGGGAGGGATTCTGAGGGGGAGACTGCTCGGCCCTCCTTTATAATTCTCTTTTTAAAGTGATTGCTTTTTGCCTGACACTTGTTTCCTTCATTTTTTTTCTTTAGGATGAGCTTTCTCAGTTTAAGGATCAAATCCACTGCCCACAGAGAAAATTCTTTAAAGAGAATGCTCCGTATGCTCAAAGTGTGACCAGCATTATTAGGTTTTTTGTTTTTTGTTTTTTTTTTTTTTAGATTTTAAAGGCTTTCTCAGTATGAGTGTACTAAAAAAGAAAGATAGTTTGATATTTCTTACTACCTTTCTGTCCTGTATCCAGGAGATATGTCACTTGGAAAAAATTTAGTCCTCAGGCAAAGGCTGTGACTCAATTTCTCCCTTTATAGGACTGATGGAAGCAGTCGAATGATGTACTAGTTTATGAACTTCAGATTTTAATTGATGTAAAACACCTTTTGAATTTGGATGAAAACACTAGTTGGAGTTTTGTTTTTGCTTTGTTCTTAATCTGCTTTCCCCAGAGGGCCAGTGGCTGAAAGCTTTCTGAAAGGGACGCTAAGGAGGAATATCCTGAGTTTCGATAATGCCTTCATCTTTTCCAAGGGCTTTTCATGATCTCATTTGACGTCCATGACAAGCTGCAGAGCCTGGAGCAAGGGCGAATGTGCCAAGTGCACGCATCAGGACTCAGAGGCCCAGGGACGCTCGAGCCTGTTAACTTGAGTGCCGCAAAGTTCCGCTGCCCCAAAGGGCTCAGAACTTGGATGGAGCACAGCATGGCCGGGGCCTTGTAAATCTAGCACAACTTCCTAGTTAGGCTATACAGGTCCAGTTGAAGACTGGTGGAATCCTTGTTTGGGGTTAAAGTAAGATTACCATTCAACATGTTGTCTAATATCCCATTTTGAGGGGGAAAAGACCACATTTTTTTTCAAAGGATTTAGAACTAGGCATTAATGGTCTCTTCTGATGTTGGGATTTGTTTCCTTTTCTCTTCGGAATAGCTTTTTTTGTTTTAAAGATTTTATTTATTTATTTGACAGAGAGAGAGAGATCACAAGTAGGCAGAGAGGCAGGCAGAGAGAGAGAGGGAGAAGCAGGCTCCCCGCTGAGCAGAGAGCCTGATGCGGGGCTTGATTCCAGGACCCTGAGATCATGACCTGAGCCGAAGGCAGAGGCTTTAACCCACTGAGCCACCCAGGCACCCCTGGAATAGCTTTGTTAGGAAATATTCACCATATAATTTGCACATTCAAAATGTATAATTCAGGTTTTTCGTATAGTCACAGGTGTGGGAAACTATCACTACAGTTCACTTCATAATATTTTTGTCACCTCAGAAAGAAACTCTGTACTCTTTAGCTGTTACTCTCTTATTACCCCATTTGCCCCCAACCCTAAACCACAATGAATCTTTCTTCTTCTGTAGATTTCCCTGTACTGGATTTTCATGTGAATGCAATCATGTGATATGTGGACTTTTGTGACTATCTTCTTTGGCATCACATTTTCAAGGTTCGTCAAAGTTGTTGCATGCATGAGTATTTCCTTCCTACTTATGGCTGGTTGGTAGTCCATTGTGGGGGCACATCACACCTTGTTTCTCCTTTCATCAGTTGGTAGTAGATATTTGGGTTGTTTCCACCTTTGGACTATCATGGATAATATTGCTATACATTTTTAGGTACAAGTTTTTGTGGGTTCAGTCATCCTTTCTTCTCCACAGTTTTGCTTTCTGTCATTTTAGTCACCTGTGGTCAACCACCGCCAGGTAGCAGAGAATCCTCCTCCCGACATATCGTCAGAGGGTCAGTAATAGCCTAATAGTACGTCTCAATACTTATGACATTCACCTCACTTCCTCTCATCACATGGGCATTTTATCATGTCACGTTCACCACGAGAAGAGTGAGTGCAGTACAATATTTTGAGAAAGAGATCACATTCACATAACTGTTATTACAGTATGCTTAGAAATTGTTAAAATTGTCCTATTTCATCATTAGTTATTGTTGTAACTCCTGCTGTACCTAATTTATACATTAAACTTTATCATGGGTATGTATGTAAAAGAAAATGTAGTATATGTATTGTTCGGTACTACTAGGTGTCCCCTGGGGGTCTTGGAATGTATCTCCAGTAGATAAGAGGGGACTACTATACATTGATTCTCATTTCTATTAACTAAATACCTAAAGACAAAATTTCTGGGTCATATGATAACTCTATGTCTGAGGAACTGCTAGACTGTTTTCCAAAGTGGTTTCATTATTTTATGTTCCTGCTAGCAATGTATGAGGGTTACATTTCTCTGTATCCTCACAAATACTCATTATATGACATTTTGATTCTAGACACCCCAGTGGATGTAAAGTGGTATTTCTTTGTGGTTTTGATTAATATTTTCTTGATGATTGATGATAGGGTGATGTGAACATCTTTTCATGTGCTTGTAGGCCATTTGTATATCTTCCTTGGAAAAATGTCTATTTTGATCCTTTGCCCATTCTTTAACTGGGTTATCTGTCTTTATCATTGAGTTGTTAGAGTTCTTTAAGTATTCTAGATATAAGTACCTTATCAGATATGCGATTTACAAATATTTTCTTTTTCTGTGGTTTTCACTTTCTTGATGGTGTCGTTGAAGTCTAACACTTTTTAATTTTGATCAAGTATAGTTTATCTGTTTTCTCTTCTTGCTCATGCTTTGGATGTTATATCTGAGAACCCAATACCAAATCCAAGATTATGAAGATTTCCCCCGTGTTCTCTTCTAGGAGTTTTAAGTTTTACCTTTTACATGTAGGTCTTCGATTCATTTTGAGTTAATTTTTATATAGGGTGTGAACTAAGAGTTCAACCTCATTTTTTTGTATGTGGATATCCATTTTCCTGCTATTATTTGTTGAAAAGACTATTCTTTCCCCATGCTTTTGGCATTCTTGTTGCAAAGCAGTTGGTTAGATGTATGGGTTAATTTCTTGACTCACAATTCTATTCCTGTCATTTATATGTCTGTCTTTATCCCAATACCACAATGTCTTGACTATCATTCTTTTATACTAAGTTTTGAAATTAGGAAGTATGAATATACCTACCCCCCCCCCAATATTGTTTGGCTCTTCTGGGTTCCTTCAATTCCATACATATTTTAGAATCAACCTGTCAATTTCTACAAAGAAGTCAGTTAGGATTCTGATAGGGATTGCATGGACTTTGTAGATCAGTTTCGGGAGTATTGCCATCTTTACAGTGTTAAATCTTTTGATCAGTGAACATGTGATGTTTTTCCATTTACTTTTAAATCTTATTTTATATCAACAATATTTTGTAGTCTTCAGAGTATAAGTTTTGAACTTCTTTTTCTTCAGTTTATTCCCAAGTATTTTATTCTTTTTGATGCTATTGTGAATGGAATTGTTTCCTTAGTTTCATTTGTAAATATGCAAAAACACGATTGATATTTCTATGTTGATCTTGTATCCTGTAACCTTACTAAACTTATTAATTCTAAATAGTTTTTTAGTGTGTTCCTTAGGATTTTCTTTCTCTCTCTCTTTTTTAAAGATTTTATTTATTTATTATTTTAGGGGGAGTTAGAGAGCACGAGCAGGAGAGGGCAGAGGGGGAGGGAGAGGGAAGCTCAAGCAGACTTCACTGAGCACAGAGCCTGATGTGGGGCTCCATCTCATGACCCCGAGATCATTACCTGAGCCAAAATCAAGAGTCAGAGGTTCAACCGACTGAGCCACCCAGTTGCCCTCCTTAGGATTTTCTATGTATCCCATTTGATGATATGTTGTGCATAGAGGTCTTCCTTTCCTTTTCTTTCTTTTTCTTGCCTACTTGACCTAGGTAGAACCTCCACTACACTGTCACATAGAAGTGATGAAAGCAGACATTCTTGTCTTATTTTCATAAGTGTTTCTCTTCTATTTGAAATTGTTTAGCATATTTTAATCAGGTCTGGGATAGGGCAGGGGTGAAATTTGTAGACTTTCATTGAAATGATCACCTTTATCACTCCTAAGTTATGTTCCATAATTACTGTGTGTGTGAAAGAGAGAGAGAGAAAGAGAGAAAGAGAGGAGGAAAGGGGAGGGGAGAGAGGGAAACTGGCTTTGATGTGTCCTTCATGTACTTCGGTGCATCATCATCTTATCTGGTCTGGGTTGTTTTTTGTTCTCTCTCCCTTTTTTATCACTTTATTTATAGCACTCTTTTAAAGAGATATTCTGTTAAAGAGGAGAATGTTTCATTTTAGTTTCTCAGCGAGGCTATGAGCTAGTTATTATATATTTAGGCTTGATCCTTAAAGGAAACTGAGTCTTTAGAGGCATTGTATGATTCAGATTATTAAATGGAACAATCGCATCATGATGACTTGTAATAATTGGTTCTAATACATGTTTTTAACTTGTAGTTGAGTGTACTCAAAGGCTCTATTTGCCTTTTCAACCTTTTAAATACATAAGTACAGCAAACATATAATTTCCACATGGGCCAAGAGAAGGTAGAAAAAGATTTTTCTGCACAAAATTGTCTTAAAATAAATTTTAATCCATAGCTAAATGATAGATAGCTATTTTATTGATTACTCCAATTTGTAGTCTGTCTTTACATTTAAAATAGTCTGACACTCTTATTATCCAAAAAGGTAAGTCATGTTCACTTTAAGGATGGTAACAGAAATTGGCTGGAATATCCGGTTCTGACTGCCCTCTATTCTCATCATTTTCTGTCTGGCTTCTGAATCTTGCCTCATGATCCCATTCGTGATTTCGAGGCTGCCTTTTAGACTTGGCATTTTTATATGATCCCACCAGATTTTGATTTTGGGCTTCTTTTCATGGTCATTAGCTCCGAAATGTCTTTTTCTGTTTTGGATTATGGTAAAGGTTCATTCCTCCAATAAATGTCCAAAAAAAGAGGTCTGCTTCTTTTTTATTTGGGAGCAAAGAGAGAACTGGACTCAGCATGTTTGCATAGCTAGACTAGGTAAGAAAACACCTATAGATATCCTATAGGATATTGTAGAAAAAATAAAGGGTCTTGAAATGGAAACAGTAGGAAGATAATAGGTGGAATAGAGTGTAAGAGATAAATAAAATAAAATAAAATAAAATAAAACAGTTGGAACTTGGGCACAGGTAGAGAAGTCTCTTGCTATCAGACATCAAGAGGTGGCTAGTTCTACAATATCAAGAAAGAGTTTTCCCACAGGTGTGGTTAATTATTTATCACAGATAAATAATTTGTTATTTATTATTATATTAAATATAATTTATTATATAATTTATTATATGTTATATTAAATTTATTATATAATTATATAATATAAATATATTATATTAAATAGAAATTGTTTATCACAGATAAATAATTAGTTCTTAAGATACTATGCTTTTTTTAAAAAATGAGAAAGTCATAATTTTTTATACATACATTATAGGGTGCAATGGGATCTGATATCCTTCTTGAATTTCTTTTACCTAAGAGGTTGGTAATAATCTCTCAACTGCCAGTATGAGCAAGGGAACATTCACAAAATTGATTACCTCATTAAGGGAAAAGGAAAAGTCAAATGATTATCTCAATTAGAGATCAAAATGTTTGTTGAGCAAGTTCCATATCCATTTCTAATAAAAATAACTTAAAAACTAGGAATAAAATTATGTTTTAAATGATATTTTATCTATCTTAAAGATATGACAAATTGGCAGTAGGTATCAAAGCCTGAAAAATGCGCTTATCTTTTGCCTCAATAATTCTATTTCTAAGAATTGATCTAAGGAATATTCAGAAATATACACAATATTTTTTCAAAGTTGTTATCTGTGATACTAAAAATTGAGCACAACTTCCATACTCATCATTTGTACCTTAGATCTTGACAGCATAGCTAAAAAAAAAAAAAAAAATCACTATTCAGCATTTGGAAGTCATTCTATAGAACAGGAATTGTCAAACTTTTTCTGTAAAGAGCCAGGTGCAGTAAATATTTTAGACTTTGGGGGCTGTATGGTCACTATTGAAACAATTTGATTTTGCTTTTGTAGTGGGAAAGCAGCCATACATAATACACAATTGAATGAGCATGGCTCTATTCCAATAAAACTTTAATTCTGGACCCTGAAGTTTGAACTTCATACAATTTACTTGTGTCACAAAATAATATTCTTCTTTTCATCCCCCCTTACCATCTAAAAATGAAAAAACCATCCTTAGCTTGCAAGCCATACAAAAACATGCAGCAGGCAGGATTTTATCCCAGCTGTAGAGGCATAAATATTTTATAATAGCAAACAGATTTACCACATATTGATAAATGATAAAAACAAGTTATGAAAAAGTATGTGAACTATTGTCCTCATTTTCTAAAAAAAGATTAAGTGCTTTGGTAAGGCCTGGGCTGGAGAAGAGAGGAAGTCAGGACTCGCCTCCGAGAGCAGTGCATATAAGCGAGCACCAGACATTGGCAAACTTGGCACAACCTGAGGCTTGAAAAACATGCATGTACTTCTTTCTTTTCTGGATCACGTCACTGTCATAAGGAAATGCCCAGGCTAGCCTGCTAGAGGGATGTGAGACATGTAGGAGGGCCAAGATGTCCTTGTCAAAACTATCCTAGACCAGCCAGGCCCCAGCAACCCAGCAGCTAAATCCCAATGCAGCAGTGATCCCAAAGCAAGAGCACTGAAGCCCAGCCCGGATCAGCAGAACTGCTCCCTGATCGATAGATTTACGAGAACTAATAAGCCCATGTTGTTTTCAACCATTAAGTTCTGGGGCTGTTTGTTGTGCATCAGTGCTAACTGAATCAGATAGTCTTGGGAGATGGTGCTGAAACCTACATGTGTAGATGATCCAGCAGGACGAAGAGAGGCAGGAGGACCAAGGTGAGAGTTTGTGGTGTGGGTACTGGGGAAACCAGCTCCAAGCAGAGGGTAGGACTCTATGCCCGGGGTAAGGGCAGTCCTGATCCACGGCCACTATTTATTTGCTCCCTACAGCTATACCCACCTGGTATTATTCTTTCAATGGCTGGAAAATGACCTTACTAGCGAAGAACAGCCTTTTCGGGTGGTAAACTATGTTTGTTTATAACTCTCCTTGCTGAGACAGAACATGGAACCTTCCCAAGCATCCTGGCTGCAGTGTTGGTTTCTGGGTGTAATTTGGAATGACCCCAAATCCCCACATGCTCTTTTTACAGTTTCTTCAGCTTTTCCGTACCTGAGTGTCCTTGAGCTTATCACAAATACTTCAGAATTCCTAAGATGGGTGTGCATATATTAGGGCCTCCTGTGATCCTTGGCTGTTTTGACTTGGTCAGAAATAGTACCTTTTATTATTCTATGTCCAAAAGAAGGCCCCTGACACTGCTTTTTATACCTACACGATGAATTCAGTAGCTTGAAATTGCTTTGGTGAGTACAAGCCTTGTATTTTCTATCCAGGACCTACGGTCAAGTATGGGATTCTCCCTCTGCTGGGTAGAAAGAACTTTACACCCTTCACTTCTGCATAGCTCTTTACAAAAAAACCCCTTCATGTGAATGACCCCATTTATTCTCATTACAATCCTAGGTGTTACATATTATTATTCACACTTTAAATAAGAAGACAGTGAAGATAAGAGAGGAGAATAACTTATTTCAGGTTCAAGTTCATTAAGTGGCAGAAATGGCACAGGAAATCCAGGTCCCTTGATTTAAAGTCCAAATCCCTTTCCCTGACAGCACAGCTGTCTCCCTGAACACATCTTCTTAGGCGGGCTGTGTATGGTTGATTTAACCAATTTTCTCCCTCCAAGGCAGAGGAGCTGGTTACTTTAGAACATCCTTTGCAGTTTCCAGGGATCCTAGCTACAGAGCTAGTGAGGAGATTGGTTGCCTATTAGGCAGTCATTCAAAACATCTGCAAAACTCATCTGCGTACTGCGGGAATGTGATTTAGATGAAACAATGTAGAATTATACTCTAGAGGTCCTTTGTGCGATACGCACTAACTGAATTGTGGAGCTATCCTAGACCCTTCTTACTTTTATTTCTTTCCATGTTCCATACTTCCTTTAATAGCATCATTATTCTTCTGCTCCCCTAGGACTTTGGGCCACATTTTACTTTTCCTTTCATTCTCTTCTACGAATGGCATCTAACAAATGGTAGCATCTAACTAAATGCCAAGCCATGTGGGTCCCATCGCTGTGACATCACTGATTTCTCTTCCCTTCCTTCCATTCCTGAGGCTATGGCCTTGTCAAATCCCTTGCTATCTTCTCCGTAGACCACCTGGAGAGCAATCACAGGGGATTCTGCTTCCTTCCCCTTCCTACCCTCCCATGCTTATTGTGCATTACCCCAGAATAACCTTTGGAGGCAGAGTTACATCATTCCTTTGTTTATTGAAATCTGTGGATCACTGCTGCTTAAGCATAAAATACTGACTAGAAGTAGGCTGTCTCTATATATTTTTTTCCTTTTAAATAGGTTTTAAAGCAGTTTTAAGCTAACAACCAAATTGAGCAGAAAGTACAAAGGATTTCCATGTACCCCTTCCTATTCATATGCACAGCCACCCACTGTAACCATTGTGCACCAGAATGATACATTATTGCAATTGTTCAACCTACATCGCTGCATCATTATCACCCAAAGTCCATAGTTGACATTAGCATTCACTCTTGATGTTTTTGATGGTTCATTTTATGTGTCAGCTTGACCGGGCTAAGAGATTCCCAGACAGCTGGTAAAACATTTCTGGGTCTGTCCATGAGGGTGTTTCCAGAAAAGATTAGCATTCATATCAATAGACTGTCTAAAGAAGATTTACCCTCATCAATGTGGATGGGCATCATCCAGTTCTTTGAGGGCCTGAACAGAATAAAAAACAAATGAAGTACGAATCCTCTTTTTTTCTTCTTGAGTGGGACACCTATCTTCTCCTACCTTCGCTCATTGGAGCTCCTGGTTCTCAGGTCTCCGGACTTGGATTTGGGCTAAATTATATCACCAGCCTTTCTGATTCGCTAGCTTGCAGATGGCAAGCTCAAATACCCAAAATACTACTCATATTTCCTGGCCCAACTTCCTTGTCTTTTCCTTCATGCATTGCCTGATCACTCACCTGGAATTGCATCTCTCCACTGAACAAACACTTGTAACTCTTAATTCTCATGTGTTGTTTCTACTGGTAGATGGGAAAGCTCCTGAGTGTGGAATTTACTTCTGATTCAACATTTATTCCCAGTGCCATTTAACCTGTCCTAACATGTAATATTAACACAAAATGGAGAAAATTATGGGTGCAAGCGGGAGACTTTGGAAATCTCTCCCTATCTTATTTGCTGCTGGGAGTTTGACATTGTCTTAAGATGCCAGAGCTCGAGTCTCAGACATAAGTGTTCCTTTGGCTCATCCTTTTGTCAAGTTAATTGTTATAGTGCATCTCTGTTAGTCTCTTACATCATTCCTGGGAATAGTAACTAAGCTTATATCTTGGTATTTAAATGATGAGCAATTTTGAATCTTCAAAAAGTTGATGGACACCTTCATTTTAGAAATCCAGGAGATTTCAACATATGGAGGTTGCATTTGTTCCACAACCAACATAAAAGAGGGGGAGGGGGGGCGCCTGGGTGGCTTAGTGGGTTAAAGCCTCTGCCTTTGGCTCAGGTCATAATCTCAGGGTCCTGGGATCGAGCCCCATATCGGGCTCTCTGCTCAGTGGTGAGCCTGCTTCTCCATCTCTCTCTGCCTGCCTCTCTGCCTACTTGTGATCTCTCTGTATCAAATAAATAAATAAAAATCTTAAAAAAAAAAAAGAGGGGGAGGGGGTTATATAATTTATATAAATCTGAGGCAAAAATTATCCTTAACATGAGTTTGGGGTGTCTCCTTATGTTCTTCTGTGCAGTTAACTTGATGAATTAACTTAGTACTACCGCATATCAACTCTGTCCTATCAAGGTAACTTTAGGACGTCATGGCCACAGGGTATGAAGGTCCTAGTTCTGTCATAGTGCCCGTACAAGGCCTTGCAAAGCCGAATGTGTGGTACTTCTATGGTCAAGGAATAGGAAGTTGCTTTGGTTCTGAGTAATGCACAGGATTCTTCATTTTCAAATACTTTTTATTCTTCTTTAGGAATTTAGCTATTAAGTCCCCACTGTTTTAAATAGCTATGAAACATTGAACATTCATTTGCTTTTGAGCCCTAAGTGAATAGCCAAGAGGATCTATTCCTTCAGAAAATATATATTTATTCTGCCCATTGCATCTAAATGAATCTACTGCAAAGCTGTGTTTACCCGCATCCATATGCAAATATTGACTTATGCATTACAATGATGTAAGCTTGGTAGATTTTGGAAGAAAAACATAACACAGATAAACATTTATAAGCAATTCAAATATTAAAGAGCTTAAACATTTCAAAAGGCATCCACATACGAGTTTTTCTGGGACATCGTTATGGTGCTGCAGTCATTTGCAAAATATAGTTACTGAACTACATAGCTTTTACGTATGAAAGTATGTGTTTATTTCTGACAGCAATAAAATCAATATGTTAGGTATTCATACCATCCTTTATAATAGTCCCTGGGGAGATACACTCAGCTCTGTATTCTCTTTTTAGGTGATACTATAGTGAAATGGGACAGTAAATTTCATAAACTTTCAGAAGTGTTGCTAAATATTCCTGGTAATTGTGGAATAAGGATTGTTTTAAATGTTTATTCTGATGCTTAGAGGTATATAACTTGGCAGTAGAAGATGTCATTTTAGGCTTTTCACATATGTTATTTGCTCATCTAACATGACTTTTATTAAAATATCATAGCCCTTGGTTAGTATACATGTCATTCTTGAATTCTGATGGCAATTTTCTTTCTATTTTTCCCATTTTATATAGAAACAATGATATTAAAATGCAGTTTTAATTTACTTTGTTCTGAAGAATGCCAAAAACTGGTAAACTCACACCTCAAGACAAACTTCAGAAATGCCAGGAAAATTCCTAAAAATGTGCTACTACCCCTACCATCCTTGGGGCAAATTCTTCATAATGAGGCTTCATGGTAAAATACGCGGTTCTATTATTAATTAATAACTACCTAAGTCAAGAGTAAGAACCTAAAATTCATTCAAAACTCTTTTCTCGTGTGACTTTTATTAAATAAAGAAACTACTGTTATGGAAAGAGATAAGAATGACATTCACAGAAGATTCTTCCAGCTTTCAATAGTAAAAATGCAGAGAGACTAGGATTAAGTGACCATGAAATATGCTAACTCACAAAAACTTTATGGTTAATTAATTTATTCAATAATGTTTTTTGTGCACTTATTTGTAAAAGTCACTGGCTAAGTCCTATTTAGGATATGTTGTTTTATGAGATTGAGAGGCAGCTCTCGAGGAAATTATGGTCTTCAAGTTGAGTTACAACATATGTATACATATCAACAGAACACAACCATAAAATGTTACTGCTACAGGGAACTACAAACAAGAGCTGAAAGAATGCCGAGAAGGGAGGGACCATTTTTGATGAGATGATCCAGACAGACTTCATGGAAGAGGAAGGCTATAAGATGGTCTTCGAAGAATGACAGAAATTCAGGGGCTGGTGGCTTACGAAGATGAAGTGGCGGGACGCCTGGATGGCTTGGTCAATTAAGTATCTGCCTTTCCGCTCAGATACTGATCCCAGGGGTGCTGAGATCCAGCCCCTGTGTAGGGCTCCCTGCTCAGCGTGGAGTCTGTTTCTCCCTATGCCCTTCCCCAACTTGTGTGCTCTCTCTCTCTTTTGCTCACCCTCTCATATAAATAAATAAAATCTTTTTTTAAAAAAAGGAGCAGGAAGTAGCATGAGCAGAGTTGTGGAAACGTGTAAAGGTAAAGCATGCTTGGGTACTATTCTTGGTCCATACTGGCCTCCAGCAAAGGGTTCGTGAAGGCAAATAATGGAAAACGAGACTGGAAATGGTCAATTGTGAAGGGTCTCTACTTTTTTTTCCTATGAGTTGTTTTATTAATTAATTTTGTTCAATAAATACTTTATAAAGTTCTCAGTATGTACTTGATGCCAATGCCCGGACAGATGGGGCAGCTGTGTTCATGGCGCGTAAAGCAGAGCAAGGGAACTGGGTGGTGACCTAAGCTGGATGGGTGTCGCCCATCTCCTTACCGTTCCGCTCCCCTCCACCTCGTTCCACTTTGTTTTGGGGTCTGACTTCTGTGGAATGAAGGAAAAGATGTCCTTGTCCCAAGCTTCTGGGTTCATCCAGAGGGAGGGAGAACCAGAGGTAGAAAGAAGATGAGGCTGGGATATTTATTCTCCTGGCTTTCTCCCTGCTGGGTCACTTTGAGTTGGCCATGTCCCCCTACCGAAGGCCATGGTTCCTCTTGGGGAGCTCTCTTTATTCAGCTATTTTTTGAGGCCTGGGAGCTGTTTCCTTCTCTTGTCCTCTCAGAAGTGGTAGAGGCAAATTATTATGATTAGTCCTGGGCTACTATACCCTCCTTTATTTAGCTCTTCTCATGAGCCAGCTTGACTCTGCCATCCTCTGTCCGATGGGCCTCTGACTGATAGAGCTATGAGAGCGTATTAGCTTCCTGAGGCTGCTGCCACCACAAATTTGGTGGCTTAAAACAACAGAAATTTGTTCTCTTATAGTCCTGGAAGCCAAAAGTTTGAAATCAGTGTCAGTGGGCTGAAATCATGGTGTGGTAGGCTATATTCCCTCTGGAAACTCTAGTGGAGAATCCGTTCTTCCCTTTTCCGGGTTCCATTTTCACATCCCCTTTCCTTTTCTGTCTATATGAAATTCCCTTCTGCTTTCCTCTCGTAAGGAAATTTGTGATGGCATTTAGGACCCACCTAGTTAATCCAGGACAATCTCCCATCCCAAGATCCTTAATTTAATCACATCTGCAAAGACCTTCTTTGCTATAAGGTAAGATTTACAAGTTCTAGAGATTAGGTTTTGATATCTTTGAGGGGTCATCATTCAACCAACTTCAGATAGCAAGATGCAAGGCACTAGGAAGCACAAAGTAGAGAAATCCCAACCAATCTAGTATGTCCAGGGATGCTTTCCCAAGGAATAAGGACTATTACAACTGAAATTTGTAGGTAACAGAAATTATCTAGGTAAAAGGGAACCATGGATGGAGTTGGGTAGGGGAGTGTATAAAGCAATGAGTAGCTGGAAAAGGGACAGAGCATGCATTACGCATTTGGCACATTCGAAGACTTGACTGGCTAGTGTGTAGAGTTAAGAGAGTAGGAAATGTTGACAAGGAGGTGGCTGGCAGGAGATGGGGCCAGAAAATGAAAGATTTTATCAGTGATGTTGGGGAGTTCGGATGTAGTCCATTGGCAAAGAGCATACATTGCATATTTTTTAATGAGGGAATAAAATGATAAAAGTGGGGCTTCAGAAAGATTAATTTAGTGTTAGAACACAGGGCAGATTGCAGCAGGGAGGGCCCAGAGGCAGGGAACCCAGTTGAGCAATGAGATGAAAATTTCACTGATGTTGGCCACTTGGTAAATATCTGAAGGTATTAGACTCTGAGTAGAGTGTGCTCAGTGTCATCAATCATTGATGAATATTTATTAACTTTGAACAGCATGTGAGATTGTGACTGGTCGAGGAAGATGGAAGAAAGGCCTAGCATGTGGTCTGGGAGCATATATAAGGTTTGTAATTTAATTGCACTGAGCTTTCTTTTTCTCAAAATATTACTTTCTGTTTACTGTTTAGGAAATAATTGATCTACTTGTTATCTTGAGTGTTTTGCCAGATACCACATTACTGATTCTATAAAGAAAGGTTAGTTTCTGAAATTTAATCCTGGAGGTCGAAGGCTAGGAAGAAAACATCTGTGGGCTCTAAGACACCATTTCCAAAGAAACTTTCAATGACATTAACTAGAAAACTGTTAACCAGAAGCCTGAGTCACACTAAAAAATACTGGAAGAAAACAAATGTAGTGCAAGCACTCTGTGTAATTTTAGAAATGTAATTTGGAATATCTGACAATTTCTTATGCACTATAGTAATGGATAAGCACAAAAGAATGTTCAAAATAGGTTGATCTGGTGAATGTGAACAATTCACTTGTTACTAAGTTTTTACCTACTGAAATATACTCTCCTAGAATAAAACAAGTTGACCAGAAAATCTTGATAATTTTAAGTTTAAAAATACTAAGATGTCCTAGTTCTACCCCTTCCCCCTCCAAGTCATACTGTCCAAACAGCTTTTTTCTTAAGGGGAAACTTTTTCTATATTCAGTATTCTATTATTCATTCTTAATAATTTCTTAATTAGACAAGATGGATATCTACCAGAATGTAGTTAACATGCAAGTTCAGCTCTTCCAAAGAGATAAGTTGATGAGTTTGCTGTATATGGATGGTATGAAACTATATCCATTTTTTTAAAAATTAAAACATTATGAAGTGATAATGGAAAAATAGCAATTATCATGCCCAGAAATGTGCCTATAGCCAGAGTTTAGAAGAAGAGTTGAACTGAGATATGAATATGCTCAGCCAAGACCCAAGGAAAGAGCAATGTGCATTACAGAGACGTCCACACTTGACAGGGGAAAGCCATCAAGACTGGGTTACCTCATAACCTTACTGTCAAAAAAGACAGCAAAGACAGGCATGCTAATGGAAAGTACTGCATTAAATACATTTTAAAAATAATTGGCATGTATTCAGTACAGATAGCAGGTAGTTAATAAAGCCAATTTATGTTTTGAACAAAGTGTATAATGATAGGGTCGAGATTAGGACTGAAGGGGTATAATTGTCCAGCATTACTGGGAACTTGTGGAGGTTTGAGCAGTATCAATTAGCAAAGGTGGAACTACATTTCCCAGAATTCCCTCCTTTCTATGGTTCCAGGTTAGGATGGCCTGCCACAATAGCAATTTGTGTGAGATTTCCAAGTGGGAAGGGAAGTAATCCTTATGCTCAGTAGGTAGGACTGCTGGCACCACTGCAGCTCGCAGAAGTCATTTGCTGGCTGGCTCCCACTGTTAGTCTTGGGCAATGGCCTGGCTTGCAGCTCCTCCAGGTCTAACCAGGCCTTCTCCTTCATCTTCTCTGAGTTCTGCGGAAGACTTCTGCCCAACTGTGTGGCCAAGAGGGTTCCTTTCTGCAGGTTCCTCATACCATTGTGGGTGGAGGCAGAGAAAGACAGATCCAAGTTCTAGTCTATCCTCACGGGTTCCAGATTGTCCTTATGAGTTTCATTGTCTTTTCTACTTGCTGTTTCACTTCTACTTTTTCTTCCCAACTTCTGGCCCTGCTGACCTATAGCGACGTTGTGCTTACCACCAGATCCAGGGGCAACAGCCTTCCTTAGACTTCTCCACAAACTTCTCTTCATGGTCCTTGGTTATTGACTTCTCTATGATATATAACCATCCCCTCCTGGATCTCTACACCCTCAGCCTCACCACAGTTGTATAACATAGGACTGCTATACTAAATCCCTTATTTGCTATCAGAATGGTTCTGCTTCCCCAATCAAACCCCAGTGGATACAGAAATATTAATCCCTCTCTTGCAATCATCATCTTCCACTAGAAAGAAAATATGTTGCCTAATTAAAGATATTATATCATATCATAGGATTTCAAAGGAGAATATACATACACACACATTAACGTGTGATAAGCTTGGCATCAAGAGGTGAGGTGCTGTATTCCTCTGTGGCTTTCTACCCTGATGAACTTGACCCCTTTGCCTCTCCCTTTATCCTACCATAGCTCTTTTCTAATGAAGCTCCTCCTTTCTAATACAATGAGACCCAAAACCCTCCATGAAATTTCAAGAGCAGAAATAAAGGGGATGCATTTTCCCTTGGCCCATATTACAGCTCTCCCCTGGGTGGAACAGATTAAGCAGTGCAGGTGGAGAAAGAGTCAGAATTTATGGTGGGTGTTAGATTGTATAGCTACATTCCGTAGACATACAACTCTTTTTGACCAAGTAGATTCAACAATGAAAGCTGATGTAAAACAGTGGTGATGTAATTCCTCTTAAAGAAAGAGACTGGAAGAGTGTCAGAAGTTTCCAGGGTGGGCTTTCATTATAGTACTTTGTGAACCTTGTTACTTTTTCTATATCCATTTGAGACCAATGCTGTGGGGGATTCAGGCTTTCAAGGCCTTTACTTGGAGGTTGCTATCAAGTGCTTCTGAAATATGACCAAAAATGTTTAAATTAATTTTATTTCAATGCCACTTTGTCTACTAAGCCAAGAAACCATGCCTTATTCTATTCCCTAATTTTAAAGAACTCTCAGCTATGTCATCCAAAACAATTCAGTCAGCTGACTTATATAATGTCCCAGGGATCCCCTTGCTAGAGACATAAAATGATCACCTTGCTAGAGACATAAAATGCTCAACATATGATCATACCATATAAAATTAAACAGTACAAACCGTTTCCCATGGGGTTCCTTAAAGGAACCAATAGAGTTCCCCGAGGCGTACCAAAATATTTCACTCTTGACTTCTTTCTCTCCTCAGTCTCAGCCAGATTTCAATGGGGATTTGGTAGGTGGATAGATCTCTTCAGGAACCTGTATTCTGGGACATCTTTCACTTCATGTTCCTTCAGCATCTCCAAATCTGGGTTATTTAAATCCTAAATCTTCATAGTCTCCTCCTTCTACACTTCTGAAGAGGCATGGGAATAAACAAATACAGTCCCAACAGTCAAAACATATGGCATTTAGTGCTTAAAATGTATCAGTGACCATAAAATCAGAAAAATATAAACAAACGACAAAAATCCTCAAACAAAACCTGAGTATTATAAGGCACACAGTTTACAAGTCATGTTAATCAAGGACAAATAACGCTTCCAGGGCTCAGTGTATCTTGAGACCCAGATTCACATTTTGTTTCCAACGCTGGCAGAGATCTAGTGTCATGAGAGAAACGAGGGCAGAGAAAATGGGAGTAGAGAAAAAGACTAGAGATTTTCATTTGTGCCGGTTTTGGTCAATTTGTGATAGTTTTCTAAAATCCACCTTCTGTGAACTTAAAACTCAATTATAAGAAGTCTCCCATTGAGATAATTGAGAAACAAAAATTCCCATATTGAGGAAGAAAAATCCTCAGTCTAACCACATGCCTTCTTTTTAAGAATTTATGTATCACCACAATCTAGAAATTCAAAATGATTTCATGATCATTCCCTAGAATTTTCTCGAGTAATCCATCTTATCCCATTGCTGTTGTTTTCTTTCTATTTCCCTCTCCCTTTGGATGCCTTTCCATTCCTATTCATTGCTTTTCATTTCTGGAATCCCAATTTTATTTTGTTTGGAATTTTCCCACAGCTGTCATGAGGAATTGCATATTAATAACAGATAATCTATAGCAAATTCATGGCCTTGTATTCCTCACAATGTCATCTATGGCTGAGAAATCATGAAGGAAAAGTTCAGTTAGCAAAAATATTTCCATCTACCAGTGCATGGCACCAATAAAGAGTCTCACTTTTCTCCCCCAAGTCCATTCACTGAACTTATTGGTGAATCTCTTAACTTTGCATGGGTGTTGATGACCAGATACAATGCCGTTCTTGCTATTTAAATATACTGGCCGTGGAAATGAGTGCATCATGGTTACCTAAATCTCTTTGCCAAATTGTCTCAGATATTAGCTGTCGTTACATGGTGAAACAGCAGGACTATAACTCGCAGATCTCACTGCCATCTGCTTTGCAGAACTTCTTGCACAAGTTCTCGAGAGACTCCTGCAGAGGACCCTGAGGACAGAAACATACAATATTGTTCACTCACGCATGTAGCTCTCCAACCTCCCAAACTCTATTGGGTCATTTTGCTCCTGGCTTAAGGCCTAGCTACACCGCATGGATTCTGCAGTTTTCATTGCCCATTTGACTTTTCAATGCAGAAAAGAGTAACCTCTGGCTAGTCAGAAGAAGGTCTGGATACTCCTGACTACATCAGTTCTTGCAAGGATACTGCTCCCTCCTCCTCCTCCCAAAGGAACTCTACCTGGAAGCCATTTAAAGCTTTTTGTTGTGCAAATTACAGCTCCTGCAAATGGCACCCTGGGCTAATAGTTCCTGTTCAGTACCTCACATTCATTCACTTATTCAACAAATACTGAGCATTCCATCTTTCCGGGACCTAAGGGATATAGCAGCAAATAAAATAGACACATTCCTTATTCTCTTGCAATCTGTAATCTGAATAGGTTAGACATCGAATAAATACACAAGCGAATACATAATTATAAATTGTGCAGGGTCTCTGAAGGAAAAATGAAACTTGTGAATAGGGGTTCTTACGGAGTAACTTAATCCAGGAGAGGGAGATACAGGAGGATTCTCTGAAAAAATGATGTTGTAGCTGAGGCAGGATTGATGAATTTGAATTAAGTGATCACAGAGTTGGGGGTGGTCATTGAGCATTCCAGGCAAAAAGAATAGTATATGCAAAGGTCCTGGGATCTCATCTTCCTCAGAAGATGGCTGTTGGGGGTGGGGTTTGGGGGGTGAGTGATGTAGAGGTTAAAGTACATGGCTGAACATTACTCTGATAATGTAGCCATTTGTAATGCATTGAAGTAATGCCAAGACACTTCAATATTTCTTTTTTTTTTTTTTGACATTTCAATATTTCTTGAAGTCAAGTGCAATTTTGCTTTTGCTTGTCAAATTTGGGAAGACATGGCAGTGAGTTCGAGATAAAACACACCATACTCGCTTTCTGTCTTCCAGAATGTCAATAAACTCTCTGCTCTGTTGAGAGTCTCTCCTCACATCTTTACGGCTCTTTCAAATACCACCAATTTCATGACAAGTTTCCTTCTTAAGTGGTGCTAGTGGGCTTGTTAGGTGGGTGGGGTGCATCAGGCCTGCTGTCTTTAGTTAGAATTCATGAAATATCCTTGGAGTTTGCTCATTTTTCTTCACCTTCACCACTACGGGCCTAGTCCAAGACATTTTTGTTTCTGCATTAATCTTCTTGCACATGTTCTTCTCTTCCGTCTATTCCTCACCTCCTTGAAGCTACAGTGATGACTACATTGTAGTGCTACTTAAAACCCACCACCCAGCTTCACCTAGCACCCTTCGACTTCTCAGTTACTTTGTTTTAGTGATACGAAGTGATTTTTCAGTTTCTGGAAGGAAGCGCTCTCTGCCAACTCTGATCATCACACTTTGGCTTATCTCCACCTGGATGCTCCAAGAAGTATATAATGGGGGAGATTAATCTTGTTGGGTGGCCCAGAAAGAGCTTCCTTAGGAGAAGCGTGCTTGAGATGAAATCTGAAGGACTGTTATGTTTAATTAGTAGAAGAAGGGTTGGAAGTTTCACTCATGAAGTTTTGCATACGAAGAAGACCCAGAGATGGGAGCTCATGTAACACATGATGCTTCCCTAAGAAGTGTCTGGAAGTGTCAGGAGAGTGGGGGAGGTCACACTAAGGATTTCAGTCTTTCATATTAAGGACATTTGGAAGCCACTAAAGATAAAAAAGCATGTCCATTAGATTGCTCCATTGTCTAGGATTTGTAGCTAATGCCTAAACCCAGGGACTATTTACCAATAATCTAAGTTCAGAGATCTACCAGGTGATGGGTTCAGTCACCTCACCATATGGTCTTTTGAAAGGGTTCAGTCTTAACATAAGCCCTACCACCAACCCCAGCAATATACTAATAGAAAAGAAATGGGAGCTTCTTGGCCTTTGGTGTCCCAGCATTGCTCATGGAGAGATGGGAGGGAAACTTCAGATAATCATTTCTAAATAGGAGGGGTAGAAGGAGGGTAGGGAGATGGAGGGCTGCCTAGAGAAGGAGACTGGTGTTATTCCTAACTTTTCACGGAAAAATATCAACCCCTCAAAGTTGCAAGAATTGTACAATGAACATCTGTATAACTTTCACTTGGATTTATCAGTTGTCAACATTTTGTCACTTGGCTGGATTTCCCTCTCTTTCTATAAATATATGTGTGTATGAATATTTATTTGTAAATGATCAGGGAGTTCACTGAGAGTTAGTAATGACACTTCACTGCTAAATTCTTCAGTATGTCTCTCCTAACACTAAGGGCATTTGCCTTGATCATCATAATACAAATATCATCCTCAGGAGATTTAATATCAGTAGAATACTTTTCTTTCAACATAGAGAAAGACCCAGAGCGCTGACACTTGGATTACCATTGAAAAAAACTGAATAGATTATAGGTGACCTTTGGTTTTTGCCTTGTGCTTTGTTATCGAAAATTTCTCAGTATTTGTTTTACTTATTTAAAATAAATACAAGTTACATAAGTATGTAGAACTATAGCATTCAATATTAGGAATGAAATGAATGAAACTTTTGATTTGATATGAAAGGTTGATACAAAAGGTCTAAAACATATCAAAAAGGCAGGCAATGAACTCCTTAAAGTCATGCACATTTGACCCAAAAAGGTCAATTCTAGCAATTCATACAAACGCACACCAAAACTAGGCTCAGAGATTTTCTCAACAGTGTTATATATAGGCAGCATATGAGGAACAGCCTAAAAGCTAACCAGTAACAGTTTGGTCAAATAAATTATGATACATGTGCACTATATAATACCATGCAATTCATTTAAAATGTATGTTTTGTAAGAATTTTTAATATCATGGAAAATAAAACTTATACTAAGAGAAGAAAGGGCTAAAACCTTGGAAAAATTTTCAATGTAGGTATAATTTTGTATATACATGCATTCACACATATACTCCCAAATAAAGACAAAAATTTGGAAAGAATGAACCAAAATGTCCAAGGTGGTTATTTCTGGTTGGTGGAATCTGAACCATTTTAATGTTCTTGCTTATGCTTTTCTGAATTCTCCAAATTTTCCTCAGTGAATAGATATTGCTTTTGTTTCTGAGTGAATTTCTATTATAAAGTAAAAACATTTACATAGTAAAAAATGAAGTCAAAAGGAAAAGGGAAATTAAAATTTCATGTTGGGGCACCTGGTAGCTCAGTGGGTTAAGCATCTGACTCTTGATTTCAGCTCATGAGATCAAGCCCTGGGTTGAGCTCTAAGCTCAGTGGGAAGTCTGCTTGAGATTCTTTCTCTCCCTCTCCCTCTGCTCCCATCCTCCTGTGCTTGCACTCTCTCTCTCAAATAAATAAACAAATCTTTAAAAATAAATAAAATCTCCTGTAATCTTGAGCATTTAAAGTTGTAAATATTATCCCTATATTTTATCATTATAAGTATATGCATGTGTTATTGTATGTTTGTAGAGGTAGCATATGTACATGTGTATATGGACAAATATGTATATATCATACTCATCAGTGATGGGGTAAATTGGTATCAACAAAGATTCAGAACCATCTTCCCATAGTGATCAGACATGAGCCATTAATTGGAAATAACAAGAAATATATGGAGAAGAAAATGATAGGTGAATTGATCTGTGGGTATTAATTAGACATGTAGACACACAAAATTACATAGATAAAACTTATCTCATGGAGCACTGGGTGTAGTACATGAACAATGAATCTTGTAACACTGAAAAAATAAAATAAAAGTATTTGGGAAAAAAATAAGATAATACTCTGCACAGTTTTATTTTTCATTAGTGACACCTTGTGAGTCATTCCACATCATTCCATATTTATTTCTGATCCTGCTATATTCCATTGCAGGGCTTATACTGTTAAAGCAATATTTCTTTCACAAATTGATCTGAGCTTATCAAAGTGTATTACTTATTAATGAGGAAACTACGAAGTATCCACGGCCCACAATGGTCGTTGGATATTCGAATCACCTGGAGAGATTTCAAAAACACGGAAGCCTGGAGCTCACCTCCAGTGATTCTGTTCTAGTTAGTCTGGGATGGGGTCCAGGAATAAGTATTTTTAAAAAACGCCCTGAAGTGTTTCTGATGTGCATCCAGGATTATGCACTACTGAGGAAGACATGCCAGTTTGATGTAACGTGGGAGAAAAGGGGCTTACAAACATAAGACTTCTAACTCAGCACAGACTGCTGTTTTGCACTTTTACTTCCTGTGGCCATGATGTCACATGGATACAGTGACAAGAATAAATGTACAGCATGGACCATTCTGAGCCACTGTCCCAAGATGATCAGACATGAACTATTAGCTGGAAATAACAAGGAGTGCACAGAGATGCGAATGATAAGTAAACTGATCTGTGGCTATTAATTAGACATACCAAGAACCATGGAGTTATTTGACAGGGGCCAATTAGGAAGTAGGTGACAAAAGGTGTCAAGTGAAGGGCAGCTAACAGAGCGGTGTCTTGCTTTTCCCGCAGCAGCTGTCGGAGGATTTCTCTAGCAAGCCCTCTAGGATGCTGGCCACTCTGTTTGCTTAATTCTCCATTTTTGGGGAAAAGAGTTCCTTTCTCAGTAGAGTAGTATATTCAACCAAGAAGGTATATTACATCAACTCTCAAATGCACATTGTAATATTTTAACACCTGTGAAATTTGACTCTGTCTTACAACTGAGATGGTAAAAACATTATTGCCATTTAATTGGTAGCATTGTTTCCTGTCTTACTGGTATATAGCATATTGGGTACATAGAATCTTGAAACTAATGGTGCAGTGAAATATAATCTATTTTAAAGTTTTCACAAGTGGACAATTTCTTACCATCTTTTTTCTTTTTTAAGATTTTATTAATTTAGAGAGAGGGAGCGAGCAGGGGAACGAGCAGAGGGACGGGGACAAGCAGACTCCCTGCTGAGTGCAGAGGCCAGTGCGGTGTTCAATCCCATGACCCTGAGATCATGCCCTGAGCTGAGCTGAAATGAAGAGTCGGACGATTAACTGACTGAGCCACCCAGGCGCCGCAATTTCTCACCATCTTTAACACTATCTTCCTCGGATAAGCCTCCATCATCTTTTGCCTACATTTTTGCAATAACCTCCCAGTTTATCATTCTACTTCCACCCTTAGAGGCGGGCTCCTCATTGCACCTTTCCTTTCTCCCTGCTTCCTCCATTAAAACCCTGAGCTTTGCATCTCCTTTCATTAGACTGTGAGATTAGCCAATCAGTACGCATCCTCACTGCAGCCTTCTGCGGCTGACCAATCACCTTCAGTGAAGGCCTCAGATTCTCTTTCACTGTCATTCTCACCAATGGTTTGCTATTGTAATTCTTAGTGATTTACATATACAGGTGGACGATCCTTCCAATTCCCCGGCTTAGTGGTTTCTTAACCTTGCCTTTAGTAATCTTGTCCTTTGCCCTGCTTTAGCACTCTCCTTCATGGTAAACCTTGATCTTGTCCCGAAACTGTATCTCCTTCAACCTGCCAATTTTAAGTACTCTGTAACTCTCCCCACCCCCCACTTTCCTGCTCATCCCATTTAGTACCTAACTTCCGTAACTTTAGTCTCCGCGTGGGCCTTTCATCCCCAGATGTTACCATCTGTCCATACTCCATCAGCCCTGTCTTCTCTCCCTTGTGGCCTAAGCTTCAATTCTATGGTCATTTTCGACATTTCCTTGCACACACCCTCAACTCTCTTGACCCCTTTCAGTCTGTCATGCTGTTTGATGCAGCCACGGATAAACCTCCTTCTGGGCCTGGATCCCGACGGAAAGTGGCGATAGTAAAACGTACAAGGCTGCTGACTGCTCTCTCCACGCTGATGGGCAATAACCTCAAGGGAGCTCTAAAGCTGCCGGGTGATTCCATCCCATTTTCCACATTTATGTTTTTCCTGCTATCTTAGATGGATATTTCTTACTTTCTTATTCTGAAATCTCCCGAATTTTCTTCCCATCCCCACCTAGCTGTGATATTAAGAAAAGTGACTGCCTTTGAAAGGGCTTCCAGGCTCCTGCTACCACAGCTGACAGCTTACTTGCACTGGGCTCTATGTAGATGTCACTCTAGGTGAACGGTCTATGTTCCCAGCAACTGCCAGGCTTTCTTCCCATGCCCAGATCCCATCCTCTCTCACTTATATTCCTTCAGTAAGTTCCCCATCTCTCCCCTGCATCATCAGCTTTCCCCTGTCTTCTGAGTCATTCCCATAAATGGAGTAACATGCTGTTTTTTCTCTCAACTTACAAACAAACAAGCAAGCAAACATTTTTTTTTTTTTTTAAGATTTTATTTATTTGTTTATTTGAGAGAGAGAAAGCAAGAGAAATCACAGAGAAAGAGGGAGAAGCAGACTCACTGCTGACTGAGCAGAGAGCCTGATACGGGGCTCGATCCAAGGATCCTGAGAACATGGCCTGAACCAAAGGCAGCCGCTTAACTGACTGAGCCACCCAGGTGTCCCCTAAACAAACTTTTTTAACATCCTCACCCAATTTCTTTCTTTTCCTGTTTGTAGTGAATTTCCAGAAAGAGGTGTCTATTCCCGTTGTTTAATTTCTCTTCAATTCCCTCTTGAACCCACTCTAAACATGTGGCTCCCACCCTTCCCTCTAAATAGTCTTCTCACAATCACCAATGACGTTTGATGTTATTTGCACAATCCAATGTCACTTCTCCATCTCTACCCTGTCAGTCAACATAGATAGATCTCCTCTTAGACACTTCCTTCTTTTGGTCTTCAGGAATCTACTTTTCCTGTTTTCCTCCCACTTCACCAACTGCTCGTTCTCCGTCTCCTTTGCTGATGACTTCTCACTTTCCTAATCTTCAACTGTTGTCCCTGGGGAGTCAGTTTAAAGCTCTGTTTTTCTTCTTCTTCTGTAAACACGAAATCCCTAGATGATCTTATCCAGTATTATGTCTCTAAATATACCAAATGCTGATGACCCCCCCCAATTATATCTCTAGCTCAGACCTTTCCCCTGAACTCCAGACTTGTACATCTGCCTTGTTACTTAGTGTCTCCATTGGGATGTCCCGTAGGCATCTCAAAGTCAATAGATCCTAAATGGAACTCTAGATCTTTCTCCCCATTCTATCCTCCTCTGGAAAAAAATATGTATTTAAAAAAGTGCTGCACCTTACCTGGCAGAATAGGGGAGAAAAGCAATGCCTTACTCAGGTAAAAACACTATGCTACGCACATTAGAGAGAGAAAAAAATTTAAACTTTAATTAATGCTGTGGGTGGATTTATATATTTGGAATTGTAGCAGTTCCATCAAACAAGGAAGTATATTTTTACCTCCTCTAAACATCTGTGGGTTTAAAAATTCCATTTTAACAAGGGACTTACAAAAAAAAAAAGGATTTTTCTGTACTTGCTTTATCAGCTTTCTGTCTTTTTTTTTTTGCAAGATGATTTATGCTATTTACTGAGTTATTTCTTTTAATTTAGGTGTTTGGGCCATTTTTAAATCCTTCATATAATTTCAAGCAGTGCAAATTTCTCCTGTACTTCCTTTCCCAATTCAAAATGAGAAAAAAATTGGGGAGGGGAAGGGTTAGGTCTGTGAAAGGTTCAATTCCTATTTATACAAAATTAAAAACATGAATAAAAACATTTTTAATATATGGAATTGTCTGGAAAACTCTCAGGAAAAATTCATGGGATTTAGTTTAGGTCATCTAATGGGTATGAATTGCTTTGTGATTAAGTCGAAACAAACACACTTCTGTCAAGTTCAGCAGTGTCTCCTTTATCCTCTTGCTTACTCAAGAATAGTAAGTGCTTTAATAATTTTCCCTCTCTTGTATCAATAATTTTTTTCCTTATTAGATTTTGTCATCATCACACAACATACTGTATTACTTTCCAACTTAAAATGAAAAGATTCCCTTTACTCCTTTGCCTGTTCTGTTACTAATCCATATCTCTGTTCTGTATAGAAAACTTCCTTGAAAGTATTGTCCATACACCTCCCATTCTTACTGATACCCACTTGTGTCCATTAGTATTAGGCTTGGGTGCATATAATAGAAAATATAACATAAAAGGAAATTTAAAAGATGGAGGTTATTTTTTTTTTCCACACAAAATAAGGTCAGATTTAGTCTAGTCAGGTTGGTTTGGTGACTCCATGGACAGATGGAACACATCTTTCTAATCTTGGTAGATGTGACTTAGTGCTTCCAAGGCCATATGACCCACCGAGGCTGCTGGTGCTCCAGCCATCACTTTGGGTTTTAGTACTTAGAAGGTATGAATACAGGAAAGTATGGTAGTCATTATTATTTGTGCAAAGTTTTTCTTATCTCCACTCCTCTGCCATGGTTCCCAGTTAATGGAGAATAATAACCTTCATTGACTTTGGACCCAATCATGTAAATTTTGGGGCCAGTAGGTGGAAGGAAGTGACTTTGTGGGTTCTGAGCATTAGGAAGCATTAGGAGGTGTGGCAAATTTCTAAGCTTATTAGAGCTCCCACCCCTGTCATATTTTTTCTGTCAGCCTGGAACTGAAGCAGCCCTGAACCTGATCCAGAGCCTGAGGGCAGCCTCTTTCAGCCAAGTCCAGTGAGCTCAGCTCAGATCAGCCACAGTACAGATCGAGAAGCATGAAATCGAATGTATGTTGTAGGTCATTGAAATATTTTTGATTTTGTTTCCTAGGACTATCATAGTAAAAATCTGACTGGTGCAGAAGGGCAAAGGGTGCCTCCCGGTTCAATCAACTCCCTTTTCAGCCAGCTTCCCAGAAATCCCCCACAACTTCTACTTACTTGTCATAAATGGCCATACCAAGATGAAAAGAAGATTAGAAAATACAGCTGTGTGCCTTTTACCCCAAATAAAACCAGAGTTCTCATTCCTAAAGAAGGACAGTGCATGGCGGCTGGGTGGAAACCAGCAGCTGCTTCCACAGGAATCCCGTCAGGCTTTTTCTCTAGCCCTTCAAAGAAGCAGCCCTCCACAAGTCAGCCCCACTCTACAGCCCGTCAGTAGCCTTGGCCACAGTTTACTCCCTGGAACGCTTTCCTACTTTCCTTTTGAGATAGCTCTTGATTCTTTTCCTCCCTCGTTGGCCATGCCTTTTCTGTTTCTTTTATGTGTTCATCCTTTTCCCTGAGCTCTCAACATTCTTGGAGCTCAGCCAGATAGCTATCTTCATTTTCTCGTTGATCTTATCCAGTCCCAGGGTCTCATGGCTCCCACATTCATTTCTTTAGCTCCGACTTCTCTCATAACTTCAGACTTACATAGCCAACTGCGTCCTTAGCCTCACCACTAGATATCTAACAGGTGTGTGTCATGGGACCCAAACAAAGCTGTCTCCCATCCTTACTGAACTAAAATTGCTCCTTCTACAGCTTCCCCATGATAATTCCATGACTTCTAGAAGCTCAGGCTAAAAAATGATTCCTATCTTTCTTTCAAATTCCATTTCCAAACCATCAGCAAATAACTATCAGCTGTCTTTATAAATAAATCATGCTATATTCAGTGAAAAGGAATGAACTGACTGTATATGTGAACCACATGGATTAATCTTACAGATATAATGCTAAGTGAAATATGCCAGGCCTAAAAGGATATATTTTATATTATCCCATTTGTATGAAGTGCATAAACAGACAAATCTATAGTGAGAGAGACTGGAATAGTGGTTATCTCTGGGGAGAATACTGACAGAGAATGGAGAGGAGGGATTCGGGGAGGTTACAACAGTATACACAAATGTGAAAATTAATCAGATGATCCAATTAAGACTTGCACACTTTAATATATGGAAGTTATACTTCAGTAAAAAAACGTTATTCGTTATTAGTACCAATAATTCACAAACTATAGATTTGTTATGATGTATATGATGAAAAAAATGAATTCATTGAGAATATGTTTTGTGATTTATGTTTATAATAAGAAATACATATTTATTCTTTATCCCTGCTTTGGGCACAGAAGTAAAACCCTTGGGATTTTTTTAAGTGATGAAAACAAGGAAGGCGTTGTTTGTTATGTTAATGAGGTGACTTTTAGAACTCACCTAAGGATGGGGGCTGGTTGCCTGGAGAACCAATCTTGGTGGTTAGAGGAGTAGAACGTTCAGTCCCACCTCCTGACGTCCTGGAGGGGAGCCAGCCTGGAGATTTGTTCAATCACTAATGGTCCGTGATTTAATCAGTCGTGCCTATGAAAAACCCACATCTCCATAAAAAACCAGAAGGATGGGGTCTGGAGAACTTCCAGGTTGGTGAACTGGAACGCATCCATGTGTCACTATGCGGGGCCCCAACCTCCATGAAGACAGAAGCTCTTTTGTTGGGGACCTTCCCCATCTGGCTTTAGTAATATCCTTTGGAATAAATCAGTAATACAGTGAATAAGTGGGTTTCCTGACTCCTGTGAGCTGTCCTAGCAAATTAATCAAACCCAAGGACTGAGTCGTGGGAACCTCTGATTTGTAGCCAGAAGCACAGGTGACAAGCTGGGGTTGTGATTGGCATCTGAAGTGGAGGGCGGTCTTGTGGGACTGAGCCCTTTCCCTGTGAAATCCAATGTTATTTCTGGGTAGACAGTGTCAGAATTGCTTGTTGAAGCCTCTAAACACACACACACACACACACACACACTGGAATGGGTTCCAGGAGCTCAATAAGATATTTGGTAGGGATGTCTGTATCCACAGAGTATCTTTACGGATTTGGCCATCCATTGCTCTATGACCCTGGTCCAAACCACCACAATGTCCTGACTAGATTATCAAAATAGCCTTTAGGATCCCTACTTTCTTCTTCAGCTCCCCTTTGATTTTTCATACAGCACTAAGATTATCTCTTCAAAATCCGAGTCAGGTCATATTTGTCCTCTGCTGAAAATCCTCTAAAGATTTCCTGTGGTACTCAGAATAAAAGCTAAAATCCACATGGTTGTCCCCTTACTTCCTGAATGTCTCCCCTCAAAAGTCATCTAAGCTGTGGAGACTTCCATGACCATCCTATATAAATAGTATTCTCCCACCTTCCTACCACTCTCCACTCCCTTTAATTGCTTTTTCTTTAGAACTCAAATCATCTTCTTACAGAGTATCGGTTTAGAGCTTTATTTTGTTTAATTTTCTCTTGCTCTTTCCCGCTGGAGTGTGAGATGAGATGTATGGTCCCTTCCCTTGAATCTGGAGGGGCTCTCTGACTGCTCGCCTAATAGAATATGGCGGATATGATGAGGTGCCAGTTCCTGACTCAGGCCTTGCGACACTGGAGACTTCCTCTTTCTGTCTTTTGGAACATTCTCTGGGATCTGTGAGTAACTACACAAGAGGCCCAGCTACTTTGAGACCTCCATGTTGGAAAGATTCTGTGTAGGCACATCAGAGGACTTGCCCCAGCGGAACCTAGGCTTCTAGCTATGCCAGACATGAGTGAAGCCATCTCCAGTGCTCTGGACCAGCCATCCTCTGTCTGGATACCACCAAGTGACCTCAGCCTATGTCATAATATCTGTCACACCAGAAAAATTGTCCAGTTGAGTCCTGTCTGAATTAGGGAGCCAGTTATTATGGGACATAATAAAATGGTTGATGTGTTAAATGTTAAATCTCAACATTTTGGGTTAAATTGTTAAACAGCAATAGCTAATCAGACAGAAGTTCTCCATATATGTGTTGGGGGATACCAACCAGTAGGTTTTATTTCGGGTTGTATGTATTGGGAGTACGCAGGCAGGCGTACCCCCTCCTATCCCCGGTGACAAAACCAACAGGGCTTCAGCCTGTGGCACCAACACCCGCACCCACACCACTGGCTCTCTTTAGGCAGATCACCGGATTTCATTAAAGAAGAGATTTTAGACTTCAGTGTGGGTGCTGATATTAACTATCGTCAGTCACTCTATGTGTGGGGGTGTGGGAGACACGTCCTAGGTATCCCGTACACCCTCCTCTATTTAACTTGATCACAGGTTGGACTCTTTGAGGTGCTGACAGTAAAATAACCTCTGAGTCCCTATGGGCTTGTCTGTGTGTCCCACTTGCAGCTTCCTGCGATCTGTTGACACTCTCCTCTCCCCTTTCTTGCCTGTAGAAATTCATCAAAATGTCTGAGTCAACTCATGGGTTCCAATCCCCCTCCCTTTTTTTTTTATCAGAGCAGGAACAGGTTTATTCCTTTCGGTACCTTTTTGCTCATTTCAGTGGGATTTGGGAGTGGGGGGAGGGAGACACCTATGCTTTTTTTTCCAAAACCCAAACATATGTTTCTATATTAGAAAACACATGGCAGGAATTCTTCAAAGAAAAGGGATCTTTAAAGAAGTGTGTGTGTTTGAGGAAACTGAATTCTGATTGTTCAAGCGTCACCTCATTTGTCCCTTGTTCAGATGTGCCCTCAGAGCTGGCTGGGTCTAGCTAATCAGGAAATGCAAACTCATTTTCTCTGTCCACTAGACCCACTCAGTTCAAAGCTGCCTGGTCTCAGAGAGGGGGCAGGGAGGGCACTGTCTCCCCAAATCAAGTTCCTCTAAGAAGCATTTCAGTCTGGGCAGTGAACCTGCCCCACAGCGTTGAACTTCATGGCATGAATGTCTAGAAGTAGCATATGTATGTTTTATTTATTCTCAGATCCTATTCTTTAATTAACTGAATTGCACACATTAGTTCTGTATAATTTAGAGGAGCACATATACTTTTATTACACAGCCAACTAAAATGTTCATCAAGCATTTTTAATGATGTGAGAAAATGCTTACGATAAAATGGTGCGAGCAAAAACAAAAAAGAAAGCATAATTCAAAATGTTAGCTAATCTATGACTTCAAAAATGTGAAAAAAGCATAGAATCAGGAGCGTGCGTGAGGACACATTTGATTTGCTTAAAATAATTGTGGGTGTTTTTTAATTAAAAATTTATGTGCGATCTAAATAAACTTATTATTTTTTAAAAACCGAAGTATGTCTGACAGAATATAGGACTTTTCTAAATCTGGCATAAAATGGGTAAATAAGGTTCTGTGTTTAGGGCTGTGGGTTGCTAATAATTCAGACAGACCATCCACTGAAAAATAGAAATCCAAGATAAAAAATGTAAAAAAACCCAAACAAACCCCAAAACATTTTAAAAGCATCTAAAAGGGACAAGATAGCAAGATAGTTGAACTTCATGTTCATGTTCAAGTCTCGTTCATGGCGGCAACCGTGGGAGGTCCACCGAGCACCAAAGCTCTTGGCTGTTCCTTTGCCACTTTTGCTGAATTTGGCAAGCTGATAGTGTTCGGAGCTTGCTGAGTGGAAGAGAGAGAAGCCCAGTGACCACCCCGGTTGGAGAGTCTAAGAGGAGACCATCGGCCAAAAACCTAGGACTCGGGAATCCTACACCCTCAGGATGAGTGAACCACAAATACGTCACTCCAAATAGGACCCGTGTCTTGGTTTCCAGCTGTGAAGAAGTTAAAAAAAACCCTAAGGAGTTGTCACCATAAGCCTGCTGCTACGGGGATTTGAAATTCCAACTTTCACTTCACCTGGGGGCGGGTGCGTCTAGGTTTTGCGGAGACTGAGGTTTTTTACAATTTGGGGTGGGTGTTCATTGAGAGAAAAAAACCAATTAAAATACATAATTAGGTACAAACGTTGAGTATTCATTTGGTGGAGAAAATGAGTTGCAACAAATTCCAAATTTAAAAAGCTGACCAATATCACAAATATCATACAATTTAGAAAAATAAGATTTTTTAAATTTTATTTATTAAAGACCTTGCCTCAAATAGAATCTTTTTATCTCTCTACATTTTTTGGCTGCTTTGATAGCCTCTTTTTATGACAATAATTTTATATAGAGAACATAAATATGATTTAGCCTGTACTCTAGCATGGGTGATAGAAATTTATGTTTTTACTGATGGCTTGGAAAAACTTCTTTAGGTTTCATACCTCGTTATGGGTAACGTCATGTACGTTTTTAGGATTGTTATCAAATTTGGGACATTCTGGGACATCTCCCAAGCTTTTTTATATATATATATATATATAAACTATAAAATCTCAGAGCATTTCAAATTTTCTTGGGCAGTGAATAATCTTAAATACTCTTTAAATTAATGGTCCATTAACCAATTATTGTTGATATTAGATTATAGTGGTATATTATTAGTTTTATATTACCTTAGTTTATATTACCTTAGTATTTTGTATCAAATTGGTAAGAAATTTAAAACTTTTAATGTGGGTTCAGATATTTCACTTATTTATTAATTTCATTTTCAAGCTATCCAAGAATCCATTTCTTACTTTTATCTGAAATTTATGTCTTTCTCTTAGTCATTTACTGCTCTTGGTATAATTTAAAACATTTTTCGCTACTCCTTGCTTCTTGATGTATAATTTAAGAATCATTTTTGTTGATTCCTTCATTCATCTTTATCACCTTTGTTGTATATTTCATTAAAACTTTATCAAAATTTCCTTTCAGTTCTTTTTAAATAAATCTAAAGATGACAAGAAGTACCCATTTTGGGCTCTAACACAGGATTCTTTATCACTTTTTTTCTTATTTTTTTAAAAGATTTTATTTATTCACTTGAAAGAGAGAGAGAGCACAATGGGGTCAGGGAGAGGGGCAGAGGGAGAAGCAGGCTCCACACTGAGTAGGGAGCCTTCCCATCCTGCCCCTCACCCCACAGGGCTCTATCTCAGGACTCCGAGATCATGACCTGAGCTGAAGGCAGACATTTAACCGACTGAGCCACCCAGGCGCCCCTCTTTAATCACTTTTTTTTTATTGAAACATTCCGAAATACTTTCCCAAATTGTGGTTAAAATGGCACAATTTGGACTTCATCAACATTAAACAAACTCTTTGACATCTCCTTTGCATTTGAGTTTCTCTGCTGAATCTTTGAAAATCTATATTCAAATCTTTAAAATGGCACTCCACTCCTGTTGCAAGATTGAACAGGTTTATAATGAGCAAGGCATCTCGTGACATTTCTTAGATTATTTAAAGGAAACACCACCTTGGTACACATATTTAAAATACTCCACATAAAAGACAATCTGAAAAGAAAAAGAGTAAGTGCTGCGGAATACCCGAGTGGTCAACCATATCAGAGACTGTGGAGGCGGCTTTCGTCACTCAGGCTAAAGGAATGCGTGCCTGCAGACATATGAAGGGGTTTCAGCCCTGTAGCCCGTGTTACGGTGTATTTTCCTGTGATTATTAGTAGTTCACAGCAAGTTAGACTTGTGTAGAACTTGTTTCACGTTGTTGAATAAACTTACAGGAAGAAACTCTTCAAAGGTGGAAAAGTTAGAAACTATGCTCAGAGTTTGTTTTTTGCTATGCCATTTGTACTTAAATAATTAGAGCTTAAACAATGTCCAAATGATTAATGTTTGTCCCATATGGTGATAGATTTATAAAAATGTAGATGTCTTTGCTGTCTGGCTTGTTTGGTTTATCGCCTTATTTTGTATAGGTTTTCTATTATGTTTACTAATTATTCACAAACTGTTTTGGGTAAATAGCTTGTGTTTTTGCTTTTTTTACTTGAAATTTTTGAGAGGCGTAGGCAAAAAGTGTATCAAATTTAGCCAGTAGATGATTCCCATGACATTCCCATTATTTGGAAAATATTATTTTCATTCTCACCTCTGAAACCTCTTTTTCTTAAACATTGCATAACCACAATTACCCTATAGATCACTTAAAAATAATAAATGTTCTTCATTTTCTGTTTGTAGTTTTCTCCTTGGGCTTATAAAATCTTATTAAATTTTTTCCCTAAGTGCTTTATAGTTTTGATTCTAATGTAAATGGTACCTTTAAAGATATTTATAGTATCTTTTTCATTGCTATATGGAAATGTAACCATTTCTGTCTGCTGATTTCATATCTAGAACCATTGCTAACATCTAATGTCAATAATTCATCTGTAGATTAGTTTCTAGATTAGTGTACATACAGTATCATATCATCTAAGATAATCACATATTTGCTTATTTTTTAAAAACATTTATGGTTTGATTTTTATTCCTTTTTTTGACTTAAGTATAATTAACATACAGTGTTATGTCAGTTTCAGGTGTACAATATAGTGATTCAACAATTCTATACATTACGCGGTGCTCATCATGATAAGTGTCCTCTTAAACACCTTTAGGTATTTCACCCATCCCCACTCACCTCTGCTCTGGCAACCACCAATCTGTTTTCTGTATTTAAGAGTCTGTTTTACTGTTTGTCTTATTTACATATTCATCAATGGATGGACGTATGGGTTGCTTCCATATCTCGGTTATCGTAAATAATGGTGCGATAAACATAGGGGTGCATATATCCTTTTGAATTAGTGTTTTTGTTTTCTTTGGATAAATACCCAAGAGTGGAATTACTGGATTTTATGGTAATTCTATTTTTAATTTTTTGAGGAACCTCTGTACTGTCTTCCACAGTGACTGCACCAGTTTGTGTTCCCACCAACAGAGCATGGGGGGTTCCTTTTTCTCAACTTCCTCACCTGTTATTTCTTGTGTTTTTGATCTTAGCCATTCGGACAGGTGCGAAGTGATATTTCACTGTGGTTTTGATTTGCATTTCCCTTTCTCTGAGGATTAGTAATGTTGAACATCTTTTCATATGTCTGTGGCCATTTGTATGTCTTTGGAAAAATATCTGTTCAGGTCTTTTGCCCATCTTTAAATTGGATTATTTTGAGTTTTTTTTTGTGTGTGTGTGTGTTTTAATTTTTACTCTTGTCTTACTTCCTTGGCTATGACTGCAGCATGATGTTGAGTAAAATTGGTGATAATGGACAATTTGGTCTTCTTTCTAACCTCAGGAGGAATATGTTCGGTATTTCCCCAATAGCTCTGATGAGCACTGTAGAATTGTTATGATACACTTGTTTACAGTATTGGCACTCTGAACTGAAAGGGTCTACTGAGTCACAAGGTTGGAAGAGATGGCTGAGGGAATGGCCACTACCCCATATTGAGTGGCCATGTGGACTTGATGGAGTTAGGAAGGATTAAAAAGTCTAGCATTGGGGTACGAGGGTCAGAGAGAGTGTTAAATGTGATAGAAGGGAACACAGACATCTGCAGGAAATCCAGATGCCTAGGTAAGAGCTCCTTCACCTGCAGGATCAAGGACGGGGTGGTGAGAACAAGGCACTTCATGACTTCTGCTCAATTCAATTCTGAATCTGTCCTGTTTATGTTTTACTATACTGGATGTGAAGTAAGATTGTCATTGGACTTTCTTTAAAGTTGCCAGTATGTCTTTCCTGGCAGAGGGTGGGAGGAGGATGATCCCATGCCCCAAATGGCAGACAGCTGACCCTATTTCTCCGTGGGCATCAGTGCTGCAGAAATTCAAGAAGCATCCCAACTATGGTGAAGAAAGGAGACTAGTACATGCTTTTCATTTTCTTTAAACTTAATTATTTTATTTTAGGGTTAAATTTTTTTTTCACTTTTGGTAAAATGTTAAGACATTGGAGACTGTGCTAATATCCCATTCTTTCCTGTCCCCTCTACCCATGTCCCAGCTACTTACTTCACTCCTTAGAGGGAACTACAGTGATCAGTTTGTTGTATCTCCTTCCAGATATATTTCAGTGAATTTTTGCTCATAAATAAGGCTATAAAATATATATAGTCTTATTGTTGCTGGTGTGTTTAATGCAAATTCTACTACATTCAAGTTATAGTTTCCCTTTCCTCCTTTTGGAGCATCAATTTCTTCAACGATATCTCCAGAGAAAACACTCTAAGAACTGCAGTGAGACAATCTTCTCTGAAATTTCGTCAAAGATGATAATGAATACAGCGATAGAAGATGCTAACGCCATAGAAACTCAGGACTAAGAAAACTGATAATGGCTCAGTTTACTATGGGAACTGTATGACAGATAAAAGAAAAGCAGCTGCCTTAAATTTCCTCCTTCGCAGAGAATGGCCCACAGGGCGCCTGAATACCTTAGCGATGGATGAGGAGCTCCAGCGAGGGCTCTGGCTGATGCCAAAACAGCTATTAATTGTTTCCTCTCCTTAAAATCAAGTCTGAAGGAAGAAGCTAAATGAGTTTCCTTTAAGCGTGAGAAGCTCCTGTTCAGTTGGATAGGACCACTGCAAAGATGAAGGATGGATGTGTGGTGTGTGTTTTAAGGACTCTACTTCCAATTATTCTCATCCCTTTATTGTTGAGAAGCAGTGCCTGTATTAGTAGGATCAGGGACTGAATCCTCTTCAGAAATTCATTATATGCAGCAGCCACTTTTTAACCTTTGCCTGTGAGTGATTTTTGAAATGCACTCGTGGTTGATGGGTTTTAAATTCTAAAGGTGAATGAAATGGCATTGTTAGAGCAGTAATGTCTGTGGTGATGACAACACCGGGGCCTGGAAATTGCTTTCTCCAAGGGAGGGATATTACTTATCTTAGGGAAAGAGTTAGAAATAATTGTGTCTTGATTTCCAATATATTAATTTATTCAAATAGCCTCATCTACTTCTATAAAGGAATCATAGGATGTTAGAGTCAAAAAGACATTAGAGACAATCCAGTTATTATTTTTTTTAAATTTTTTTTTTTTTAAGATTTTATTTATTTATTTGACAGAGAGAGAGATCACAAGCAGGCAGAGAGGCAAGCAGAGAGAGAGGGGGAAGCAGGCTCCCCGCTGAGCAGGGAGCCCGATGCGGGGCTCGATCCCAGGACCCTGGGATCATGACCCGAGCCGAAGGCAGACGCTTAACCGACTGAGCCACCCAGGCACCCCGACAATCCAGTTATTGAAATGAATTTTTTAGATGTAATGAGAGAGATAGACAAACCACTGGAAGAGTTCAAGGTCACAGAGTGGATGGGGCAAGAAAAACCCAGGCTTCCTGGATTGGGGTGGGTTCTGTGGGCTTTCTCTGGGGTGTGCCACCCTTCTTAATCTGGTCATGCAATGACCATGTGTTGACTGAAGCTTTTGTGAGATGGCATGTGGTGGAGGAAGGGACATGAGTTAACGGAGCTAGACACCCAACTTTGAATTCTAAATCTGCCACTTATGTGATTTTATGCAAATCCCTTTACCGGCCTCACCTTAGTTTAACCGTCTTGCCTATCTTGCAAGGGAGATAAATTTTGGGGGGAAGCCAAATGAAATCATTTCAGGAAAGTACCAATACAAGGTCCACTGTATTATGGGATCTTGAGAACTTCTCTGTTAAATAAGATGTCAAAAGGGAGAAAATAAACAGAATAAAACCAAACAAAAACCCAGAAATAACTCTCACTGGAAATAACTGTTATCTTGGGTTTTCTGTATTTTTCGCCTTTTTCCTTCCTTCCCTAATGTACTAAATTAGGTAAGCAATCATAACTCTGGTTTCGCCTTATCTGCAAAGTGATCTTGGGAACGTTGACTTACCAGGAAAAACTGCTAGGTATCTAATTTTACATGACGACCCAAGAAATGGTGAAGAGAACTCTGGAAACTTGCGGTCGGGCTCCAGGTCACTTGGACTCAAGCATTCAACAGGAGAGAAGGCAGGGGTTGCTCCTGATTTTTCAGAATTTCTCTCAGTGCCTAGGCAACTCATTCTGAGGGTGTAGAAGAATCCTTCTATGTTTTGCCTGAGGGTAACTCTTGCCTGTGGGCAGGGAAGAACGGTTCTTGGTGTGGAAACGTGGCAGGGTGTGGGGAGATCATCAAAATGCTCTCTGATGAATACCAGCTCACACAAGTTTGATAAGCATGTTTAAAGGCTGTCCTGTGCTAGCTGTCGGGGCTTCAAGGATAAACAAGCCATGAGATCTTATTTGTGGGGAGATGGTCTCAACTCCTTGAAAGACAGACTGTAAGAAACCAACATAGAAAATCAATATGAAACAAAGACCTGTGTCTCCGTCCCTGCTTCAGGGACCCTGACTGAAGTGACCAAGGAAATGTAAAATGTTTGAAGTCAGAGAAGGGTGCCATCAGCCCCAGACTTGGCCACGCTGCAGGTGGAACCAGATGATATAAAGGGACCGGAGCACTCACTTTGAAATCTATCCTGAAGAAAGTAGTATGTGTGTAAGGGAATTAAGTAGAGGGGGAATGCAGAAGTTTTAGAAAGACAAAAAAGAAATATGGAGATAAAGTCAGGCTGAGATTCCGGGGGGAACGTGCTGTTCAGATTCCAGCGTTCACTGGAAACAATGTGTCACATGAAGGTAGCAGCAGCAGATGCTTTTTTTTTTTTTTTTTTTTTTAATAGCCTTAAAGGGCTTCCCACTGAATAAATATGGAAGGAAGCTTGAGAAAGTCAAGGGGCTGGATCAAGAGGCGGGGAAGGGAGGGGTTGCTGCCCTGATCCCCTCGTGGATGAACAGCACGTGGCCGCAGCAATGAGCGGGGCTCGCCCTTGGCATTGAACACATGTGGCAGATTCTGGTGTTTCTCTCAGTCATGAACGGGGTTTACAGTAATTCCAGGAACGAGGTTAGGTAGCACTGGGATGCTGCCCAGGGAGGCCTAACCCCAGGCTGGTGTGGGAAGGGGCCACAGGTAGGGCAAGCTGCACTGGGAAGGGTCCTGCACGTTCCCATCAGTCCCACCACGTACTCGGAAGAGGCCCAAGGGTTGCTGGGGTCAGGGTGACAACCAGCAGGGGTACCCATGACCACGTCCTGCCTCTGGACACCCCAGTTCCCTTCGTCTCTCCCCTGTCCTGAGTGTGCAACTGAGCTCCTGGTAGCATCCTTCTGGTTTCAAGCACATTTCCAAACATGCTTTCTAAGTTTTCCAGCAATAACTGTGGGGTTTGAATTGCTTCTTCGTACACTTGAGTCAAGTGCTCTACACCTTCACTCACTTGAGGTCCAGATAATGTCCTGAATGTGGCTGATAGGGATGAGAATACCTAGGGGGAGGCAATGAACGTGCGGTAGAGAACGAGCCGACACCAACGATGAAGTGGAAGGCAATGAAATAGAAAAGGTCAGACTTTGGGAGAGCGGTTGCAAAGAGGCCCAGAATCTGTTTATCACATGGGGCTTTAGAAGCTGAGACTCTGTTAGGGGTTCGATTCAGCAGAAACAGTAACCGGTAACAAACTGATCACAGTGCTCCTGGAGAGTCTTTGTGCCACTGTGGGGCGGGAGAGCTCTGTTTGGACAGTTCCTGCAGAAGGGAAGTAGTTTCACATAGACACTCACAGGCCAGGTGGGACAGATGGGAAGCTCTGGGCACCTTCTGCAAAAAAGCCTGAATGTCCCAGGCCTGGGATTTCTTGAGTTTCCACCCCCTGACCTCACAGAAAGGGAACTGGAGTGGGTGCTGCTCAGCAACCTCGTGGGTGGTACAAGTCCTGATGACCATGTAGGGGTCAGGGTCAGACCTGTGCCCTCTGGCCTCCTGACTCCCCTCCCCCACTCCTGCAGTTTTTTTCTCTTTGGCCCTGGCTCGTTCAAGCAGGTGGGTGGATGTGGATTCCTCTTGAGCTTTTCCCATTTCCCAGGCAGACGTTTCCTTCACACACTGTGGGCTGGCGGACCCTTCCCTTGACCTGATCCTGCCTGCTCTCTCTCTTAGAGAATTAATTGACATTTCTGGCTTGAGGTTCAAGGATGTAGGAGGAAGTGCTTGCCTTTAAACATCTAGATAAGTTTTGCTGTTCCAGATAGGAAGAAATTGTCAAATATACAGGCACATGGTAGCAGAGAAAGCCCAGTGCACTTATATTTGGAAAGCACCTATTACAAAAAACAAACAACTGCCTTTACTGAGAAGGATGTATTGAGACTGGCGACAATGATACTCAGCTAATTCCAGCTTTTCTTTATTGTCTCTGTCGCTCCGTACTTCTCTTTTATTCTGTAGTTTTGCTATTACTTCTCATTCATTTTGACTTTCCACCATGTTAGTTGCCATTTTGATTGTTTTTCTGTTCCTTGCTCCATTTGAACTATTGTTCTTTTTTATGTATGATTACAGTGAAAGCCTGAAGTCCAGATACTATTAAGCTAGAAAGGCCCTGTTAATCTGCATTTGCACCACGAAAAGGAAATGAGCTCATTTGTATGATAAATTAAAATGTGTTATCTTGCAGAAATAGTGAACATGAAGGTCACGCAATGGGAAGATGCCATGATGTTTCCCCAAGTTCAAGGATTGCATTTGGGAACTATATTTCCCCTGGGTTAGAGACTGGAGTTAAGTAGGCAGAGAATTAGAAGCTGATAAAGGAATTACTAATACTGCCATTTGTTTTACAAATTTCAATTAAAGGATTTAATATGATGGTTAAACTATAAATTACATTTAGTAAAGCCCTGAGACCGGCGTTTTCCTTAATTTAATATTCCTGCTTAATGCTAGGAGGCATTAATCCAAGAGGTACTGGGTGGTCTCAAGTTCAAATGAAATCCCTGGTATTCATGACTTCTGGTTAAACAAGAAATACCGTGCAGAGACTGGAGAGTGGAATGAAGTATAACACTGTTTTTTTAGAATCCAGAATTTAATATGATTCTATTACATTTGAAAGATTTAACAGATCTCAGAATGAATGAATCAGATGTTTGGATAAATCACCGCAATTTCTCTTTCATTAGCTTGACAGTTGCCAATGAAGTAGATTTTACTTTGGTAGGTTTCCAAGCCAGTAAGAATAAACATTTAAAGGAAATGAACGTGAAGGCACAAATGTGTATACTTAATGTCATCAAATTATAAAAGCTTTAAAAAAATCAGTTTTGTGGAATTCATAGGGAAAATTCTGTGATATTTCCAATCAGATGAAGAGAGCTTATCTTGTTTGACCATGAGCTTTAGCATAATTTCTCCAGTTTTTCATATTTTGCATTCACAACCTGTCAGAGGAAGGGCTAACTCCAAGTTAGTGTGTGTATGTGTACAAACTTATCTCCAAGTTCAGTTAGCTTGGTTTTTCATTTGAGTTGTCTTCAGTGAAGTCAGTCTCATGGAAAGGTAAAGGCCTTTGAGTCAAGTGTTCCATGCTTTCTCTTACTTGAGGTCCTGAAAGTGTCCTGGTGATTCTAATTCGGCTGATATGAATGAGAAGACCAGAAAGAAGAAACGAAGGCAAGGTGGATGGAATCGACCAACACCAACGATAATGAAGATAAGAATGAAGTAGGAAAGAACATCAGGTCAGAATCTGGAAGAGCTTGTCAGACACCCTTGTGCATCTTGCTTGTACATGGGGGTTAGGAAGCTATGAACATTTGTTAGAGGTTTGATTTGGCAGAAATAGTAACTGACATCAACCTGGTAATAATACTTTACCTAAAATTCTTGCACGGATGCCATTGCTCCTGGGACCAAGTTCTTCATAGCCATTTTGTGGCCTTGGAAGTTTGGTTACTTTCTGCACTCTGGCCTTGTTTCTCTATTCCAGCCCCATTGACCCACTTCCAGGAATTCTACATGTCTTGTTTCCTAAATTGCTGCCTAACCCGCCCAACCCCATTTGCCTTGCTTGCTCTTGCTCATTTTCTAGTTCTCCTTCTCTGAGAAGCCTTCCCTTTCCCCAGGACTAGGTTAGGGATCCTTGTTATATGCTCCCATAACACCATTGATACTCATTACAGTTGTAGTTAGTTACTAAGTTATTTAGTTAGTGTAGTTACTAAGTTATTTAGTTATTTCTTTAATGTCTATTTCCCTCCCGGGATTGGTATATCCATGAGAGTAGGGACCATTATCTATCTTGTTTACATGTGTGTTGCATGAAAGTTATAAGAAAAACAAAACAAAACAAAACCAAACACTACCTACATGAATACTGAGCAAGGCAAAAGCCTCGTTTATGGGTTGGATTGTGACCTCCTCAAAGGTATGCTAACATCCAACCCCTAGTACTTGTGAATGTGACCTTATTGGGAAGTAGGTTCTTTGCAGATTTAAAGAGGTTAAAATGAATCATTAGGGTGGGTCCTAACTGACTATAACTGAGAGTCTTATAAAAAGAGGAAAATACTTTGACATGAAGTCAAAGACACAGAAGAAGGTCACGTGACCACAGAGATAGAGATTGGAGTGATGTGTCTATGAGCCAACGAACACTGTGAATCAATGGCCACCACCAGAAGCTGGGAAAACAGAAGAAGGATTCTACCCAGAGTCTCAGAGGGAGGATGCTCTGCAGACACCTGGATTTTAGACTTCTAGCCTTTAAATTGTGAAAGAATAAATTTCTGTTATTTTGAGCCCCCCAGATTATGGTACCTTGTATGGCAGGTGTTAGGAAACTAATACTTCCAGCCGTTGGAACTGGTACCAAAGGTTCCAGCTGAACTAGCAGGAGGTGGCACTGATTTCTGTGGTGATGGGCAATGGTACTCAAGGCCGAGTTTGCTCTTAGAATTTGGGATTAGATCTGGCAGGTGAGACGTGTAATAAGTGAAGCTGAAGAGAGAGAGAGAAGAATTTCAGAGGCGTAGGATCCATGAGAATAGCTGATAGTAATAGTTAACATTTAGTGGGTAATTATACATGCCAACATCATCAAAGCCTTATATGAACGTATTTTTATTTATTCCCATAAATAACTTAAGACGTAGATCCTCTTATCTTTATTTGTGGATAAAGAGAATGGAGAACAGTGAGATTGTGAAATGACAGGGCCTTGATTTGAACCCGGGCACGTATGTAGGACAGATAGCAGGGTAAGACATCCCAGAAAACGACACTTGGTGTAGAGCTATTTAGTTCCCAAAAATATTTACTAAGGATTCATCTGGGTCAAACTGTTTCACAGGCTGCGGCTGTGCACTGAGATTAAGCTGATTTCAAAGCTGTTATTGACATATAGGTATATGCTTTCTATTTTTAAGCCTGTTTTGACAACAGTGTCAATCCCTCTACACGTTTCATAACCCCTTTGGCAATGTGGTGTGATATCGTCATGATAGTCAGAATCTCGGTTTTATATCCGCCTCATTAAAACCCAGAAGTACTTATGACATTCTAGTGCTGACTCTTTCCTCCCTTACAGGTGCCTCTTCTGCTTTCAAAGTAGGTCAACCAGTAGGCCAGGCTCAGAGAAGGAGAATATGCAGAGGAATCAAACGTTGGAAGGAATTCTGACGGAGGAAGAGATCATTAATTCTCCCTCTAGAGAGAACGGCATCTCTCAGAGATGAACTCTATTCTCGAAATGCCCATGAGAAAGAGAATCCATTGAGTCTCTGAGTGTAGCATGTGAGACAGTGGAGAGAGGGCAGGGTAGTCAGAAAGTCTGAGCTTCACATTTTGCTCTTCCACTTTATCCCCCAGCTTACTGAGGCTCCATTTATTTCCTCATCTGTGAAATGGAGGTAACACTAGTTTACCTGCTATCACGGTGTTTTGAGGGACAAAAATGAGAACGTGGAGAGGACGGTGTTTCTTCAGGAAGGAGCATCTTTTCTTTCCATTTAGGTAGCTAAACATTTTTATTATTGTATCCCAGGGATTTTTACTTTTGTTTTTCTAGATTCTTTTCTTTTCTCTTTTCTCTTCTCCTTCCTTCCTACCTTCCTTCCTCTCTCTTCTTTCTCTCGCTCTCTCTCTTTTTTTCACCAATCACAGAAAAATCTTTTCCAGTTTTCATTTGCTGTATCCCAGGCAGAGGCTCAAATTGCATAGGGAATCCATACTGCGTTGCACAGACCAGGTAAGTCATACATGTACACATTGAGAGAAATACTCTTTACAGAAACTCTAAGTGCTTGTTATTCTAAGTGGTTCGCTAGAACCATAGGTCAGTTTTGGTAGTTTTAGGTATGACAGTAATTTGGACAGCTCATTTTTTCTTCCGTAGATATGCTACTTGGACTTTCCTTTTCCTTCAAGTTGATTTTGGTAATTTTTTCTTGTTAAGATCATCTCAAGTACTAATGCCATTATTCCAAAACATAGACAGTCCTCTTTCAAAATACTGTAATGATTGTCCTTAAAAAAAATGTTCATTATTCCAATCACAAGTTTAAGTAATATGATCATTGATCTCAAGCATGTTATGGAAATGTCAACATGTGGGTTCTAACAACTGATGGTAATAATAATAAAAAAAATTAGTGCCAGTTCAACTGAGGTCAGCTCACGTGCCAGGCACTGGGTTAGATTCTTTTTTACATTTATTATAGGCATCCTCAAAATAATCCTGCTAGGTGGACATGACTATTCTTATTCTGCACAGGTGAAAGCTGAAGCATTCATAAATTAAATTGCGGAAAGACAGTTCAAGCAAGGTAGGTCTAGGGACCCAACAGCCAGTGCTTTATCCTGTGCCTTCAACTGCATCCTAGGGAGACTACGGCCCATTAAGGACTGAGCAGACCTGGTTCTGGAACCCGTATGGAATCAGGGCATCAGAACACTGCAGAGTCTTTCCTCTAATATCTGTAAAAATATGCTTCCTTGCCCTTTACAGTAGCTGTTACATCCATCTGCTCAGAATGAATTTCTTAATCACCTCTGGTGATGTGATTCTGACTCCTTAAGTATTTTGTCCTGGCCACCACGGGGAATGCTTATTGTGATAACATCTGCTCACCCCTTTCCTCCTGGTAAACTCTGAGGCAGAGGATTCACTGGAGGGCTTTCAGCACCATCTACCTTTTCTGGGTGTAAGGAAAGTCGGCCATCTGTCAGTGGCCGTGGAGTATCCTTCATCGACCTCTTGCATTTAATTTCCTGGACTGAGTGCTCACTCTTACCCACTCTATTTATTATGGTGATTTTTGGCCTCTCCTTACATACGTGGTTAAGAAATTATAATTCCTTTAGGAAGGGCTAAGGCTGTGCTTTCCAGCAAGACCAAGAATATATCCCACTGTAATAGGACTTTGGTTTTCAAAAAGACAGTTTTATTATTTGTGTTTATTGTAGTATCAAGTTACTTTGAACTTATCATAATAGGGCACAGCCATCTGAATTATAGTCTACAAAAGTGTGGGTAAGAAATCTCTCTCTGGTCACTCCCTCCACCTTCCTGGAAGCTCATCATTTTGAGCTGAATAAATCAGAAAGCTGGAATTGTATCCTGAGCCAAGGGGTTGGCTTTTCATGGTGATTGACTCTTAGTCAGTCTGGCATCTGTTGCTCTCTTCATTTTCGATTCTTTGAATTTCCTCCTCCATATTATTTTAAGATTTAAGTGTCCAGATGGATACTAAATTCCTTTCTCACACCTGGCTTCCTGAGCGAGCAATGAGTTTTTGTTTTTTTCAGTGGGCACGTACCATGTCTCTTGGCCTGCTTTTTGTAACACCCAACACTTTTTCCTCTCCCTGGCTTTAATGGTCTCATTAAGGGTCTCAGAAATGGTGGCTCTCAAATATCATTTATCCAAGTACCATCAAGGTTTCAGTGGAAGAGGGGCCGAGAGAAATGGAAAAACAGTCTCTGATTTCTATTCATCTTCAGCCAGCTTGTCATGCTGCCCTTTGAAAGATGGCTTCATAATTAATATGGGCAATGAACAGGGCTAGCAGTACCACGGGCTGCCAGGGCAAGCCAGTTATTGCTTTTTTACTGCTAATAAGACATAAATATGGCTAATAGTAGCATTTTCAGAGTGTATTAATGAAACACAATTTCTGAGTGTGATATGAATTTTATCTAATTAGTAGCTTTTAAAATGCCTTTGGACCTGTTTTCAAAAGGAATCTGAGGCACTGAAAAGGGATTCAGGAACCAGAGACCCCAAATGGCTCAAAACTCTGCAGACAGTGTGAGGTCAATTTCCTGGGAAGCTCAAGAGACCCCTATTCAGGAAACTCGATTGAGCATGTAAGTTCTCTAATAGTTTTCCTTCAGTAGAACAATACCTTGGATTCCTTATGGTACTACTTCTTTCCATAAGTGAGCCAGAAAAACAGCAACAACAAAAAACTAAGATAGACCTTTTCTTCAACTTGAGCTACTCATAATTCCTGACACTTTCTCGTGGTACAGTAGATCACAGAACCTGAAAAGAGCTAGCTAACCTACAGTGCTGAAGATGGAAAAGGCTGGAACTCCAGCTAGAGCCTAGAGTTGCTAATGCGTCTCAGTGATCTCCAGGCTCTTGAGCTAAAACTACTACTCACCTTTTAGCTAACTTGCCTTTCTTCCCTTCTTTTCCTTCTTTCTCTCCCCCTCTCTGTCCCCTTCTTATTTCTTGGTTAGTTTGCTTCTTCCTTTCTCCATACCTGTGTGCGTGTGTGTGAACTTCAGACGTGAACAATTGAGTTAATCAGATTTTTCAGTTCATGATTCATTAGTATACAACTTTTTAAATTTTATTTTATTGTATTTTCTATTATTTTATTATTTATTTTATTGTATAGTATTTTTTATTTTGTATTTTTATTTTATTGTATTTTCTATTATTATTTTATTTTATTTTATTTTATTATTTTCCCCTTCGTTGCCCATCTTTATATTCTTCCCTCTACCTTCCATAGGCACCCACTCAAGAACACTTAATATCTATACTGAGTGGGGTTATCAGTGAATACCATACAGTTTTGTTTGGCAAATGTGTCTTTTTAATTTATATAAATGGTGCTGTATTGCAAAACTCATTTTGCTTCATTTATTTAGTCAATCCTGTTGTTGAAAGATTCAATGTCATTGCTGTTTGTCTACTCCATCATCTCCTATCAAATATCAGCCCCACATTTTCATTTTTCATTCCTCTGTGGATGGTATCTAGGTTGCTTCAGACTTCATTAACATAGCAATATTTGAAGGAACATCCTCGTACATGACTCCTTACGTTCTCTGGAGAGTGTTTCCCTCCTGAGGAATAAGATAGCTAAGGATGTAGGTAGGAACATCTTTATGTTAATTTCACCAGGTTTCACCATTTTCCCCTCAAAAATGTCTTCTTTACTAGCAATGCAGAAAGATTCTGACTTAGCCACATTTTTGCTCTTGCTCGATGTTATCTGAGCATCAGCTCAAAGCTCAGCATCTTATCATCTAAGTCAGGCCCAAGGGAGTATGAGGCTCCTTGGATGTAGTCCATTAAGCATGATTCTTTGAGTAGAATTTCTCTTGATCTCTGAAATTAAAGAAACAAGCTATTTGTCCCCCACATACCGAACATTCAGGGTAGGACAGGCATAGGGTGACCTCTGTAGACCTTATTATTTAAAAAAGGGGATGGGGCACCTGGGCAGTACAGTCAATTAAGTGTCTGACTCTTGGTTTCAGCTCAGGTCATGATCTCAGGGCCATGGGATCGAGCCCCACATGGGGCTCTGTGCTCAGCACAGAGCCTACTTCAGGTTCTCTCCTCTCTCTGCCCCTCCTCCCCATTCTCGCTCTCTCTCTTAAATAAATAAACCTTTCAAAAAGAGGAATAATGGGAGACACAGTCACTGGATCTAGCAATTATGAAATATAGCTGGGTGAAGGTCAGAGCTTCCCGTTTTACAGCTCGGTTATACTTTGGCTAAGGAGTTATTCATTATTCTTTAAGGTTTTGGCTACACTCTCTGGGCTCTCAGTGCCACTCTCTGAGCTGTGTGTTCATTTTAGACAGGTAGCTTCTGTTTGCAGCTGACTAGTGTCCTCCGTCTGTCTCCTGGTTGTAGATTTTGGGAGCCCTGAGGCATTGTTTCCTTTTGCGCTGTCTCTGTCCCTTTCAGTCCAAGTGGTAGATGTTTTTGCATCTAATATTCTCTTAAAGATCTCGTGGGTCTCCTGTGCATATTTTTTGGAGTTCAGGCCATGAGACAAAAGCATGCTGACAAATCTCTTCAAGGTAAACCCTATTCTACTTTGGGCTTCCTTTGAGAACCGGGCTCTTGAGCTTCTTAGCAGCTCTGCTAGTTGAATTAAAGGACTTGTGAGTCACACCCTTGAAACCTGAAGAGCTCTTTTGTCCTGCAGGTTGACCCTCTGAGGCACCACCTTTGATATTTCTATCGATTTTTTTTTTTTTTTTTTAATATTGCTCACTCCCTCCCTTTCAGCTTTACTGAGAGTGTCCTGGATTTGATCTTTGCTCAGAGCTATTTCCTAGATTTAGGATTGTTTGCCATCTGATGGGGCTGGGAACCTTAGAAACTAGCAAGTTCTGGTTCTTTCTGTATAATGGTCCTTTCTTCAGCTAATCTCCGCCCTCTCAGATTTTACTCTAAGCAGCGTTTCTGTGGCATTTTCACCAATCTGGCTGGAAATCTTAGCTAGATTATCTTGTGCATGAAGTATATTTGTAACTTCCACATTACTTGTGGTTACTGTTTTCCAACTTTCTGTCAGGACATAATGAGGATCACCTTTCCTCCAGTATCCAGTAAGATATTCCTCATTTTCTTTTAAGCCCTTGCTGGCAACCTGCTTAAAGTCCAAAATTCTACGAACAGTCCAATTAGGTAATTTAGACTTTTATTAATGCTCTCTTCCCAGTCCTTTACTGTCCAGTTTCTGTCCACCATCTCACCCATTTAGACTTTTGTTAATGGCACATCTTATCTTTGGTACCAAAATCTGTATTAGTTATTTGTCACTACACAATAAATCACCCTAAAATTTAGTGGGATAAGACAACAAACATGATCTTAATGTCCTCAGAGTTGGGACCCTGGCAGCCCCTTAGCTGGGTGGTTCTGTGTCAGGTTTCGGATAACCTGCTGGCCAGGGTTCCAGTAACTTCATAGCCTGGGAAATCTGATTTAAGTGTATTCACACAATTGTAGGTAGACCTCAGTTCCTCACAGGCAATTGTCTGGAGGCTTATTGAAATCTTGTCATTCAAATCTCTCTGGAGGACCGTTCCCAACATGGCTGCCTGCTTTCCCCAGAGCAAGAAATTAAAGAGAGAGGGAAAAAAAGTAGGGAGAGAACTCAGGATGGAAGTCACGGTCATTCATAACCTAACCTCAGAAATATTTTCTCAGCTATGCCATATGCTGTTGGTTACACAGACCAACTGTGACCCGGTGTGGGAGAGGACAACACAAGAGTGTGAATACCAGGAGGTAGGTTTATCTTTGGGACCCATCCTGCAGTAAAACTACCACAATGACTCCATTTCTCAACACTATTATTAAACAATCCATTGTTTTTCCCATTGATTTTGAGTTATTATCCCCAGCATATATAAAATTCTTATACAGGTATGGGTTCATTGCCGGCTTTTTAGTTTCGTTTCATTTGTCTCTTTTATTACTTGTGATCTTTCAGTGTGTTACCATTTGTGATGATAAGGAAAAAAACTACTCTAAAATGGCCAACCAAACTGGCAAGGGAATTCCAGTCCCTGTCTCAAAGTCCTTCTTCTTTCCTACCCCGTTTCCCCGCGCACGCCAAAATACCAAGTATGCGGAAGTTGGAGGGTATAAATTGCCCTCCCTGCTTGTGCTCGGGGCTCAACCTTTGGAGAAGGGTCTCTGAGCCCACCCGTGTTAAATAAATCTCCAATCCACCATTGCCTCTGAGTGCCGCTTGGTTCTTCCGCCAGGATCCAATCCAGGTTCTGCAACAGTGACCTTTCAATAATTTGTCTTATTACCTGGAAGGGCATGAAGAAAGTAAATGGTTAAGCAGCAGGTCTAAAGTCTTTTCTATCCCATGGGGATGCCCCTGTGGACTCAGTAAAATCCTTTTGTAAGTTTGCTGATGGCAAATGTGATAAACAGTTAATGGTTTTTGCTTGTAGGAGAGTTTAGCAAGATGTCTGGTTGTCTAGGATTATTTAAGGTAAGTAAGCCTGAGATCTATGGATTTATGGGACACAGCTCCCCAAAAATGTCACATATACTATGTAAGTCTCTGACTTTGCCAGATGAGTAGATATTTCCAACCAACTTGGAAAATAGGTGATCAAGTTTTGAGGCTTCCTTTGATTCTGTTTAGTTGTCTTTTTCCAACAAGAATACTTTATTGCTGATGTTGTCCATGGGAGACACATAGTATCTGTTTGTCTTTTTGTCATGTTGAAGTCGTTGACAATCAATTTTTCAGTGCCTAGATCAATCAATTTCTTCAGGATTGCAAAATGGTCAAATTCTGTCATTCCTTCTTCATTTATTAACTGAAATACTTCTATAAAAAGAAAATTCCCTTCATTTACTATTTGATAATCCATTGGTGTAGCTTTTATAGGAAAGACAAGATGAATGCTTTCGTCTTTTGCTTTATTAGTTTTAAAAATGACTTGGTTTGCTATCATCTTTCAAAGTTCACCTATTATTATTATTTTGTAGTGTTTTTATGAAGTCTTGGACTTAAACATATTTTATGTATTGTAATCCACTGTGGATATTGTACTTATTGATGCTGAAGTCATACCATATTTAATAGAACTCATCAGCTTGGCTCTTGAGCCCTTTAGATATGATTCTGATATTCTTTAACAGTTCCCTTTTCATTAGGTACAACAAAATGTTCTAAACTCATCTTGTATATTTCTGCTCCAGACTGGAAATCAACTATTTCTTGAAGATATTTAACTTCCTTTCTAGAGAAATGGTGTTTAGAGCTCATAATCAGAGTGCGAAGGTTCTTATTACTCACTGGGTTTCTCCACAGTCTTGCAACAAAATATGTTGTTAAACTTCTCTAATGAATCATTGAACACTACATCAAAAACTAATGATGTACTATATGTTGGCTAATTGAACATAATTAAAAAAAAGAAAGAAAACACTTTTTTCTTTTGATAAATGGAGTCTTTGCCTAATTTTAGTTGGAGTTTCTATTAATATGAGTAAGCTTGAAGATTTCTTATGTCCAAGGGGCATTTCCTTTTTCCTTGAGTAGTCTGTTCATTTAACTAGCTCATTTTAAAATAACATTGTTGGATGTTTTCTTCTCTAGTTTTAGAAGTATTTTATACCAGCAGTTCTCAAAGCATAACCTGGGGAGCTAAGGGTTCCCCGAAACTACTTCAGGCAGTGTATGAAGTAAAAGGTGTTTTCAGAATACCAAGATATTATTTGCTTTTCCACTGTTATTATGAGTATACAACGGAATTTTCCACAGGTCACATGACATGTGAAATTGCAACAGAAAGAATGCAGAAACAGCCGTCTACTAAGTTAGGCATTTTAAAAAATTACAGAAATATAAAACAATGACAATCTTCCTGCAAGTTTTTTTTTTTTTCAATATTTGTGTGATCAAGATCATCAATCTTTTTTTGAGTCTTATAAGACATCAGACTTTTTGCCAGTAACACTAGCTCCATAAAGATAACTAAGAAATATTTTTAACTCCTGAGGAAAAGAATTTTGAATTAGTGTTGTACATCCTATTAAACTATTACAGTGTGTGAAAACATCTTCAGACCCTCAAGACATCAGGAAGTTTAGCATGAAAAGATCTTCTTCAAAGCCACTTGGATGAGGGTGGTGTGGAGAGCTATGACATGAATGCCCTTGCTAAACTGAAGTGAGCAGAACAATACATGGGGTACAAATGAGGGCATGAACACCCTCTTCATGGGCAGCAGGCTCTGCCAAGTGTTTTTGGCATGAATTTTGGTAGTTAAATCATTCTGGTGATCCACATTCACATTTATTCTTTCTCTGTCTTATAAATGATCTATTGCTTACTCTCTACTTAAGCAGATTTTTTTTTTTTTTTTTTTTTTTTTTTTTTTTTTTTTTTTTGGCAGGGAAGAGGTTTGTGTATTTAACCTTTTGGATATCAGAGGAAACCCAGTTTGGCCACTACTGGCCTCAGACATGTCCTGACGACCAGTGTTCCCCACTCCATGAGGATATGAGCACATGGGAACAAGCAGAGACCTTGATTGCTTTTGTGTCTGTCCTAGTGACATAGTTTAGCTCGTACTCTAATTCCACACTCCTAACTCCAGAGCTACCTCCCTAAACTTTGAAAAAGAACCCTGTAGAGAGACACTGCTGTGAAAATATTAGATTGCTTCTGAAAACCTGCTTCTCCAGGACCTGATCCCTAGAAGGTTAGCTTCATTGTTATGGAAAATAGCAGTTACACATTAAAGATTTTCAGCAGTCCCAAGCTGAGGATGCCTACTGTAGCAGCACCGTGGGAAATGCAAATAAAAACAGTCATCAGTTACTGTAGTAATCAAACATTATTGTGTGAAAGCTTGGGAACAGCCTTGGGAACCCAAGTGTATGGGCTTCAGGATGCATTCCACAGCTGTGCCCTCAATTCTCTTCATGTCTTTCCCCATGGCTTAGGAGAGAACAAACTCATCTGGGCACCAGGCTGGCATCTTCATTACCTAGGAGATAAACAAATACTGGGAGGATTTCTTTCCCTCCAGCCACCGGTCCTCCCCTGCAGTTTGCCACTGGTCCTCCCCTGCAGTTTAATTTGCATTTGTATTGCTCATTTGGTTGTTATTTATGAAGTGGCAGAGATTAGGTTTCTGAGTAAAGTTGGATTTGGTGCTGAAGTTCATAACTACTTTTCAAAAATGAAATTTCTTAAGCCCAAATAAGGGAGAATTGTTCCTAGAAAGATGCTGACCTGGTTTTAGGATGGAATATTCTTCCTGTGCAATTCTGAATGTGGTCATTATACTCCACTTCTTGAGTACTGGTACTCCATGAAACTAGAAGCATCGTTTTGGAGATATGATTACAAAACGATTAAAAATGAGCAAGTATTTCTAGAGCTATCTGTTTTTATTAAAGTAGAAGAGGGAATTTTACAATTTGGCCAGTAGGCAGCTTCAGAGAAAGACCCTGGCCAAGTCAACCAGTGACATCTCATCCTTAGGCTTGTGCTCCACCCCACTCCCCACATTGCCCAAGCCAAGAGATAGATTTGCAAATATCAGATCTTGATGTATTGAATTACAGTGGGAGATCCTCCTTTATTGGTTCTTGAACACTTAAGTCCATTATCTTGAGCATTGTTTTCTGGAATGCAGCTTTATCTAGATGAACTGGAATCCAGGTGTAGGATTCGGGCTACTCTTGGAGGATATGGGCAGAAGGGTCCTCTTTCACTTATAGGGAGCCTTTGTCCTCTCTTAGAGCAGTGGGGAAGCAGCACTCACCTGCACTTACATTCTGGCATTCCTCTGACCTTCACTTCCACAATTTCACAATTATTTTGTGATTTCACAATTATTTTGCTACTCCAAAGAATGGTTTTCAGCCTTTCACCAGCAATGCTACACTCATGTCCTTCTAGGTCTGTATCTTTAAAGATTTAATTTGTTTATTTTATTTGAGAGAGAGTGCAGGGAGGGATAGAGGGAGAGAGAGAGAACCTGAAGCAGACTCTATGCTGAGTGTGGAGCTTGAGGTGGGGCTCCATCTCATGACCCTGAGATCGTGACCTGAGTGGAAACCAAGAGTCAGCTGCTTAACTGACTGAGCCACCTAGGTGCCCCTAGGTGTCTATCTTGAGGTAGAAAGTCCTTGGTTAAGTACTCCAAGGCAATCTGGCTGGCTTAATTCTAACACATGCTACCTAGAGGCTTTGAGTTCATTATCATACTTTTCTGGTTGTAGTTTTCACATCTATAAATGGATATCATATTATTAATGATCTTATCTCATGGAGCTGTACTGGGATCAAAAGAAGTAGTTCTTGCAAAGTGCTAAGTATGTGTGGTATGCAGACTTCATGGTGGTGCCAATTATCCTCACTTCCTGACATTCATGTTTTCATGTAGCCCCTCTGATACTCAGTAGAGCTGATATGTGTAAAACTCTAGAATGTTGTGGACATGGTGGGGTATGATTTCTGAGGCTAGATCATAAAAGACATTGTCTCTTCCATCTTGCCTTCTTGGGTCACTTGCTCAGGAGGAAGTCAGAGAGCACTCAAGTAACCCTCACGGAGTGGTCCAAGTATGGGAACCCATAGTTCCTGCTAATAGCTATGTCAGTGAGCCATATTGGAAGTGGATGCCTGCAACCTCATGAGAGATCCTCAGAAGAATCACCTAAATGAACCCTTCTTGAATTTCTGATCCACAGAAACTATGAAATAATATCAGTTTGTTGTCTTTTTCTTAAAATTTTTAAAAAGATTTTATTTATTTATTTGAGAGAGAGAAAACACAAGCAGGGCAAGCAGCAGAAGGCAAGGGAGAAGCAGTTTTCCCACTGCACAAGGAGCCTGATGTGGAGCTTGATCCTAGGACCCTGTGATCACAACCTGAGCTGAAGGGAAACACTTACCTGACTGAGCCACCCAGGCGCCCCGGTTTGTTGTCTTAAGTTGCAGAGCTTTGGGGTAATTTGTTATGTAGCGATAGATACACAATACAGTATAAAGGTACTCGATAAATTGTAGAAATTATTATTACAGTCTAGTCAATTAGAGGACACTTTCTTTCTGCTCTTGTTTTGATGTGGGAAAAGTGCCAAAATAATCAGAGACAGCTGTTCAAACATTTTGGTATGGGCCATTTCTCTACATGGCTGATTTGTCTTTCTGGATGCAGTAGTGTTAGCCTCACTTATCTTGTGATACCTTCATATAGTTATTTGAATACTGGCTACACCATTTAATTATATAGACACATCAGATTAGCAAACGGTTTCAGGATAAAAAATGTTTTAGGATGAATAAAAGAAACCAGAAATAGAACATTTAATGCAAACTTTGTTTCTCGTTGAATGTTCTGAGGTTAGGTTCTCCAAATGGGTCATGATTATGAGACTGGTATTATCAGAAACTGAAAGAAATTAAGATAAAGAATAGCCTTATTGATTTATATTTCAATTAATACTTAAACTTTTATGGTCATTTGGAAAATTGGTTTATTTCTGAAGTGTCACTAGGTTCAATATTGAGTGAATAGGCAAAAAATTTTGCCCATAGATACATAAAAGGAAATATTCCTGACCTTGGGAGACTGGATTATAGAGGAAACCAGCCCTTGGGATGTCATCCAGCTATAACTTTATGTTCCCTTCAGCCTAACCAACAGGGACATTCATACAAGAGCTTCAGACAAAAGCTGCTCACAATCATGGTGCCACAGGATAATCAGTGGTCTCGAGGCAGGAAAATTGGTTCATATTCTTTTGTTTTTTTTAGATTTTATTTATTTATTTGAAAGAGAGGACAGAGATAGCAAGAGAGAGCATGAATGGGGGGGGACAGGGAGAAGGAGAGGCAGGGTCCCTGCTGGGGCTCAATCTCAGGACCCCCGCCATCACTATCTGAGCTGAAGGCAGACGCTTAACTGACTGAGCCACCCAGGCACCCCTAGGTTCATGTTCTAATCCAACTTTTTCCAAAACTGTGTGGCTTAGAGGAAACTAACTTCTGTATGAGCTTTCTTGTATGAAAATAGAGTAGTAATTGCTCCACAAATTCTTAGGTTTAAAATAATGCGATATATGTGATTGTGTATATTCAGTGCATGGCCTGGCATGGAAACAGAATTTGAAGGTGAATGAAGAGAGGTTTGAAGTCACCAAGGGAATGACCTTGTGCACATACTTGCCTTTTGAGTGGAAGATTTTTCTGTTGGATTTCTTACCACAGAGTATGTAGTTCATGTGAAGAAAATTTCTCAGGTTTCTTTGTGTGTCCTGATTGGTTCCATGGAGTTTAGTTTTACCTCCATTTATAAGCACCAGTTGTCCTGCATCGCAATAATACCTTATAAGCCTTTGGTCTCCGCTAGGTTATAAAGCTCTTTTGGGCTGATAAGGAAAAAACTGTGCTCTAAGATGGCCGACCAAACCAGCAGGGGAATTCCAGTGCCTGTCTCAAAGCCCTTCCGGGTTCTTCTTTCCTATCCCGTTTCCCGTGTGCTCCAAAATACCAAGTACTCGGAAGTAGGAGGGTATAAATTACCCTCCCTGCTTGTGCTCGGGGCTCAGACCTTTTAAGAATGGTCTCTGAGCCCACTGGTGTTAAATAAACCTCCCAGCCTCCAAAGTCTCTGAGTGCCGCTTGGTTCTTCCGCCAGGATCCAGTCCAGGTTCCGTAACAAGGGGAAGAGACTCCATCTTATTTATTTATTATTATTTTAAAAAAGATTCTCAAGACTTGGCACAGAGTAGGTTCTTAATAATTATTTGACAAGGAAGTAAATGTCACAGATTTTTAAACTAAACTCTTATTCTTGAAACCATGGACACTGCTGTGAAGTTTCTCCAGTCCAGAGGGCATGCAGCAATTGTTAATTTAAAAAAGAAAGAAGGAAAGGAAATGGGAGGTAGGTGAAAAGAATGTGACTGTTTCTCTAGAACATGTCACTGTTCTTAGTGACCTTGAACTGAGTCTAATTATGTGGGATTTAATCAATGCAGATGAATAAGCCCTTTATAGAAAGCTTCAAAAGCCTTGTGCTTGCACAAACTGCCATAAGGATTTTTTAATAAATGTGCAGATTGACCAGGGAAAGGGACTTTCCCCAATAATTAACCCTCACTCTGGATTTTGGCATAAACACTTTGCAGCAGTTAATGTATATGAAATTTTTTAGGCTGAGTGGGGATATACAAGAAGCAGAGAAGGCATTGGCTTGCAGTGATATACATCAATACCAGACATGGAGAGTCAGATGTGGGGAGAATAGGTCTTTCTGCAACCTACATAACTTGGTAATGAAATGCAGACTTATCTGCTTTATTCAGATGTTGCAAAATGTCAGATAATCATTTAATTCATTAAAAAAAATGAATTATATCAATGACAAAAACTTTTCCCTTGCACAAGTCACTGAAAAGGGCCAAGGCTAAAGTATTAATGAAAACATACATTATATCCTTAATAAATAGTAAAGTGACATTGCCTTTGGCATTATTTACTGAGATAGTGGTCCTGGGAACACAGCTGTCAGCAAAGTGAAGGGAACTGGGAAAAATAATTTACTGTTTTAGTTCCTTCTCCTAAAGGTATTATTTAAAAAAACAACACTAGTTCTTCAAAACGCTCTCCAAAACTATCTTTCGGTTTCAAAGAAGTTTGGAGAATATTTGGTACTAAAACTGTTCTTCTCGAGAGACATAATGAATCTCTCTCTAATATCAGGTGTTTTTTTTTTAAAAAATTAATCATTATAAAAGCAATACAGGCTCATTCTAGGAAAAACAAACAAATAAGCAGACAAACAAAAACAAACAAGCTCAAAAGAGACTTTTTTTCCCAGTTGCCGAATTCTACTCAAGAATAAAAAACAGCTGGGGGGCGCGTGGGCGGCTCAGTCGGTTAAGCATCTGCCTTCGGCTCAGGTCATGATCCTGGGGTCCTGGGATTGAGCCCCGCATTGGGCTCTCTGCCCAGCAGGAAGCCTGCTTCTCCCTCTCCCACTCCCCCTGCTTGTGTCCCCTCTCTTGCTGTCTCTCTCGCTCTCTCTGTCAAATAAATAAATAAAATATTAAACAAAAATAAAAGATAGCTGGAATGAGACACACCAGTTTCTTCATATTCCACATATAGACCCAAACAGTTGGCTAAAGAGTCAGTCAATCTGGAGCAAATTCTGGTTAATAATGATGAGACTTTGGGTAAGTTAAAAGATACTTAACATCTCTGTAACTCTGTCCTTATTAGTGAAATTGGGGAAATAATATTGACTTTATAGAGTGTTGTAAGGCTTAAATGAAATAATACAGGTAAAGATTTTTTAAAAACTGAATATATAGTAAACCTATTTCTCTGGAAGTACCTATAGATTTGTCTTATTGATTTTAACAGTTGCATAGAATTTAACTTTATGACATATAAAAGTTTCAATATGATTTTTAAAATATAATTTAGAGTGGAATACTTTTTTTTTAAAGCGTGGCACGAAACTCTGAAAGCATAAAAGAAATGATTTAAATACATAGAGACGAACATTTATGAATGGGAACAAACCTCATGAACAACATTAGAAGACAAATGGCAAAATAGGAAGAAAACTGTAATTCATAGAGGACCTAACTTCTTTAAAATGTGAAGAACTTTTCCAAATAAATATGAGGTTAACCTGATAAATCGAACAAAGACTAAGTACCTCTGAAATAAACACAGACACACTGCCAATTTGCAAATCAAGAGCCATGAAACTGCCCCTTTCCTATAAAGTTAGCAAATATCAGAAGGACCTTAATACACAGGGTCCCAAGTATAGATAAGAAAATGGGACTATTAATGCATTCTTTGTGGATGTAAGTTGGTCTAATTTTTGTTGGAGTGCAAAATGTGAATTTGAATTAAAACGTAAAAAGTGAGCATGCCATTTGAACCAGGAATTCTACTTCTGAGATGCTACTTGTCTATTGATACGCTTGTGCACACGAAGAAAGATTTATGGGTAAGCATGTTACAGCATTTTTTTGTACTCTTGAAGAACTGAACATAGAACATGGAAGGTTCAGGAAAGTCTTGTCACTCACCAGCTCTTCTCCACTGGCTCCCCGGAAGATGGAGCAGGGAGAATGCCCTCTTGGAGGTGCAGGGGCACAGAACCTTGAGCACTCCCAGACACTGCTCTCCTGAGAAACAGAAGCCTGAAGGGGCTGGTAGAGGGGTGGAAGCCTTCCTGCTCTCAGGACCCAGGGTAAGATCCACTGCTTCTGCGGGAGTCAGGGAAGTCACCTGGAGGAGGGACAGGAGACTTTCCTGTCCCTGGGCAGCGAAGTGGGGGGTGGGTGGGCAGGAATGCTGAGAAAGCCCTACACACAGGCCCTGTTGCCCCTGGTTTGAGGCTGGACTATGGGGACTCCCAGCGCCCACCGTGTCCGCAGCACCAGTAAGCTCCTGCTGGGCAGGGGCAGGGAGAGGAGGGAGCTACCTTGGCAAGCAGAGAGGCAGGGACTCCTGAAGGGGTTGAAAGGGGCCTGGACCAAAACTTAGAGCACACTAAGACCTGCAGACCTGGTAGCAGCAGCCAGAGGATTTCAGATGTATGCAGCACTGAAGATAACCTAGCATCAAAAAATCCAAACTCTGCTCAACTTCTCATCAGACTGATTCAATCCCTAACCCCACAGACTGGACACAGATGAGGAAAGAAACAAGAAGCTTTGCAGATAGGCCAATAGAAATGATCCAAACTAGAACCCAATGGGAAACAAGAGTAAATAAAAAAGGAACAAGGGCTGTCCCTGAACGTTGGGATCTAAGAATTTAAGGTGATTTTATTAAATTATATGCTTGATAAAGAATTCCCCGATTTTGTTTTGGAGCTGTTTTCACACTGAATGACGGCATCGGATGTCCAGTGGATGAGTTCTAACACGCTATGGGGGGAATCACAAATTCCTAAAGACATTGGAAGTTCCTTTAAAACAAGATGGAACCCAACATAATGAATCGCACAAAAAGCTCGGTAACGTCTATCTCTAATCTCTGCTGTGACTGATGCCCACAGCAAGGGCATAATGGTTTCTCACCAACTGTGACTCTATGGCATCCCGTTGGAATATTATTGTTCAAACAAATCTATTCTACACAGAGAATATGCGTACAATCTTCCGTACAGCCGTTTTCCTTTATTAGGTCATTTGTTCTAGAACCTACAACCATTTTTGCCTTCGTTTCCCCTAAATACTTGGTAGGAAGCAATAAATCACTCCTACTCTGAGCGATGAAACTAAGGTTGAAAGAGGTTGTAAATATTTTATGTTAAAGAGAGACAGGGGAGAAAATCCCTCAATTTGTTGTCTTTGACTAAACTGTGAGGGTTGCTCAATTTTTCATCTTAGCAGCTTATTTTTCCCTGGGTCAATGACTACTTGCAGAAAAGAGTATGTCTATATCTGCCCAAGGAAAAGATCTGATCTGAATACCGGAATTCCACTGATACATGTAGAGATATTGGTCTCCTGTTTATAGTTGATATTTTCCACATTAAAGATGAAACAGCTGCCAATTCAAATTGCAGCCCTCCAGCAGAGCCCCATGGCATTAGAAAAATGCCTGTACTCCTGGCACTCTCCAGCTGTCAGCATCAGCACTCACCTTTCTTCCTGCATTTTATCATAAATGTTTTGACCAGGATTTATAACGCGGAAGCAAGAATTCACCTGTTCCCTGTCACCAAACACTACCCTGATTGAGAAGATGGAGGGAAATCAGAGCTGAAGCTTGGTCTCTGAAGAATGATTTTGCCTAGAAAGGATCCAAACCCGTCATTTCTACCAGCCATGTGGTACAGTGGTTAGACTTACATAGCCACACAGGCCTGATTTTAGACTCCTGGCTTCCCAGTTTCCTAGCAATAAGATCTAGAGCCAGTTTTTTGGCATCAGTGAGCCTCAGTGTCTCATATTTGAAACTGGGGTAAGATATACGTCTTCTAGAACTGAGGTGAGGGTTATAGGAAGTGTCGCACGTGTATCTTTTGGCACAATCCTTGGGTCAAGTATTTATCTGGTATTGAAGTAAAGAACTAAGTTGATGTTCTGGCCTAAAGATTAGGCATGCCTGCCAGGTTATAAAAGGTACTTGGCGGGGTGTGGGGGATGGGATAGACCCAAATGCAATGGGCAGGCTGAAGAGCCTAGTGGCAGGAAGTAAGTGATTGTGTGATTGTCCATCAAGCGCGGAGAAGTCTGGTAGGAGAAGGCAGGGCCCAGACAAAGGACAATGGTCAGAAACATCCGAGTGATGTCTAGAAATCATGGTAAGAATAAAACAGTGAACTCCAGTCTTGGCTGAGAAAGAGGACAGAGGAAGCTATCTTAGCAGGGAAAATGCTGGCCCCTCGTTGGGGGGCCTTATGTCATTGCAGTATAAGAACAAGGGACTAATCAGTTCCTAACGCTGGGGTCAAGGTAAAATCCAGGCTGAACTAGCATTCTTTTTTTTTTTTTTTTAAAGATTTTACTTATTTATTTGACAGAGAGAGAGAGATCGAAAGTAGGCAGAGAGAGAGGGGGAAGCAGGCTCCCTGCTGAGCAGAGAGCCCGATGCGGGGCTCGATCCCAGGACCCTGAGATCATGACCTGAGCCGAAGGCAGAGGCTTTAACCCACTGAGCCACTCAGGTGTCCCCGAACTAGCATTCTTTAAATCTGTCGTAGGTGGAGAGTATGGGGCCCCGGGCAGGGTGAGGCTGCCTGGGGGACTTAAGTGGCTCCCGCTGGGTGGGAGGAATAAGTCGAAGCTATGCAGAGAATCAAGCGGGTATTGCATGCTTGGCCTCGCACGCCCAAGCTGAATCATATTGAGTTCTGCCAGAAGCTGCTAGCTTTCACACTTCCCATTTTCCTTGCATTGCTGAAAATATATTCTCCGCTAGATATAGATACATATCAATAATGGCTGATGGGTAGGTTATAATTGGGTGGGTTCAGCATAATTCTCCAACAGAACCCTCCATCTAATGCGTCTCTTTTTCGGTTCTGTTATTCTGCCCTGGGAGATCTTTCTCTATAGGCAGGGCTTTCCCCAGTTCTGCACATGGGGATGAACTTGTGAATAACAGTGGACCTTTCTGGCAGGGAAAGAAAGAAGATTTGCCTGCCTCTTTATCCCCGGGTGCTGTTTGCTTAGGAGGCTGGCTGGGAGGTGCCTCGCTAGAGAGCTGCCTTCTGTGGGCCTGGGAGACCCACCCTCCTGCGCTCTCACTTCTTGGGAAGTCATATTGCTAGAGGACTATTCGAACAGACTGCTTGCCAGAATTTAGACCCCTGTTGCTGACTTCAAATCTGGTGATCTAACTTCTGCATCACAGATTTTAAATATGGCTGTTCTCCAGATCTGGATGATTAAAATTTGAAATGCGTACAAATATCATGTTAGTCAAGAGAATGAAGTTTTTTCTTTGAAAAATAAAAAGCAGATAAATCATGTATGTATCTTATGGTTGCAATAATAGCTACACTAATGTTTATGTCAACTTTCAAAGAAGAACAAATAACTTAGCTAATGGCGTGTAACAAAGAGTCTCCCAGTGTGAAATACAATAGGACTTATTAGTTCCTAATGTAGGATACCTGGGGAAAAAATGGATTTCAAGTTATCTGGGATGAGCTTTTTTTAAATAGCAGGAGAATAACAGTTGCTTTGAATTTAGCATGCTTCAAAACCAATAACCTATAAAGTTTTACTTTGTGGGTATAAAGTCTTAGCAATAAGACATTTTGATGTATTTATGAACTTCAACTGCAACAGATCAATTTGTGTGTGTGTGTGTGTGTGTGTGTATGTATACACTATACCCGTGTGTTATGTGAATAGGTTTGAGAAGGGGATTACTCTTCACCTAATTGGGTAATTAAATTGAGTCAAATCATGGAGCTCTATTTCCAGACTCTAGACATTCCAAAGTGAACATTTTAAATTTAAAAATATCAACTTTGGAGATATTGTAAAACTTGTTTCATAGATTCATTTGATCTTGAATAATGGCATAGGAGTGATTTATTTGCTTTGAATCACATATTTAAGAAGGCCAAGCTTGTGAAATATTAAAAGAGAAAAATATCACCCTCACTTCCTTGTTAGGCATGATCTTGGTGATATAAGGCTCGGTCTCAAAACAATATCCCTAACACTATTGTTAATACGTTCAGAAATGGATCCTGTGTGGCACCCACGTTTTTATTTTTTGTATTCACTAATCAGCACAGAAAGGAGAGGTTCTAGGTCATTCTCACTTGAAATGATACTTCATATGTACAATCTTTAGATTTATTCATGATAACTGAATTTAGCTTGTCAATGGAATCTAAAGTTTGGTACCGGATAAACTTTGACAAGACAATGCAACGGGCTTTTCTTCCCAGAGTTCCCTTGGCTGCATTTGGGTCCTACAGACTGGTTGATTATGTTATATAAAAGGAATTTTGGGTTAGAAAGCCAACTAAGGTGCACTGATTAGCCTAGCAATGTTCTCAGTGTGTGTTCACAGATACAGCCCATATCTTGGTCAAGAGGTAGCTGGGCCTATGCCCACCTGGGAAAGAGTTCTAGCACCGTACTTGTAACTTTTAATCAAGTTGGTGAAAAGCTTGGCATTTTGTAAGGTAATCTTTGTCATATGCCTATAATATCCTCCGTATTTTAAAAGTTTAAAATAATTTTACTGAGCTATGTCCTAGAGTTCACCAGCCTAAATTACTTTTCCCAGTTACCACATGCTCTTTCAAACTTGAGATTCAAACTTCCTTTTATTTTAGGAAAATTATTTTTAAACTATAAATTTAAATATAAGTTCCCTTCCTCCCTCCCTCCTTCCTTCCTCTTTGATTTTTAGCCACTGAAAGGGGACTGGGGCTTTGGTAATGCCTTGAAGCATCTTGTTCGATTGACCATCATGTGTATCTCCCCATCCTCCTCACCCATCAACTCTTTTTTTTCTTTAAAGATTTTATTTATTTATTTGACAAAGAGAGAGAGAGAGAGAGAGAACAAGCACAAGCAGGGGGAGTGGCAGGTAGGGGACAAGCAGGCTCCCCGCTAAGCAAGGAGCCCCACGCGGGACTCCAACCCAGGACCTGGGATCATGACCTGAGCCAAAGGCAGCCACTTAACCGACTGATCCACCCAGGCGCCTCACCCATCCACTCTTTAAATCCAATTCTGAATACTATTGATTCCCTTCATAAACTACCAGAGCAGCCCACATTCTAGAGACAGTATATTGACCCACTTTCGTATAATTATTCTGCCTACGATGATCTACACCAATTCTAATGTTGCCTTATATTTGAGGCATCTCCATAGCAGAGGATACATAGGGACTCTGAGACTCAGATATAATACTATTGATTAAAAATTATTTAATACGACCTCGAAAATCATTAATCTGTGACAGAGCCATTCTTCTAGAAGAACTCGTTCTAAAAGGTCTAAGATCTTGCAAGACCAGCCTGTGCTGCTCGTCTTCTCCATAGCTTTCATCATGTCTAGGGGCATGGAGTGCCTCACTGCTAGCCAGTGGTGGGCTGATAAATGCTTAACAATGGGTTCTAAGAGAGCAAAGACAGAACCAAAACAAAAAAAAAACCCCAAATCCCAAATTTATAGCATTGCCAACTTCTGTGGTACAGATACTCTCACCGTGACTGGTTTCAAGTTACCAATGTGACCTTACTTACCATGGAATTGGGTAGAGATGCCGACAGTTGGCTCTTGCAAGCAGGTGCACGAGCAGGTGTGAGTGAGTGGGCTCCGGCCCACCACTGGTCCTAGCCTCAAAGCTTCGCTTCACTTTTAACCTCTGCATTGCAGGTCCAAGTGCTGAAGAACTATTGAGGTTGAAGTGATTCAAACTCAGTTTCCCTAGATCCAACTCTGGGAAACCTGTCAGCTGGTGTGGAGGAAGCTGTATTTTTGTTGTGTCTATGTGGTGACATAGATGCAGAAAAATACAGCAGAAAGGTAGCTATACACATTCCCCCAGTTATTTTCAGCAACACAAGGCTGGGGTTAGTCCCAGTTATTGTTGTCAGTCAACTCCACTGGTTTTCAGCTGAGGATTTTTGCTGCCTGGAAAACATTTGGCAATGTCTGGAGACGTTTTGGTTGTCATAACTGGGGAGAAGGTGCTACGGCATCTAGGGGTAAAGGTCAGAGATTTTTCTAACATTCTATAGTGCACATGATAATCCCCACAACAAAGAATTATCTGGCCCCCAAATGTCAGTCATGCTGAAGTCACATGTAGTTCTGGTCAGATCCAAGTGTGCCAAAGAATTAGTGTATACTGTAGCCTTCACTCCACTTCTTTTTGGAATTTGCCACCTTTTACCCCATATACGGGACATTTAATCCAGAGATAGACTCAGTTCTGTTACATCTTGCCATGGAATGTGGGCAAAATTTTATTGGTGGAAATATTTGGGTGCCAATATTCAGGACAGCTTGGCTTGATTCTTTTACTACTGTTGCCTGAAGCTCTGCCTGTAGTTGAACTGCTCAGTTCTAGTGGAGGTGCCGGAGATGCTTCCAGAGGGGTGATAGCCTAATTGCTTGGGAGATCTCGGCTGGCTTCGGGCTCTGTGACCTTCGAGCAATTTTATTGCCTGACCTCAGTGTCCCTGCATCTTCTTCTTCTTTTTTATTAACATGTAGTGTATTATTTGTTTCGGGAGTACAGTTCTGTGAATCATCAGTCTTACGCAATTCACAGCACTCACCATAGCACACACCCTCCCCAGTGTCCATCACCCAGCCACCCCATCCCTGCCACCCCCCACCCCTCCAGCAACCCTTAGTTTGTTTCCTGAGATTAAGAGTCTCTTATGGTTTGTCTCCCTCTTTGGTTTCATCTTGTTTCATTTTTCCTCCCTTCTCCTATGATCCTCTGTCTTGTTTCTCAAATTCCTCATGTCAGTGAGATCATATGATAATTGTCTTTCTCTGATAATTGTCTTACTTATTTTGCTTAGCATAATACCGTCTAGTTCCATCCATGTCTTTGCAAATGATGAGATTTCATTTTTTCAATGGCCACATAATATTTCATTGTATATGTATACCACATCTTCTTTATCCATTCATCTGTTGATGGACATCAAGGCTCTTTCCATAGTTTGGCTATTGTGGACATTGCTGCTATAAACATTGGGGTGCACATGCCCCTTCGGATCACTACATTTGTATCTTTAGGGTAAATACCCAGTAGTCCAAATGCTGGGTTGTAGGGTAGCTCTATTTTCAACTTTTTGAGGAACCTCCATGCTATTTTCCAGAGTGGCTGCACCAGCTTGCATTCTCACCAACAGTGTAGGAAGTTTCCCTGCATCTTCTTTAACCCCAGGATGATTCCCTGGGTTTTTGTAGCTGGCCCTTATATGCTTGCTATGCCTGCATGGGAAAGAAATTCGGAGAAAGGGTTGCCAAAGTGTCTTTGCTCTCTTTAGAGCAACAGCCAGCTTGTCAACAGTGTGTATCATGGCCAGGGCTGTGGCCTCAGCCACTCTCTCTGTGTCTCTTAAATTTGCATAACTTACTTTGTATACACTTCCACTTGGCTAGGCTGCATTTGAAGAGAGAATTCCCCAGGACCATTAGGCTGTTCAGGAGACCTAGGGCTGTAAAGACCTCTTGATTTCATTTAGTAGTTGTCTTAATCTTAGCATTTGAGTATCTAGTCCTACTTTTCTGTTCTACAGAGTCACCAGAACCTAGAAGGCAAACCCCACCCTCTCCCATAGTCTTTCTCACACCCAAGACTCACAGCAAGTCTACACCATCTAAAAGATATTTAAGGCCCACAGCGAGGACCACACCCAATGATGAAAGGTTGAAATCTTCTCCTTTGAGACCAGGGACATGGCAAGGGTGCCCACTCATACCACTCTTACTCAACATGCTGAAAGTCCTGGCTAGAGCGATCAGGCAAGAGAAGGATGTAGGAGAATCCAAACTGGAATGAAAGAATTCAAATGAGCTCTGTTTGCAGATAAAATGATATTACATAGAGAAAATCTTAAATACCCTACCAAAAAATTGTTGGAACTAATCAATGTGATAAAGTTGTAGGATATGAAATCAATATGCAAAAATCAGTTTCATTTTTGTACACTAGTCCCAAATTATCTGAAAAAGAAAGAAAATAATTCAAGTTACAGTAACATCAAAAAAAAATAAAATCCTTAGGAATAAATTTCAAGGAGGAGAAGGATCTGTATCCTGAAAACTTTAGGACATTGATAAAAGAAATTAAAGAAGACAAAAATTAATGGAAAAGGATCTTCTGTTCATGTACTGAAAGAATTAATATTGATCACATATTCACACTGCCCAAAGTAATCTGTAGATTCAATGTAAATTCTACTAAGATTGCAATGATATTTTTGACAGAAATAGAGAAATGGCCCTAAAATTTGCTTGGAACTACAAAAGACCCTGAATAGCCAAAGCAGTCCTGAGGAAGAAGAGTGAAGCTAGAGGCACTACACTCCCTGATTTCAAACTATGTTGCAAAGCTGCAGTAATCAAAGTAGTATTATAGTAGCATAAAAAGAGATGCATTAACCATTGGAATAGAATAAAGAGCCCAGAAATGAGCCCAGGCATATGTGGTCAACTAATATTCAACAGGGAAGCCAAGAATACTCTATGGAGAAAAGATAGTCTCTTCAATAACTGGTTCTGGGTAAATTGGATATTCATATGCAAAAGAATGAAGCTGGACCCTTAGCTTACATCACACACAAAAATCAATTTGAAGTGGATTAAAGACTTAAATGTAACACCTGAAACCGTAAAACTCCTATAGAGAAACATAGGGAAAAACTCCTTGACATTGGTCTTTGCAATGGTTTTATGGATATGACACTCAAAGCATGAGCAACAAAAGCAAAAATTAACAAGTGGGACTACACCAAACTAAAAATTTCTGTGCAGCAAAAGAAATGATCAACAGAATGAAAATGCAACCTATTAAATGAGAGAAAATATTTGCAAACCACATATCTGATAAGGCTCTAATATCCAAATACATAAATAACTCGTACAACTCAATAGCAAAAAACCCAAATAACCCAAATAAAAAAATAAATAAAAATCCAAATCCAAATAAAAAATTAGGCAAGGGACCTAAAAAGACATTTTTTCCAAAGCAGATATTCAAATGGCCAAAAGGTACGTGAAGAGACATCATTCATCATTGGGGAAATGCAAATCAAAGCTGCAGTGAAATATCACCTCACACCTGTTGGAATGACTAGTATCAAAAAGACAAAAGGTAGCAAGTTACTTGTGAGAATGTAGAGAAAAGTGAACTCTGGTGCCCCGTTGGTACCAATGTAAACTGGTATAGTTTCTATGGAAAACAATATGGGAGTTTCTCAAAAAGTTAAAAATAGAACCACCCGATGATCCAGCAATTTCACTTCTGGTTATATATCTGAAGGAAATGAAATCACTATTCAAAGAGCTGTCTGTACCTCCATGTTTATTGTAGCATTATTTACCAAGACATGGAAACAACCTAAGAGTCCATCCAATGGATGAATGGATAAAGAAGATGTGAGATATAAAGGAATGGCATTCAACCATAGAAAGGAAGGGAGCTTATATTTTTATTTTAAGTTCATCTTTCCAGAGAGGTACAACTTGGGTCAATGAGGTGTAGGGGAAGGTGTGCAGAGGCAAGGTTTGTGGGGGAAGAAGCTTCTTTACACCTAGGAAGAAC